>OX336397.1:261855719-263055719 GCA_946902985.2 Meconema thalassinum | reverse complement strand
TCCACACTATACAGAATAGGAATCCTGCGATGCCCAATATAACATTAAATGGTCATCAAATAGAAAATAAATCAGAAACAAAGTTTTTAGGACTATGGATACAACAAGACTTGAAATGGAATAAACATATACAATATCTGAATACTAAACTGAACTCGATGTGCTTTGCGTTACGTATTTTGAAAACCTGCACTAGCATGCACACATTAAGAAATACTTATTTTGCTTATTTCCATTCATACTTAAGATATGGGATCATATTTTGGGGTATGTCGCCAGATGTACTAAGCACGTTTAGGATACAAAAGAGAGCGATTAGAATTATGGCAAATGTACACTCTAGAGAATCATGTAGACCTCTGTTTAAAGATTTAAACATTCTCCCACTGCCCTGCATATATATCTTTGAAAGTATTATGTTTTTTTAAAAGAATTTAATGAATAAAGATGTTTTTCTTAAAACAAACAATGATGTTCATAGGCATAACACAAGACAAAATCAAAACATTCATATTTCACACACACACACAAGCATATATCAAAAAGGAACTTTTCACACTGGAGTTAAATTATACAATAAACTACCCCAGTATATAAAACTGGCCCCAAAAATAAAAACCTTTGATAGAATGTTGAAAGCTTATCTGCAGTGCCATTGTTTTTACTCAGTAGTTGAATATTTTAGCGTATAGGAGTGATGGAATCTATAACTATATTTTACTTTTTTAATTTAATTTTAATACCTAGCTGTATGTTGTTGTATTTATAGAATTAAGTTTTCATATTATGATAATAGAGTGAGGTGTAAATAGTTGTGCAATAAGATTGTATCTATTAAGATTTGCTATTATAATAAGTTATAAATAGTTTTAATCTTAGTAATATATACCTGTTAGTTCTTTTATTTTATGCATGTAAATTCTGACGTGTCCTATATCAAAAATGTATTGAATGCATGTATTTGATCAAATGGAATTAATAAAAATCTATCTATCTATCTATCTACCATTGTAGCCTAGATCGCTCTATTCTATTTTGCAATGGTTCCTCTCTTACCATCTCCCTGACTCTCTCATTCCTTACTCTGTCCATTCTTGTCACTCCTACCCTACTCCTCTGGAACTTCATCTCCACTGCTCGTATTTTATTCTTGTCCCTTTCCTTCATCACCCATGTTTCTGAACCATATGTCAAAATTGGCACAAAGTAGGTCTTGTAGATGATTCCTTTACATTTTTGTGGTACATCTTTATTCCATATCATCCCCCTAACACTCTTGAAAAATCCATCTGCGCACCTTCCCCTCTCATTTATTTCCATCCTATTGCCTCCCTTTTCTTCAATTATGCTTCCCAAGTACTTGAAGCATTCTACTTTCTGCAACTGCTGTCCTCCAAGTGTTATGCCCATATCCAGTCTGTTCTTCTTCCTCGTTGTGATGACCACTTCACTCTTTTGTGCTGAGAACTTCATCCCATATGATAACACTACCTTCTCCCACTCATCTAATTGCTCTTGTACTTCTTCCTCATCCTCTCCCCATACCAGAAGGTCATCAGCAAACAACATTGCCTTCATTTTCCTTTCCCCAATGCTATTTACCACTTTTCGTATGATTTCATCCATCACCACTATAAATAACAGGGGTGAGAGGGCACTTCCCTGTTTCAGACCACTCTCCAGTTGAAACCATTCCGTTCTCTCTCTTCCCACCTTTACACAGCTTTTGCTTCCCTCGTACATTGCTTTCACTCTTGCCACTGTCTCCTTGTTCACTGCTTTTGCTCTCATTGCTTCCCATACCTTGTTTCTATTAATACTATCATATGCTTTCTCAATATCCAAGAAGGTCATCACCAGATCTTTCCCATATTCATAATGGTGTTCTTGTAGCTGTCTTACTGCAAAGATGAGGTCAACTGTTGACCTTCCTGGCCTGAATCCATACTGCTCTTCCCTCAGCCCATCTTCAACTTCTGTCCGAATTCTTCTCTCCAGTACCTTCTCAAATATTTTGGCGCAGTGGCACATGAGTGTAATTCCCCTGTAGTTCTTGCATTCCTTTCTACTTCCCTTTTTAAATATGGGTATTATTATCCCTCTTTTCCAGTCCTCTGGTATTTTCTTCTCCCTCCATATCACTTTCATTACTCGAAAGAGCCACTGTGTTCCTATCACCCCTGCTGCTCTCACCATCTCCACACTCACTTCGTCTATTCCCGGTGCCTTTCCCCCTTTCATCTTCTTTAATGCTTCCTCCACTTCTTTCCATGTCAATTCCTTCTCTGAAATGTCTTGGTCACTGTCTGTTTCTTCCTCCACAATGTTCACTACGCTGGTTTTAGTTGGATTTAGGAGTTCCTTGAAGTATTCTCTCCAGATAACCTTTACTTCTTCCATATTTTCGACCTCCTTTCCATTCCTGTCCACCATTCTGACATTTTCCCCTGTATCTCTTCTCTTTGCCTTTATCATTCCATACAACACTTTCTTACTGCCATCACAGTCCTCCTCCATCATTTCTGTCCATTTCTCCAGCCATTTCTTTTTCTCTTCCTTCACTACTTCTCCTGCTTCTTTCTTCCGCTCTTGGTATTCTTCTCTTGTTCTGTCTGTCCTCTGTTGGAACCATTTCCTGAATGCTTCATTTTTCTTTTTCACTGCTTCCTTAGTTCTGGGGTTCCACCATGGTGTTTCCTTCCACCTTTTCTTTCCACTAGTTCTGCCACACACGACTTCCGCTGCTTCTACCAACACGTCCTTGAACCTATTCCATTCTTCTTCACCTGTTTTCGGATCATCCTTCGGTAATTTGTTCCTCACTAATATCTGGAACTTCTCCTTATTTCCATCCTCCTTCAGCATCCATGTCCTTATTCTTCTTTCTTGGTTCTCAGTTCTCCTCTTTTCCTTCGGTCCTCTCACCTTGGCGACCAGCAGACGGTGGTCACTGTCCAGGGCTTCTGAAGGTATTACCATTATATCCGTGATACTCTTCTTTGTCTCCTTCCCGCATAGAATATAGTCCACCACTGATTTCCTAGTCAAATCCCTGCTGTACCAAGTGATTTTATGGCTCTCTCTCTTCTTGTACCATGTGTTTCCAACCATTAGCCCATTTATCTTGCACAGTTCCAACAATCTCTCTCCTTCCTTATTCCTGTTTCCCCATCCTTCACCACCAATCACTTCCTCAAAACCTCTTCTATCAGTTCCGACATGGGCATTAAGTCTCCCATGATTATCAGGTCTCTCCCCACTAACTGCTTCTGCAACTCCTCTTCAAACTCTTCCTTCTCGCCTTCTGTACATCACACCTGTGGTGCATAGACTTGCAGAATGTCCAGGTTTCTACCTTTCACAGTGATTCTGGCTCTAATTATTCTATCACTTACCCTCTTTACTTCCTCCCTCAGCCCTTCTCTCACCACCATTCCCACTCCATTTCTCTTCCCCTCCTCATTTCCTATCCAGTATAGCTGCAAGCCATTTCTCAGTTCTTTTCTTCCTTCCCCTCTCCATTTGGTCTCTGCCAGTCCGAGTACATCCAGTTTTCTCCTCTCCATCATATCCACAACCTCCTCCACTCTTCCCGTCAATGTAGTTATATTCAAAGTTCCGATTCGTAGTCCATTTCCATAGCCAGGTCTGCTTCCTTTAGATCTGTCCTTTCCGAGGCCCGTTCCCGTTTTAAAAGCAGTTTCATATCCACTACTGGCTTGCTAGGCCTAACGTAGCTTCACCATAACCCTGGCAAGGGGCCTGTTTTTTGGTCCGCGAGAGGTATTTTATTTCCCTCAAACCCTCCGGACAAGTCCGGCGAGACAGTTGTCTTGACATATACTATAATACAATATTTAAAGTACTTGCTTACGGTTTACAATACTTAAAGCACATGTTAGACTTATGCATGTATTAGACTCTATCGTACTACTCTACAGGACCTGCCTTCCCAATGTTTTCCTGTTTACAAGTCGTGTCTACCCACACTGGGTAAGCTGGTCTTGTGAAAAAGTAAGAAAATACCGGATTTTACTTCGTGCAACTTTGGATCAGGAGGAAACTAGCACGGGTTACAGAATAATCATTTGTGGTTAAGACACAGTGGAGGGGGGTTTGAAGTAATGGCTGTTCCTTAAAAGACTACTTTCACATTCTTATCACAGCGGCGTGTGTACTTCCTCCAAGCATACTTCTACAAGACAGAAATAGCTCCCAGCAACAGACTGACAAACGTTTCTTAAATACTTCAAGACTGAGAGATCTCTGAACGAGAAAGCATAATTTGTGGGCTGCTAAGTAGAAAGTTAATATAATATCTACTTCAATTGCGAGACACATCTGACATTACCAACACAACTTTAAAACTTACAGCTATCCACGACTAAAGCGGAAGATAATATTTTATGTATGTTGAACACTTACTCATTTAATGGATTTCCACTTGCATCACCCTCGCGCTCCTGGATTTCTTCCTTCTCATCCTAGGAATAAGACGGAATAATTTATTTCCGTGCTATCACCTTAAACGTTTACACACATAACACACCATGTAATTGTACAGCACTGCTCAGCTGAATTGAAGATATATACGCTGAACGACTTTCGTACGGTCCATCACATCTTACTGCTAGAGATGAACATTAACCAGATAAGAGGTAATAATCGTCAGTTAAATTAAATGCTAGAGGGAGTCAATTGTAGATTATGTAACATCAATATTGTTGCTATATGATGCCGGTAACTACAAGAATAATTATACGTCTGCTAGAGTACGGGAGCACATAATGTGCAACTAGTAAAACGTGATTGTGCCAACATATGCTAGCTTCACATAATGTACCTTTCTAAATGACATATAAGATGCATACCTTAGTAGCTCAGTGATCAAAGCAACATCGCACAAAGGCGGCAGTTTTGTCATCAACACAATTGTAAAAATACCACTCTTTATATTGAAATGCTATTAGATGATGAGGAGATGTCTTGTAAAGAGGCATAATAATACTTACCTCATTCAGATCGGCAGATGGTGCTTCTGTTTTGACGCAAGGAATGAGCTCCGGAATAGAAGACTCCTCAATCTTAATGTCCGTGTGAAGGTCTGTATCATTCTGCAAAGAAATGACTTGTTTACAAATATGATTCTTTGCGTAGGTGGAATAGAATAGAAGCAAGATGGCGGATAAGTTAGAAATACATATTAAATGTGCTCTTAAAAGCTTGAAGACATCGCGGAAGCCGGTGGATATATGAAAAAAGAAACGAAAGAAGACATAACAGAAGAAGTAAGTGTTTTCATGAATTATATCTTAGCACGCAATTCAGATGTGGCTCATGATATGAATGAAAAGGACAAGTCTGAAAGACAGGTTATCAATGATCACATAGAAGCTTTCAGCATGGAAGTCATGCAAGGAATAGACAGCAGCTCATGGGGTGCTGTCTGGTGTTGATCCGGTGCAAGTAAATAGCCTGCAACTAACGACACCAAGTGGTCAGGTAATTGAACATCAACAAAACAATAGCATAACGGGCAATCAGCACACAACGCATTCTGAAGGGGGATTGATGAATTCCAACAACGATGCATTTTGGGAAAGAGAGGGAAAGAGACTGGTGGACGAAGCTACAAGAGAACCATGTATTGCAATATGCAACAAAAAACAAACACAAACACATTATATTAATATGAGAGATTGGGAGACACATTTTGTCAGCATACATAACAAAAAACACCAGAGGGATATACCCGAAAATACTCACCAACCGGCCCAACAAACCCAGGCGGAGTGGACACCATTAAACACAACCGAAGTTTACAATGTCATAAACAGCACAAAAAATAAAAAAGCTACAAGATCTGATAGATTATATGGTGAGTATATAAAAGACACTGCTCACATACTTTTACCAGTATGAACGAAGCTCTACAATAAATGCATTGAAATGGCCTCCATAACTGCGCAGTGGAGACAGTTCATCATGAAGGTAATATAAGGGCCATGGAGACCCCAGTGATCCAAATAAATACACAGGTATTGCTTTGGAAAATATCCCCTTCAAAATATTCACGAGAGCAATAACAGAAAGAATTCAAGAGACCGTAGAAGACCATCTTCCGACAACTCAACAAGGATTCAGGAACGGAAAATCGACTTTGGCTGCTATTGAATTCCTATTACAAAATGCTTGGGAAGCTATTGAAGGGAAAGAACAAGTGTATAAAGTGTATATTGACTTTACTAAAGCATTTGACCTCATAAATAGAAGCTTAATAATGAAGAAATTGAGAGAAGTCTTAAACGAAAATAGCATATTGACACAAGTCATAGGATCAATACTGCAATGGAATACAATTCGAGTCTCAGACAGTATCTCAATATCAGAGCCAATACTTCAAACAAACGGAGTTCTACAGGGCGACCCGATAAGTCCTCTGCTTTTCATTCTTGCTGTGAAGGAAGTATTAACAATAATCCAAAGAGAAGGCATAATTTCCTGCGCCTATGCCGATGATATAGTAATAGCTTCAAAAGACGTGATAATATTAAAAAAACAATAAGTGATGTAGAAGAATGGTGCTACATGCATGAGTTTGAAATAAATGTTCCTAAAACAGAAAAGATGGTATTCCGGAATGGAGGAAAAGTTCCTGCAACAGCAAAAATCTACATACAAGGACAGCAACTAAAGATCACTCCAGATTTCAAGTATCTAGGAGTCACATTGCAAACAACCGCTACGTGTTTCACAAAACATGTATTAGAAAAAGCTACACATACAATAATGGCTATGCAAGGTATAAGTTATATAACATCAGTCTGATTAAAGGCAGCAATGTCTCTATTTAAAGCAAAATACTGCCAATATTGACGTATGGCATAGAAATTATCTGGCCGTATCTCTCAATGAAAAACCTATCGTCATTAGAAAGGGTAAAAGCAGTATACATTAAGAAAGCAATTGGAGTTTCAAAGATCCAGATTAGTTTATCTCCTGGCAAGAGAATCCTTCCTCATAGAAGACCATAGGACACAAATACATCTACCCAACACAAATGCATCAGAGAACCTATTGGCTACACTCATCCAAAAGCGAGAAGACGTATATCCGGAGATTTTTAGCCTATTTTCAATTTTGAAAAAAAAATAGGCTTATGAGATCACCTTTTGTCCGTGTGTGTGTGTGTGTGTGTGTGTGTCCCCTAATAAAATCTAAACGGCAGGAGCGATTCCAATGAAACTCGGTAAGTTCATAGCACTATTCCCGGCGACCTCGACCGTGCCCTTCAAATTTTGTTACGTCACACCACTCCAACATGGCGGCTGTGCGAAATATTTCACTAGCATTCAATATCTCCGAAACTATTACAGATATCGCCCTGAAATTGTGTACGGTGATAAAGGGCACTACTAGAAGTTCGCCTATGAGACTTTCAAACACCTGGTGACTACAAAACCAACATGGCGGTCAAGCAAAATTGAGACTTTTAAATAGACATTTCTCGCGATTTAACTATCCAAACGTAATGAAACTTGGTACAGCAAATGCTTATACGCATTGTAATGCACTGGAGTCTAATTTAGTTCAATTGTTTACATAACCTCAAAATGGCGGCTGTGCGAAATATTTCACTGACATTCTATATCTCCGAAACTATTACAGATATCATCATGCAATTTTGTACGGTGATAAAGGGTACTAGTACAAGTTTACCAATGTATATTTCATAAACCTGTAAAGTACAAAACGAACATGGCGACCAAGCGAATTTGAAATATTTTAATAGACTATTCTCGTGATTTAACTCTCTGAGCGCAGTGAAATGTGGTACAGTAAATGATTTTGCAGATTGTAATGCACTGCCATCTAATTTAATTCAATTGTTTACAAAACCTCAAGATGGCGGCTGTGCGAAATTTTAAAATTAAGTTTTTATTCTTGAGTCGTAATCATGCGATCGAAGTGAAAGTTTGAATAATGAAGCTAGGCAATAATTGTCCTTGAATGGTACATTACTCTATGGCCTGTACATATAACAATCCTAAATGGCAAGCTTCCGAAATATTTAGACGGTTCTCAATATCTATGAATCTTTTACAGCAACCAAACTGATTTTTTTAATGTTCATAGAGACTATGAACATATGTTCACCTATAGGACTTTCAGTAACCTGGTGAGCACAAATCCAACATGGCGGCGACGCGAAATATAAATATTTAAATGGACGTTTCTCGCGAATTAACTATCCGAGTGCAGTGAAACGTTGCACGTTAAATGCTTATACAAATGTTAATCCACTGGCTTCTAATTTATTTCAATTGTTTGTACAATCACAAGATAGCAGCTGTGCGAAATTTTAAAATCTCGTTTTTACTTCTTGTGTTCTAATCATGCGATTGAAGTTTGAATACCACACGTACACAATAATCTTAATGTAATAGTACAAAAATAAAAATCCAACCTGGTGACCATCTGAAATATTTAGACGGTTCTCAATATCTACAAATCGATAACAACCTTCAAACTGAAATTTTGTATGTTGATAGAGACAATTAACATGAGTACGATATATGAAAATAGGCTGTATAGTTCTTCACGGAACTACTTGTTGCATCTGGTGCCATGATTGATCGATCATGGACGACAGCAAACTTTGAAATGCTTCACGTCTATACAAAATTGGCAGTACACGGCTTCCATCACATCATTTGTCACAACAAGACGTATCATGAGCCTTCAATTATATGCAAGTGTCAACTGAGTGGACATATATGCGATCACTATGACCACTTGGAAATCTGTACAAAAAGAACAAGGACAAACAGTGATTATGCGATCAATAGAAATTTATATAAATGGTATTTTTGTAAACTGCATTAAATGTTTAATAATATTTTTCAGATGATTTGCACTGAAGAAATCAAGGAATAAAATTACATACCAAAGGTAATTTGAAACCACATTCATACCTTTGTTACAACAACCTGACAGATTTTGCGGAGTTAACATCAGAAAGCATTTCAGTTCGTATACACTCGCCAAACGTAGGGCTGGCATATTGTTACTAGCATCGTGTGTGTATGTTGTGACTTCACGGCGCAGTTACTTAGAGTTACCATAGAACGTTAATAAGGTTAAGCATCGTTGATAAATATCATGATTGCTTTACCCTCTTGAGACCAGTTTAAATCAAAGATGCTTGAGGCAGAGAGAAATAAAACGAGAACAAGAAAGAATTCGAGGTTTATTCGTAAAAACAGTGGCAGCTACTAGACATTTCAATGCAAAACAATTCACTTGTAATTCATAATACATAAACTATTGACGTTGCCAAGATTACGCAATGTATTAAAAATAGAGAACTGAACATGAATTTTTTCATAGACAAGGGCTAGAGAGTTTTTCTAAATGAAATTGCCGACCATGGTCCAATGAAGGCTGAGACACAGCGACATAGACCATATCTGGGGTGTCTTTCAAGATCGATTCATGCCAGTCAAAAACAACCCACATTGCTCGTTCTCCTCCGCACAACGCTCCGAGAAGAACCGAGAAACCCTCGCCATTAAATTAACAGTACGTGTGCAACATTGGAGGCTGTCATGAAGGTCGAAGGTGTGTCATCACCTTATTTACAGTAAGAGCTAACAGTGGAGGCTGTCATCAAGTGTGTGTCAAAACCAAGTTGTTGGCCTTGTGAAGCAGTGGAGGTTAATCCAAGCCTCACATTCATTTTCATAAGAGTGATCGGATACTGGTCTCATAATGTAGATTTCCAGTTGAAGCCCGATGCGCTCCGGCACACACATGTTTTACGTCTCACAGGCTAGTATAGATTTTGGCCGGAACACTTATTTTCGTACAAACGGACACCCTGAATCAACATTCATGTGTGTTTCATCCTAAACTGTTGGGACAATTTGCAAGGTATTCTCAGTAGTAAAAGCTCAGCAATGTTTCTAGGTTTATGCCGTGCCATGTGTGGGGTTTCACCCAGGACATCAAGCTTGGTGAGTTTTAATTCACTGGCCATGAAAGCCAATATACCATCTAATCTCCATTGTGTTTAATGATACCATGAAGACAATAATGGACAACTGTATCCATTCAATTCAGCTACTGGCCCAGTGCTTGCTAATGCCGGCAAGGGAGGCAGCTAGATAGTTGTCGTTCAGAAAACATAACAAGACACAATTTGCAGAAAGTGAGAAGTATTCACAGAACACCTAAATGTTGCCAGCTTACGGAACAATACACTGCGCAGAGCTATAGCGTCTACGGTGGCGTAGTTGGTAGCATGCTGAGCTTCTATTCCCAAGATCGCAGGTTCAAACCCTGCCGAAGTAGTCATATTTTTAAGAGTGTTAAAATATGCTCAGTATGCCTTCTTTTTGAGGGGAAGTAAAGTCGGCAGTCCCATGTCATAGATTTATGGCATGTAGAAGATTCTTCCGCAGATTTTACTTGTCTGAAGCTAAATTTCTAGGTTATATTTCGCCGGAACGCTCTATCAAAGTTCCAACGTTCACCACCAGAAATCAGTGACACTTGGTAGCGAAAGTTGGAACTAATTGAAATTGAACGCAACTTGTAGCTCACCCTATGGATATCCACTTGAAGCAGCTACAGCCACTGGCAAGCCGACCATGTCCTCGGACACTCCCGGCAATAAAAGTTATACGACAAATAAATAAATAAGTTAGCAAAGATGGTTGGTTCGTCAGTTAAGGGGCTTCGAAAACACGGTCTTGTAGCCCCGTGTACTTTGGGTGTGTGTAGAATCTGTCTGATAACCGGTGTTAATTGTGGTGGCTGTATTGGTGTGTGTTATCTGTTTTCAATCCAAGTAAGGACTGCAGATATTGAATTTCCAAGTGGGCCTAGTTCCCACTATTGCTACCAAACGCTGCCGCCAACGACCAACTAGTTCTGAACTTCGTAACTAGATGCCCCCGCAGTCGGAACGTGGTGACGAAAGATGGAACCTAAGAGCGTCAGTCAAATTAAACTTTTAATTTAGCTTCACACAAGTGCAATTAGTGGAAGGTTCTTTATCATGCCATAAATATATGACATTGGACCGCCGGCTATACTTCCCCTCCGAAGGAAGGCATACTGAGGGATTTATAACGCTCTTAAAAATTCCGACGACTTCGGCCGGGTTTGAACCCGCGATTTTGGGCATAGATGCTCAGCATGCTACCCACTACGCCACCGAAGCCGCCTATTAGGAAAGAAATAAAAAATCTATGATCACCTCTATTTGATGTTCCACTTTGACCGCCGTGTTTTCGTATTCAAATATATCACAAGATTCATCCAGCAGGTTAGAAGTGGGTAATTGGTCCTTTGACTCCTAGAAAGAATTATACAAGAATGACCCAACATGAAACATACCGACAGAATAACAGTTATAAGTTACGTGTAACAATAAAAAGAAGAACATACTGGTTAGCCTACTATTTGGTAGCAAGCTCGTCATGCACATCATGTTACACGATATATGACTTAAATAATACTCACAATATTAAGGAATTCATCCGGCTCACTCTTAATTAATGGTTGTTGGTCCATAATGTTTAGGAAGCTAGAACACACAAATCATTATCATATATAACACATGAAATGAGGTAATTTCAGAACACCAAATTCAAGTTATGCTACTGGTAATCCAAATATAACCCTCCAAGTGCACAGTGAGATGTAGTTAACAACAAACGTATTCGACAATGACGCTCGACATCATAAGATATGAGTTAGGGTATAATATCGAGTAAAATATTAATAGAATGAGGAATTACTGGTGCCAGCTCGTGGAGCAGTGAAATGAAGCAACCTATAATTGGTTTCTCTATTCCTAAGTAGGCTACACACAAACCTGAGCACAATGTGATGGAGCACGCGGAATAAATATAATTGCCCGACGCTAAATTACATTACAAACCTATCAACGTAAATGTAAACTCAAGTTACTGCACGAGTGTTAAGATATTGGCAGAAAGAGGTTACAGTGAGTTTCAGTAAACACAGGACAATAGTTCCGCCTAGTGTTATAAGGAACCCACTTCAAACGAAAACCATCTAAAGTCCAACATTGAACAGAAGGGACTGAAAGATGTATTTAACTTATAAATACTATCAGTGGGTGACTTGTACAATTACCGTCATAAACGAGTCACTAGTTACACATTTAAACATGTGTATCCTCGAAAATTAAATATTGTAAAATTATCCACAGAGGCAAAACTACGGTTGTAAAATGTTAGCCTACTATTAATATATTATTGTTATTTAATTTATCTTAGTCCATTGAACTCGAGGTAATACTGTTAAGAAAGACAATTTAACTCTTACTTACTTATTTATGTTGTAAGATCTTTCACCGGCATATGTTGGCTACTATGTACCAAAGACAATGCAGACGTAATAAAAGTAAATCGATACCAGTGTAGTTGGTATCGTAGAGCCAAAAGGACGTTAGCAAAGAAATGTGCCTGTTCATTTATTTGTTTCTACCACATATAACCCACAGGAAATATTACTCTTATAACAGGTTGTGGGCCCAGAACGTACGGATAGCTTTGTGAGTGAAACGGGAATCAATACTGTGAGGTTAACGGAATATCGGAGAAAGAATAATGACTTTTTAGCGTAGGCCTACTTTGAACAAAAAAGGAAAAATGAACGACGAGGAGAGACAACGAGTCAATGATGAAAGATACCACATTCCACTTTTCGACGGTAAGAACTACGACAATTGGAAATTCAGACTTTAAGTTCTACTGGACGAAAAGAAACTTATGTCCCACCTCACAGAAGAAGTTCAGTATATTGAAGCACCAGCGGGCGAGACAACGGCAGCTCGAACGGCCAGCGAAGCTGCTAATGAGAAACTCCGGCAGAAAGATAAGTATTGCATTAGACTTATTGTGAGTGCTATAGCTGATAGTCATTTGGAATATTGCCGAGGACATGATACAGCCTTCAAGGTCTGGAAAACTTTAGCAGACACTTTTCAAAGGAAAGGAATTGCCAGTCAACTTCAGGCAAGGAAAGCATTGCTTGCAATGCGACATAACCCTACTAATGAAACTTTGGAAAATCACTTTCTGAAGCTTGACAGACAAATTCGAGAACTTAAATCTGCTGGAGCAAATACTGATGAGTAAGATGTGATTTGTCATTTGTTATTGGCCATGCCAACTGACTATAGTATGGTTGTAACCTCTATTGAAACCATGTCAGCAAACGGTGAGAACTTAACCCTTCCTTTTATCAAAAATAGACTTTTGGATGAAGAATCTAAAAGGAATCTGCAAGGAAAACGGAAACCACAGAGGAATGAGTCAACAACTGCTTTCTTTACTCGACCAGGACAAGTAAAGAATGGAGGAAAACAGAAACATCAGTACCAGCAGCCGAAGACTACTGCAACACCAACATACACTCAGCAACAGTCCAATGTATTTTCTGGAGCTAACAGTAATACTAAGCCTGCTTCACATTCTTACAAGTGCCACAACTGTGGGGGCAGTGGTCATTTATGGAGAGACTGTCCCAGCCGACGTAACACTCCTTGGCAGCCTACAAAGTTTTCAGGGATGCAAACTGGTGCTGCCAATGTCACTCAAGAGGAGGAAGAGGAATTCTGTTTCTCAGCTTTATCTGACATAATAGACTCAAGAATTAATAAGGCTGGAAGTGATGAAGTGATATGGTGGCTTTATTCTGGAGCTTCAGAGCACATGATTAATCAAGCTGATTTCTTTCAGACAAGTGTAAAGATTAATTCTATGAAGATTAAAGTAGCAAAAGCAGGGCACTCAGTCACATCAACACAAAAGGGAAACATGAAACTGTTTGCATTGGTAGACGGAACATGGAATACTGTGAACATTCCAGACGTGTTGTACATTCCAGATTTGGAAATAAATTTACTGTCTGTGAGAAGACTGGAAATGAGTGGATGCACAATCATTTTTGAAGATGGTAAGGCACTAATAATGAAAGGAAATTATGTGATTGCAGTAGCACATCGGATCAACAAGTTGTACAGGCTAACACTCCATACCAGGTAGGAAATTGGTTAGCGCTACACAGGGGCGCACCCAGACTTTTGGTTTGGAGGGGGCTTTCCTCAATAACATGATTTCAGCTATGGAAGGAGAATGTGTCCATTATTAGACTTGTATGTAAATATGTATATTTGAGATCATATGCATAAAAGGATATTCTATAAGATCAAACATACTGTAGAATGATCTGATAAAACCAATAAAAAATGCTATTGGACTGGAGATTATTTAAACAAAATGTACATTGGCTTTATACAAATTTTAGTTACAGTACCATTGAGCTAACGTTATGCAAGTAACCAAAAGGAACTGCATGATTTTTACCAAGAATTAACTTTTGATCACGATCAGAGTGATAACGACTGGATTGCTCTGCTCACTATTATCAAAACTATATATCCAGCAACCAGGATCGTCAGATTGATGTGTAACATCAATTATCTGCAATCATTTACTAAGTTTTGAGTTGTTTATACCAAGAACTTGTATAGGTTTTAGGAAATAATAATGACATAATTAATAATAACATTTTGATTTTGAATATGTAAATTTAATTGGAACTAAAAATTACTTTTTAAAAATTATGAGATGTAATTGTATACCTTAGTGTTATGGATTGTAACAAATATTTTATGTACTGTAAGTGAAATTATATAAGTTATTTTAATTTTCCTTAATAACTAACATTATAATAAAAAATCTTAAACATTTCTAGAAGTTCAAGTTGAACTTAATTACACAGGCTGAATGCAAGTTTAAACAAATAGTTGAATACAAATCATGTATTAATGAATTAACATTAACGTTGTTTGAATAAAGTGGAAACTCAAATTTCACTGAACAAAATCCAGCCGCATAGCAGATTTTTTCAAAACGAAAACTACCTCTGTACTGGTGACTTCAATTTCCCGGTGAATATTCAGTGTTGCTAGTCCAGTCAGCCTGTCTGCACCCATGGTATTCCTAAGGTATGTTTTCAGCCAACGTAGTGTAGAAAATGACCTCTCAGTAGTGCTTGCAGTCACAGGGAGGGTACTGTACACAAAAGCGTGCGTCTTCGAGCTCTTATACCACAGTTCAAACTCAGCCATAAGCAGGCCTTTGTTGTTTCCTCCACTTTCAATTATGTCATTCTTATAAAAATTACACAGCTGTAAGAAATCAAGTTGCATTCTTTTCTTGGAAGGTTTCCTTATGTGTATGTGATGCATTGGCTGATGGCAGTAAGCACTCAAAACTCTTTAATAAGTCTTTATGCTTGATGAATCGAGATGAAATAATGGAAGAGTCAATCCAAGGGATGAAAACAGATCTTTTATAGTATAATTGTGGAGTTTCTGCAGGTATGTTGCTTCTGTTCAGTTTTCATCCAACTGTTCGAGGCGTGGAAATTATTGAACCTCAGTTATTAGCAATTTTGGTAGCTTCTTCAATCAACGAGTGAAATTCTTGATCTGCATTTTTTCTTGAGCTTTCAATCACAGTTTCAGCGTGTGTAATTGTAGACGATAAATCTAAATCAGTTCGCTGAAGCTTTTTGCTTAGGTTTACTGTGTAACCAAGCAGTTTTTCTGATGCCAAGAGATCAATTATAAATTCACCTTGACTTAAGGAGTTTAGTAGTATTAGAGCTCCTGAAGAAGATTCCCTATCATATAAAAATGAAAGTTTGTCTGTTTTTTTTCTGAATTTCTACGGAAATTTGCGTTATTTACGCGTTTCAGGCTGTTTTATGACGGTTGCACGCGAAAAAAAATAATCTGGCTGGCTGTTTGTCTGCCTGTGGACAAAGTTGTTTGTTACCTTATAACTCGAGAACGGCTGGGTGGATCAACGTAAAATTTGGTACAGATATCCTTCAGGGGCACAACACTAATCATTGATGTAACTCTTCTCTGTACGTCTCATAAAAGGGGGCCTACCCCTTAAAATACTTGCTGAAATAGGCGTAAAAAGGCGAGACAAAGCTCATTTTCAGCACCTCAATGTGAGAATCGAAACTCGGGGGCCCTAAAGGGACCCCAAAAACCACATTATAAGGCCCTAAAACCAACAGTTTTTGAGATATTTCCAGAAAACTAATTTTATTTCATACAATAACGAAAGAATGCAAGCCGGTAACCATGGCAACGGAATCTCACAGGTCCATCTATTGCTGTAAGACGCAAAACAAATCCATTTATTACATTACTGAGATACAGTAGTTTGCAAACGGCTATGAGGTTATAACGGAACCAAATTAAGCTGTACAATTCATCAATACATAAATGCGCTTAACGGGGTCAAGGGGTACTCTAGATATTTACACATGCTGGTGTGGTACGGAAGGTCTATTATATCCCTATCCCTATATTGTTATATTATTATTATTATATTACGGCCTACAACGACGAGACAAAGCTTATTTCAGCCCCTTGGTGTCAGAAACAAAACTCAGGGCCCCTAAACAGCCGTAAAGGGTCCCCGAAAACTACATTTTAAGGCTCTAAAACCAAGAGTTTCTGAGATATTCCCAGAAAACTAATTTCATTTAATAAACTAATATAGGAATGCAAGCTAGTAACCATGACAACAGTGTCTCAATAAGGTACATCCAACTTTCCATCTATTTCTGCAAGAAATAATGCCACTACATTTACTAATTTCTGTGAAAGTTTGCAAATGGCTATAAGGTTATCACGGAACCAACAAAATCTGTAAAATTCATCAATGCGCTTAAGGAGGTCAAGGGGTACCCTAGATTTTTTCACAAGACTTAAACGTGCGATATGTCGTACAGAAGCTCTATTATATCTTCAAACAGCAATATTGTTTTCAAAAATTCCTGAATTGAAATAGTTTCCTTTTCATTTTATTTTTTGCTTTTAGGAATTTGGGCCATTGGAGGCTAAAAAAAACTCAATTTTCATGCACCACAAGCCTTTATAATTTATTAAAGGGGTCTTCCTCTGGATGCGGACTTGACACAACAGTGAGGATCAGTTTTTATGGGACGTGTATTGCGTTTCGTCTACGAGGTTTCCAATTTTATTTTCACGTCAGGAAGTACACATTAGGTAAATTTAGTTTCAGAGCACATTTCAACTAATCATTTTTCTTTGTCGACAAACAGATAACAAGCCCCTAACCATTGCAACAGTAGCTCAATTGAATACGTCTGGTTATTATTACCGAAGACCGTTCGAATAATGGGTACTTCTGCTAGTCAATTATAAATTCACCTTGACTTAAGGAGTTTAGTAGTATTGGAACTCCCGAAGAAGATTCCCTAACGTTCCAGTTATGCAATCAATTTTCATGAAAGATATCATCAATGTTTTTAAAGTGTTGCCAAGCTTTGGAGGGGAGGGCTTAAGCCCCCAAAGCCCCCCGCCCCCCCCACCTGGGTGCGCCCCTGGCGCTACAGAACAGGAGACCAAAGGTATAAAAAATTTAGGTAATGAAATTTGCCAAAGTACCTTTAGTAATGGTATCCGGAGATGTTAAAATAATAGATGTTGACTTGTCCGCTGCCATAAACCCGCCCAGCCATCCCAAATAGATACACGACTTATATAGCAGAAATGAAGTCTTTTGAAGCCATCTTGCTTACTAAGTCAGGAATGCCAACCCCACGCATTTGGTACTATTTCACATCGGGTATAGAACAAGTAAACAAAAGAGCGCCGATAAAGTAATGTAATAAAAAATTGCGCCAATTGTCAGTGTTTATTTATGTATTTATAATGTTTTACCAGACCCCCTTGCTTGTGGTACTAGCAGTAATTTTCCGCAAGACAGTGCTTAACTTAGTGGAAATTTGTAACAATTTCAAACTTTACCTGTCATATGGTGAATTTTGTATTGGACATGTAGGTAACGTACTCAGATGTTCGTTTTTCGGGTGTCACATGACGTATGACGTAGTGTCCAAGATGGCGTCCATAGTGAAATGAAGACAATGCTAAAGGCATTATTTTCGTAAATAATCAATTAAAAGGAATTATTCCGGTGCAGCAGTAGCAATTGAGAAAGTAAAATGACTCCCAACATCTCCGAGAAAGGTTTGTCAATCATAAATACTATATTTTCAGTAATATACCTTGTTGAAAGTTACGACGGCATGGTCTCCTGTTCTGTAGTTTTAATGGAAATTGCATGCCTAACACTTGGAAGCGAGGATTTGTGGCATAGAAGGTTTGGTCACACAAGTAAGACAGGGCTTCAGAAACTGCAAACCCTGGTGGATGGTCTGAAAGAAACTAAGGTGAAGGAACTGTGTGAAATATGCTGTCAAGGAAAAATGTGTAAGCTGCCACACACCAAATCAAGAAGAAGAGCACAGAGGCCACTGGAACTAATCCACAGTGACCTGTTTGGCCCAATTACACCGGAGTCATATAATGGAAAAAGGTACATTATAACTCTAATAGATGACTTCACACATTTTGCAGCTGTATATCCTCTAGAAAAGAAGAGTGAAGCATTAGACTACATCAAGATCTATGAAGCGATGGCAACCGCTCATTTCAAGAGCAAAATAAGTCGCTTCAGGTGTGATCGAAGTAGGGAGTACACCTCGAACGAGCTGAAGACTTACTTTCAAGAGAAATGAATACAGTTGGAATATACCATGAGCTACACACCTGAGCAAAACAGAGTAGCTGAAAGGTTCAACAGAACTATCCTGGACAAAGCAAGATGTATGTTGTTGAGCTCAGGACTACAGAAGAATCTTTGGACTGAAGCAGTAGGCGCAGCAGTGTACCTTATCAACAGGAGCACTACAAATGCTTTATCAGACTGTGTTCCAGCAACTCTCTGGTATGGGCATAAACCTCATGTCAGGAAGATCAGGGTATTTGGTTCTCCAGCTTACCTTCATACTCCCAAACAACTGAGTGAAGGAAAATTTGACAGTCGATCGAGGAAACTTTACTTGGTTGGGTACTGTCATAATGGTTATAGATTGTGGTGTCCTGACACCCAAGAAATTATTGAAGGGAAAGATGTCATTTTTGATGAGAGTTCTCCAGGTGAAAGTTTATAGACATCATACTATGAAACTAATAAGAAGCCTATTTCAAAGGAAGAAGGTACCGTGGAAAATCCAATTCCTGAAGATTGCAAAAATTCAGGGGAAGATCTGGAAGCCAATGACACACCGACAGAAGAACGGAGGCGTGGAACTCGTGTGAGGAAGAGACCGCAGTATCTGGATGATTATGAGGTTACTCTAAGTGAACTAGCTATGGGTGCAGTAGTAGATGATGTTCCTGAATCTGTCAAGGACATTGAAGGTCGACCTGACGCAACAGAATGGCGGAAAGCAGTTCAAGAAGAGATGAATGCACTGCAGGAAAATAAAACCTGGACACTGACAATGCTGCCACCTGGTAAGAAGGCAATCAACAACAGGTGGGTGTTTCGTATCAAACATGATGCATCCGGAAATGTTGAGAAGTATAAAGCCCGCCTTGTCATTAAAGGCTGTTCGCAAAAACGGGGCTTAGACTATTTTGAGACGTATGCACCAGTGGCCCGCCTAGTGACTGTGAGAGTATTGTTGTTAGTAATTAATCATCATGGGTTGCTTACTCAACAACTTGATGTGAAGAACGCTTTCCTTCACGGCAGTATCAAGGAAGAAATCTACATGACTCAACCAGAGGGATTTGAGCAAGAGTCATCTCCACCTCTGGTTTGCAAGCTGAACAAAACACTCTACGGATTGAAGCAGGCCCCAAAGGAGTGGAACTCTAGATTCAATGATTTCATTCAGAAGCATGGTTTCAGGCAATCGGAATATGATAAATGTCTTTATTTTCATGACACACTTGCTATTGCCCTACTTCTTTATGTTGATATTATTGTAGCAGGTAGTTCAGCTGCTGCACTGCAGGAATGTAAGAAGGCTCTCATGGCAGAATTCAAGATGACTGATCTTGGAGATCTCAGGGAATTTCTGGGAATCAAAATTGATCGCTCAGAGAGAGGAATGTTCTTAAGCCAGCCCCAATACTTCCAAAACCTTCTGAAACGTTTTGGAATGGAGGACTGCAATCCAGCTAAAACTCCCATGGAGGTAGATCCAGCAAAGGAGCCTGTTGGTGAATGTATCCTTTCTGTCAGACCTTACAAAGAACTAGTTGGATGTTGAATGTATCTCATGTTGACAACACCTCCTGATATAAGCATGGCAGTGAATTTCTATAGTAGGTTTCAAAGTCATGCTGCTGATGCGCAATGGGTTGGGCTTAAACGTGTCTTACGTTATCTGAAGGGAACAAGCGAGATGGGACTCTTATTTCAAAGGCAATCAGGAACTAGTGCTAACCTAGTTGGCTATGCTGATGCAGACTGGGGGTGTAATACCAAGAATAGGAAATCAATTTCTGGTTTCATGTTCGAAATCAATGGTGCTAATGTACTTTGGGTGACTAGGAAACAAACCGCCGTTGCCCAGTCATCAACTGAAGCAGAGTACGTTTCTCTCAGATGTGCTGTAATGGAACTCATTTGGTTGAGAAATCTTGTTTTGGACATAGGTGTTGAACTATATGGACCAGTTGTCATCTTTGAAGACAATCAGTCAACTATTTTTTGTCTAGATAAGTGGGAAGAGAAAAGGCTAAAACACGTTGATGTCAAGTATAATATTGTGAAAGATATGTATCGGAAGAATGTTATCAAGGTTCTTCATATTCCTTCAGGTGAGCAGAAAGCAGATATTCTCACCAAACCACTGACTGGTAACCATTTTCCAGACTCTTCGAGCTGGCTTGGGCATTGTTAGTATGTAAGCAACTTGTAAGCTGTGAAAGATTATTTTTGTATTGTGATCATTAGTTTGGTAAACTCATTTAATAGATTACTATCTATGTTTAATTGAGGGGAAGTGTTAAGAAAGACATTTTAACTCTTATTTACTTATTTATGTTGTAAGATCTTGCACCAGCATATGTTGGCAACTATGTACCAAAGACAATGCAGACGTAATAAAAGTAAATCGATACCAGTGTAGTTGGTATCGTAGAGCCAAAAGGACGTTAGCAAAGATCTGTGCCTGTTCATTTATTTGTTTCTACCACATATAACCCACAGGAAATATTACTCTTATAACAAATACCTAAAGTTCAATGACTTAGTCACGTCTGTAGAGAGCATTTCAAATATCCCAACATGCAACTGAAAATTCTCAGATCTTAATATTTCGCCGCGAGTTTCATCAAAGACAGGAACTCAATGTTGATATTGTTAACAACGCACCCGTATAAAAACACACTCCACCGTTGATAAAGAAGGCACCGTGAAAGAAAAAATTAAATAAATAGTTTGGATGCATTTCTAACGCAATATAGAGAATAATCATGTCGAAGAGAAGTAATACGGTACTTTAAATTGTCGTCGGTGATTGTTAGCCGCGATGGTATACTGCTGTGTTCCATACTGCATGAGTAAGAGAGGTAAAGTAAAAGGCATTTCGTTTTATTAATTCCCGTGTGATGCAGAATTAAGACAGAAATGGCTAGAAAATATTTCTCGAGACAAATTTTTACCGAATTTTTAGTCAAGGACTTCTCACGTATGTGGGCTGTTTTTTCTTGAGTCTGAATATCGCCCAGGGCTGAAAATACTTTTATTTTATAGATGTAAATTCTGACGTGTCCTATATCAAAAATGTATTGTATACATGTTGATCAAATGGAATTAATAAAATCTATCTATCTAAAGAAATTGAAGGACCGTGTCTTCCCCCACGGTATTCGAAAGTTATCCTCCACATAAAGTACCGAAACCAACATTAGGGAGAAGAAAACTCGTGAAACATACGGAAACCATGGCAAGAAAAGAAAACGAGATAACGATACCGTGGGAAATTTTCACGATAGTAATGACGTCACGCCCATAGCCAACGTGGCCTATTTAACCGAGGGAGTTGAATCATTTGATATCCTTTACGATGACCAAGATTCTGGATTGCTAGGTCATGGTAACAAGTCTGTTGAAGTTCAGACAGATAGTCACTCTCGTAATAAATTCGCTGACGCTGGAAGACATTTATCTTCACTAAGAGCAAAATTGTGACGTGACAATAACAAAAGAAAAGAAAATGAAAATGGAACTAGAATCCCAAAAGAAACAACTACACCAGTGTGATAATCAATACCATGCAAATTTAAAATCTATACCGAACTAAATATTAACGAGCGTGACGCTTGCAATTCCAAATATTAATTCGTTGCAGAGCAAATTGTAAACTATAACAAGAAATCACCCAGATGGACATAAGATTCAGTAAAGTAATGTGTAATATGGGAATTCATTTCACCTAAGGAATACAATTTTGCCAGAATTGATTTATTTAATTTACCACCGAAGAGCACACATAGCCGTTACATAGTAACTGATATTCAACTGGTATTGCAAAAATTGTGGAAAAAAATATGTATAAGAGACTGATAAGTTTCATAGAAAAAAATAAAATATTATCAAACTCACAACATGGATTTAGAACGGAAAAATCTACACAGACAGCAATTTACGAATGTAGTAATAGTATACTGAAATTAATTGACAATAAGGAACATGTAACTGGCCTAGTCTTGGATTTATCGAAAGCATTTGATGTTGTTGACCATAAAATCCTCCTTACCAAACTAAATCAATATGGTGTTAGAGGTCTAGCTAATAAATGGATAGAGTCTTACTTAACAAGGCGTAAACAAATAGTAAGCTTGAGACACAAGGATGATGGAACCAAATTACTTAATGAAACATTGTCCAATGAGGGAATTATTGAATTTGGAGTACCCCAGGGATCGGTTTTGGGCCCACTACTCTTTCTTCTATATATCAATGATATAACACAGAACGTTCATTCACATAAGGAAATTTTGTTTGCGGACGATACAACACTCGTAATAAAAGGTGAAACTAAACAGGTCATACAGCAAACTGCTGACTCCGTTACAGGAGAGTTAACCAAATGGTCACAAGATAATCGCCTCATAATCAACTATAAAAAGACAGTATGTCTAAATTTCCACACTATACAGAATAGGAATCCTGCGATGCCCAATATAACATTAAATGGTCATCAAATAGAAAATAAATCAGAAACAAAGTATTTAGGACTATGGATACAACAAGACTTGAAATGGAATAAACATATACAATATCTGAATACTAAACTGAACCCGATGTGCTTTGCGTTACGTATTTTGAAAACCTGCACTAGCATGCACACATTAAGAAATACTTATTTTGCTTATTTCCATTCATACTTAAGATATGGGATCATATTTTGGGGTATGTCGCCAGATGTACTAAGCACGTTTAGGATACAAAAGAGGGCGATTAGAATTATGGCAAATGTAAACTCTAGAGAATCATGTAGACCTCTGTTTAAAGATTTAAACATTCTCCCACTGCCCTGCATATATATCTTTGAAAGTATTATGTTTTTTTTAAAGAATTTAATGAATAAAGATGTTTTTCTTAAAACAAACAATGATGTTCATAGGCATAACACAAGACAAAATCAAAACATTCATATTTCACACACACACACAAGCATATATCAAAAAGGAACTTTTCACACTGGAGTTAAATTATACAATAAACTACCCCAGTATATAAAACTGGCCCCAAAAATAAAAACCTTTGATAGAATGTTGAAAGCTTATCTGCAGTGCCATTGTTTTTACTCAGTAGTTGAATATTTTAGCGTATAGGAGTGATGGAATCTATAACTATATTTTACTTTTTTAATTTAATTTTAATACCTAGCTGTATGTTGTTGTATTTATAGAATTAAGTTTTCATATTATGATAATAGAGTGAGGTGTAAATAGTTGTGCAATAAGATTGTATCTATTAAGATTTGCTATTATAATAAGTTATAAATAGTTATAATCTTAGTAATATATACCTGTTAGTTCTTTTATTTTATGCATGTAAATTCTGACGTGTCCTATATCAAAAATGTATTGAATGCATGTATTTGATCAAATGGAATTAATAAAAATCTATCTATCTATCTAGAAATAACGAGAGTTTGTTAACGAAATAGTAGATCGTATATTTACACGTCCATTATTTTTCAAAGTACAAACAACACAAGGAATACAAAAATATAAATCAATGCTGCCAATTTAAAATGTTAACTACGAACTCCAACACTTCCCCTGGTAGTTGGCGTCAAATAATGACAGTCATTTAATTCAAAAATAATACCAAAAAAATTAGATCTTATTACAAACTAAACAAAATTGAGGATCTTTATGAAACTCTGGGTCTTTGGCCCATTCAATGACTTTGTAAACAAGTCCGAAAAACATTCTTGTTACTTGGAACTTATTCGAAAATAATGTTGCTCTTACTTACGTGGTCACTACAAAACTGATACATAATATCAAAGTTCTTGGACAATTCAGAATCACCACTGTTGCTGGTGAGCTTAATGGCATTTTGATTGTCACCTCTGTTGACAAGTGGTTTAGGCAAAACCACTTCCCGACCCAACTCGTTTATTATCTGTCCTAGCCAGAATGCCTCCTTAGCTGCAAGGAACATGGAATCATACCCTGACTCGGTTGTAGATGTGGCAACCGTGTCACGTTTCTTTGGTAACCTCGTGTGTTCCAGCTAATTGGTGCTTTTGCTAAGATTGTAATATATCCACTCACAGATTTCCTGTCTTTGGCATTAGCAAAATCAGATTTTTCAAAAAACAGTTTTACATTACATGTTTTCTTCAAGTAGGTTACAACATAATGTGCTTTACATCTTGCCAATCTCTCTTTGCTGGTGAACAATTTTTCTTGCTCACTTTACACACTCCGAAAGTTATATCTGGCCTAGCCGTTGTAGCCAGATATAGTAACATACCTACTGCTTGTCTCTACTCGTAGTCATCATGTTTCTCATCACCTGACAATTGTCCGTCTTCTCTATTTATTTCTAAAGGAGCTGACCTACCCTTCCCATCTTCAAGTTTGAATTCTTTCAATACCTTTTTACTGTAGTCAGTTTGATGAACAGACGTTGCTCCTACCCTGTACTTCACATTCATAGAAAGAAAGTTGGTCATATTTCCTAACTTCTTAATCTCCAATCTAATATCCAACTCTTCCTTGAACCATTCCAACCGTTCTCTTTTTCCCTAGCATGCCAAGTCATCAATATAAACACCAATGAACATATCCTTATCTTTGTTAACAAACACACATGGATCCTTTACTAGAGGTTTCAACTTAATTCTGACAAATTCATATAGAAGGTCGAGTGCCATTCCATAGCACTTTGTTTAAGCCCATACAAGCTTTTGAGCAATTTACACACTTTATTTTTATCCACCTCAAAGTATTTAGCTTGTTTCTTGAAAACTTCCTCATTCAACTCACTGTGCAAGTATGCTGTGAGCACACCAATATGATCCTGAATCCACCCATTAATGACAGTTAAAGCCTTCATCAGTCGAATTGTTTTTCTTTTAATTAATGGAGCATAAGTTTCAATGAAGTCTACCCCTGGCACTTGGGAAAAACCTTCTGCTACCAATCTTGCCTTAAATCTGTTAACAGTACCATCTGGATTTCTCTTAAGTTTCAAAACCCACTTACAACCCAACACATTTCTACCAGAAGGCCTGTCAACCAAAATAAATGTCCCTTTACGTTGGATACTGTCTAACTCGCTTTTCATTGCATTCCTCCATTCATCAGAGAACTCCCCATTCAATGTCTCACTCACACTCAATGGTTCTTCGATATAATCAGCAAAATATACCGACAAATTACAGCAAGAACATACTTTACGCTTCTTTAACCTTTCACACCTTCTCAAAACGTTCGCATTATTTTCAGCCTCATACACATTTTTATCATTCTCTTGGTCACTGCTTTCAATCTTAATCTCTGACTCATCACTACAATAACTTCTTATCATAACGTCAGTTTGAACATGCTTAATAGTATGCCTAACCTGTTCTACCATGGGAAATAAACTTTCATAAAATTTTACATGATATCCAATCACAAATGATTTAGTATCAATATTAAACAATTTACACCCTTTCACATTGTTTTCATAACCTATGAATACACATCTCACTTCTCGAGGCTGAAATTTACCTATTTCTGAAATAACCAAGCTTTACAACCAAATGCACGTAACCTTGGATATTCTTTTTCAGCACTCTCTCCCTTCCACATTTCATATGGTATCTGATTCCCAATAGCCCTAGATGGATAGGTTCCTAGAAAGGAAAGCAGTGTTGGCTGCTTCAGTCCAAAACGAATCTGACAAACCTGACTGCACTATCAAACACCTTATCTTATCTTCTGCAATCCTATTAAAGCTCTCAGCTATACTATTTTGTTCTGGAGTATAAGCTACCGTCTTTCTATGAGTTATCCCATTCCCTTTCACATAGGTCTCAAATTTATTACCACAATATTCGCCACCTCCATCTGTTTCAAAGCATTTAAGTTTGAAGTTATGCATTTTCTCTACTTCAGCTTAATACTCCAAAAATTATTTTTCAAGAATTTAACCATTGTAAATCTGGAATAATCATCCACAAAACTCATCATGTACAGTATTTATGACCACCATTTGATTTAACAGGAGATGTTAACAAATCACGATGTACCAATTCCAGAGGTTTACTGCATTGGCGGGAAACTACATTTAGTCATCTTCCTCAGAACACAAACATCACATCTCTTATTCTCACTCTTCAAACCTGACAAATATGGAATTTTCTGCATAGCAGCTTCGTGTGGATGCCCTACCCTAACATGCCACAAATCTGAACTCACTGCTCGCAAGGCTACAGCTTCAATTTCATCACTGGCATCAGCATTCGATATACAAGCTACACTGTGATTAGGTTCCAACAAATACAACCCATTTGAATCTAGACTTGTAAACACGCACTCATTATTATACATACCTTTAGCACCTTCTTTCTTAAAGTGAACAAATACATCATTCTTGGCTAAGCGCCCAACTGAAATCAAATTGAATGCTAAATCAGGAACGTGCAAAACATTTCTCATATCAAGCACATTACCAACACATTTATCAGATAATGCAAGTGTGACAATACCTGTTCCACTAACTGGGATTTGCCCTTGGCCAATCTTAATTTAGCCTTTACACTCTGAATAGGGTGGGAAACAACACTCTTTTAGAAGTCGTATGTTCTAACGATGCCGAGTCAAGATTATGTACCCGAGAATACCTACCTTCAGCTTGTTGATATCCCTCGATGGTAACTGGATTGCAGAACCTGAAAACCCCGGCTAAAAACCACCAGATTCTACTCAACAACTGACGAGGATAATGGGGCACAAGGATAACTTAACTGAGGGAACGTTAAGAAAGACCATGACAAATAAAGAAAATCTAGCTCGAAAGAACACAAGAACAACGTTAAAACGTAATCTCCAAAGCGTGGAAAAACACTGAAATGCCAGCAATGGTTCACTTAACGTGACCTCCTATCGCACCTATAAATTATCACTCTGAAAGAACTAAAATGAAATTCTCCAAAATGTGTTCATAAATAGCATTATAGCAGAAATTGCTATACCAACATAACAAGAAATGAAAAGCAACTGCAGCTTCAACTGGAAGCTGAAATCTTTGTGACCTGAATACATCTTCTAGTCATCACTAGACAGACTGTATTCTCAAAAAGACAAAATTACGTAAGTTGAACACTGTTTAAATTAACACCATACTATGACACAAGTAATGCCTCAATAGCATTATTGAAAATCAATTCCGCGTTTGTGTAGGACAATTTCAATCCTACAAATAGCAATATCACTTATATACAAAATTTACACTAATATACACTTTATGTGGCACATTCCAAGTGTGTTTTCTCCAATTTCACAAGCAACAATTTAACATCCTTCCTTTAGAATAAGGTCAATAGTTTTATTCTCATATGTTTGAAAATGTTTAAATTGGTCCTCTCCGACCAAGCGATAAAACTCAGTAGAGGTTAACTTCACTTTAATAATAGCTGTAATCACCAAAAATAACTGATTGGGATAACCGTAAAACCTTTGTCAGCAAGGTGATTAAATCCAGAATATTTAAAATTGATATCATTCAACACATGTATTAATGTCACATTATAGCTTGCATGCTTCTAAACAACGGAAAAACGCTTGTAGTGATACGTTGAATTATACTTAGAAATAAGTCAAATTACACTTGGCTACACAATAACAATCATCATGGTCTAGATTCCATGAAATAGCTTTTAATATTCACTCGAATATTTATTTCATTTTTAATGCATCCAAACGGCTCTATTCTTATACATTTGTACTCCCCTGAGTATTCATTTCAAGATTAATATGTCATAAACATATATATTAACTCATATTGGTCACCCTCATTGGTGAACGACGAATTTCATTCTTACATTTCATTCTCATCTGATTACTGTTATTACTACATCGTTGTTAGAGTTTATACAGAGTTTTACATTACTTTTCAATTATGTAGATTGGATTCTCTCAATAATAAAAATATCCTTTTAGAATAAACACCTATGCTTTCAGAGATTGAAATTACAATAATTTTCCTTTATCAGAATGTATTTATACATTCATTAAATCTGGGATATACGCTGGTTAAAAAGTAAATATTGTTTCAGAATCATCAATAGTCAATGGACTATAGTTAAATTCAATGATACATTTCATCGAACATGGATCTTAATTATGCCTTCATACGTGAGGCTAACGTGAATCAAAATCGCAATTTAAATATACGAAGAAAAAGTTTACCTAGCCTAAGTTCGGTACACCCATGCACAAATGAATTCTAGAAACACAAGTCATGTCTCTACACCACCGGCCATGGTAATCATAGCAATTAGCGCAATTGACCGGTTAGAAAACATTACAAGTCTCTATCCTTCAAAAGCACATAGAATGGTACCTAGCATAAGCGGAGGATCAAACTTCTCTTACCAAGGCTTCACAAAGCTTATAACTTGCTATCAAAGTCTGTATTACATTCTGAAACGAATCACTCGAATGTACAATATTCAAAAAATCAGTAGGAAAATGTAGCTCAAAAACAATGTCTACCGATGCGAAGAATGTCACAAACTGACATATAAAAGAGTTCACCACGTTGATAAACTACGCTGAATCACTAACGTGCCTATTTAAGTCTTCCTCACTACAGTAAGAAAGCATCGACAAAATAATTACCTAATTTACAATGATATCTACTTAAACATATTTAAATACAAGTTGGAAAATGGTTGCACTCCTTATTGGAGTGTAAAACCTGTCGATTATAAAATCAGTCATGTCTAAATTCTATAGATTGACATACTACTCAAAAACTAAATAAACTAGAAATAATGGCAGAAATTAGCATTGAAATGTCTACACTTTACTACGAAAGACGAGACTATGTGTGCTGTACCTTGTTGATTCCTGAAGTTTCATATGGGAGTATTAATATGCCCTGCATATCACATATTTTCCCAAATGTAGCAGTAACTAGGACTCCCCAGGTCGTCGGGAATCCAACCAGAGAACGCCTTCTCCACTCCGCATGTTCTCCCTGGTTTAACAGGCTATCCTCCATCCTGGATGAACGGTCAGTTATCGCTGCTTTAAGTCTCCAACAGCTTCCAGTACACAGTTCATTTCTCCGTAGTATCGCGGTATTTATATCGAATCGAAATGTCAATAAACGGAACACGAATGACTGCCAATGCAAATAGCATTCAGAACTACTTATAGGCTGGACGCAAGTGGCCCCACAATAAGTATCAGTCATCTCCGGATCCATGGCAATTATTCATTGAAACGTTCGAAACTATGCCGGTTCAGTAGTGCTCATGTTACTGTGCTTTCAACCTGCCATAATTGAAGAAATAAACAGTACTATAATTATTCCTCTCGATATCTTGTCAAAGAATGTGTCTGTTAGAGATGAGGAATAATATTTAAAGTTCACTAGCATTGCTGCGCATTCGATGTCAATACAACAGTGAGAGGCACTGCTTTTGAAAAATAGAGTTCACCGTCGTTACTAGCAGCTTATTGAACTGTGATTAAAGTTCCTTAAAATGCTCATCCTTGTAGCGGTATAATTTTAAAGTCCACACAGTCTAATAAGAGTGCGTCTTAATCGGCGAACAATGCAAGTCCCACTCGCGTGTATTACTAGACAAGACTGCATCTTGTGAAAAAATAACAGAGTCCTTCGACACTGACTCTGTATAAGCATCAAAGTGTTTGAAGTATTTATAGCGTCGCACTGTAATTACGAAACGCGCTCTCAGTTTCCAATACAAGGTGTGTTTTCATGCATTATGAAAAACTCTCTGTTCACAGCTGTGTGGGAATGATTTCAACTAGCCTCCTGCTACCCCCACCGTGGCGTTACAAGGACCGAACTGATCTCTCATTGGTGGATGTAATTCTTAACTTATAATGTTTCAGACAAATAATGAACACGTATGTATATATCAAAATACATATCATGTTCTGTTCTAGAATCTTGTATAATACGGCAAATCTTGCATGTTATTCTCGCTTCTTCTTAATACTGATAAATGTAATCCTGGTGTACGATCAATAAACTGGGTCAATGGTCGCCATGTTGGAGCTTTATTCGGATGACTTCGTGCGTTCTCGCCAGTACCCGGAAAGTACCGTAATCTCCCAGCTGGACTTGCAACTGAAGGTCGCGCTAAGTTTCAAAATAAAATTCAAGCTGCGCTACTCATCATGTTAAGATGAGGATAATGGTACATGTTCCTCTTGATATCTTTACATAAAAGAAAAGCGTGCTTTTATGTATACAATATAGCCTTAACATATATATATATATATAATGGATCATTATTCTCATGTTAATTTCTTATAGAATTTCCTGTCTAAGGAGTTCCATTTCTTCAATTGCTTCCATTTCTGTAGCGTCTTCCTGAAATCTGATCAATCTATTGTTCATATCAGTTATTGCCCTTGCTTTAGTTATGAAGTCTATCCCAATAATAGGATCGAAGTTAATATTCTTCACCACGATGAATATATGCTCATATATCTTCCCATTAATTTCAAATTTCACAAAGATTTGTATCTTACATTTCATGAATTTATCCTTAAATATCCCTTTGACTTTCATAGATGAAACAGGTAAAATCACAAACAAATCCTCCTTCTTGAGACTCTCAAAGCAGTCCTTGCTTATAATTGAGATCATGGCTCCAGTGTCGACTAGGGCTCTACATGACTGAATCACGGGCAATTCAATGGGTCTTCCCTTTGTTCTAGTCTCTTCTTCAAATAGAAGACGTTAAATGTTTCGTATATCGTGATTTCTAATGGAGGTGTTAAAATCTGTCTTTACTTGCGTTTGGAAATCGTAGTTTTTTCCTTTGTCAGGGTTTCTGTCTCTACTTCCCTGACGACTTGTACTAGGCCTGCTCTCCTCGATTTCCTGATTTTCATTTCTCTCTCTCGAATCTCTTCGTCTGGTTTCTTCAGATATTTCTTGCTCCCCCCTGAGCCTTCTATCACGATTACGTTCATATTCTTAATTCCTATAATTTTTATACCACCCATATCCTCGATATTGTCTGTTACTGGAATTATATGGGCTTCCTCTATATCTGTTCCATTCAAAGTTCCCCTTATCTCTGCGATAGAAAAAGCGTTCTTCATATCTACACTGCCAAGGCTGTTCCCTGTATTCATTATACCTGCTGTCTTGCCGATTGTTTCTCTGGTAGTAATTGTTGTTACGACTATTTTCAGATCGATTATAATTCCTCTCTTCGGACCTGACTATGTCAGTCTGTTGTGTCCTATCCATGACTATCGTGTGAACAGTTCTAGGTTCATTTCTGTTATTCCTGACCACCGTAGTTGTCTTAAGAACACTTACATGGTCAAGTCTTCTTAACAAATCGTCCATTGTTGATAAATCAGATACGCCAGATGATATTACATTCTTTCTGACTTCTACCGGAAGTTGTCGAGAGATGGCTTCTATTAACGGAGCCTGGGTTAAAGGTAGATTCAAGAACCTCAGTTTCGAGAGTTGTGTTGAAAAGTACTCACAATAGCGTTTTGGACCAGTACTTGAGTATTTGCGAGAGTAAATTTCTGAACGCACGTTGCTCTGCACTTCTCTGCTCCAGAATCGGTTTATAAATGCTTCCACAGTCAAAATTGTTAAATGTATAGCGGAATGCATGATACCACTGAAGTGGTGATTCTGTTAAGAAACGCTCTTCCTCTCTCAGTTCTCTCTCTCTCGGAACATGTGTCTCGATAAAATAATCCCTCACACTTCTGATAAATTCAATGGGAGTATTCCCGTCAAGGTTATTAAAGCGTCTCGGCTTATCTTCATAATTTCTTATAATGGTGACATGAGATGTCCCTTCTGGTGTCTTGTGTGTGTACGCCCCTGTACTTGTACTTGCTATCGGCGAAATATACGATTGCGTTACAGTGGGATTAAGTGCTGCAATAGACTGAGGATTACTCTCTGCTATAGGAGCTGGTTGTTGAAAATCGACCTCCCTGTCCTGCGTTTTAACATTCGTCTGTTCTTTCGTAGTTAGAAAATCCGCATTTCAGTGCTCCCTCAACTGTTCCCGTAAACTATCTACATCTATACTGCCTTCCAAAGTTATACGTTTGAGTTGATTACGAATCTCATTTATTTCAGAGTTCTTTTTCTCTCTGACTTCCTTTACTTCTAATTTGGCTTGATCAACTGTAACTTCTACCGACTTAACCTTTTCTTCAATACTAGTTTGATGGTTAGTTTGAGAATTCTGAAACACATTCAATCTTTTAATTACGTCTTCCCGTACATGAGATATCTCTTTACTTGCTCTAAGTTCTCCCTCTAGAACTTTTCTATTAACTTCCAACTTAAAATCTTTGAAGTAGTCATCGTTAATCTTAACCATTTCTTGTCTATGAATAGTTACATTATCTGATATTATACCTTTTATATCGATATCAAAATCATCCTTTATAAGTCGGTTATGATCTTTAACTTACGTTTGTAAAAGGCACAATAATAATAATAATAATAATAATAATAATAATAATAATATCGTATGGCCTCGGGTGCCTGGTGCAAGCTTTGTTAATTGACACCCAGAGGGTAGCTTGCATGTCGAATTTCGTCGTTCCTTTGAACGCTATGAAAGTCAAGGAGGTTAGATATCTAAACTCCTTGACACTACAGTGCTTTCAAGTAGAGAATGGAGGAACTTTGTGTTGGCGGAAAATCCCGAGATTAATTTTGCCATTGAACACGGCCTACTGAATTCAAATGGGTTCTTTAACATGCCAACAACGTATGACATGAGTATCGTGATTTTTGTCGCCTTCAAAAATCACTTACCATGGCCAGGGGCGAACCTGCTATCTTGGGGATGGTAGTCCGACACTATAACCACTCACCCACCGTGGCAAGCTGTAAAAGGCACAATTCATTCTTTAACTGCTCTAAAGTAGATTGGGTAAGGAAGTTTCCATTAGACATTTGTAATTGGAGGGCATCTAAGTTTGCTTTAGCGTCTTTTTTATGGTTGGACAATTCTAATCTTATTTCCAATTGGAAATCCCTATGGTTTTGTTCTGCTTCATTTAATTGGACTTGTAACAATTTCTGATTAGCTTCAACAATATCTGCTTTAGCTTGAATGTTAATCTGAGTTGTTTGCATTTGACCTTGAGTTGCCTGCATATTGCTTTGAGTTGACTCAATCCCAACCATTTTAGAATCCAATTTATCTACAGTGGATTGCATTCCTTCAATAGTGGATTGTATATTAGTAACATTAGATTCAAGATTATCCTGGCTTGATTGAATTTATCAATGGTGGACTGCATTTTAGTGACATTCGATTCAAGACTATCCTGGCTTAATTGAATTTTATTGACAATTAATTCAAGATTATCCTGGCTTGATTGAATATTATTAGTCTCAAATTGAATATTGTCAATGGTGGATTGTATTTTACTAGTAGTAGACTCTTGTTTAAGTTGCCCCGTTCGGACAGTGTCTAAATCCACTTGGATTGAATGAACATCGGAATGTGTTTGCGTAACATCAGATTGTACATCATCTATTGTAGTCTCCACATCCTTAACTTTATCCAGTACTTGTTTGGAACTGTCTTGTAAGTTCTTTAGAGTACCCTGCACCAGAAATTTCATTACGTAGGCTTTCAGCGGCTACGTCGTGAATTAACCCTCTACTCTGGGCATCTGATGCTTCCTGTATTGAGTCTTGCTTATTTTGAAGCATCCTATACAATGATTTAAGGTCAGTGACCTCCTCTTCACCTCTATCAGACATTATATATAATTCACACAAATAGACACAAATACATGAACATCACTTAAACCTAAGCAAAGCATGAACATTTCAATGAAAATTTACTGCCATAATTGAAGCTTCCTTAGCGTATAGCATTAACCCTCAAAGCTATACTCAATTTAATTAATGTTAAAATCTTACACAAATGTGGAATTTCCTGCAGTAAAATGTGTGATACCTTATATATGCGATATTTCCTCAAATATCCTAATCTGACCACAATTTAAATGAATAAAACATCCTATTATTACGATGAGTTTAGAAATCCCAATCAGCCGGATTCTACTGTCAAGCTATTTTAATGCAGCTCAAACGTGAATTGCATCACATGCCTCCATTCGATTGAACACGCCAGTAAAGTTTCCGAAATATGTCTTTAACTGCTCATGCTCGAATCTTCAATCTATTACAAATTAGTGTATCACAGATGTGGTTTTGTGGGGGTTCTAGCACCACCGCCACCGCTCCACCACTGGAATTCTAAAATGGCAATATCTCGCGAACCAATTAGGTTAGAGACCTGTACGAGGTGTCATTGAGCTCGGGCTGACACACCCTTTCCAATGGACAACATATTTACACCCCAAAATAAAACCTACCCCTACTAGGGGGTGAAATTGTATTTTTTAGAGAATCTCTCTTTCCAATTGCAACATGTGGGAGTTTGAATGCCAATATGGAATGAAACGTTGTTCTACATAATGTGCATGTGTTTGGTGGGTAGCTACTATGAATTAACATGCTTGTTTTTTAAGAGGGCGGGCATTTTAAAAGATGGCGGCTGTAGTGTAACCTAACCTAACCCAACCTAATGGGTTATTGTTGACGGGTCATTGTTGACGGATTATTGTTGGCAGGTCCATGTTGACGAGTCCCTGTGGACGGGTCATTGTTGACGAGTCATGGCTGATGGGTCCTTGTTGACGAGTCCCTGTGGACGGGTCATTGTTGACGAGTCATTTTTGACGGATCCTTGTTGACGAGTCCCTGTGGACGGGTCATTGTTGACGAGTCCTTGTGGGCAGGTCCTTGTGGACGAGTCCTTGTGGATGAGCCCCTTTGGACTGGTCCCTATGGACTAGCCCATGAATTTATTTAAATTATGTCAAAGGGCCTAACTACATTTGCGTGTAAAGCAATGTGTTGAACTGACGTTGTTCACTAATCCCCCACTACTATAATGGGATAACGATATGAAAGGAAAGTGACGAAATACATGTGAACACGTATGAGATGACCTTATTACCGTCCTTCTTGTGAAACAAGTCACATCCTGTTTTGGCTCGTGTAAGTGTAAAACTTGATAGATAGAGGACATGTCATGGGGTAAGTGTAAAACTTGTTGGATGAATGTGTTCTAGTGCTAGGGTTAATGAACACACCCTAGTACACGGGCCACATGTAATTTGTGGACAGGCCAAGAGAAATAATTTGGTGAATGGATGTGTCATTTGTTGTTGAAAGAGAATAATGCACATTCTTAAGATGTTAAAACTGAGGAAATGGTACATGCCGTAAGACGTCTTATTATTTCCTGTGTCATATTACAGACATGGCAGAGCGCGCACAGATATGTTGCTATGACTAACGCTGCAGAAATTTGAAACCGCAAGTGTTCATTAAGACAATGGGTGATGATCATGCAAAGTTAGCAGTTATTCGGTATTACACAGGTGTTCCTTCCGGTGTCATGTTGCTGACATGGCAGAGAGCGCACACTGCAGTTGCTATGACTGACGCTGCAGTAATTTGAAACCCCAGGTTTTCATTAAGACAATGGGTGATGATTATGCAAAGTTAGCAGTCATTGGATACCACACTGGTGTTCCTAGTGTACTTTGGACTCTCAGCTGTATTGGGAAAGGAATTGCAATGATCTGCAAAAAACTGCTGACACGAGCGATGAGAGTTTATATAATAGAGGTGTCATATATTTCCCTACTGTCAGTCTTTATTACTCGCTTTGAGTGAACAGTGCTCTATTACAGCTCAAGAGTTGTAAAAAAAGCCTTTTCGGTAGAAAATCATTAAATTATTTTGCATGGTAAGTACTTATTATTAATGGATTGTAGTCTTTTATTACTAATTAATGTTGAAGTTATTGATTGGAATGTATTTATTGATTGATTGATTTGTTTACAGATAATTGGGTACCTGTAGGTTACCAGATTCTTAAAATCTGTTCATTCAGTGGCAGCAGTTGATAAATTATAAAAAGATAAGTGCCCCTCTAATAACTTTTTAACATTTAGAGTGATATTTTCCAATGTTCACCACAACATGTCAGTGAAAATGGTGTATTTGGCAGTCAAAAGTTGGAACTACTTGACCATGGTGTGTAAAGCTAATTTTGTAGGTTAGATTTTGATTACCGCTCTATTAAGTCTGAATGTTCATTGCTAGGTGTAAGTGACAGAGGGAATATTTAAAGACTTAACTTCAGTTCACCTAACATGACCTAACTTTACCTAACTTAACCTTGTCACGTGACATGTTTTACAAGTTTAGACTTGCTTTATGATTGACTATGACATCACACTTAGCTCACTTAACTGGTGGCTGCTGGTTTCTATTACGTGACATGTTCTACAAGTTTAGACTTGTTTTAAGACTGGCTATGACGTTACACTTAGCTCACTTAACTGGCGATCGCTGGTTTCTATCACGTAACAGGTTTTACAAGTATAGACTTGCTTTATGACTGACTATGGCGTCACACTTAGCTCACTTAACTGGTGGCTGCTGGTTTTCTATCACGTGACATGTTCTACAAGTTTAGACTTGTTTTAAGACTGGCTATGACGTCACACTTAGCTCACTTAACTAGCGATTACTAGTTTCTATCACGTGACATGTTCTACAAGTTTAGACTTGCTTTAAGACTAGCTATAACGTCACACTTAGCTCACTTAACTGGTGACCGCTGGTTTCTACCACTCTATCAAGTTCCAATATTCAATATTCAGTGTCAGTGACAGTGGTATGTAGCAACCCTCAGTTAGAACTACATGAAGTTAGACTTGCTAGGAGTTCACAGATGATCGATTTAAATACCCTGCTATAACCATTGACTGGAATATAATTAAACTATTTAAATTGTACTTTTGTTTATCATTTATTAACATTTATGATTTCTTTCTTCTACAGATAATTTCGAAAGTGATCATCATGTTCAAGTGTGATGACTGTAAGAAACAGTTCTCAAGACCTGACAGCCTTCAACGGCACGCAAATGTTAAACATGACAATAAAATGTTTGTGTACAGTCATTGTGCTACCACATTTAACAGACAGGATAGTCTTGGACGGCATGTAAATCTAAAGCATGTCAGTTCAGCACCATTTTCGTGTTCAGTTTGTGATCTTGGATTTTCTGCTGTAAAGCGATATAAATCCCACATGGTTGAAGCGCATGGAGAACAACAAGAATTAAAAACTGTAAAACCATCAACTAGCACGGAACCTTTAACCAAATGTAATGCTCAAAAGCGTAAACGTTCTCAAGATTGTGAAAATAGTTGTGCAACAAAAGGAAAGAAGAATGGTGAACCTTCGATAACACATTGTGGTGTATGTAATATTGATATACCTTCTTCAATCATTCATGGACATTTACGCAGTATTCAACATAAAAATAACGCTTGCCATGAAAGAAATTCTGGGAATATTCAACAAATTGGTAGTGCGTTTAAAAGTCGAATTGCTAGTTGCAGACTTCATAGTAAAGAAAAAACTCAAAGTATTGAATCATTTTTAAAAAATGTTCAACCCACTGTGTTTGTCTTGGTAGGTAATGTTTTATTAGAGTATAAAACATGAAAATGAATTTTGAACTTTTTGGACTCTATGTAAAAACTGGGAGTGAAGGTGAAATTACAGATATCACATCTTTTAATACAAAAAACATAATTGTCAGCGAATCAACTAATATTAGTGATATATACCAAAATTTTTCAAGTGCCATCATTGTGAAGAGTGAAGAGTTCAAGGAAGGGTGAGTCGGGCTGGGCATTGGTTGAAGTACTTTATTTAGAAACCAACCTGAATAAATATAACCCCTTCGAGCATCATCATACATTGATTTACCTGCATGGATCAAACGGAAGAAAGCTGTTGTGAACGTTTGGAAAAGTGATGAAGCATGTTTTGCGTGGGCTGTAACCTCAGCTCTCCATTCAGCAGTGGGGCATATGGATAGAACATCATCCTATCCTCACTATTCCTCAGTGTTAGATTTAAAAGAAATAGAATTTCCTATGGCGATAAAAGACATTCAACGTTTTGAAGAGCTGAACAATGTAAGTATTAATGTTTATGGAATTGAAAATAATATAGTAGGTCCTCTATATTATACTCAGGAAAAAAGGATACTCATGTAAATTTACTGTACATAACTGAAGGTGAAAACGCCCACTATTGTTGGATAAAACATTTAAGTAGACTTGCCAGTAGTCAGATAACAAAAAGGGAACATAAGAAGTGGTTGTTTGATGGCTGTTTACTACTTTTCCAGAAAGAGGACCAACTAATTCAACACCAAAAATGGGGGTGTAATCATGTGTGTACGGTATTACCGACTCCTAAAAATAACATTCTAAAATTCAAGGATTATGAGAAACAGCTTCGAGTACCATTTGTTATATATGCTGACTTCGAGGCTTTGCTAAAACCATTTAATACATGTTCATCGAATCCAGCCCAATCTTTCACCAACACTACTCACATTCATGAACCTTTTAGCTTTGCATATTATATTAACCCATAGATACACGCTAAGCGGCACTCAGTGTCGATTTTTTTCATTTTTTTGACGTGGTAAGCACTTACGAGTTCTGTGAGATCGCCCGCTATATCCTTTGTTCGACATGTGCTGCAGGGAAGGGGGTAGGTTCGGAGCCTGTCTGGGTCCCAGTCAGTCTGAGACAAGTTGTCAAAGTGCGTGATGCGCGAATTCGGCATTCCGTACCGCTAGCGTGTACGAATGTTAGTGACAGCTAAGGGTTAAATGTAGTTACGATGACTCTTTAAATAAGTTTGAGCTCTATAGAGGACCTGATGCACCTAAAGTTTTTATGGAAAGACTTGAGAAAGATGCCATTCGTATATCCTCTATTTTAAATACAATCATTCCAATGGAGTCACTAACATCATCACAGCAAATGGGTTTTGAAACAGAAACTAATTATTTTGTATGTGGTGAATGTTTATATACGGACAGGGTTCGCGATCATGACCATTTAACAGGAAAATATCGTGGTGCTGCTCACCAAGAATGTAATTTAAATTATAGAGTAAGTAAATTCATTCCAGTCATTCTACATAACGGTAGCAAATACGATAACCACTTTATCGTTAAAGAATTTGGAGCTTCAGATGTGAAAATTGATGTGATTGCAAATAATAAGGAACAATACATATCGTTCACAAAATACATCAAAACTGTCAATAAATAAACTATAAAACTGCGCTTTTAGATTCATTCCGCTTTATGCCAAGTAGTCTTGATAAGCTGGCTAGTAATTTAAAATCAGATCAGTTTCATGAAATTCAACGTGTCTTTCCTAAAGAAGATGATTTTAATTTGATTCGTCAAAAGGGTATATTCCCTTATGAATATATTAACTGTGTGGAATGTCTAGAGGAGTGTTCTTTACCACCAAAAGATGCATTTTACAGTTCCTTAAACACAAGTCATATTAGTGATCAGGAATATTTACATGCACAACGTGTATGGACACAGTTTGACATTCAAACTTTAGGTGAATTTTCAGACATATATATGAAGACAGATGTGATATTATTAGCAGATGTTTTTGAAAATTTTCGGATTGTTTGTGTGAATACTCATGACCTTGATCCTTGTCAGTATTTCACTGCTCCTGGGTTAAGTTTCAGTTCAATGTTGAAAAAAAAAAATAATTTAGAATTAATGACTGATATAGACATGATCAATTTTATAAAATCATCAATTCGAGGCGGATTAAGCCAATGTAGTGGGCGATATTCTAAAACGAATAATAAAAACATGCCTAGCTACAACCCTTGTGAAGAGTCAAAGTATATTGTCTACCTCGGTGCAAATAACCAATATGGTTGGGCTATAAGTCAATATCTACCACTGAAAGATTTTCGCTGGCTGACACAACCTGAAATTGATGTCTTACATGTTGACACTCTTAATGATAACGATGATAAAGGATATATTTTAGAGGTAAATCTTGAGTACCCTAAAGAGTTACATGATGATCATAATGATTTACCATTTTGTCCTGAGAATATGAAATCTCCATACATCACATCACGAACAAAAATGTTAATTGCTAATGTAAATGATAAATGTAAATACGTAATACATTATCAAAACTTGAAGCAGTGTCTACAGCATGGATTGAAATTAACTAAAATTCATCGTGTATTACAATTCCATCAGTCAGCATGGCTCAAACCGTATATTGATCTAAACAATAATTTAAGAACACAGTCAACAAAAGCGTTTGAAAAAGATTTTTATAAACTCATGAACAATAGTGTTTTTGGAAAGACTATGGAGAATGTTGATAAACGAGTTGATGTAAAGCTAATAACAAAGTGGGAGAATGATGGTAAAAGGTATGGTGCGGGCAACTTATTAAGCAAGCCTAACTTTCATAGCTGTTCAATTATTCATGAGGATTTAGTTGTAATACAAATGAATCGTCTTAAAGTAACTTACAACAAACCCATATATGTGGGTTACACCATTCTGGAATTGTCAAAAACACTTATGTATGAATTTCACTATGATTATGTAAAGAAAAACTATCTTGATACTGCTAAATTACTCTACACAGACACAGATTCTTTTATTTATGAGTTTAAAACTGATGATTTTTATGAGGATATCAAAACTGATCTAAATAGGTTTGATACAAGTGACTATCCCGAGGATAATATTTACCATTTACCTCTAGTAAACAAAAAGGTTCTTGGGAAATTTAAGGATGAATGTGCTGGTGTTATTATAGACACCTTTGTAGGCACAAAATCTAAATCATACAGCTATATGACAATTGATGATGTAGTAGTAAAAAAAATTAAAAGGAGTGAAAAAGAATGTAGTTAGTAAAGAGTTAGATATAAGTGATTATAAAAACTGTATAGTTAGTAACCCACCTGTATTATATAAGAAAATGTGTGTATTTAGAAGTAAAAATCATCAGCTACATACCAATATGCTGAACAAAGTTGCTTTAAGTAATGAAGACAACAAACGATTCATTATACCCAACACATTTGATACTCTTGCTTGGGGAAACAGTCGCATTGATGACTATTACTTTACTTAAGTCTAATGATCACTATATTGTAATATTTGTAGTGTGTTTTATATTGTTTTTTTGTAAAAACTATAAGTAGAATGTATAATGTTAGGCAACTGTAGTTTAGTAAAAATAAGATAAGTAATACATTTTAGTGTAAAATGTTTGCTTTTGTATATTACAAAAAAGATTTTAAAAAATTTATAGAATGTGTGAACTAAACAAGGGGAATGTAAAAATGTAAAGTGGAAATTGTAAATATCCATGTGTGAAAAATTGAAATGGCTATCACCATTTTAAAATTAAAAGACATTGTGATCTGGTAAACCTTGTTTTTATTTCACAACAACAACAAAAATGTACAGAATGTGTAAACTAAACAAGGGGAATGTAAAAAATGAAAAGTGGAAATTGTAAATATTCATGTGTGAAAAAAAAATGAAATGGCTATCACCATTTTAAAAAATTAAATGAAATAGTGATCTGGTGAACCTTATTTTTATTTCACAACAAACAAGAAGTTCCGTTAAGAACTATACAGCCTACTTTTCATGCCAATGATTATTCTACAGAATATGAACCTATCTAGAATAATGAAGAAATTAAGTTGTTAATATCGAAATATATAATTTGTTCAAACTATACCTGGTATAATGTAGCCTAATAGAGCACTAAAGTTGGCAGCCCTGGTGACTGAATATATTCTTAGTTCCATCTCTTAAGGTACAGAATACAAAATTTGGTTTGAAGTCCAATGGACGTTACATGCAGTTAGACACTGGAAATATTATGATATCTTGTTGTGCCAATTTTGGATGAAATCCATTTGTTAGTATAGAAGTTACATGTATTTTAAAATTGGACATATCAGCAGGCATGGAATCATGTTGGCAGCACTGCCTTGTATTAATTACTCCAAATTAATCTAGAATATCAGGTGCTATACGTGTGCAAAGTATAGAGCTGTTCGCTTGCATACTTTCTGATATATTGATATTAGGGTAAAAAAATATAGACAGCATTAATTAACAGTTGGCAGCCCTGATTGCTCCTAACAATACCTATAGTCATACCTGTTATGGTACACATAGCACATACGAAATTTGGTTGAAATCCAACTGATAGTATAGAAGTTACATGTATTTAAAAATTGGTACTATCAGCAGGCTTATAATCATGTTGGTAGAACTGACATATATAAGTTACTCCAAATTAATCTAAAATGTCAGAATATTCGTGTGCATAGTTTAAAGCTATTGGCTTGCATACTTTCGGATATATTGGTATTTGGATAAAAAATAGAGAGAGCAATTTTCAACAGTTGGCAGCCCTGGTAGCACTTAAGAATACGCTCAGTCATATCTGTTTATGTACAGATGTTACATACAAAATTTGGTTGAAATCCAATTGATAGTGTAGAAGTTATATGCATTTAAACATTGGACCTATCAGAAGGCTTAAAATTATTTTGGCAACACTGTCATGGTTGGCCTCCTGGAATTTAAACTGAAATAGTCTTATCTACATGTGTGCCAATTTTTGAATAGCTCCCATGCATACCTTGCGAGATATCCAACATGGAGTTCAAATTTCTAGTGCGTTTTTTCAGCAGTTGGTAGCACTGACATCATTTTCAAATATGGACGTGAGCTATTCCGGTGCACATCTTTACTCATACTAAATTTGGTTTTGATTGCTGCAGCCGTTTAGGAGTTGATAGGGGGGGACACACACACAGCCAGACAGACAGACAGAAGGACAGACTGGCAGACATACAGACAGACAGACAGACGGACAGACAGACAGACAGACACACATTTTCCCGGATCGATCTCATAAGTCTACTTTTTCCTCATTTTGGCAAAATGTGAAAAGTAGGCTAAAAATGTACAGAATGTGTGAAATAAACAAGGGGAATGTAAAAAATGAAAAGTGGAAATTGTAAATATTCATGTGTGAAAAAATGAAAATGAAGAAATGGCTATCACCATTTTCAGAATTAAAAGATATAGTGATCTGGTGAACCCTATTTTTATTTCACAACAAAAATGTACAGAATGTGTGAACTAAACAAGGGGAATGTAAAAATGAAAAGTGGAAATTGTAAATATTCATGTGTGAAAAAAATGAAAATGAAGAAATGGCTATCACCATTTTTAAAATTAAAAGACATTGTGATCTTGTAAACCTTGTTTTATTTCACAACAAATTGAGCTTTACAAAAATAGAAAACAAAGAAATACCAATTCCTCAACCCTTTTCAATGTTCCTGTCCACTCATCATTAACTTTCCTTATATAACGCTAATCACAATGAGAGCTGCCAACCTCTCTCCCACTGAGACATCACAGGATGTCAAACGTTGTTTAGCTTTTCAACGATACTTTATCCACTACACGTCTTAATGCAGGATGACTGTGGTGATAAGATAGGTGCATGCTTGATTCAAAGGATTAATAGGTATATCACCACGCTGTAAAGGTTCTTCAAGATAAGTTCCAGGACCACACAAATAATAACCAGGTAGTTAAATTTCGAAAGTTAAGTATTGAATTACTTTATCAATGACGCCATTGCCAGTACAGGTCTGGCATATCCTTTTCCCTAGGTGGAGAAAAGGTTTGATCTTCCTCCTCCTCTGTGGATGATGTTTGTTGTTGCTGCTTTTTTTCTCCATCACACCCGTGGAATGAAGAAACAAAGTCTTTGCATGGACTTTTATGACCGTGATAGAGTTTGACCAGCTGGCAAGTAACACACTGTCGCATAGATGGTATTTTTGCTATAGTCACTTGCTTATGGTGATCATAATCCGTACATGGTTGCAATTCACTTAACACAGGGTCTTGAGTCCATGATTTTGGTACATGTTGCCAGATTTCTTTCACTGCATTTGCTGCGACATAATAAATGAATGATTTTGGAAGAGCCAATAATTCTTCTTTGGAAAAACTGTCTAGTTTCTTTTTACACACAAAGAACTTTCCATTCGCTTTATCGGTAGCACCCCCTCTCTCCATGGTATCACGTTGATGTTTACACGTCGCTTGTAGAAATCTTACTGGTGGCATTCACAGGTAAACCTTTAGTTTTAATTTTATTTGACAACTCCCAGCAGGCATTGGTGGTCAACCAATGAAACAATTGCCACACCTGTGCCAGGGCTTTATGGGTAATATTGTCACAGGGGCAGCGGTTCATGGGTGTTTGCAGCGAGGGACAGCCCATGTCCATTAAATCGATACATTGACAGTAAGACGTGAAAAATAGTTGTAGCCATTGACGTTTTTCACTACCTTTCACAAATACTACATGGGCAGAAGACAAGTGGGCTTTCATGACCATGTCCAGGTCTTTATATGAAATTGTTCCTTGCTTCCAGTCTTGTTGCATATGAGTTTCAATCCACTGGGTTTGTTTACGGTCTTTATCACACAATAAATCGAACGCATAAGGTGGTTTAAACACCAAATGGGTAGCTTGCGATATCCAAAAAGTGGGACAATCAATAAAGGCCACTTCTTTAAATATAAATTTGTTATCTCCAATTTTAAACCCTTGACAGTCGACAATCAGTGTACGCAACATGTTCACTCTTGTCTGGATCAAGTCCAACTGACCATGTCATTTACTTACATTCCTTTCTAGTAAAATAAAATAAAAACATTGAGTAGTCACTATAGAGGTTAGGATATGACATGGGGCATAAGAAATAATAACATAACAACAAAAACCAATTTTTTATTACATTATTTTATTAGCATAACAAGTTTTTCATTCTTTTTTCATTCTAGGATAGAGGCGGTAGCATCTCATACAACAAAAAAGAATTTTGTGTTTATAATGTCCATAACACCGATGATATCCCAGTGTCTCTAAACTGGGTGTTTTTGACTGTGAGCTGATCACTGAAGCACTGTTGACACCATAAAGTCCACACGTATCATAACTTTTTTCATCACTCAGAGGCATGAGTGAGGGGTAACGTGAATGACAGGGTATATTACCCACCTCCATTCTGCACAGGTAGGGGCAGGCAGGTGACCAGCGCTGGTGTTCCTGCATGGGTTCATCACTTTCTTGCCATTGGTCTAAGATGATGGGACAAAACACACATTTCACTTCATCTCTTGTTTTAAATAGTAGAATCCAGCGGCTGCTAAGGCTTGAGGGTTTATAAAAGGCACCGGCCACGTCGCAAAGGTCTTGAAACGTTGTTCCTCAGATTTTAAATTCATGGATGTAACTTCTCTTGAGGCATGAAAGCAAGACATGACTGAGCGGTTTGGTGTGGGTTGACCTGCTATTTATACACTCGTCACTTGGTTGGACAGTGGATAATAGTTGACTTGTATGTGATGAATAATCAAACAGTAGGCCGTGGTATTGGCTGGTACATTGTCATGCGTTTCAAAATCTAGTCGGATGTCAATATTGGATGGCTTGACAGACTCTTCCAAGTAGGAACAGTCAAAGACAATCAGTGGCGCCCTTGCCTTAAACGCTAGGGGGAAGCAGCATGGGGGCGTTCTCTTTTTGATAATACGACCATCGAAATTTAGAAAACAAGTCGTACAGGGGACCAAACTTATTTTTTGAAAAATCCAAATCCAGTCCTTCATAGGGAAACACAGCTCCGTTGAGGAAAATATGTGCATTTCTCAATTGCAGGTGATCAAATTGCGTGGCATCTTTGGTTTTTTGATACTTGCGATTCGTTTGAAAACCCACGATGATGTAGAGTGGTCTCTCTGTATAGCAAGCTGTTTTTACAGACCAAATGTGTGTGTTCGTGGTGGGCAATAGCGGGTACTCATGGAGTGCCCAGCTTCTAAATTCCATGGGTAGAGGCATTTCTCTCTTTACCATGTTGAGTATGTCCAATTTTTTGCTATTGTCATGGGTCACATGGGGCACATTCCATAGCAAGCGTTGTGGTTGAATTTTTGAATCTATGGAAGCATTGTCGGCTCCCTTGAGTGCATTATTATCACTCCTATCTCTCACCAAATAAAGCACTTGCCTAGCATTCACCACAATGCGCTGGTGATCTTCGGCAAAGCCTAAAATCAGTTTAAGAGGTAAAAATCCAGTAAAGGTGCCATCCGTGTGTACCACCCAGTCATTGATCGAGTCAGGGCACCAACCCGCCATGCAAAGTGTTTTAGCTTCTTCCTCACTATAAGAGGGATATAGTTTCATGACACTGGAAATGCCCACATTTCGAGTACTATACACCACGATATCGTTAATCACATAACGCACTTCGGAAAACGGAAAGGCGAAAGCATGGTTGGCTAACTTGGATGTGGTGGGTGTAGAGACATCGGCTTTGGTGAGCCGACCTTCAATCTGAATAACACTTTCATGCGGTAGAGTGTAAATATCTTGGTTGTTGATAAAAAATTGAATTTCATCATTGTTATTGAGTCCAGGTGTTTGAGCTTGATAAGAATGGAGATCAATTCTTACCACTCCTGGTTGCTCCTCGATGTGGTTCGCTACCTCTAGGATAGAATTCATCGCGGGGGTTGACGTGGTAACCCAAATGCTGTAAAATCTGCTTGTTCTGAGTTGTTAACGTGTATTCATGTGGTAAACAACTAACACCATTTCTAGACGGTGCTGTTGCTTTGTATACAAACTTCATAGTGGCTTTAGCACCAACTTGTAAGCCACTGGTGTGGTATAATCTAGATCAATGAGTTGTTGCTCTCTATTGATCAGTCTTAATGTTATATTACTAATACCATCGACAGCCACAGAATGAAAAAGCACCACTGGAGGGTTTTCACGAATAATATAGCCATTGGGCGATGTTACAATAAAGTCATAAAGCGAATGTGACGGTTCTTGATTGGTGTATACTTGACTAATAATATTACACGTCACCGACACATGATGGTCCTCAATGAATTTCACTTCATGGTCTGATTCATGTTTTTTGTTGGGCTCCAACACGCGTGGTTTAAATCCTAGTAATGGACCAATGGAATCGGGGTGTGTTTTAAAGTCAATTTTGAATGTAGAAAAAATACTGCAGCGATGAGTGTTGGTATTTTCTACAAGTTCAAACTTGCGCGTTCCATCGAGAAATGACTTTAAACCATATTCATTGATCAACACCACATAAATGTGTTCATAAATGTCATCTATCGTGTATCCACCAGCGTTCAGGGTGAGCACAGAATCATCATAGTAAAACATGTTGTTCACATTTTCACGTATGTTGTATATTCGATTGTACGTTTCAAGAGAAACAAGTCCTAAACCATAGGGTTTTTCACTCAATTCGATAGGTGGGTGGAAGTCTAGGCTCACTTCAGGTCCATGTCCATGCAGTGTAAACGTCTTACTTTCCCCCGACATACTGTTGACGTTTTTGCGTATGATGCGTCTTATATAAAAAAATTAAACACAAACGTCCACACTGTTGGATGTTAAACGTTTGCTAACGTTTCACATTATAATATATCTTGATCCTGTTTCCAAAATAGGTCACTAGTTCCATGGGCGGGGGCAAATTCCCAAAACTGTCAAAGTACCATACAGTGGATCCCTCTTTGACATAAGCTACATAAAGTGTTCCAGGTCCTCGGTGATCATCCAAATTGACAACAGCACATTCATGTTTCCAGGGTTGTGAGGGTAATTGGTTTCGCATAAACACACCTCGAAAATGAGAAAGCATCAGTTGTTTAGCATAGCTTTCCACTTGTTGATGCGTCAGGGCATGTCTTGCTATGGTTGAGGTTAAAGATGTTTTTATTTTATTTCGAAAAGGTGAAATTCCTAATCATTGTTGATAAAAGGCTGGCTTCAAATTGACATTTCTAGCCCCCATAGCAATGGCTTCCATCGTTTCATTGTGTCGCTGACTTTCTTTGAGTTGTTGCTTGCCCTGTTGCGCGGCTTTAATAGTTTTGCCACTGCACTGGCGCCACCTAAAAGTGAACCTTGAGCAGCCAGACCAGCGAATAATGCAGGTAAAAATCCCGCTCGTTTGGGAACGGAAATCACTCGCCCTTGTTTTGAACCCTGTCGCTGACGTTTTAGAATAACATGCCTCTGTGCTGCTCGAAGAGCTTTCCTTATGGTCAACACATATTTTTTTCTTTTTTTCTTTCGCAAGGGCATGTCCACGAATGTCTTAAGCCCAGGCTTTGCCAAAAACAGGGTCACATTTTTAGTCATTCTTGCCACATATCTTTGTTTCACCATGATGATGATGATGGTTTTTCCAGCTTGCTTTTCATCCCATGTCAACATGAGATGAAAGGATAATTCGTCTCCTGCATTGACCATTTCATGGTTATGGACCAACATCCTATGACCATTTATCTCTATTTCTAAATGGTTCTCATCAGGTATGGCGTATTTGATGTGAATGGTTCCATTATAGTGTAATCGATAGTGGCTTCAACCCAAATCAAGCACATAGGTCAAGTGCAGGTCATGAACTAGCGGTATATGGTTTCTCTCATTCACAGGTTTTACATTTGTCAGATACACTAAAAATACAGATGGAGTAAATTTATAAAACCTTTTCATTTCATAGGTCACGTATCGCTTGGTACAGACATCATCATCTTCTTGTGGGTCTTCCACGTTAATAATGCGGTGATGATTAGCAGAGTAGCCATCCACCGTAAGCTGAGGAACTTAATCATAAAACTCATACACCTTGTTATCCACATACTTTTTTGTAGTAACGTCTGTAGACACTTGAGGATGTTTTACATGGGTTAACCGCTTTCCTTTAAAGTCATAATCTCCCTGCATTTTGCGTGGCACTACAGACCTATCCACATAGTGTTAGTAGGTAATATAGGCCGAAGCTGGGACAGGGGCTAATGGGCAAGATGGCCGCCGCGCGCAACCAGCCCTATGTTATTGTTATGGAGGAGTCAGTCATAGCTGGGCCAGGGGCTAATGGGCAATATGGCCGCCACGCCCTGAGACCGTCAATGACGTCACAGGGAGAGGTCGGCTGTGTAGTTGCCAAATGGAATATTTATTATTAACATTATTATTATGAATAATCATGTATAATCAAGACCAGCCTTATATTATCCACCTCTTGGTGTAGTGGCTAGCATTCTTGGCGGTCATTCCTGAGGTTCGAATCCCGGCTCTGCAAAGAAATTTAATTTCCTGGTCTCAGGAGTGGAACGGGGTACACTCAGCCTTGTGTGGCAAAACTGAGAGGAGCTGGCTTTTGATTCATACCTCAACCATTCTGCCTAACCCAACTTCACCTAACCTCACCTCACCTAACCTAACCTAACCTAACTTCGCCTAACCTAACTTCACCTAACCTAACCTAACCCAACCTAACTTCAAAGTGAGAGCAAATATGAGAGCAAATGTGAAAGCACACATAATAAACTAAGTTATAACCTAACCTAACGTAACTTCACCTAACCTAACCTAACTTAACCAAACTTAATATTGCGAGAAAAAAAAAGTAAGAACAAAATGTGTAAGAAAAAAGTAAGAGCAAATGTGAGAGCACAAATAATAAACTTAGTTAAAACCTAACCTAACCTAACCTAACCCAACCTAACCTAACCCACAGAAACCTCATTTAAAGATTTTCGATTTTACATTTTAACATTCTACATTTTAACATTTTAGATTTTGATTTTTATTTCATTTTAAATTTTTTATATTTTATATTATTTGTATTTTAGATTTTAGTTTTTTTTAGATTTTACATTTTAAATTTAAGATTTTTTGATTTTAGTTTTACATTTTCCGAAAAGAGTAAACTACAAGGTCACATGCCTAACCTCACCAAACCTAACTTTACCAAACCTAACTTAAGCTAATCCAAAGGCTAATGCACATACACAAAGTATATAAGGGCACATGCAACTATCCTTATGCTAGTCTTATAGGCTACTGTACAACATGATCACTACCCCAACCGGGGTATTTTTTTTTTCATTTTGTTGTTTTCTCATTTGTCAATTTTCCAATTTCCCATTTTCAGTTTTTTTAAATGTCAGTTTTAAGTTTTTCAATTTCATAATATGGAGACATGGATTTTGCATTTTGTTGTTTACACATATGCCAATTTTCCAATTTCCCATTTTCGTTTTTTTTAATGTCAGTTTTAAGTTTTTCAATTTCATAATATGGAAACATGGATTTTGCATTTTGTTGTTTACACAGTTATTAATTTCACAATTTCCCATTTACAGTTTCTAAAATGTCAGTTTAAAGTTTTTCAATACCATGATATAGAAACATGGATTTTCCAATTTGTTATTATACATTTGTCAATTTACCAAATTCCCATTTACAGTTTTTAAAATTTCATTTTAATGTTTTTTCTATTTTGTCAATATGGAAGCATGGATTTTCCAATTTGTATTTTACATGTTCATTTTGCATTAGGAGTGGAGAGAGGTGGGTAGTAATTAAAAATGTACAAGCAGTGTCCATACAATATTTTTTTATTTTAAATACATGTACACCATTTACACATAATACATTTTTATATATATTCTTTTTGTTATAAATTGTACAGTTGTTTTTATTTTGTTTTCTATTTATATTAATTTTTTTGATTATGAATACAATTTTTTTATTTTTGTAGTGTTATTGTTTTATTTCCTAAATTGTTTTATGTATTTGCTAGTTGCAGGCAGAAGATTTTGAAATTCATAACTTAACTCTATAAGCATGGTCAATGATTGACTAATGACCATAGGCATGTGTTCCTATACCATCAGCATCAATCACTCTTTTATCATCACCAGGAAACAAAGCAATTTTGTTTAGTCTTATAGATGATATGTCATATTGTTTAGAAGCGAAAATGTTCATTGGTATTCTTTTTACATTGTTTTTATGACACAATCCTTATAATCTTGAAAGCTTATACAATTTTTGACAACCTCTTTGCTAATACCTTTAATCTTTTTGATTTCTTTACCATTTATGTCTAAAGCGTACATTTTAGCTCTAAGTCCAACAAATGCTTTTAAAATTTGTCCACAAGCCTCGTCTTTAAATTTCCCCAACGTTTTCTTGTTTGATGTAGAGTAACATATGTGATTAGTAGGAAAATCTGATGTGTCCAGGTGTTCTAGGAAATCCAACTTGTCTTGATATACATATGGGGTGTTAACCAAATAAACGAACGAGTCGGTATCCATATACATGAGTTTAAGATTGTTCATTCCATCATAGGGTAGCAGGATATCATAGTGGTGGGAATACATTAGAGTTTTTGAAATATCCAGTATACACATTCCAATATATATAGGCTTATTGAATACAATGTTACGTTTAGCCATGTGGAAAGCAGCTAGGTTAGGACCATAAATTGTTCTGTCGATGAATGTTGGTTTAGCTATTAGCTTTTCTACCTTTTTGCTGTCAGTCACAAGACGTATGACTATTCTTTTACGGATATTTTCCATTGTTTTCCCAAAAATGGCATTGTTGAATAATTTGTACAGATTTACCTCAAAATCATTTTTGGCTTGTTTTCGAAGGTTGTTATTAAAATCAACGTATGCCTTTAACCAAGGTCTTTGCTTAAACTTTAACACACGATGAATTTTTATCAATTTTATTCCATGATCTAAAGCCTGTTTTAGTGCCATGTAGTGAACAACATATCGCCTTCGATTTCCAAGATGAGGAATTAGTTTTTCCAGAGACGAATCCTTAGGTTGTGTACACTCTGGTAGGAAAGGTAAATCGTTGTGTAGATCATGAAGGTCAAATGGGTAATCAACATCAACGTCTAGAATGTATCCCACAGGATTGTCTTTCTTTAGTTTTTCTAGATCAACAGTATCTGGAGAAACCCACTGAAATCCACCATAAGGAAGGGAGTGACACATAGCCCACCCGTATTGGTTGTTGGCATCATCATAGGTAATAAACTGCGATGGTTTCTCAGAATCATAGGTTTCCATGTATTTATTGTTAGCTTCAGCATACCGATGAGACACCTGGCATTTGCATCCACGTATTCCAGACTCGATTAGAAGAATCTGATCGTAATCCTGTAGCAATTCCAGTTCAATGCCTGTGTAAAGGAGCATTGCCTCGAAACTTAAACCAGGCGAAGTAAAAAAGTGTGCAGCATCCACTCGGTGTGTTTCTAGTGTTTTGTTTCTAAACGTTTCAAAGCTGTCTGCAAGAAGGAGTACATCTGATGTTAGGTAGAGGTCACTATATTCCCCTAGAGTTTTAATGTAGAACTGTTTCCAGACATTTTTGGCATGTTCATAGTCTTCTTGACTAATATCTTCTTGACTTAATTTGTTAAAGAATGCCTCTTTTGGAGGTAAACACGTTTCACTTAACTTTTCCCATGAGTCAATGTAGTCATAACAAAATTCCCCTTTACGAATCATGAGCATTGCATTTTTTTCCAAAGTACTTGTCTGTTTCAGGGTATGATGTTAAGTTGGAAACTAAGTTTTCCAAACTAATTGGCATTAACCGAAACGTGTCCACAAATCTAAGCTTAACATTTCCTACATATTTAGTAAAGGAAATGTACTTTTCTTTGGAGTTAGCGATAACATCCACTCTCTCAGTAGTACATCCTAATTGCTTTACAATGAAATTTGCGTCGTAGCCACTCATATTATGTAGAAACACAGGAACGGGGTTACGTGTTTTACACCTCAAATTACAGTTATTGTGAGCACTTCCACGGCATTCCCCTGTAATATAGCAATGGTCTCGAACATACCAGTCCTGTTGGGTAAATGGTTTTTGACACAAATAACAGGTTTCAGAACATTGGAACTCTGCTTCTTGATCCTCAGTTAAAGCCTTTGGAACATTTAAGCTGTAAAGGCGGTCAATTTCATTAGCTATTGAAATCAAACAGTCCATAAACTTTTCTGCAGCGTCAGGTACACGATAAATAAGAGGTTGGCTTGGAAGGTTTGTCTTTATGTGTTACACAGCAGGTGAGGGTTTATCGTATATACCAAAGCTCATAGGAACATGACTCTGGTATGGCACTGTATAACTTGCTTCAGGATTGGGTAGACATGTTTGATAGGCTAACAGTATACTTTCAAACTCAGCATAGATAACGTAAGGTAATCTCAGCATTTTTTCCACGTTTAAAAATTTGACAATGGGGTTTTTAAGAGGCATTTCAACCCTAGCAATGTCATGCTGGACACACAAAGCTCTATGTTCTTTCAATTTTTCTATTCCATGTTGACCATATCGATTATCGAAGTGAGTAAAACACCGTTTATACGTATATATCTTATGTTCATGGTGAGTAATCTGATGTCCAACTAGTGTATCAAAATCTTTGATAAAGACGTAGTGGTTCTGGCCGGATGATGAACTGAGCAGAACGAGGTCGCGATGGTCTTGCAGCTCTTGATCCATAACCTTTAGTGTGAACAATTTGTTGTCTTGTTCCAATCCAAATACATTAATGGATATATCGTTGGCTTTTTCAAATTTGGGAATGTCAGCTAGCGATGTAGGAAATGATATTACTGAAAAATCATACTTCTTTTCCAGATCCTTGTATTTACTAACGCGTTTGGCATCAGTTTTAACCAGTTTTGCTAAAATGGCATACATAAAACACCTCTCGTCCTTAAAGTTTTGAGGATTAATGCAGGCTTTTCTTGCTTGTATAGCTGCTGGTAATGGAATATATGTGCTGCCACGCAAGGGATTGTACTTATTTATTTTCAATCGTACTCCTTCCACTGCTAACCAAGCCCAAATACTGCCTTTTAGCTCAGATTCTCCCATTTCCGTAGTTAACTTTGTAAATTGTGTTTCCAAGAAACTACTCAAGTCTGTTTCCAAAAATAGGGCCTGATTTCGTGTTTTAAAAGCACGATCTGTAATTTCATTGGTAGATGTATGAATGTAACTACATTCAGCCACTAGATTAACTTTGATCGACTTGTGCATTGCTAATTCTTTCTGCATAGCTTGTATTATTTGCTGTTTGGACTCTTTAAGGTATGAATTTAAATCCCTACACGTATCACAACGTATGAAATAGGATTTAAGACGACCTTCAAAAGATGTCTCATATTCAATAAGTCCATTTTTGTCAGGGACCAATGACAGTAGGTAATATTTTGTAGGCTCGGCTTTTTGTCTTTTAGCTGCCGACACAACATTACAAAATTCTTCATGCCGACGTCCGTTGTACACATTGTTGAATCTACTACCACAGGTCTTGCACTCATGGAATTCACCACTCGATACTTCATGTCGCTTCCTATGATAGTCTCGAAGAAAAGTATTCCCACACTCTTTACACATATAGCTAGGAATTGGTTCTTCCATTATGAATGTAGATTTCTGCAAACAGCTGCTTACTGCGTATCACAGGGCTAGAGGTTGGTCAGTGAGGCGGTCTTTCACGATGTGAACACCGTGAGAGGTAGTAGTCAACTGGTGATATTCTTGTTAAGGGTCCTCTAATATACCCCTAGTCTAGACCAACAGCTCTTTACAGTGTATGACAAGGCTGTAGACTGGACAGTGAGACGGTCTTTCACGATGTGAACACTGTAACAAGTAGTAGTCAACTGATTATATACTTGCTAAGGGTTCTCTAATATATCATAGTCAAGACCAACAGCTACTTACTGTGTAGTACAAGGCTGTACAATAGTTGTTTTGACAGTCTTTCACGATGTGGTCACTGTGAGTGGTAGTAGTCAACTGGTGATATTCTTGTTAAGGGTCCTCTAATATACCCCTAGTTAAGGGTAACAGCTGCTCACTGCATATGACAAGACTAAAGACTGGTTGTTTCAACGGTCTTTCACAATGTAAACACTGTGACAGGTAGTAGTCAACTGAAAATATTCTTATAGCCTACTCAAGGTTATCAGGTACTTACTGCATATCAAAAGGCTGTACACTCATGTGTTAGACAGTTCTTTTTTGCTAAAGACCCTTTATATTCCCTACACATTTAGTTCTAAATACTTAGTGGTTAATTGTATAATAAATTTAAATACACAGCATATACGAGCACGTTTTCACTCGGTAAAACTTTACCAAATAGTCAAATGCGACACGCAAAGTATGTTTCCGCTATCTAGCGGTGACTATGAGAACTACTTGAACAACCAGCATGCTACCTAGCGCTCCATTTCAACACTCGCTCACTGAACGACCAGCATGCTATCAAGCGGTCGATATCAATACTCACTCAACTACCAGCCTGCTACCTATCGGTCAATATAACAACTCACTCAACTACCAGCATGCTACATGCCTTTTTTGTCAGTTTTTTTGTTGGCTTTTGTTGGCATTTTTGTTGGCTTTTGTATTAGCTCTTTCATATTTGCTCTTGTTTGTTGGGGCTTATTTGGTCTTGGAATGTATGTCAGTCCTTTTTTATGGCTGAATAATGCTTACAGCCATGATTGTAAGCAGCAACAACTACAACAACACACAAAATTCCAAAAAAAATCCAAAGTACTCTAAGGTTTATCAATGACTCTCAACTCTTACACTTACCTCTATCCCATGCCTAGTCAAAAAAATTGTGTATTTTTCAAATTTTTCAAAAAAGATTTGGTAAGTAGGCTATATCATTGAACAAAAAATCCTAAAAAGACATATGATAACTCCAACACCTACCTCTATACCACTCTCAGTCCAAAAATAGTCTACTTTTCAAATTTTCCAAAACATATTTCCAAAATGGGTTATATTTCCAAAATTAAAAAGTTTACAAAAATGTTTGTTTGACATAAATGAATGGCCTTTGCCCCCTCTACCGCCGTACCAAGTCCCCAGGTACCTAGGATAACAAAACTAAAAAAAATAAAAATGGGCTTATATTTCGAAAATTAGGAATTTTACAAAAACGTTTGCCTGACGTAAATCAATGGTCTTTACCCCTCTATCCCCATACTAAGTTTCAGATCTCTAGGACTAAACAAAATTAATTTTTAAAATGTGTTACATTTCCAAAATTAGGGATTCTACAAAATATGTTTGTATCACATAAATCAATGGTCTAGCACCATACCAAATTTCAAGTTTCTAGGACAAAAGAAAATTATTTTTGAAAAATGGTCACTATTTTGGAAACAAGGAATTCTACAAAAAAGTTTGTTTAACATAAATGAAAAGTCTCTATCCCCTCTACCGGTAAACCAAGTTCCAGGTCTGTATGACTAAAATGAAAAACGTTCACCTGGGAAAGTAGGCGATTTTCCATAAAACCAAACATTCTATAAAGTGTCCTGGAGATCTGAAACTTAGTATAGGGATAGAGGGGTAAAGACCATTGATTTACGTCAGACAAACATTTTTGTAAAACTCCTAATTTTCGAAATATAAGCCCATTTAATTTTTTTAATTTTTGTTGTCCTAGTGACCTGGAGACATGGTACGGCGTAAGAGGGGGCAAAGGCCATTCATTTATGTCAAACAAACATTTTTGTAAACTTTTTAATTTTGGAAATATAACCCATTTTTGAAATATGTTTTGGAAAATTTGAAAAGTAGACTATTTTTGGACTGAGAGTGGTATAGAGGTAGGTGTTGGAGTTATCATATGTCATTTTAGGATTTTTTGTTCAATGATATAGCCTGCTTTCCAAATATTTTTTGAAAAATTTGAAAAATACACTATTTTTTTGATTAGGCATGGGATAGAGGTAAGTGTATGAGTTGACAGTCATTGATAAACCTTAGAGTACTTTGGATTTTTTTTAGAATTTTGTGTGTTGTTGTTGTTGTTGCTGCTTACAATCATGGCTGTAAGCATTATTCAGCCATAAAAAAGGACTGACATACATTCCAAGACCAAATAAGCCCCAACAAACAAGAGCAAATATGAAAGAGCTAATACAAAAGCCAACAAAAATGCCAACAAAAGCCAACAAAAAAACTGACAAAAAAAGGCATGTAGCATGCTGGTAGTTGAGTGAGTTGTTATATTGACCGATAGGTAGCAGGCTGGTAGTTGAGTGAGTATTGATATCGACCGCTTGATAGCATGCTGGTCGTTCAGTGAGCGAGTGTTGAATGGAGCGCTAGGTAGTATGCTGGTCGTTCAAGTAGTTCTCATAGTCACCGCTAGATAGCGGAAACATACTTTGCGTGTCACATTTGACTATTTGGTAAAGTTTTACCGAGTGAAAACGTGCTCGTATATGCTGTGTATTTAAATTTATTATACAATTAACCACTAAGTATTTAGAACTAAATGTGTAGGGAATATAAAGGGTCTTTAGCAAAAAAGAACTGTCTAACACATGAGTGTACAGCCTTTTGATATGCAGTAAGTACCTGATAACCTTGAGTAGGCTATAAGAATATTTTCAGTTGACTACTACCTGTCACAGTGTTTACATTGTGAAAGACCGTTGAAACAACCAGTCTTTAGTCTTGTCATATGCAGTGAGCAGCTGTTACCCTTAACTAGGGGTATATTAGAGGACCCTTAACAAGAATATCACCAGTTGACTACTACCACTCACAGTGACCACATCGTGAAAGACTGTCAAAACAACTATTGTACAGCCTTGTACTACACAGTAAGTAGCTGTTGGTCTTGACTATGATATATTAGAGAACCCTTAGCAAGTATATAATCAGTTGACTACTACTTGTTACAGTGTTCACATCGTGAAAGACCGTCTCACTGTCCAGTCTACAGCCTTGTCATACACTGTAAAGAGCTGTTGGTCTAGACTAGGGGTATATTAGAGGACCCTTAACAAGAATATCACCAGTTGACTACTACCTCTCACGGTGTTCACATCGTGAAAGACCGCCTCACTGACCAACCTCTAGCCCTGTGATACGCAGTAAGCAGCTGTTTGCAGAAATCTACATTCATAATGGAAGAACCAATTCCTAGCTATATGTGTAAAGAGTGTGGGAATACTTTTCTTCGAGACTATCATAGGAAGCGACATGAAGTATCGAGTGGTGAATTCCATGAGTGCAAGACCTGTGGTAGTAGATTCAACAATGTGTACAACGGACGTCGGCATGAAGAATTTTGTAATGTTGTGTCGGCAGCTAAAAGACAAAAAGCCGAGCCTACAAAACATTACCTACTGTCATTGGTCCCTGACAAAAATGCACTTATTGAATATGAGACATCTTTTGAAGGTCGTCTTAAATCCTATTTCATACGTTGTGATACGTGTAGGGATTTAAATTCATACCTTAAAGAGTCCAAACAGCAAATAATACAAGCTATGCAGAAAGAACTAGCAATGCACGAGTCGATCAAAGTTAATCTAGTGGCTGAATGTAGTTACATTCATACATCTACCAATGAAATTACAGATCGTGCTTTTGAAACACGAAATCAGGCCCTATTTTTGGAAACAGACTTGAGTAGTTTCTTGGAAACACAATTTACAAAGTTAACTACGGAAATGGAAGAATCTGAGCTAAAAGGCAGTAATTGGGCTTGGTTAGCAGTGGAAGGAGTACGATTGAAAATAAATAAGAACAATCCCTTGCGTGGCAGCACATATGTTCCATTAACAGCAGTTATACAAGCAAGAAAAGCCTGCATTAATCCTCAAAACTTTAAGGACGAGAGGTGTTTTATGTATGCCATTTTAGCAAAACTGGTTAAAACGGATGCCAAACGCGTTAGTAAATACAAGGATCTGGAAAACAAGTATGATTTTTCAGTAATATCATTCCCTACATCGCTAGCTGTCATTCCCAAATTTGAAAAAGCCAACGATATATCCATTAATGTATTTGGATTGGAACAAGACAACAAATTGTTCCCTCTAAAGGTTGTGGATCAAGAGCTGCAAGACCATCGCGACTCCTTCTGCTCAGTTCATCATCCGGCCAGAACCAATACGTCATTATCAAATATTTTGATTAACTAGTAGGACATCAGATTACTCACCATGAACATAAGATATATAAATGTAAACGGTGTTTTACTCACTTCGATAATCGATATGGTCAACAAGAAATAGAAAAATTGAAAGAACATAGAGCTTTGTGTGTCCAGCATGACATTGCTAGGGTTGAAATGCCTTTTAAAAACCCCATTGTCAATTTTTTAAACGTGGAAGAAATGCTGAGAATACCTTACGTTATCTATGCTGATTTTGAAAGCATACTGTTACCCTATCAAACATGTCTACCCAATCCTGAAACAAGTTATACAGTGCCATACCAGAGTCATGTTCCTATGAGCTTTGGTATATACGATAAACCCTCACCTGCTGTGGAACACATAAAGACAAACCTTCCAAGCCAACTTCTTATTTATCGTGGACCTGACGCTGCAGAAAAGTTTATGGACTGTTTGATTTCAATAGCTAATGAAATTGACCGCCTTTACAGCTTAAATGTTCCAAAGGCTTTAACTGAGGATCAAGAAGCAGAGTTCCAATGTTCTGAAACCTGTTATTTGTGTCAAAAACCATTTACCCAACAGGACTGGAAAGTTCGAGACCATTGCCATATTACAGGGGAATACCGTGGAAGTGCTCACAATAACTGTAATTTGAGGTGTAAAACACGTAACCCCGTTCCTGTGTTTCTACATAATATGAGTGGCTACGACGCAAATTTCATTGTAAAGCAATTAGGATGTACTACTGAGAGAGTGGATGTTATCGCTAACTCCAAAGAAAAGTACATTTCCTTTACTAAATATGTAGGAAATGTTAAGCTTAGATTTGTGGACACGTTTCGGTTAATGCCAATTAGTTTGGAAAACTTAGTTTCCAACTTAACATCATACCCTGAAACAGACAAGTACTTTGGAAAAGAAAATGCAATGCTCATGATTCGTAAAGGGGTATTTTGTTATGACTACACTGACTCATGGGAAAAGTTAAGTGACACGTGTTTACCTCCAAAGAGGCATTCTTTAACAAATTAAGTCAAGAAGACGTTAGTCAAGAAGACTATGATCATGCCAAAAATGTCTGGAAACAGTTCAACATTAAAACTCTAGGGGAATATAGTGACCTCTACCTAACATCAGATGTACTCCTTCTTGCAGAGAGCTTTGAAACGTTTAGAAACGAAACACTAGAAACACACCGAGTGGATTCTGCACACTTTTTTACTTCGCCTGTTTTAAGTTTCGAGGCAATGCTCCTTTACACAGGCATTGAACTGGAATTGCTACAGGATTACGATCAGATTCTTCTAATCGAGTCTGGAATACGTGGAGGCATATGCCAGGTGTCTCATCGGTATGCTGAAGCTAACAATAAATACATGGAAACCTATGATTCTGAGAAACCATCGCAGTTTATCACCTATGATGATGCCAACAACCAATACGGGTGGGCTATGTGCCACTCCCTTCCTTATGGTGGATTTCAGTGGGTTTCTCCAGATACTGTTGATCTAGAAAAACTAAAGAAAGACGATCCTGTGGGATACATTCTAGACGTTGATGTTGATTACCCATTTGACCTTCATGATCTACACAACGATTTACCATTCCTACCAGAGTGTACACAACCTAAGGATTCGTCTCTGAAAAAACTAATTCCTCATCTTGGAAATCGAAGGCGATATGTTGTTCATTACATGGCATTATAACAGGCTTTAGATCATGGAATAAAATTGATAAAAATTCATCGTGTGTTAAAGTTTAAGCAAAGACCTTGTTTAAAGGCATACGTTGATTTTAATAACAACCTTCGAAAACAAGCCAAAAATGATTTTGAGGTAAATCTGTACAAATTATTCAACAATGCCATTTTTGGGAAAACAATGGAAAATATCCGTAAAAGAATAGACATACGTCTTGTGACTGTCAGCAAAAAGGTAGAAAAGCTAATAGCTAAACCAACATTCATCGACAGAACAATTTATGGTCCTATCCTAGCTGCTTTCCACATGGCTAAACGTAACATTGTATTCAATAAGCCTATACATATTGGAATGTGTATACTGGATATTTCAAAAACTCTAATGTATTCCCACCACTATGATGTCCTGCTACCCTATTATGGGATGAACAATCTTAAACTCATGTATATGGATACCGACTCGTTCATTTATTTGATTAACACCCCAGATGTATATCAAGACAAGTTGGATTTCCTAGAACACCTGGACACATCAGATTATCCTACTAATCACATATGTTACACTACATCAAACAAGAAAACGTTGGGGGAAATTTGTGGACAAATTATAAAAGCATTAGTTGGACTTAGAGCTAAAATGTACGCTTTAGACAGGAATGGTAAAGAAATCAAAAAGATTAAAAGTATTAGCAATGGCGTTGTCAAAAATTGTATAATAAGGAACAATACATATCGTTCACAAAATACATCAAAACCAGCAATAAAAAAACTATTAAACTGCGATTTTTAGATTCATTCCGCTTTATGTCGAGTAGTCTTGATAAGCTGGCTAGTAATTTAAAATCAGATCAGTTGCTAAGGACAGGGTCATATTTTTAGTTTTTCTCACCACATATCTTTGTTTCACCATGATGATGCTGATCAACAACCTTTCACAAGAAAGTTTATGTCACAACTAACGTCAGATTGTTATTTCATAGCTGTATATTCCAATTCTACATAAAGTGGGAAATCGTTTATGGTTTTTCCAGCTTGCTTTTCATTCCATGTCAACAGGAGATGAAAGGATAATTCGTCTCCTGCATTGACTATTTCATTGTGATGAACCAACATCCTATGACCATTTATCTTTATTTGTAAATGGTTCTCATCAGGTATGGCATATTTGATGTGAATGGTTCCATCATAGTGTAGTCGATAGCGGCTTAAACCCGTAGCAAGCACATAGGTCAAGTGCTGGTCATGAACTAGCGGTATATGGTTTCTCTCATTCACTGGTTTTACATTTGTCAGATGCACTAAAAATACAGATGGAATAAATTTATAAAACCTTTTCATTTCATAGATCACGTATCGCTTGGTACAGGCATCATCATCTTCTTGTCGGTCTTCCACGTGAATAATGCGGTGATGATTAGCGCTATAGCCATCCACCGTAAGCTGAGGCACTTTATCATAAAACTCATACACCTTGTTATCCACATACTTTTTTGTAGTAACGTCTGTAGACACTTGAGGATGTTTTACATGGGTTAACCGCTTTCCTTTAAAGTCATAATCTCCTTGTTTTGTGCGTGGCACTACTGACCTATCCACATAGTGTTTATTAGCAGGATCTGTTTTTTGTTTAGGATCATGTATGGGAACAGACCTAGCTTTGACTATCAACGCACGTCCAAAGACATCCATCATCAACCTGCAGTACGAGTCTACTGTTTCTATGACAAGGCTCGGTGTTCTGTATATAGACAGCCTGCTAGCCTCTCTAAGCCTTAGTTGAAATGAAGCTAATTAAGCAGCAAGAGTCATTCCCCGTGAGGGACATGGTTTCCCATCTCTGCCCCACATCACGTGAACAACGCCATGGTTCACTGTTTCCATCTTCCATTCGCTGCATCATTGTGGGACCTTCCGGCTGTGGAAAGACTAATCTTTTGCTGACACTTATTACAGCGCCCAATGGTCTGTGTTTTCAACATATTTATATTTTCGCAAAATCTCTCTACCAACCCCTCTACGTGTTTCTGGATCAAGTCATGTCTGGATTACAAAGTGAGAATATGGGGTATTTTACATTTTCCACGCAAGAAAATGTTATTTCACCGGATGAGGTAAAGCCTGATTCACTCATGATTTTCGATGATGTATCCACTGAACGACAAGGCATCATTCAAAGCTATTTCAGCATGGGTCGACACAAATATATCGATTGCTTCTATCTTGGACAAACGTATTCTAAAATGTGCAAACAGTTGATTCGTGACAATGCCAATGTCATGGTTTTATTTCGCCAGGACGAGAGGAACAGTCGTCACATTCATAATGAACATGTGAATCCAGATATGACCTTTCAAATGTTTACAGAATTGTGTGGCAAGTGCAGGAACACACAACGTCATTCCTGTTTAGTGATTGACAAACAAAGTGAATTCAACCAAGGGCGGTATCGCTTAGGGTTTCATCATTTTATTGCTATTTAAGGCACTGTATCATTCCCTCTCAAGTCATTTGTCACGACATCATGGCGTTAGCAGAGACACACTTGAAAAAGAATATTATTAGAGCAAAAAATACTATTCGCCAAAAGTTCCATCAATTGAAACGATCACGTGCGGATCATGCTTTGTTTATTCAACAACATTTAGCCCCTACGCTAAAAGCTATGTTGAAACCCTCTTTCAAGCCATCTGAAACGCTACCCACTGTTTCACAAGCTACGCAGACGCACCACGAGGACCCTGAGGAAGAGGAAGAGGAACAGGAAGATTTAACTAGTGTTAGCGAAGTTGAGGATAATGAGGAACAAGTGTTTACGCCTAAAAAAATAGCATCACCCCTTGCTGAGTTTTTAAGAAAAAAGAAATCCCTGGCCATGGTCGAAACACCTTGCCCTTCCAGATCGTCTCCATTTTCACAACTCTTGACCACCCCTCAACATAAAGCTCAACAAAAAAAACATTTTAATGTAATATTATGGATCAACACTGGAACCCTATTTCACCAATCTATTTATTGGAAACACAGATACAACGTAAGGTGTTCGCTATGAGGATGATAGTTTTAAAATTGGGGATTCATCGATTAAATTTGCTCGTACTAAAGCTGTCATTAAAAACATCAACTATAAATTAACACCAGGACTGTTAAAGCTACTAATCTCTCGGACTCCCTCATCCCATGATTATACGTCAGAGGACCTTGATAAATATAAATCCATTTTATTGGATACCCATGCTCACAAAAGACAGTATGATCCCTCTCAACAAGTGAATGCCAATATATCTCAAAAATATAAAACCATCATTGCAAAAATGTTCCCCACTAATCAAAGTGGTCGTCGTAAAGTGTCCGCTTCGGGAGTGACATTTAAACCATTAAAACCCCTTGTGGATGTTACCTACTGGCACAATCCCAATAAACTCGTCCAGCGACTACAGCTGTTGCATGCTTGACGTCAAGCCGGCCATACCGGTCACGATTGGGAAATTCAAGAAATTGAACAATAAATTCGAAATGCCAAAATTATTGTTTAAGCCCTCACCCATTAAAATGGGTATTGCTCACGAGTTGCATCGCCCAGCTAGGCGTCATTATCAGCGACTCAAGGTGATTTCACAGGGCAATCAGGCTTTGGCAATCAGACTTGGTTGAAATGATTCACTATGCTAGCGTTAACAATGGTGAACGCTATATGTTGACGGTCATTGATGTTTATTCCAAAATGGCGTTTGTTGAACCTGTGCGTCGCAAGTCTGGTCCACTAGTTACCAAGGCCTTTCAACATATTATTCAACACTCCAAACGTCAACCTCAGCTGCTACAAACTGATCAGGGGAAAGTATTTTTCAACAAGGATTTCTCCAGTTTTCTAAAATCTAAGGATATTCACCATTACACAACGTACAGCAATCTCAAAGCCAGCGTGGTCGAGCGGTTCAACCGAACATTGAAAACCCATATGTGGAAAGCGTTTACCGCTCAGGGCACTTATCGCTGGTTGGACTTGTTACCTGAGCTAGTGTTACGTTACAATGACACCAAACACAGAACCATTGGGACCAAGCCACGCCTCGTGACCAAAAATATTCAGCGATTGGATAAACTGTTTAACCCCATAAAAACAGCAGACCCTAAACGTCATCGCCTTAACATTGGGGACCATGTTCCTGTGAGCAAATTCAAGTCCGTCTTCGACAAGGGCTACACACCAAATTGGGGGACTGAACTATTTCGAATTCGTCAAGTCAACCTGAACAATCCAGTCACCTATTTACTCGAGGACCTCAACCATCAACCCATAAAAGGCAGGTTTTATCTTCAAGAACTCCAAAAGACAGCGTTTCCTAAACGTTACCTTGTGGAAAAAGTGTTGAAACAAAAAGGAAATAAACTATATGTTAAATGGTTGGGATTTAGCTCAGCCTTTAATTCTAGGATTAATAAATTGCATGTTGTGTGAAACTGTGTGCCTTGTATTTATTTATTCACTCATGTTGTACTTAACCTACAGTCCTATGTACAGTCCTCAGCTCTACATGTATTATGAGCAATACATATTTATTTCTCTCTTCACCTGTGTTGTCTCTTACACCAACTCTCCACCTCTCCTCCCCTTCACCTCCCACCACTGTCAAAACAGGTTGTGACTTGTTAGCTCTTATCGTGCGCGTGTACAGGTGAACACCTTGTGTTAGATCATATTACACATGAACTCGCATTTTCTCACGTATGAACCAAAACAGGATGTGACTTGTTTCACAAGGAGGACGGTAATAAGGTCATCTCATACGTGTTCACATGTATTTCGTCACTTTTCTCTCATATCGTTATCCCATTATAGTAGTGGGGGATTAGTGAACAACGTCAGTTCAACACATTGCTTTACACGCAAATGTAGATAGGCCCTTTGACATAATTTAAATAAATTCATGGGCTAGTCCATAGGGACCAGTCCAAAGGGGCTCATCCACAAGGACTCGTCCACAAGGACCTGCCCACAAGAACTCGTCAACAATGACCCGTCCACAGGGACTCGTCAACAAGGACCCGTCAACAATGACTCGTCAACAATGACCCGTCCACAGGGACTCGTCAACAAGGACCCGTCAGCCATGACTCGTCAACAATGACCCGTCAACAATGACCCGTCCACAGGTACTCGTCAAAATTGACCTGCCAACAATAATCCGTCAACAATGACCCGTCAACAATAACCCATTAGGTTAGGTTAGGTTACACTACAGCTGCCATCTTTTAAAAAGCCCGCCCTCTAACAAAAGCTATGAGTGGGCATGTGTAAAAATTAAAAAAACAAGCATGTTAATTCATAGTGGCTACCCACCGAACACATGCACCTTATGTAGAACAACGTTTCATTCCATATTGGCATTCAACCTCTCACATGTTGCAATTGGAAATAGAGATTCTCTAAATAATACAATTTCACCCCCTAGTAGGGGTAGGTTTTATTTTGGGGTGGAAATATGTTGTCCATTGGAAAGGGGGTGTTAGCCTGAGCTCAATGACACCTCGAATAAGTCTCTAACCTAATTGGTTCGCGAGATATTGCCATTTTAGTATTCCAGCGGTGGAGCGGTGGCGGTGGTGCTAGAACCCCCACAAAACCACTACTTATCACCACTTTTTAAAAAAGAGCAAAACCTAATAATGGTTGCGTTTCTACATGTCTGTCATGCAGATTGAGTAATCTCAAAAACGCATTGTTCACACGTGAATTCCAACATTTCGTGCTAAAATGTCGACCATTACTTTCTGACATTCATTCAACGAATTCGCAATCATCGCAGTAATGGCGTCAACAGTTGGCTAACCCAAGACACCTCCCACGTGCTCGAACACAAGATTCGAAATGAACATGAAATGGCGTCTTATGACTGGCATCGAACCTGGTATTCCAGTTTTCTCGAATTCCAATCCATTGCGGACCTGAATTACTTAATTACTACAAGGTATTTCAGTTAATTCGCCCCAAATCGTTGGTCGCCAAATCTCTATGTACCCGAAAATACCTACCGTCAGCTTGTTGATATCCCTCGATGGTAACTGGATTGCAAAACCTGAAAACCCCGGCTAAATCCCCCAGATTTTACCCTACAAGTGACGAGGATAATGGGGCACAAGGATAACCTAACTGAGGGAACGTTAAGAATGACCATGGCAAAGAAAGAAAATCTAGCTCGAAAGAACACAAGAACAACGTAAAAACGTAATCTCCAAAGCGTGGAAAAACACTGAAATGCCTGCAATGGTTCACTTAACGTGACCTCCTATCGCAGCTATAAATTATCACTCTGAAAGAATTAAAATGAAATTCTCCAAAATTTATTCAGAAATAGCATTATGGCCGAAATTGCTATAACAACATAACAAGAAATGAAAAGCAACTGCAGCTTCGACTGGAAGCTGAAATCTTTGTGACCTGAATACATCTTCTAGTCATCACTAGACAAACTGTATTCTCAAAAAGGACAAAATTAAGTTGAACACGGTTTAAATTAACACCATACTATGACACAAGTAATGCCTCAATAGCATTATTGAAAATCAATTCCGCGTTTGTGTAGGTCAATTTCTATCCTACAAATAGCATTATTACTTATGTACAAAATTTACACTAATATACACTTTATGTGGCACACTCCAAGTGTGTTTTCTCCAATTTAGCAGGCAACAATTTAACATCCTTCCATTAGAATAAGGTCATTAGTTTTATTCTCATAAGTTTGAAAATGTTTAAATTGGTCCTCCCCGACCAAACGATAAAACTCAGTAGAGGTTAACTTCACTTTAATAGCTGTAATCACCAAAAATAACTGATTGGGATAACTGTAAAACCTTTGTCAGCATGGTGATTAAATCCAGAATATTTAAAATTGATATCATTCAACACATGTATTAATCTCATATTATAGCTTGCATGCTTCTAAACAACGGAAAAACGCTTGTAGTGATACGCTGAATTAAACTTGGAAATAAGTCAAATTATACTTGGCTACACAATAACAATCATCATGGTCTAGTTTCCATGAAATACCTTTTAATATTCACTCGAATATTTATTTCATTTTTAATGCATCCAAACGGCTCTATTCTTATACATTTGTACTCCCCTGAATATTCATTTCAAGATTAATATGTCATAAACATATATATTAACTCATATTGGTCACCCTCATTGGTGAACGACGAATTTCATTCTTACATTTCATTCTCATCTGATTACTGTTATTACTACATCGTTGTTAGAGTTTATACAGAGTTTTACATTACTTTTCAATTATGTAGATTGGATTCTCTCAATAATAAAAATATCCTTTTAGAATAAACACCTATGCTTTCAGAGATTGAAATTACAATAATTTTCCTTTATCAGAATGTATTTATACATTCATTAAATCTGGGATATACGCTGTTTAAAAAGTAAATATTGTTTCAGAATCATCAATAGTCAATGGACTATAGTTAAATACAATAATAAATTTCATCGAACATGGATCTTAATTATGCCTTCATACGTGAGGCTAACGTGAATCAAAATCGCACTTTAAATAAACGAAGAGAAAGTTTACCTAGCCTAAGTTTGGTACACCCCTGCAAAAATGAATTCTAGAAACACAAGTAATGTCTCTACACCACCGGACATGGTAAACGTAGCAATTAGTGCAATTGACAGTTAGAAAACATTACAGGTCTCTATCCTTGAAAATCACAGAGAATGGTACCTAGCATAAGCGGAGGATCAAACTTCTCTTAACAAGGCTTCACAAAGCTTATAACTTGCTATCAAAGTCTGTATTACATTCTGAAACGAATCACTCGAATGTACAATATTCAAAAATTCAGCAGGAAAATGTAGCTCAAAAACAATGTCTACCGATGCGAAGAATTTCACAAACTGACATATAAATGAGTTCACCACGTTGATAAACTACGCTGAATTACTAACGTGCCTATTTAAGTCCTCTTCACTTCAGTAAGAACGCTTCAACAAAAAATTACCGAATTTACAATGATATCTAGTTAAACATATTTAAATACAAGTTGGAAAATTGTTGCACTCCTTATTGGAGTCTAGAACCTGTCGATTATAAAATCAGTCATGATTAGACCGTCATGTCTAAACTCTAGAGTTCGACATACTACTCAAAAACTAAATAAACTAGAACTAATGGCAGAAATTAGCATTGAAATGTCTACACTTTACTACGAAAGACGAGACTATGTGTGCTGTACCTTGTTGATTCCTGAAGTTCCAAATGGGAGTATTAATATGCCCTGCATATAACATATTTTCCCAAATGTAGCAGTAACTAGGACTCCCCAGGTCGTCGGGAATCGAACCAGAGAACACCTTCTCCACTCCGCACGTTCTCCCTGTTTTTAACAGGGTATCCTCCATCCTGGATGAACGGTCAGTTATCGCTACTTTAAGTCTCCAACAGCTTCCAGTACACTGTTCGTTTCTCCGTAGTATCGTGGTGTTTGTATCGAATCGAAATGTCAATAAACGGAACACAGATGACTGCCAATGCAAATAGCATTCAGAACTACTAACAGGCTGGACACAATTGGTCCCACAATAAGTATCATTCATCACCGGATCCATGGCAATTATTCATTGAAACGTTTGAAACTATGCCGGTTCAGTACTGATCATGTTACTGTGTTTTTAACCTGCCGTAATTGAAGAAATAAACAGTACTATAGTTATTCCTCTCGATATCTTGTCAAAGAATGTGTCTGTTAGAGATGAGGAATAATATTTAAAGTTCACAAGCATTGCTGCGCATTCGATGTCTATACAACAGTGAAAGGCACTGCTTTTGAAAAATAGAGTTCACCGTCGTTACTAGCAGCTTATTGAACTGTGATTAAAGTTCCTTATAATGCTCATCCTTGTAGCGGTATAATTTTTAAAGTCCACACAGTCTAATAAGAGTGTGTCTTAATCGGCGAACAATGCAAGTCCCACTCGCGTGTATTACTAGACAAGACTGCATCTTGTGAAAAAATTAACAGTGTCCTTCGACACTGACTCTGTATAAGCATCAAATTGTTTGATGTATTTATCGCGTCGCACTGTATTTATGAAACGCGCTCTCAGTTTCCGATACAAGGTGTGTTTTCATGCACTATGAAAAACTCTCTGCTCACAGCTGTGTGGGAATGATTTCAACTATCCTCCTGCTATCCCCACCGCGGCGTGACAAGGACCGAACTGATCTCTCATTGGTGGATGTTTCAGACAAATAATGAACACGTATGTATATATCAAAATACGTATCATGTTCTGTTCTAGAATCTTGTATAATACTGCAAATCTTGCGTGCTATTCTCGCTTCTTCTTATTACTGATAAATGTAATCCTGGTGTACGATCAATAAACTGGGTCAATGGTCGCCATGTTGGAGCCTTATTCGGATGACTTCGTGCGTGCTCGCCAGTACTCGGAAAGTACCGTAATCTCCCGGAAGGACTTGCAACTGCAGGTCGCGCTAAGTTTCAAAATAAAATTCAAGCTGCGCTACTCATCATGTCAAGATGAGGATAATGGTACATGTTCCTCTTGATATCTTTACATAAAAGAAAAGCGTGCTTTTATGTAGACCATATAGCCTTAACACATATATAATGGATCATTATTCTCATGTTAATTTCTTATAGAATTTCCTGGCTAGAGAGTTCCTTTTCTTCAATTGCTTCCTCTTCTGTAGCGTCTTCCTGAAACCTGATCGATCTATTGTCCATATCAATTATTGCCCTTGCTTTAGTGATGAAGTCTATCCCAATAATAGGATCGAAGTTAATATTCTTCACCACGATGAATATATTCTCATATATCTTCCCAGTAGGGGAGTGAGGGGTTTCTGCCTCCTCCCACCGCTACTCCCAATGCAAGCCGATAACTCCCGAACCCGTGGTCGGAGATTCACGAATGAGGTGTCGTTGGACTCGGAATGACGCGGGATTTGCTATGGACCGCTTGCTTTATTTTTAGATTTTTTAAAATTTTTGATTTCGAAAGTAGGTTATAGTTTGAAAATCAAACATGATAGAATGTTATGCCATGGCTCAAACGAACGGTCTCTATGTCCTTAATTTTTTATAATAAATGCATAGCATATTCACTTAGCGTCTTAATGCCAAACACTCGCCAAACTTGACATGCATGTGCATAGTCTTCATCGGAAACGGTACTGCGTGTTAGTTTCGAGTAAAATTTCTCTTGTGGTGGGAGTTTTCTTTGCTTTAACACGTCCCTGCTGTTGCAGAAATCATATGGGAATATACCTTTCCGAATGCACAATTGAAATGGCTCAGGATCATTAAAATGCATTCTAGTATTTTTTAATTCCTCCTCATTTAAGCCATTCACAAGGCTGTCTAGCGAGGATGCCATAAACTTAAAGGATCCAAAAATCGAATGCTAAAGTCGCTCAACCTCCATGTCAGGGCTGTAAAACGCTCATGGTTTTGGGGGATAATGGTAAACGGTCCCTTGTTGACATGACCCAATTCACGAATCAAAAACTGAATGTCATAATTCGCCAGATTGTGGAAAAAGACACTGATGAAACGAGGAGCTGGAAAGTTCAAATTGAATTTACTATGCGCAGCTCCACGAAAATCCCCCGTAAAGTGCGAATGATCACGAACGGTGTCTTCAGCACTGATCCGTGGCTTTTCGCATATATGACATGTCGTGGCATGCTCATACCGCTGCTGCTGTTCTGGAGATAGGCTCATGGGTACTGGGTGGTCCAGTAATTCCTGTACAACATGAGCCAACTTGGCAAGTTCATCCAAGAACCATTTTGCACAATCTGGCCCCTCACGGTATTTGTAAACGGATTGTGTGGGGTCATAGGCACACACCACATTAAATCCTATGGCAAAGGGTTCATGTTTTTGAATGGGTGTGGTTGAGCTGATGGTGGGATCTGGTTCACATCCCGCAATGGGTGTAGTGAGAGCTTCGAAATATGCATATACCACATAGGGGACAGTGTCACGCTTGTGAATGTCCTTATACTTTAACACAGCCTTGTCCCCTTGTGGCAATATCAATCTCACCGCTTCCTGAGAAACGCAATCTACCCTATGACGTTCCAAAAGCGCAGGGGTTTTAAAATATTGCAAGCAACGATCACAAATATGTTTCTTAGGTTTATGTTTAGATATTTGACTGCTTAGCAATCTACATAAGCTTTTAATGAGGCAATAGTGATTCACCTCTCCCTCAGACAGATATAAAAGATGAATGTGGTGTAGTTTTGGTTCTTTTGTGGCATAAAGAGGACCCACAATCTCATCACCATTAAGACCATACACCATGAACGAAAAGTCCTGGTTGTCTTGTTCAAACCCATGGATCTCGGTTAAGTCCATAGGGAACGATACTCGAGTTATATTTAATGTTTGTTTCAATTCATTAATCTTGGCCTTGTACATTCCTGGTCGACAACTGTCACGTTGTGCTGGCTGCAAATACGCAGCCACAGACTACAGAAAGCAATCATTGTCATGGTTCTTTATATTCACCACTGCTCTCCGACAGGCAATCGCTGGTGGTGTTTTAATATAGCTAGACCCAGCATTCAACGGGTTGAATTGACAAATGTTGATTTGTAAATGATGAATTTTGTCTAATGCTAAACCACTGGGTCCTTGATGCAGTTTATCACATTTTGATAGCATGGCATTCACCACATGGCTTTGATACCACTCGTACAGATTATCGGCTATCAAAAGCTCTTTCATTTCACTGCAAATATAAAATATCTCTTTATGCTCTACGTCCTTCTTTTTATATTTGAAATCACACACCAGTTCTGTATTCACCTTTAAAGCCGTATGCAACCTTTGCGCTGTAAAAATTTCAATTTTAAAAATTTCAAAACAAGATTCTAAAAATTCTTTGGGAATCAAACTTTCCCTAACATTCACTATGCGACCAGAGCAGACACGTGATTTGAAACAACTGTTTAGGGGTTCCCAAGTTAACGTATCCGCAGCAGTAAAAGACATTATTTTGAAAGAACACTCTCACCTGAGTTTTCAGCTGTAGACTGCTTGACAATGGTTCCACTCTAAAGCCACTTGGTTTTCAACTGTATTTGCTATAGCGGTAAACCCTTTTTTTTCCAAATATCTAAAAAGAAATAAAACAAACCACCATAAGCATATTAATTCCATATAGTTTATGCATTTCATAAACAAAACAAAATCAAACAGGTTATATATTGTACCCATGTGAGTAATCTCGATGGAAAATATGCTTCTGCCTCCAGCTAGCTTCAGGACTCGAGGGTGTACCGTCCTCCCACAGAGCAGTTGCATACTTTGGATTTGAGGCTAAAAGGTATCAACTCTACAATGATAAGGCACAACTCTATTCTAAAACTTTAATTCAGTAAATAAAATCATGGCTTAAACAATAAAACAATCCCCATAACCATAAAACAAAAGCAAACAAAAATTACTTTCCACAATCCACCAATATGAACATAATATAATCATAATAAGTCATATCATACCACAAACCTTTACCCTTATGTGAACTTCACAAAGATATTCTAGTGCGCTGATGCACATACAACTTCAGAAACAAACTGTACATTGATCCTACTGTCATACAATGTGACTTCTTTAATTTCACAAAATTACTGATTCATTAAACCTTCTTAATTTGACAATTACAGTAAGTGTACCGTGTGTGTTTTGATCTTTCTTTTCCCACCAAATGCTTCACATGCATTAGCCTATTCTGGTGTTGCACAGCAGTCAACGTGCAACTCCATAATTATGTAAGCTACCCCTACTCCACTATTTATATAGTTCCACTGCATGCCGTTTTGTGATTTCATATAAAAACGTTATGTTATTGTTGTGTCGGATGGTACAATCAAACTACCTTGCGCGCGTAGCCTGTGGAATCTGGTAACCAACTTCTGAAAAAGTTGTCAGTGACAGTATAAATGCAACGTCTAACCATTCGTTAGATAGCTAAAATCATGAACCATCAGGATAATATATAATTATCAATGTGTTCTTAAACCACATGGCTTCATTACTCAACATAACAATATTTCACTTCAAGTCATTAACAGGGTCTAAAATCTGTTCCTTTCAAACTTGCTTCTACGGTCCGCCTTGACCGTCCAGACCCTCTACCCGAGCGGTCGGCATACAATAGGAGTGTGGAAGGGGGTTCCAACATTAACTCGACCCTCGCTTTATGTCTGAAGGCTTATTTCCAAAGCAGCATAAGATTTTACAAGACAGTACTGTGCTCCCAATGACACACATATCTCAATGGATTTTAACTGAATATTATGCACACAGGTAGTGAATGAGCTTTATATTTATTCCTACCCCGAGGATACTAATAACTGGCACCAAACTAGGCCCATTTCAACATGAAGCTACGAGGTTCGTAAAACATTGGTCTAGTGGGTAACCGGTGTCTTAAATATATTATGCGGCCAGTCCAAGCTGCCGACATTTGAGGTTCGCTTCAACAAGCCGAATCACTCAACAATACGTTCTCGGGAAATCATAGTGTCGAGGTGTCCATCGTTTGCCTCGCACGTACATGGGATTCCAATCTGGAACATTTCATCCATCATCAGAGTTAGGGTCCAACACTAAACACTCTGGCACAAAGTATATCTCCGCTATGCCCCCGGCATAGGAGATTTCATACGTAGAATAGACCACCTGGCTCCTTCACCTAATGTTACGACTTCGTCCTATAATATTAAGAGAAATCTATCAATTACTCTATAAGCTTCTCACATAAGCTGCAAATTCAATTCACTAAAAGCTCTTCCATTCCTGGCATAATTATATTCCCTTTAATACAATATTCTGATATCAACTCTTTCTTTAATCCCGTAATGTAATCTTACTGTATAATCTTACTGCTTGGATCGATAAGTCTTGCAAATAGCGTAATTATTTCCTGTTTACAACGATTTCCTGATGCGTTCATTAATACCTTTGATATTCATAATTGTTATTATCATTATTCTCACTGACATAAATTACCAAATCATTCCTTATTATTATTATTCTCACTGAAATAAATTACCAAATCCTTCCTTATTATTATTATTATATTTCTGACATAATTTACCAAAATCCGACACAACCAATCATCTCAAAACTCGAACAACTGTGCTCGTAACATTTACATAACTGATTGCCATCTTAATTAATAGTGGTAATGATTACTCCACTTATTGATGCACATTAACATCTCAACTCTATAAAAATCAATACAATAATGATTAAACCTGGAGGGTCTACCTCCTAATCTGATTCTTACTGGCATCTTTACTGAAATCACATAACATGCAGTGGCCCATATTCTCTAATTAACCATAATTTGTGGGGTACTCACATATCTCTAGGCTCCTCATGGTGGCTTCAACCAATCATATCCTTCCAAGTCGCCTGCCATATGCAGGTTTAACGCGACATTTTTATCTTGAATACACACATTTTATGACACATATTTTCCGTTAACCACACGGCACTTTGCATTTCTATAATGAAGCTATTGCTTCCAAACATGTGACACTTTATAACACTTATAAAACCACAACTTTAAAAGATATTTTACATATGCTTTATACATAACACACGTCACTTTGTACACCTTTTATTGCTTGAAATTCCCTAGCAAAGATATCAAAATTGCAGGTGTCGACGGCATCTCCCGTGCTCCTACCAACTCCTGATTGAAAGTCTGGTTTACCTGCCCTCGGAATTCACCAACAGTTTTTATCCATACTCCTACGGTAATCTTCCTGCGTTGCATAAATATGCTAACTTCCGTCCTGAGCGTTATTATTTGGTATTCTTAAAACATTACCAAATGCTTCGTAAAGTTTCTCCCAGCGCATTCCAGACATGAATGATCAGTCGATATTTGATACATTGCGCTTAACACTGTCCATAACTTTACACAAATTTATTATTATTTACAATAGTTCTGCCACTCATCTTACGCGGTGTTTCCTAAGTGAACACGCCATTGTTCGTACTGCTGAGTAGACCTGCAGCACGGCTTTTATTAATAAAAGCTTATTAAATGCTTCACTCAAATGTAGAACTCTTTGTGCGGGCGTCCTTTCATGCACCGGACCAACATATGTTCCGCCATGACGACTGTCTGCGCCTCTCTAGACAAACTGTGACAATCTGGTGTGAGACTGGCTTAAGACTGAATGCTCTGCTAAGGGTCGGCCTCCTTATATTAGTTTCACACAAAAAATAGAGCGAAATCTTCCCGCGTGATCTCGACTCCTCTCCCAGCATGATTCTGGTCTCGAAACCATGTTCATTGGGTTCCTTTTTCTTCTCTGATCCCAGAACTATCTGCGTGCTAAAGAATCGCTCGGCCAATTAATTAATATTAATTCCTTTCTCTATAGCGTGGGGACGCTACATCACTGGGATTCCCTGGCAACCTCCTCAAATCCCGCCGCGAACAATGATAGTCCTACGGTCCTTCCGCACTTCTTTAAATATGCGTCAATTTCGCAGATTAAAGGCTCTAAAATTAGCCTCCAGTCTAAAGATTCACCTGTGGGCAACTCCCATGTCATCTCGTTACTCCATTCACGAGTAATCAATGATTTTCCTTGTGATCTCTCCCCACCATTCTCAAATCCATTCTCCGTCGGGGAAGAACTGGGTCATTATTCAGGCCCTCACCCTCTTCCAGACGACAGAATGAGGTCAGAATGATTGACTTGGCTCCACTGAACACCCCCCACAATTCTGGGCCTATTTGTAAAATGTCAAACTCTGCACTTGCAGTGCTCCAAGCCCCAAATAGCCTACACCAAGTAGTCTAATAATGCTGTATTTTGCTCAATTTCCCTGCATTATTTTAATAAATAATGTCACTGCAACTGAAATCACACCAGTGATTTAATATACACTTCTCTCTAGGGGTTTTTACAATAAAAAATCCCTCCATAGACCTCGGGTTCGTTCCCTGGTGGAACCTTTATTCTGAGATCACAGTCTCTGAGAACCACGTTCGATTTCAGTCAGCATAACCTCCTCGGGTTCATATTCCCCTTGCAAAACTTATTGGAGTCAATTGCAAGTGGCTCTCTATAAGTAACCAGCTGACTGTCTATCACTGTCTGTGTTTACATCTGGGGTCCTTCACCTCGTCTGCTGCGTGTAGGTTAGTACAGCTCCCCATTCCACGCTGCGCTCTTCCTAAGCTGTTCATTCTCCAGGCGGAGGGTCGTATTTATTGCCTCAACCTCTCTCGCCGCTGCAACCAATTCTTCATAGAATTCTCGCAAACACTGGCATCTTTGTTGTTCGTCCCTTCCACTGGGCAAACTGTCTGCTTCTCGTTCCGTCTTGCCGCTCGAACTTTCAGTTCTGACTGCCTGGCTGACTTCGCTCTCCACGTTGAGTTGGGTGTGCGTTGTTAATACTTCTTCTTGTTCGTCGAATTCTTCTGGCGAATAATAAACTTTTAAATTGGCTACATTCATAACGACCTCGTTTCCAGTTTCTAAATGCTTTAACCTGTAAGCATTGTTCTGTAGGTCTCTTATCACCTCGAACGGGCCGTGGTAAGCAAAAATGAACTTCTTATACTTCCGTGCCTCTGGATCTGAACTGGCTGGTTTCCTAATTAAAACTTTCTCTCCGACGAGAAGCGGTCTATGATACCCCTTCGCACGATTTCTTCTCTGACGTCTTTCCGCCTGTGCTTTGAGATATTCGAAGGTTCGTTGGATCCTCAATTCTCGACCTGGCTGTGCGTCTACTGGTAATGGAATGACACCATTCCACGGTCTCTCCGGTCTCTGATCCAAATGTAGAGTCAAGGGAACCTGACCTGTCGCCTCATGTACAGTATTATTTATACAGTATTCAATTACTTCTAGGAATTCAATCCAACGCCAATTCGCTTCAGAGCAGTAGATCTTCATGTATTTCTGGATCTCTCTCATTACTCTTTCAACTGGACTTGCCTCAGGATGGCGAATGGTAGATAAAATCTGCCTAATTCCTAGAGTTTCCAGTTCTCGACGAAATTCTGCACTCGTAAAGAACTTCCGTGGTCCGAGAGAATGTTAGCCGGCTTCCCAAGAATCGGAATAACTCTCTCTTTCAGGCGTTTCAAGACCTGCTTTGAACTTGTCTTTTGTATGGGGCATAATACCACCATTTTCGAAAATACATCCATGGCTACAAAAATGTGTCTATTGCCTCTACGTGCTCTAGGCAATGGTCCAAAGTTGTCTATGCTCAATAGCTGCCTTGGCTTCTCCGGTAACAACGGGATAGGTCGTTGCCTCATTAAAAAGGGATTTCGCTTTACCCTTTGGCATAGATCACATGTCCTAATAGCATTTCTCACCGTTTCTCTCAACGTAGGCCAAGTAAATGCTTCCTTCAACAGAGCACAAATTTTGTCTATCCCTGGATGTCCAAATGCTCTGTGTGCTAGCCACACCAATCTCCTCTGCAAATCTGCGTGAATCACAATCCTTTGACGTGTATGATCTACATCATCCCACTTGTGTAATATCTGATTATACCATACATAATCTGTTGCCAATGCCTCTGCCTCTCTGTATATTGCAGTTCATCTTGCTAAGCGTCCCTCGAAGTAATCGATCATCATCTTCAACCACGGGTCTTCGCGTTGTAGGTTGGTAAGGTTCCTTAAGTCATCCAACGTCTTCTGATCTCGATTCTCAATCTGGACAGCTAGCGCTTCCTCTTCTCTAGGGTAACGGCTTAATATGTCCGGTATTACATTCTCTTTCCCTGGACAGTATTCTATTTCCACGTTAAATTGCTGAATATACAGGGACCATCTTGTCAATCTCTGGCTAGACAAGTCTGTCTTAAACAAAAATGTTAATGCTTTATGGTCTGTTCTGAGGACTATTTGGAAGCCATACACGAGTTTATGCCAAGATTGCAACGCGTACAAAATTGCGAGCAACTCTATCTCTGTAATCGTGTAGTTTTCTCATGGGCTTTCAGCCTCCTACATATAAAGGCAATAAAAACTTTCTTTTCAGGCTGGTCAACATTTTCCTGGAATAGCATCGCTCCGACACCAATAAGTGATGCATCCGTCTGTATGATGAACTTCTGGGTATAATCCGGGTATCCCAGCTTCACATATTCCAAAAGCATTTGTTTTGACCTCACGAATGCTTCCTGACATTGCTCCGTCTAATTCCATCTGCCGCCTTTCTTCAATAGGTCCTGCAGGGGTGCTACTGTCGCAGTATAGTTTGGGCAGTGGTTCGAAAAGAATCCAATTACTCCCAAATACTGTCGGACGTGTTTAACTTTCGTGGGTCGAGGGAAATTTCGAATTACCTCCAATTTATCTGGGTTAGGCTTCACTCCCTTTGCATCAATAACATGCCCTAGGAATTTGACTTCCCTCTGACAGAAGTGCGATTTCTTGATATTAACCTTAAAGTTAGCTTCTCGAAGGTCATCTAGCAACTTCTTCAGGTCTCTCATGTGCTCCTCCAGAGATTCTGATGTGAGTAGAATGTCGTCTACATATCTGATGGTACTCTCTTTCACTTCATCTGATAGATTGCGATCTAACGCTCTTATCAGTGCTGAACCAGCTGTTTTCAACCCAAAAGGTAGCCTCAAAAATGTGTATGTATGTTGATCAAACATAAATCCTGTCAACAAACTAGTTTTCTTTTCTAATTCAAGATGATGGAAACTGAATGTGATGTCCAAATTTGTGAATACGGTTTTCCCTTTGAACTTCCTGAGGATCTCTTTAATAGGTGGCACTTGGTCAAATTCTGGAATAACCTTCAAATTTAAATGTCTCAGGTCCAGGCAGACTCTGACAGTCCCGTCTGTCTTCGGTACAATTACCAACGGACTTACATAAGGCGTAGGTGTCTTCTCAATAACACCGGCCTCCAACATCTCCTGAATTGTCTCTTTCACTTTAGTATAATGCTTTTCAGCTATAGGGTAGGGTTTCTGCCTAAATGGTGTCCAATCACTGACTTGAAAAGCATAAGTGAAGTTCTTTATACGACCAGGTCTCGAATCAAAGACTTCCTTCTGTTCCAGTAATAACTGCTTTAAATTTCCCTTCTCTTTTAGCCCAATTTTCGCTTCTTCTAGCTTTTACGAAATGTATTCTTCCAGTTTGGGTTCCAAATCTTTCTCCAGGTCTGTGGCTAGTGTTTTCAGCTCTTCTTCTAACTGTTCAATAGCTAACACTTCTTCCTCAGCCACCTCTCTGTATGTATGCCATACTTGTTCACTTGACCCTGGTTCAAGCTCATTGAGTGCGACCTCCAAGCCTTCAGCTTCTTCATTCACATGGAACATAACCCTGTCCTGTGCTAGGTCGATTATCACTTTGTATTCCCTTATAAATTCTGCCCCAATAAGTAGGTTATAAGGCAATTTGGTTACTAACAGAAAACTCTGTGAGAAAATAGAGCCTCCTATCTGTAAATCTAGGAATACCTGATATTTACATATCATCGTTCTATCTGGAATTACCCCTTTTATTTTGACACTAGAGATCGGGATTTTCAAAATATTCTCTCTCCGGGCTATTTCATCATATAAAGCTTGTGTCATAAGGCTCACTGTTGACCCCGTGTCTAACAGACTTCTTATTCTTAATCCTGCCACTCTTACTATTATAATAGGCAATTCTCTCTTGACCATGACTTGTGATCCTCCTGTATCCTCGATTAGCTCTTCTGGTTTGGCTATCCAATTGATGATGTTAACAGACTTCCATCCCTCAGTCTCGAACTCTTCTAATTTTGGCGTTTTTTTTTTTCTTCAGCGCCCGTCCCCTTGGAGTTTCTTCTCTCCTGTTCGCTGCGTTGTAGCTCCAAACTCTTAGCTCCATCTCCATATCTGTCTGGCGATGTCCTGTTCTGCATAACTTCTTGCCAGCGGACTTGTTGTTTCTGGGGCTCATCTCCCCTCTCCTCGAGGTACCGCAAAGAAGCGTGATATCGTTCTTCTACCTCGTCATCGAAGTTACTTCTTCTTTCTTGGGGTCTCCAATTTCTATTGTTGCCTTCTTGGCCATTGTTACCTCCATTGTTTTGGTACGGTTTACCCCTGGTATTCTGCTTATTCCACGAGTTTCGACCTCTTCCTCCACTATTAGCATTCCCTTTGTACTTTGACTGCCATCTTCTGGGTTCCCGTTCCCATTGCCGTCCATAGGAATCTAATGTTTCAGTGCTCGTAGCTTTGTTGTTCCTTGGAGCTTGCTGTTGGTCAGTCTGCGTGTTGGTCACGTGTACCTGTTCCACGGTTCGACTCTGACGCATCGTATTAGCTGTTGTGAGGTCCAGTTGTCTAAGAACTGTCTCCATTTCTATAGCAGTTTTCGCATTAGCCGAGATTAGTAGTCTTTGGATCTCGTATGGAAGCTGCTTGGCGATAGCAATACATAATTCCAGCTCGCTCGGTTTTTGATCCAGTTCTTTGAAGCGACACATCTGCGATATAAAAAATTCTGCATACTTCGTTTGGTTGTTAGTGCTGTATTTCTTTGCATATAAATCCAACCGTAAATTCTGTTGGACCGCTGCGTCCCAGTATCTCTTCAAAAATGCCTCCCGAAACTCCTCAACAGTATCGAAAGTGTAGCGGAAGCTGCGAAACCATAATGCACACTTCCCCTCTGTTAATTTCTCTATAGCTCGTAGCCTGCGCTCCTGTGGTATTCGCGCATCATTCAGATATTCAGTCACTTCCTTCAACCAATATTTTGGTGTCATATTACAGTGGCTACCTGAGAATTTCCTTGGTTTTTCTTCGCTTTCCCTGATGACGTTTATCACCTGGGTGTGCATAGCATTTTCATGTGGCGTCGATGCCGCAACTGGTATACCTGGCGTCATATAAGGACTTTCGCCTGGGCCTGTAGCACTCCTTATTATAGGTTGGGTTTCTAAGTCTGCCCACCTTGTTTTCCTCATATCTTCCATGCTGCCTTCGCTTGACTTAGGATCTTTCAGAAGTGTTTCCTCCTGTGCGATTATCCTAGTCTCCATTTGATTGTGGCGCATCTCTGCTCTTTCCAGAGGAGTAATGACTTCTTTCTCTATTCTTGTAAGCCTATGTCGATTTTCCTCGGCTACTTGAAATATTTTCTTCTTGTCTTCTTTCAGACTTTGTTTGATATGAGAGATTTCATCCTCTACATCTTCCTTAATTTGAGCAAGGGTCTTGTCGCTTGCCTCTGTTTTCTGGCCTTCTCTCACTTCGAGTTCTTCCCTCAATCCTTTGGTTTCTTCTCGAATGTGTCCATTGACCTTTGACATTTCCTTCTGGACCTTAACAATTTCACCTCTATTCTCCTCTTGCCTTTTGTTGACTACAACAATGTCATTCTGAACTTGGTCCAGTTCTTGATGAACTTTGCTTATCTGACCCTTCATATTTCCTACCAGCTCTTTACTCTCGTTAACGACGGCCTTGATTTCACCTATTTCCTGACATTGACCTAATATATTCTGGTCCTGTTTCTTGAGATCACCGTTAATTGCTCTAGCATAGCTTTTCAATTTCTGGTCCCATTTAGAGTCGTTCTCCTCTAATCTCTGGTCTACCGTTCTCGTAAACTCTGAAAATTATTTCGCTTGGCGTTCGAGATTCGCCTCATTTTGGATTTGAATATCCTTAATGTCGTTAGACAACGCGTCTAACCTACTGTTGGTTTCATCCTGAGCATGCTTACACGCTTGTAAGTTACTCTCAAGTTTGGCTTCTATAGCCTCAAAACGTTTATCCGTTTTAACCTGCATTTCCGATACAATGCTTACAACAGTTTCTGTTACTTCGGTCTTAATAACCTCTAGCATTTGACCTAACTTATTATTCAATTCAACCTGATTAGCATCTAAACGATTGCTCAATTCAGTCTGGTTCTTATTGATTGCCAGCTGATTAACATCTAAACGATTGCTCAATTCAACCTGGTTGTGATTAATTGCCTCCTGATTGGCATCTAAACGAGTGTTCATACCCTCCTGGAAAGCCTTAGCTTCCAGCCTATTCTGCTCGTTAACAGCATCAAAATGCTGTTTCAACCCTGCAATAACCTGCAAGATCTCCTCTGTGCCTGACATTTTCACAATAATACACTTCAATATACAGGCAGGCTTCCTGGAAAAAATGTGTGGATATGTTTTGAAAAGAAACATCAAACACTGTACACATATTGTAACGTCGTACAAAACCTGATAATATTATGATAAATTGTGGATCTGGTATGTAGCACTCATACCCTTGGGTAATCCTCTTCTCAATAGAGAGATTCTGCGTTACATCAAAAGCCTACTGAACTCAAAATCACTCAAACGCAGTTTGAGGCAAAAAAAAATTACTATGGTTTTCCCCATGAAATACAATAAAAATCTATGGGTTTTCCCTAAATCCCATAAGCTCCACGCAATCTGGGCGCCATGATAATGAATATGCATACTAGACGTATTTATCGTTTATCTTTCTTTTCCCACCAAATGCTTCACATGCATTAGCCTATTCTGGTGTTGCACAGCAGTCAACGTGCAACTCCATAATTATGTAAGCTACCCCTACTCCACTATTTATATAGTTCCACTGCATGCCGTTTTGTGATTTCATATAAAAACATTATGTTATTGTTGTGTCGGATGGTACAATCAAACTACCTTGCGCGCGTAGCCTGTGGAATCTGGTAACCAACTTCTGAAAAAGTTGTCAGTGACAGTATAAATGCAACGTCTAACCATTCGTTAGATAGCTAAAATCATGAACCATCAGGATAATATATAATTATCAATGTGTTCTTAAACCACATGGCTTCATTACTCAACATAACAATATTTCACTTCAAGTCATTAACAGGGTCTAAAATCTGTTCCTTTCAAACTTGCTTCTACGGTCCGCCTTGACCGTCCAGACCCTCTACCCGAGCGGTCGGCATACGATAGGAGTGTGGAAGGGGGTGCCAACATTAACTCGACCCTCGCTTTATGTCTGAAGGCTTATTTCCAAAGCAGCATAAGATTTTACAAGACAGTACTGTGCTCCCAATGACACACATATCTCAATGGATTTTAACTGAATATTATGCACACAGGTAGTGAATGAGCTTTATATTTATTCCTACCCCGAGGATACTAATAACTGGCACCAAACTAGGCCCATTTCAACATGAAGCTACGAGGTTCGTAAAACATTGGTCTAGTGGGTAACCGGTGTCTTAAATATATTATGCGGCCAGTCCAAGCTGCCGACATTTGAGGTTCGCTTCAACAAGCCGAATCACTCAACAATAAGTTCTCGGGAAATCATAGTGTCGAGGTGTCCATCGTTTGCCTCGCACCTACATGGGATTCCAATCCGGAACATTTCATCCATCATCAGAGTTAGGGTCCAACACTAAACACTCTGGCACAAAGTATATCTCCGCTATGCCCCCGGCATAGGAGATTTCATACGTAGAATAGACCACCTGGCTCCTTCACCTAATGTTACGACTTCGTCCTATAATATTAAGAGAAATCTATCAATTACTCTATAAGCTTCTCACATAAGCTGCAAATTCAATTCACTAAAAGCTCTTCCATTCCTGGCATAATTATATTCCCTTTAATACAATATTCTGATATCAACTCTTTCTTTAATCCCGTAATGTAATCTTACTGTATAATCTTACTGCTTGGATCGATAAGTCTTGCAAATAGCGTAATTATTTCCTGTTTACAACGATTTCCTGATGCGTTCATTAATACCTTTGATATTCATAATTGTTATTATCATTATTCTCACTGACATAAATTACCAAATCATTCCTTATTATTATTATTCTCACTGAAATAAATTACCAAATCCTTCCTTATTATTATTATTATATTTCTGACATAATTTACCAAAATCCGACACAACCAATCATCTCAAAACTCGAACAACTGTGCTCGTAACATTTACATAACTGATTGCCATCTTAATTAATAGTGGTAATGATTACTCCACTTATTGATGCACATTAACATCTCAACTCTATAAAAATCAATACAATAATGATTAAACCTGGAGGGTCTACCTCCTAATCTGATTCTTACTGGCATCTTTACTGAAATCACATAACATGCAGTGGCCCATATTCTCTAATTAACCATAATTTGTGGGGTACTCACATATCTCTAGGCTCCTCATGGTGGCTTCAACCAATCATATCCTTCCAAGTCGCCTGCCATATGCAGGTTTAACGCGACATTTTCATCTTGAATACACACATTTTATGACACATATTTTCCGTTAACCACACGGCACTTTGCATTTCTATAATGAAGCTATTGCTTCCAAACATGTGACACATTATAACACTTATAAAACCACAACTTTAAAAGATATTTTACATATGCTTTATACATAACACACGTCACTTTGTACACCTTTCATTGCTTGAAATTCCCTAGCAAAGATATCAAAATTGCAGGTGTCGACGGCATCTCCCGTGCTCCTACCAACTCCTGATTGAAAGTCTGGTTTACCTGCCCTCGGAATTCACCAACAGTTTTTATCCATACTCCTACGGTAATCTTCCTGCGTTGCATAAATATGCTAACTTCCGTCCTGAGCGTTATTATTTGGTATTCTTAAAACATTACCAAATGCTTCGTAAAGTTTCTCCCAGCGCATTCCAGACATGAATGATCAGTCGATATTTGATACATTGCGCTTAACACTGTCCTTAACTTTACACAAATTTATTATTATTTACAATAGTTCTGCCACTCATCTTACGCGGTGTTTCCTAAGTGAACACGCCATTGTTCGTACTGCTGAGTAGACCTGCAGCACGGCTTTTATTAATAAAAGCTTATTAAATGCTTCACTCAAATGTAGAACTCTTTGTGCGGGCGTCCTTTCATGCACCGGACCAACATATGTTCCGCCATGACGACTGTCTGCGCCTCCCTTGACAAACTGTGACAAACTGGTGTGAGACTGGCTTAAGACTGAATGCTCTGCTAAGGGTCGGCCTCCTTATATTAGTTTCACACAAAAAATAGAGCGAAATCTTCCCGCGTGATCTCGGCTCCTCTCCCAGCATGATTCTGGTCTCGAAACCATGTTCATTGGGTTCCTTTTTCTTCTCTGATCCCAGAACTATCTGCGTGCTAAAGAATCGCTCGGCCAATTAATTAATATTAATTCCTTTCTCTATAGCGTGGGGACGCTACCTCACTGGGATTCCCTGGCAACCTCCTCAAATCCCGCCGCGAACAATGATAGTCCTACGGTCCTTCCGCACTTCCTTAAATATGCGTCCATTTCGCAGATTAAAGGCTCTAAAATTAGCCTCCAGTCTAAAGATTCACCTGTGGGCAACTCCCATGTCATCTCGTTACTCCAATCACGAGTAATCAATGATTTTCCTTGTGATCTCTCCCCACCATTCTCAAATGCATTCTCCGACGGGGAAGAACTGGGTCATTATTCAGGCCCTCACCCTCTTCCAGACGACAGAATGAGGTCAGAATGATTGACTTGGCTCCACTGAACACCTCCCACAATTCTGGGCCTATTTGTAAAATGTCAAACTCTGCACTTGCAGTGCTCCAAGCACCATATATATTCTACACCAAGTAGTCTAATAATGCTGTATTCTGCTCAATTTCCCTGCATTATTTTAATAAATAATGTCACTGCAACTCAAATCACACCAGTGATTTAATATACACTTCTCTCTAGGGGTTTTTACAATGAAACTCCCTCCATAGACCTCGGGTTCGTTCCCTGGTGGAACCTTTATTCTGAGATCACAGTCTCTGAGAACCACGTTCGATTTCAGTCAGCAAAACCTCCTCGGGTTCAATATATATATAAAAATCTCACCTTGACATGTAATGCTTTGCTTTATTTCCCGTCTCGTCGGCTAGTGTGGTAATGGTTTCCTTTTCTAGCTGTCTGACTTTCTCTCTTTTTTCAATCTCTTTCCCACGGACACACAACAGTTAGGCTATACACGTTATCTGCAAACAAATAAATAAACATTTATTTATAACCTTAAGAATCAATAAATAATTGCTTGTAAATATACATAAATCAATAAATATATAAGTGAATAAATATATACCAATCTCACAACAATGTTAAGTATTTTCCACCAACACCAAAACTGTTAAACAAGACCAAGTGTTTCACGCAACGCAGTGTGTTCAAAGGTAGTCACCTAAGAGAGTGTGGAAATGATAACGACATGTCTTTATATATGTTACCTTGCATGTATAATATTTTTTCCCACGCTTTGAACATTCTCTTATCATGCACGTGGAAAGCCAACGCGCAAGGTGAACACCTGTGGCAGATCAAATTTCACATGAACTTGCATTTTGTCACGTACAAAGCAAAGAGGATGTAACTTGTTTAGCGTACATGTGGTTTCACACGTGTTCACATGCATTTTGCTCTTCCCCACCACCTCGGTTGTCGGATTATTTCACCTTCAAGTGTCCTCTGCGTCTTTGTCATTTTCCATTGCACCTGTTGTCAAGTGAGATCAGCGCATTCCAATAAGCTCAAATGAGATTCACCTCCTGCTCCTCTGCTCCTTGGCAAGTTTGTTTTCTCTACTCGCTTCCACCAACATAGAACCAAGTTCTCATCACCGTTTACACGTCAAAGATCCCCTTCGAGGGTAAAATGTGTGAAAAAAACGAACCCTCGCTCTGTCATAAACCGACCCGCCGAAATAGCGATTGTTCTATTAAGCATGGTCCTTGTGGTTAGTGACAGGTTCGTTGAAACACACACACCCAGCAGTATCGTCTCTCTCAACCACCACGCTTCATGAACATTATAAACAGGTAAAGAAAAAAAGTTTTTTCAACATGTATGGCGTTAGGCCCTTTGTTAATTATGTTTTGGAAAAAATATCTACCGCATTTGAAAGGGGGCGTTAGCCCGAGTCCTAGGACACCTCGTACACGTCTCTAGCGTTACTTGTTCCTGAGATATCGGCAAAAATCACAAAAAACACGTGTTTACCACAAAATCGAGTTTCCAAATTTAAAAAAAATTATAACGAGTGGTCCATAGTAAAGAAAACGTCACTCCGATTCCTCGGACCCGTTGTACACGCCTCTAGCATGATTTGTTCGCGAGATATTAAAAGCGAATGACCTTTTAGTTTTGGAATTTTAATTAAATAAAGAGCCTATAGGAAAGTAGGGGGCATCACTACGAGTGCTAGGACACCCTGTATGTTCAAATCCGACCATTGGTTAGCGAGATATCAGGTTCGGGGCAAATACGAAGAGGGTTCAATAAGTTAGTCGACAGCTGTCATCATCCCACGACTGTCAGATTTTTAACCTAGAGACTTGAAATTTATTTTGAGAGTAGAGGGGATAGGGACCATTGATTTACGTCAAACAAACTTGTTTGTAAACATCCTAGTTTCCAAAATATAGGAATTTCAAAATTCGAGTGTTTTCAAAAAAACATAAAAAATTAAAAAGTTTTATTATAGAAAATAAAGGTCATAAAGACCATTAGTTTGAGTGATTGCACAACGTTCTATCATGTTTGGTTTTCAAACTATCACCTACTTTCGAAAACAAACATTTTCAAAAAAAATCAAAAATATAACGAGTGGTCCATAGCAATGCCCCCGTCAGCTTGAGTCCAACGACACTGCATTTGTTAAAATCGGACCATGGGTTGGCCAGATTTTAATGATTTAACAAGGACGCCGCCCGAGCAACGCCGAGTGCGTTTAAAACCACCCTACTCTTCCCATTAATTTCAAATTTCACAAGGATTTGTATCTTAAATTTCATGAATTTATCCTTAAATATCCCTTTGACTTTCATAGATGAAAGTGGTAAAATTACAAACGAATCCTCCTCCTTGAGCCTCTCAAAGCAGATCTCGCTTATAATTGATATCATGGCGCCAGTGTCGACTAGGGCTCTACATGACTTTTCCCCTATTCCAACCTGAATCACGGGCAATTCAATAGTCTCTTCTTCAAATAGAAGACGTTAAATGTTTCATATATCGTGATTTCTAATGGAGGTGTTAAAATCTGAGTCTTTACTTGCGTTTGGAAATCGTAGTTTTTTTTCCTTCGTCAGGGTTTCTGTCTCTACTCCCCTGACGACTTGTACTAGGCCTGCTCTCCTCGATTTCCTGATTTTCATTTCTCTCTCTCGAATCTCTTCGTCTGGTTTCTTCAGACTTTTCTTGCTTCCCCCTGAGCCTTCTATCACGATTACGTTCATATTCCTCATTCCTATAATTTTTATACCACCCATATCCTCGAAAACAGACATGTTATTGAAATTATATGGGCTTCCTCTATATCTGTTCCTTTCATAGTTCCCCTTATCTCTGCGATAGAAATTGCGTTCTTCATATCCACGCTGCCAAGGCTGTTCCCTCTATTCATTATACCTGCTGTCTTGCCGATTGTTTCTCTGGTAGTAATTGTTGTACTGTATATTTATAGTGGAAGCAGGGAAACTTGTAAAAGAAGCCAAACGTGAGGTTTGGCATTCAGATCTTTCGATGCAAAATTTAACTGAGTGGAACAATGGTATTTCGGATTTGTTTAGCAACAATAATAATAACAATTATGATAATAATAATAATAATATAAATAAATCACCAACACAAGCTTGCAAAAGTAACAAATTTAAACTTTACCACCAGAATGTTCAGTCTCTCTATAATAAAATTGATTTCATAAATCTAATGCTTAAAAATGAACTTAAAGACATCTCAGCACAATGCATTTCAGAACATTGGCTGATAGAGGAACAACTCTAATTAATTCAATTCCCAGGGTATATACAAACTAGTAAATACTCTAGATCTAATATTAGCCATGGTGGTACTTGTATCTTCTTAAGAAATAATTTAGATCATGAACAATTAACAGCTTATGAATATCTAATTATGGAACAGGATTTTGAATTCTCTGCCGTAAAAATACAGCAGTTTAAGTTAATAATTGTATGCGTGTACCGTTCTCCGTTAGGAAAGTTTCCTTTATTTATAGATAAATTAGAATTGTTACTCAATAACATGAGCAAAGTAAATTTCGATATAATAATTTGTGGGGATGTAAATGTGGATTTCTAAAAATTTGATAGAAATTGTGAATTATTAACACAGTTACTAATTTTCTATGGACTGAAACCTACAGTAAATACCCCAACAAGAATAACAAAATTTAGTAAAATCACTCCTGATCAATTTTTTTAAAATCCAGATAAATATCACCATTCAATAGAAGTCTATTGTCCGGGTTTTAGTGACCACCATGGACATATACTGAGTTTTGAAGTACCCGAAACAATCAATAATAATGATAATGGAGTAAAATCAAAGTGCAGGTCATTCACTGAAACAAATGTTACATATTTCAATGACTTATTAAATAAGGAAACATGGTCAGAAATTTATAAACTCGAACATGTAAATGATAAATTTAATGCATTTAACAGCACCCTAAAACACTATTTTGAAACAGCATTCCCCTTTAGACAAAGAACTGTTCAAAATAACAAAACTAACCATTGGATAACAACAGGGATTATAAATTCATTTCAAAGAAAGAAATTTCTACACAAATTATATAAACCATACCACACAACACCCGAATTCAATTTATACTACAACAAATACACTAGTATATTAAATAAGGTAATAAGACTAGCAAAGAAAATGCATAATGATAATTTTATTTCCCAATCATCTAATAAAAACAGGGCTATGTGGTCCGTGATAAAGAAAGAAACTGGAAAATCTGCTAAAATACAAAGGAACATTACACTGACTAGAAATAATAAAGTGATAAATAATCCAGAGGAAATAGCAAACACTTTCAAGGACTATTTTCTGGAAATTCCACAAAAATTAATAAATAAATCACAGGTAAATACATTAAATTGTAATAATAAAATAAATATATGTAGTGATTCTTTATTTATAAATCATGTCACAAGTGAAGAGGTAAGAATAGTTATAAAAGAGTTGAAGAATAAATTTTGTGCTGGCATTGATGGCATCCCAGATGCAATTTTAAAGAAATGTGCAGAAAATATTATAAATCCACTTACACACATAATAAACATTTCAATTCTCTCAGGAACTTACCCGGATATTTTAGAAGTTATCAAAAGTAATTCCAGTGCACAAAAACGGTTCAAAAGAAGAATTAGATAACTATCGTCCTATTACCTTACCAACTGGTATCGCAAAAATTTTGGAAAAAATCATGTATAGGAGACTGATAAGTTTTATAGAAAAAAATAAAATATTATCAAACTCACAACATGGATTCAGAACGGAAAAATCTACACAGACAGCAATTTATGAATGTATTAATTGTATACTGAAATTAATTGACAATAAGGTACATGTAACTGGCCTTTTCTTGGATTTATCGAAAGCATTTGATGTTGTTGACCATAAAATCCTCCTTACAAAACTAAATCAATATGGTATTAGAGGTCAGTAGGGGGGTAAGGGGGGTTCTAAATAGTGTCATGGCCGCCATGTGAGTCCAAGCCAATATCTCGCGAACCCATGGTCGGATTTTAACAAATGAGGTGTCGTTGGACTTGGGATGACGGGGGCTTTGCTATGGACCACTCGTAATATTTTAGAAAAAACATTTAAAAATTTTTGTTTTGGAAAATAGGCGATAGTTCGAAAACCAAACATGATAGAACGTTGTGCCATACCTCAAACGAATGGTCTTTATGACCTTTATTTTCTATAATGATACTTTTTTACTCTTTATGTTTTTTTGAAAACACTCGAATTTTGAAGATCCTATATTTTGGAAACTAGCAAGTTTACAAAAACGTTTATTTGATATAAATGAAAGGTCCCTATGACCCCTACCCCCAAAAAAAATTTCAATTCTCTAGAGCAAAAATTTGTGTTTTGTAAGTAGTGTGATGGGGAGAGAGCTGCTACACTTAAGAAGTTGTGAGCCCCTGCGACCTTGGAATGGAAGGAGCCATGCTAGGAGGGCGTGCTTGGATTCGTTTTTTTCGTCTCGTTGTGCTCTTTACGGGAATGTAGGTGGCGAAAAGGTGAAATGCTGGAAACACGGTCTTTTTGGGGTAAAACGTGATTTTAGACTTTTTGCTATATCTCGCGAACCAATCATGCTAGAGGCATGTACGACGGGTCCAAGTACTCGGGGTGATGTCCTCTTTGCTGTGGACCACTCGTTATATTTTAAAAAAAAATTTGGAAACTCGATTTTGGGGTAAACACGTGTTTTTTGTGATTTTTGCCGATATCTCACGAACCAATAACGCTAGAGACGTGTACGAAGTGTCCTAGGACTCGGGCTAACGCCCCCTTTCAAATGTGGTAGATATTTTTTTCCAAAAAAATAATTCAAAAAGGGCCTAACGCCATATATGTTGAAAAAACCTGTTTTCTTTTTCTTTACCTGTTTATAATGTCCATGAAGCGTGGTGGTTGAGAGAGACGATACGGCTGGGTGTGTGTGTGTTTCAACGAACCTGTCGCTAACCACAAGGACCATGCTTAATAGAATAATCGCTATTTCGGCGGGTCGGTGTATGACAGAGCGAGCGTGCGTTTTCCAGATATTTTACCTTTGACGTGTAAACGGTAATGAGAACTTGGTTCTATGTTGGTCGAAGCGAGTACAGAAAACAAACTTGCCGAGGAGCAGGAGGTGAATGTCATTTGAGCTTATTGGAAGGCGCCGATCTGACTTGACAACAGGTGACGCTTGAAGGTGAAATAATCTGACCATTGTGGTGGCAGGGAAGTGCGAAAGGCATGTGAACACATGTGTGAAACCACAGGCACGCTAAACAAGTCACATCCTGTCTTGCTTCGTACGTGACAAAATGCAAGTCCATGTGAAATTTGATCTTCCACAGGTGTTCGCTTGGGTGTTATCTGTCCACGTGCGCGATAACTGTTAACAAGTGACATCCTGTTTTGCTTCGTACGTGACAAAATGCTAGTTGACGTGAAATTTGATCTGGCACAGGTGTTCACTTTGAACGTTAGCTGTCCACGTGCACGATAAGAGAATGTTCAAAGCGTGGGAATCGCTGAATCAGTAAAAAGTATGATGCAACTTGTCGGAATGATGTCACAACCAATAGATAGGCAAGAGCTGCAAACACCAGTGGTGGGAGGTGAAGGGAGGGAAAGGGGGAGGGGTAATGTATGAGAGAACACAGGTGGAAAGAGAAAGAAATATGTGGGGCTGAGGACTGTACACACAGAGCTATAGGTAGTGTACAACATGTGTGAATAAATAAATTAAAAATTGCACAGGTTCACACAACATAGACTGTATTATTGCCATGGCCAAGCACTCACATTAAGATCATTTACAAAATCATAAAATGAAAAATAAAAAATCTTGTTTTGGAAATATCGTTTTTCAACATACACAAAATAAATATATAAAAAATTTGTAAACAACAAAATGGAAAATCCATGGTCAAGCACTCACATTAATATTATTTACAAAATCATAAAATGAAAAATAGAAAATCTTGTTTTGGAAATATCGATTTTTTCAACATACACAAAATAAATATATAAAAAATTTGTAAACAGCAAAATGGAAAATCCATGTTTCCACATAGACAAAATTTTAAAAACCTTAAACGGACATTTTAGAAAATATATGCAAATGGGAAATTGACAAATGTGTAAATATGAAAATGGAAAAATCCATGTTTCCATATCATGAAATTGAAAAACATCAAACTGTCATTTTAAAAAAATGCAAATGGAAAATTGACAAATTGATGTGTGAAATGTGAAATTGAACAAATGGCTATCATTATTTAAAAAAAAAAGAACATAGTGCTCTATGGTTGAGGTGTGAATCAAACCCTCTCAACTTATTTGGACCACCCGAGACTGAGTAGACTAGTTTTAGTTGTCATACCACTTTTAAAAGTTTGTGTTAAATCTAGGAATTGAACCCAAGAGCTTGTAGGGGAGATCCAAGGTTATAATATGTTAAACAGATAGCCTTGAATGTAGTGTGTGGTAGCTATATAGAAATGAGACGTTTCGCTCGGGGCAGGGAGGCATAGAGATCTGCATCAAACCAGTCAAAAGACTGACGACTCAAACAACAACATGTAGAGCTCACCAAAATAATGTTGTGTAACGGTAAATGTTAGTCAACGAACAGTAATGCATTACTAAAACCCATGACACGATACCTAAGAGCTTTTCTAAAATTATTTTAAAATGCCTTTAACCCTATATTAAACACCCAGTTCACAAGACTCATAACTGCAATGTTATGGTCAAACAAAACAAAATCTATATTTCAAAACAAACAAGTGGTTTAGTCAATGTATACTGGAAAAAGTTTTATAAACACTCAAGTCCACAAAAATAATTAAATTAGTAACAGTCAGGTTGACCGAGTGGTTATGGTGTTTGACTTAAGTTCAAATTTTCTGTACAAGAAAGCAAGGGTTCGAATCCCTTACCTGATATAACTATTGCCTCAACATGGCTTGACCACACTGTATTATTGTGTACTCGGTACACAAACCATAAATAGAGTGTATTGTTTAAGGTCACTCTCTTTGCGAACATAGTCAGAGAATGTTCATGGTTAACAATTGCATTAATAGTGGGACATAGGGATAGCAATTAAGAAAAACAGACAATATCCATACACTATTTTTATTTATTTAATGTAAGTACTTGTACAATAGTTATATAAAAACTACAACTCTCTTTTGTCTATTACTATCTAGTCCTTTTCGATCCAGTTGCATATCAAGGGCAGATGACTTTGTAGTTCAGCCCCTTCAAACAACAACAACACTACTTCTTGCATAGTCTGTGATGTTGATGACTCTTGATGGCTGGAAGATGGATACAACATAACTTTTACAACAGGGGTTAAAAGTTGCTCAACAAACAATGCACTATTTTGAGTAGCAACATCTTTCTCTTGTACTAACTTTTTAGCATTCTGATGATTTTTTGTCAATACCATCAGTGTTTTGTCTGGAGCACAACATTGATGATCACTCACACTTAAAACCACACTATTTCTACTTTTCATATTGCCTTGACATGTTGTTGACCTCTGTTTCGAGCATTGCCAGAATATTATTCCTTTTACATTTTGTCGTCTATAGTTATAAGAGTAGCCTTTATAGAGTACACGTTGTTTACCTCGGTTAGTTGGAGTAAGTTCCATAGTAGTAACTAACCTGTTAGTATGATTTGCACACTATAAAGGTTATCTCGGTTCTGGTAATAGAATTATTTAGCGTTGGCGTTTATATTTAATATGTACAGTTTAAAGTGATAGAAAAGTGGTAGAAACGTGGTAGCAAAGTGGTAGACAATTGGTAACATAGTGGTAGAAAAGTGGTAGCAAAGTGGTAGAAAAGTGGTAGAAAAGTGGCAGAAAAGTAGTAGAAAAGTGGTAGCAAAGTGGTAGAAAAGTGTTAGAAAACTGGCAGAAAAGTAGTAGAAAAGTGGTAGCAAAGTGGTAGAAAAGTGGTAGCAAACTAGAAAAGTGGTAGCAAAGTGGTAGAAAATATTACATGTATTGTTAAGAAATAGTTTAAGCGGTTACATGGATTCATTACACTATAATTTTAGCATCACGAAGCTCATTTTCTATATCCAAAAGTTCTTCCTCATATTTAGTATGACCAGCCTGTTTACAGGTATGCAAGTACTGAAGCCGCTGGATTAGCTTACTGGGATTGTTCCAGTAAACAATTTTAACAAATGATTTTTTTGGGTGTAAACCATTATCATCATCATCATCATCATTATCATCATAATCATCATCATCATCATGGTTATCATCATCAATATAATTATCATCAATATAATCATCATCACTATTACTATCTAATCCTTTTTGTTCATCTTGCAATGCAAAAACCTTTGGCATAGTTTGTGTTGTCTTTGATAGTGTTAGAGGTTTCTTAGACGTTAACGACTGTCCTAACATGTCTTTTTCAGGAGATAATAAATGCTCTTTAACAAAGAAAGCACTATCTTGAGCCACACTATGTTTTTCTTGGTCTTGCTTTTTTACCTTGGTTAGAGTATTTTGTCCATTTAAATGAGTATTATTTTGAGATTTACAATGATGATCGATTGAAATAAGTATGTTGGAGCCTTTTGTCTTAATCATTCCTCGACACTTTTTAGATCGTTGTTTCGAACAGCACCAAATAACAGTTCCATTTTTATTGGTTCGTTTCACAATATATGAATATCCTTTATAGTATGCGTAAGGCTTACCATACCTAGTCACTGATACTTCCATGTCAACTGTCAAGCATAGACTAAGCTCTAGTAAAGTCAACTTGGTAATAAGAATACTAGTTTAATGTGAGAGCAAATATGGATCCAAAGAGTTCAGGTAAATGTGGAAGCAAATAAGCAAATATTAGAACCAAGAGTGGGGTTAAAAGTGGTCGCAAAGTGGTAGACCCATTACACAATAATTTCAGCATGACGAAGCTCTTGTTCAATTTCTTTGATTTCCCAATCGTGACCGATATGCCCAGCTTGTCGTAAAGCATGCAATTGTCGAAGCCGTTGAATTAGCTTACTGGGTTTGTTCCAGTATACAAATTTAACAAATGGATTTTTAGGTGTAAACAAAGCACTACCATTATCATGATCATTATCATCATCATTATCATCATCATAATCACCATTATCATCATGACCATCATCACTGTTACTATTTAGTCCTTTTTGATCCTCTTGCAATACCATTTTATTTATAGTCTGAGTTGATTTTGATAGTGTTGAAGGTTTCTTGGACGTTGACAATTGTCCTAACATAACGTTTTGAGGACATGATAAGTCCTTTTGAACAAACACTGCACTATCTTTAGCCGCAATATCGTTTTCTTGAACTTGCTTTTTAGCATTTTGATAATTGTTTGTAAACAGTAAGCGTGGTTCGTTTCGAGCACTACATTGATGAACACTCACACTTAAAACCTTTCCATTTTTACTTTTCAGATTGCCTCGACATTTTGTTGACCTCTCTTTTGAGCATTGCCAGAATATTATTCCATTCACATTCTGGCGATTATAGTTATAGGAGTAGCCTTGATAGAGTGCACGTAGCCTACCTTTGTTGGTTGTAATAAGTTCCATAGTAGTAACTGACCTGTCAGTACGATGTTCACACTACAAAGATTACAATTGTTTTGCTGATGGAGTGACCTACCATAAGCTTATATATTGGCTTATGTGTTGGCTTTTTATGTTGGCTTTTCGTATTGGCTTTTGTGTTGGCTTTTTGTGTTGGCTTTTCGTGTTGGCTTTTCGTGTTGGCTTTTTGTGTTGGCTTTTCATGTTGGCATTTTGTGTTGGCTTTTCATGTTGGCTTTTCGTGTTGGCTTTTGTGTTGGCTTTTCGTGTTGGCTTTTTGTGTTGGCTTTTTGTGTTGGCTTTTCGTGTTGGCATTTCATGTTGGCTTTTCGTGTTGGCTTTTTTGTATTGGCCTTTTATGTTGGCTTTTTGTATTGGCTTTTCGTGTGGGCTTTTTGTGTTGGCTTTAGTATTGGCTTTTGTATTGGCTTATTTGACAAGTTATTTGTGTCAATGTATTTAGTGGATTTTTTTTGTTGGTGTTGGAAAGTAGTTGAATGAGAGGGAATATTTAAAGACTTAACCTCAGCTCACTAACCTAACCTAACCTAACCTAACTTTACCTAACCTAACCTAACCTTTCAACTCTCAGATGTTAATTAAATTCTGTGCATAGTCGAGTTGGAACCCAAGACCTCAGGGGTAAAAAATCAGTTATTTTTGACGGCTTATTTTGGTAACTTATTTTAATGGCTAACCTAACTTTACCTAACCTAACCTAACCTCAGCTCACTTTGGATATTACTAGTAAGTGTTCATATCCTCTGCTAGGTAGCATGCTAGTAGTACAGGTAGTGCTCATATTTACCGCTAGGTAGCGGAAACATACTTTGCATGTTGCATGTGACACTTGTGAAGTTTAACCACATGCAAGACGTGCTTGTATAAGTTCTCTTTTTAAACTCAATATACAATTAACCACTAAATGTTCAGAACTAACATGTATAGCCATGTTTAGGGTATATAGGAGACCCTTAGCAAGAAAGGCTGTCTAACCCACGAGTGTACAGCCTTGTCATACGCAGTAAGCACCTGTTGGCAGAAAACAGCAACAACAACAATTTGAGAAAGCCAACAACATATCCATTAGGGTATTTAAAGGAAACTGCGTATGACAAGGCTGTACACTCGTGGGTTAGACAGCCTTTCTTGCTAAGGGTCTCCTATATACCCTAAACATGCCTATACATGTTAGTTCTGAACATTTAGTGGTTAATTGTATATTGAGTTTAAATAGAGAACTTATACAAGCACGTCTTGCATGTGGTTAAACTTCACAAGTGTCACATGCAACATGCAAAGTATGTTTCCGCTACCTAGCGGTAAATATGAGCACTACCTGTACTACTAGCATGCTACCTAGCAGAGGATATGAACACTTACTAGTAATATCCAAAGTGAGCTGAGGTTAGGTTAGGTTAGGTAAAGTTAGGTTAGCCATTAAAATAAGTTACCAAAATAAGCCGTCAAAAATAACTGATTTTTTACCCCTGAGGTCTTGGGTTCCAACTCGACTATGCACAGAATTTAATTAACATCTGAGAGTTGAAAGGTTAGGTTAGGTTAGGTAAAGTTAGGTTAGGTTAGGTTAGGTTAGTGAGCTGAGGTTAAGTCTTTAAATATTCCCTCTCATTCAACTACTTTCCAACACCAACAAAAAAAATCCACTAAATACATTGACACAAATAACTTGTCAAATAAGCCAATACAAAAGCCAATACTAAAGCCAACACAAAAAGCCCACACGAAAAGCCAATACAAAAAGCCAACATAAAAGGCCAATACAAAAAAGCCAACACGAAAAGCCAACATGAAATGCCAACACGAAAAGCCAACACAAAAAGCCAACACAAAAAGCCAACACGAAAAGCCAACACAAAAGCCAACACGAAAAGCCAACATGAAAAGCCAACACAAAATGCCAACATGAAAAGCCAACACAAAAAGCCAACACGAAAAGCCAACACGAAAAGCCAACACAAAAAGCCAACACAAAAGCCAACACGAAAAGCCAACATAAAAAGCCAACACATAAGCCAATATATAAGCATATGGTAGGTCACTCCATCAGCAAAACAATTGTAATCTTTGTAGTGTGAACATCGTACTGACAGGTCAGTTACTACTATGGAACTTATTACAACCAACAAAGGTAGGCTACGTGCACTCTATCAAGGCTACTCCTATAACTATAATCGCCAGAATGTGAATGGAATAATATTCTGGCAATGCTCAAAAGAGAGGTCAACAAAATGTCGAGGCAATCTGAAAAGTAAAAATGGAAAGGTTTTAAGTGTGAGTGTTCATCAATGTAGTGCTCGAAACGAACCACGCTTACTGTTTACAAACAATTATCAAAATGCTAAAAAGCAAGTTCAAGAAAACGATATTGCGGCTAAAGATAGTGCAGTGTTTGTTCAAAAGGACTTATCATGTCCTCAAAACGTTATGTTAGGACAATTTTCAACGTCCAAGAAACCTTCAACACTATCAAAATCAACTCAGACTATAAATAAAATGGTATTGCAAGAGGATCAAAAAGGACTAAATAGTAACAGTGATGATGGTCATGATGATAATGGTGATTATGATGATGATAATGATGATGATGATAATGATCATGATAATGGTGGTGCTTTGTTTACACCTAAAAATCCATTTGTTAAATTTGTATACTGGAACAAACCCAGTAAGCTAATTCAACGGCTTCGACAATTGCATGCTTTACGACAAGCTGGGCATATCGGTCACGATTAGGAAATCAAAGAAATTGAACAAGAGCTTCGTCATGCTGAAATTATTGTGTAATGGGTCTACCAATTTGCGACCACTTTTAACCCCACTCTTGGTTCTAATATTTGCTTATTTGCTTCCACATTTACCTGAACTCTTTGGATCCATATTTGCTCTCACATTAAACTAGTATTCTTATTACCAAGTTGACTTTACTAGAGCTTAGTCTATGCTTGACAGTTGACATGGAAGTATCAGTGACTAGGTATGGTAAGCCTTACGCATACTATAAAGGATATTCATATATTGTGAAACGAACCAATAAAAATGGAACTGTTATTTGGTGCTGTTCGAAACAACGATCTAAAAAGTGTCGAGGAATGATTAAGACAAAAGGCTCCAACATACTTATTTCAATCGATCATCATTGTAAATCTCAAAATAATACTCATTTAAATGGACAAAATACTCTAACCAAGGTAAAAAAGCAAGACCAAGAAAAACATAGTGTGGCTCAAGATAGTGCTTTCTTTGTTAAAGAGCATTTATTATCTCCTGAAAAAGACATGTTAGGACAGTCGTTAACGTCTAAGAAACCTCTAACACTATCAAAGACAACACAAACTATGCCAAAGGTTTTTGCATTGCAAGATGAACAAAAAGGATTAGATAGTAATAGTGATGATGATTATATTGATGATAATTATATTGATGATGATAACCATGATGATGATGATGATTATGATGATAATGATGATGATGATGATGATAATGGTTTACACCCAAAAAAATTATTTGTTAAATTTGTTTACTGGAACAATCCCAGTAAGCTAATCCAGCGGCTTCAGTACTTGCATACCTGTAAACAGGCTGGTCATACTAAATATGAGGAAGAACTTTTGGATATAGAAAATAAGCTTCGTGATGCTAAAATTATAGTGTAATGAATCCATGTAACCGCTTAAACTATTTCTTAACAATACATGTAATATTTTCTACCACTTTGCTACCACTTTTCTAGTTTGCTACCACTTTTCTACCACTTTGCTACCACTTTTCTACTACTTTTCTGCCAGTTTTCTAACACTTTTCTACCTCTTTGCTACCACTTTTCTACTACTTTTCTGCCACTTTTCTACCACTTTTCTACCACTTTGCTACCACTTTTCTACCACTATGTTACCAATTGTCTACCACTTTGCTACCACGTTTCTACCACTTTTCTATCACTTTAAACTGTACATATTAAATATAAACGCCAACGCTAAATAATTCTATTACCAGAACCGAGATAACCTTTATAGTGTGCAAATCATACTAACAGGTTAGTTACTACTATGGAACTTACTCCAACTAACCGAGGTAAACAACGTGTACTCTATAAAGGCTACTCTTATAACTATAGACGACAAAATGTAAAAGGAATAATATTCTGGCAATGCTCGAAACAGAGGTCAACAACATGTCAAGGCAATATGAAAAGTAGAAATAGTGTGGTTTTAAGTGTGAGTGATCATCAATGTTGTGCTCCAGACAAAACACTGATGGTATTGACAAAAAATCATCAGAATGCTAAAAAGTTAGTACAAGAGAAAGATGTTGCTACTCAAAATAGTGCATTGTTTGTTGAGCAACTTTTAACCCCTGTTGTAAAAGTTATGTTGTATCCATCTTCCACGCATCAAGAGTCATCAACATCACAGACTATGCAAGAAGTAGTGTTGTTGTTGTTTGAAGGGGCTGAACTACAAAGTCATCTGCCCTTGATATGCAAGTGGATCGAAAAGGACTAGATAGTAATAGACAAAAGAGAGTTGTAGTTTTTATATAACTATTGTACAAGTACTTACATTAAATAAATAAAAATAGTGTATGGATATTGTCTGTTTTTCTTAATTGCTATCCCTATGTCCCACTATTAATGCAATTGTTAACCATGAACATTCTCTGACTATGTTCGCAAATACACTCTATTTATGGTTTGTGTACCGAGTACACAATAATACAGTGTGGTCAAGCCATGTTGAGGCAATAGTTATATCAGGTAAGGGATTCGAACCCTTGCTTTCTTGTACAGAAAATTTGAACTTAAGTCAAACACCATAACCACTCGGTCAACCTGACTGTTACTAATTTAATTATTTTTGTGGACTTGAGTGTTTATAAAACTTTTTCCAGTATACATTGACTAAACCACTTGTTTGTTTTGAAATATAGATTTTGTTTTGTTTGACCATAACATTGCAGTTATGAGTCTTGTGAACTGGGTGTTTAATATAGGGTTAAAGGCATTTTAAAATAATTTTAGAAAAGCTCTTAGGTATCGTGTCATGGGTTTTAGTAATGCATTACTGTTCGTTGACTAACATTTACCGTTACACAACATTATTTTGGTGAGCTCTACATGTTGTTGTTTGAGTCGTCAGTCTTTTGACTGGTTTGATGCAGATCTCTATGCCTCCCTGCCCCGAGCGAAACGTCTCATTTCTATATAGCTACCACACACTACATTCAAGGCTATCTGTTTAACATATTATAACCTTGGATCTCCCCTACAAGCTCTTGGGTTCAATTCCTAGATTTAACACAAACTTTTAAAAGTGGTATGACAACTAAAACTAGTCTACTCAGTCTCGGGTGGTCCAAATAAGTTGAGAGGGTTTGATTCACACCTCAACCATAGAGCACTATGTTCTTTTTTTTTAAATAATGATAGCCATTTGTTCAATTTCACATTTCACACATCAATTTGTCAATTTTCCATTTGCATTTTTTTAAATGACAGTTTGATGTTTTTCAATTTCATGATATGGAAACATGGATTTTTCCATTTTCATATTTACACATTTGTCAATTTCCCATTTGCATATATTTTCTAAAATGTCCGTTTAAGGTTTTTAAAATTTTGTCTATGTGGAAACATGGATTTTCCATTTTGCTGTTTACAAATTTTTTATATATTTATTTTGTGTATGTTGAAAAAATCGATATTTCCAAAACAAGATTTTCTATTTTTCATTTTATGATTTTGTAAATAATATTAATGTGAGTGCTTGACCATGGATTTTCCATTTTGTTGTTTACAAATTTTTTATATATTTATTTTGTGTATGTTGAAAAACGATATTTCCAAAACAAGATTTTTTATTTTTCATTTTATGATTTTGTAAATGATCTTAATGTGAGTGCTTGGCCATGGCAATAATACAGTCTATGTTGTGTGAACCTGTGCAATTTTTAATTTATTTATTCACACATGTTGTACACTACCTATAGCTCTGTGTGTACAGTCCTCAGCCCCACATATTTCTTTCTCTTTCCACCTGTGTTCTCTCATACATTACCCCTCCCCCTTTCCCTCCCTTCACCTCCCACCACTGATGTTTGCAGCTCTTGCCTATCTATTGGTTGTGACATCAATCCGACAAGTTGCATCATACTTTTTACTGATTCAGCGATTCCCACGCTTTGAACATTCTCTTATCGTGCACGTGGACAGCTAACGTTCAAAGTGAACACCTGTGCCAGATCAAATTTCACGTCAACTAGCATTTTGTCACGTACGAAGCAAAACAGGATGTCACTTGTTAACAGTTATCGCGCACGTGGACAGATAACACCCAAGCGAACACCTGTGGAAGATCAAATTTCACATGGACTTGCATTTTGTCACGTACGAAGCAAGACAGGATGTAACTTGTTTAGCGTGCCTGTGGTTTCACACATGTGTTCACATGCCTTTCGCACTTCCCTGCCACCACAATGGTCAGATTATTTCACCTTCAAGCGTCACCTGTTGTCAAGTCAGATCGGCGCCTTCCAATAAGCTCAAATGACATTCACCTCCTGCTCCTCGGCAAGTTTGTTTTCTGTACTCGCTTCGACCAACATAGAACCAAGTTCTCATTACCGTTTACACGTCAAAGGTAAAATATCTGGAAAACGCACGCTCGCTCTGTCATACACCGACCCGCCGAAATAGCGATTATTCTATTAAGCATGGTCCTTGTGGTTAGCGACAGGTTCGTTGAAACACACACACACCCAGCCGTATCGTCTCTCTCAACCACCACGCTTCATGGACATTATAAACAGGTAAAGAAAAAGAAAACAGGTTTTTTCAACATATATGGCGTTAGGCCCTTTGTGAATTATTTTTTGGAAAAAAATATCTACCACATTTGAAAGGGGGCGTTAGCCCGAGTCCTAGGACACTTCGTACACGTCTCTAGCGTTATTGGTTCGTGAGATATCGGCAAAAATCACAAAAAACACGTGTTTACCCCAAAATCGAGTTTCCAATTTTTTTTTTAAATATAACGAGTGGTCCACAGCAAAGAGGACATCACCCCGAGTACTTGGACCCGTCGTACATGCCTCTAGCATGATTGGTTCGCGAGATATAGCAAAAAGTCTAAAATCACGTTTTACCCCAAAAAGACCGTGTTTCCAGCATTTCACCTTTTCGCCACCTACATTCCCGTAAAGAGCACAACGAGACGAAAAAAACGAATCCAAGCACGCCCTCCTAGCATGGCTCCTTCCATTCCAAGGTCGCAGGGGCTCACAACTTCCTAAGTGTAGCAGCTCTCTCCCCATCACACTACTTACAAAACACAATTTTTTTCTCTAGAGAATTGAAATTTTTTGGGGGGTAGGGGTCATAGGGACCTTTCATTTATATCAAATGAACGTTTTTGTAAACTTGCTAGTTTCCAAAATATAGGATTTTCAAAATTCGAGTGTTTTCAAAAAAACATAAAGAGTAAAAAAGTATCATTATAGAAAATAAAGGTCATAAAGACCATTCGTTTGAGGTATGGCACAACGTTCTATCATGTTTGGTTTTCGAACTATCGCCTATTTTCCAAAACAAAAATTTTTAAATGTTTTTTCTAAAATATTACGAGTGGTCCATAGCAAATCCCCCGTCATCCCAAGTCCAACGACACCTCATTTGTTAAAATCCGACCATGGGTTCGCGAGATATTGGCTTGGACTCACATGGCGGCCATGACACTATTTAGAACCCCCCTTACCCCCCTACTGAGGTCTAGCTAATAAACGGATAGAGTCTTACTTAACAAGGCGTAAACAAATAGTAAGCTTGAGACACAAGGATGATGGAACCAAATTACTTAATGAAACATTGTCCAATGAGGGAATTATTAAATTTGGAGTACCCCTGGGATCGATTTTGGGCCCACTACTCTTTCTTCTATATATCAATGATATAACACAGAACGTTCATTCACATAAGGAATTTTTGTTTGCAGACGATACAACACTCGTAATAAAAGGTGAAACTAAACAGGTCATACAGCAGTCTGCTGACTCCGTTACAGGAGAGTTAACCAAATAGTCACAAGATAATCGCCTCATAATCATCTATAAAAAAAGAGTATGTCTAAATTTCCACACTATACAGAATAGGAATCCTGCGAAGCCCAATATAACATTAAATGGTCATCAAATAGAAAATAAATCAGAACAGAGTATTTAGGACTATGGATACAACATGACTTGAAATGGAATAAACATATACAATATCTGAATACTAAACTGAACTCGATGTGCTTTGCGTTACGTATTTTGAAAACCTGCACTAGCATGCACACATTAAGAAATACTTATTTTGCTTATTTCCATTCATACTTGAGATATGGGGTCATATTTTGGGGTAAGTCGCCAGATGTACTAAGCACGTTTAGGATACAAAAGAGGGCGATTAGAATTATGGCAAATGTAAACACTAGAGAATCATGTAGACCTCTGTTTAAAGATTTAAACATTCTCCCTCTGGCCTGTATATATATATCTTTGAAAGTATTATGTTTTGTAAAAATAATTTAAGGAATAAGGATGTTTTTCTTAAAACAAACAATGATGTTCATAGGCATGACACAAGACAAAATCAAAACATTCATATTTCACACACACATACAAGCACATATAAAAAAGGTACTTATCACACATGAGTTAAATTATACAATAAACTACCCCAGTATATAAAACTTGCCCCAAAAATAAAAACCTTTGATAGAATGTTGAAAGCTTATCTGCAGTGCCATTGTTTTTACTCTGTAGTTGAATATCTTAGTGTATAAAAACGATGAAATCTATAATTATATTTTACTTTTCTATTTCAATTGTAATACCTAGCTGTAAGTTGTTGTATTTATAGAATTAAGTTTTCATATTATGATAATAGCATAAGGTGTAAATAGTTGTCCAATAAGATTGTATCTCTTAAGATCTGTTAATATAATAAGTTATAGTATTATTACTGTATATAGCTATTAGTACTTTTATTTTATAGATGTAAATTCTGACGTGTCCTATATCAAAATTTTTTTGTATAAGTGTATTTGATCAAATGGAATTAATAAAACTTTATATTTCTCCGCTCCTCTCCAATAAGGTTGCTGCTACATCTCGCCCGTGGCTATCCGCAAATATTCGCATCTTCCTGGTTTTTCTCTTTATCACTTTCTTCTTTTCTTCTTGAAGAAAGTCATCATTTTCTTCGACGAGTTCTCCAAATGAATTTGAGACGGGAATTTCAGTTACATGTACTCCATTGATAGGCCTTGGCTTATTCAATCTTACCTTACCAGCAACCACTGTCGACCAAGTTTCCTTGCTTTCATCTCTGTTTCGTTTTAATTTACTCAACTCTTCCATTAACTTAGCAATATCTTCCTTTAGCAGCTTTATAATTTCAATTTTTGAGGACAGTTCGTTTCTCAGGTAATGACATTCGCATGACGGTACCGGTAGGCCTACATTACGACAATCGGTTTCACTTTTCTCCTCACTCAATTTCACCTGAGATCTTGTGATTATTTTATTTGCATTTTTTACTTTTATCTTGCACGACGAGCATAAATCCGTAATGGTTACACTACCTGACGAGACACTAACACTGTTAACTGACGACATACTAGAGATCTAAGTTAGCCTAGATGTTTATACCAAATTACACTAAATTTATTTTAATTATTACTACCTAAATGTGTTAATCTAATTACCTACCAATAAAGAAGAATGTGAAATACGTATATCTTCCAATCGGGTGAAATCTCGTAAAAGCACCACTGCTCTACTTGGTTCAAACAGTGATTGAAGAAGTCACCGAATCTTTGGATACACGTTCCCACAACTTAGTTTAGGTTTATTGAATTATCAATACGAATTTCTAAATACTATCAATATTCCATATTTCACTTGGCCTAAGGAAAGTAACTTTATAGATGTTATACCTCTGTTATAATATTTTACCACTTTTATCAAATATTGAAACTAGCTGCTATTTCACTTCACTTTCACTGTGACGCCATCTTGCCGTATAAACATGAAAGTGTAATTACTGTAATTACGAAACGCGCTCTCAGTTTCCAATATAAGGTGTGTTTTCATGCAATATGAAAAACTCTCTGCTCACAGCTGTGTGGGAATGATTTCAACTAGCCCCACCGCGGCGTGACAAGGACCGAACTGATCTCTCATTGCTGGATGTAATTCATAACTTATAATGTTTCAGACAAATAATTAACACGTGTATATATCGAAATACATATCATGTTCTGTTCTAGAATCTTGTATAATACTGAAAATCTTGCATGTTATTCTAGCTTCTTATTATTACTGATAAATGTAAGTCTGGTGTACGATCAATAAACTGGGTCAATGGTCGCCATGTTGGAGCCTTATTCGGATGACTTCGTGTGTGCTCGCCAGTACTCGGAAAGTACCGTAATCTCCCAGCTGGACTTGCAACTGCAGGTCGCGCTAAGTTTCAAAATAAATTTCAAGCTGCACTACTCATCATGTCAAGATGAGGATAATGGTACAGTAAGAAGTATTCAAAAAACAAATCTGTAAAAAAGCGTGATTTAAATTGATACTATAAAATTATTTTCTGAAAATTCCTGGCGGTGTGTCTGAAATATCTGGTGGTGGTAAAAATTATGATATAAATAGATTTTTTTTGAAATTGACTTGGGATGGTTTTTCACGAGATGAAATAAGAATTTTTGCTGAGGGGAGCACGGTTTGGAAATGTATTGTATTTATTCCTTGCTTAATCGAAACTCTTATACTGTTTCTGATGTGGATGAAGCTTTATTTTCTCTGACTGAGGAGTATTTGTGTATGTCTATGGTGAAGGTGGATTCAATAGGTGTTACTCTGTTATGTTCCGCAGAGTCTGTGATTGGCCAACGGGATAGTGGCTTTAGGTGGTAGTTGTTTTCACTTTGCATGACATGCAGGTGGAAAAAACCTTCATTCTTCATTGTTCACAAATACATTTGTCTTGTCCCCTCTGGACCTTTAGCATTCTTCTCTAATTCTCCCTGAATCACATTTCTCCAAATTTGAAATCCTCAAGATTTTATCAAGCCTGCGTGAATAACTGCCATGAAATGTTATATTTGTAAAATAAACTTGGTCTCGGTCTGTCTATTAGCAATTGCAGCTGATCGCATAACACTGCTCATTGATATGCTTTCTTTAACATGGTAAACATCTGCTAATTTTTTTCAGGATGACCCTCTAAATGTCATATCATTGATGCAGGACAAATTTCTGGCATATAAAGATATACTGAGTTAATTTCAACACTGAACTCTCCATAAATCGTGGTATCATAAACAATATTATTCCACGGAATTCATAATATGCGTACGTTCATACCCGAAATATATATATCATTGAGGCGCAAAACCCTCCGCTTTCCCTAAAAAGTTCCCAACACATATATAGATGTACACAAATGCTCTCCACAAATTACACAAGTGTCCGAAAGTTAAGCATACTCACTAATCGAGGCCATACCGCTTGATAGAAGTGTCAGACGGATTGCTGAACATGCGGAAACTGAATCACACGCCATATGTCACACAACTTGTCCATAAGAACCGTGTCAGAAAGGTTCTGATAGCTAAGGTTCAACTTACAAAACTTGGCAATCCCTTCCACAACATTATATGTTGTTAATAGGGTGCATGGTTACCCCTATCGGCCACATATGCTTTGCAGCGACGTCTATCAGATGGTCCAAGAGCTCTTGTGGCAGCCGAACCCATTCTTCCGAAAGGGAAACGCAAAGGTCTTGGAGGGTCCTTGGTGGAGGCTGCCTGGATGCAATTCGTCTCCCCAATGCATCCCAGGCATGTTCTATAGGATTCAGATCCGCAAATATCGCTGGTCAGTCCATGCGATGAATGTCATCCCCAGCCAGAAATTCATCCACCAGAGCAGCGCGGTGCGGTCCGGCATTATCATCCATTAAGAGAAAGTCTGAGAGAGGAGCAGTATGGATTCAGACCTGGGAGATCAACAGTGGATCTCATATTTTCAGTGAGACAGCTCCAGGAACACCACTACGAATTTGGAGAGGATCTGTTGATGGCCTTCCTGGACATCGAAAAGGCCTATGATAGTGTGTGTAGGGAGAAGGTTTGGAAAGCAATGGAAAACATGGGAGTGGGAAAAGGGACTGTAGGCAGAGTGAAGGAGATGTATTGTGGAAGTGTGAGTTGTGTGAAAGTTGGAGGGGAAAGAACAGACTGGTTCAGACAAATGAGTGGCCTGAAACAGGATAGTGCGCTGTCACCCCTTCTCTTTATTGTGGTTAAGGACGAGGTAATGACACGGATAGCACGAAAGATAGGAGAAGATAAGATGAAAGCAATGGTGTTTGCAGATGATCTCATGGTCTGGGGAAACAAGGAGGAGGAAATTCAGGAGCAACTGAAGGCTTGGGAAGAAACAGTGGGAGAGTACGGATGGAAGTTCAACATCAGTAAATGTGAGATCCTGTTAACGACCAGGAAAAAGGACAGACCAATGAGTGGGATAACACTTGGAGGTGGACAGCTGAAGAAGGTGGAAAGTCTCAAGTACTTGGGAAGTATAGTGGAGGAAAATGGGAGAAATGACAAAGAGATTACGGAACGTGGCAGACAGGCAGAAGCATTTCTGAGAAGCATTAGGAGCTTAGTGTGGAATAAAGATGTCCCACAAAAAAAGCAAGGAAGTGTTATACAGAAGCTACTATATCCCGATACTGACCTATGCTTCGGAAACGTGGACAATGAAGAAAAGAGACATAAGCAGAATACAGGCAGGGGAAATGAAGTTCCTGCGAAGTAGGATCGGAGTAACAAGAAGAGACAGGGTGAGGAATGAAAAGGTCAGGGAAATGGTGAAAGAGGAGCCCTTGCAAGGTAGGATTGAGACATCAAGACTGAGGTGGTATGGACACTTAAAGAGAATGGATGAGAAGAAGATTCCCAAGAGGATACATGAGATGCAGATGGAGAAGAAACGACCAAGGGGAAGACCAAGAGATAGATGGCTGAAAGGAGTGGCGGAATGTGTCAAGAAGAGAGACGCGGACTGGACCAGAGTGACAGCGGAGAGGTGGTGGGAAGAAAGAACTAAGTGGCGAGGCTTATGTTCCAAACAGACCCAGCCTGGGGCTGGAAACTGTACAAGATGATGATGATGATGAAGAGAAAGTCTGGACCAAGCCCACCTCTGAAGAGTCGAACATGTGGTCCCAGTACCTCATCCCTGTATCTCCGAGCATTCACAGTGATCCTCGGACCACCCCATGACCTAACGCTGCGCTTTAGCCCGCGTAGCCACTACTGTCGGTTCTCTATCAAATGACAGCTGGTTACTATTTGCGAACATTTATTTTATGGCATTACGTTAATTGTCTCCCTTCATTACGACGGAAATATCAGTGGATATACTTTATTTCACTAGTACAGTACTCTCGATTATCCGGCACAATAACCGGGGTGAATGGCATGGATAGTCGAAAAAGCATGTGTTATTATTTCTTTTAAGTAATCAGTGCCATATAAAGTAGACTTCTTCTTCTTCTTCTTCTTCCTAGCGTTTTCCCGCTGCTGCAGGGTCCGCTGTTTTGGTCTTGGCTCGCCATTTTGCACGATCTTGGGCATCATGAGGTCTTAGATTGAGAGCCTTCATATCCGCATTTGCTGTATCATGCCAGCGCTGTTTTGGGCGCCCACGTGGACGGTGCCCATTAACTTCAAAGGAGAGAGCGGAATTGGCAACAGTTCCAGGCGCAGCACGCAAGACGTGGCCATACCATCGAAGCCGTTTTTCCCGTGCCTTCTCAGTGATGGGTGCAACTCCTATTTGCTGGCGAACATTTATTAAGATAACTCACCCACATTATAGTGGTGTCTGTAATAGTTCTCTGCTTTCTTACCTCGAAACGTATTTTGGGAGCGGCAATAATGTCACCATATTGAAAACTTCTTTGTCCCATATAATCTATACACTGAAGAGACATCTTATTGAATGACAACTTATTAACAGCTGTTGACCAGTCAAGCCTATCCGTCAATGTCATGCAGACAGCACTTATCTTCCAGCAACCTTGAAGCAAGCCTGTCTCTACCTCCTAATGAAACTTACACTTCGCTATTACAAAACAAGTCTCGACAAACAAGAAGTCGTGCACATGCCACAAAAAAACCGCACTAAATATAAATTTCCTCTACCGGGACTACACTGCAAAAAATATGTACAAAAAATACAGGGACTACACTTCAAAAATATACACAAATAAAAATTCAAACGTATTCAATTTACAGTACAGTTTGAAAAACAGACATTGTTGTAATGTATACTGTATTCTCAATAAGTTTTAATTAGGTGAAAACGCGCAAGGTTAATCCGCAAACCAGATCATCCAAAGTATACTGTACATCAAAAAGTAAATTTGTTTACGCTTAATTACATGAATGTGACTGATGGCCACTTTAGATTATGAACCTTAAAACTGACTAGTATACTGAATGACAAATCAAACATATTACATGAATTTAGTTACCGGTCGAACTGTATTAAAATATGAGTTTTCAATTTACCAAAACCCTTTTAGTGAATTCTGATTCACATGAAGGCGTCCAAGTTGTTCTGGCTAACATGTGATAATTCTGTTTCAAATGCCCTGTACACTTATTGAGTGATTCACAAGAAATATGACATTTGCCTGTTGCCAATAAAATTGGTTATATCTTAAGATACTCTTTTAAGAATCATGTTTTGAATGTAGTAGTCATGCATTCAGGAAACACACCTGTCTCACTAGACCAATCTTTCGAGCAAACTCTTTTCCAACTTAAACGTAGCCTATTTTTGATGTGTAACACCTTTCCACTCGGTTGCTGGATATTTTTGGGGGAGTGAATTTGAAAAATGTGACGGAAGTGGATCGGAAGGAAGTGTGTAAGACGCACTGCAGCCAGGAGGGATGCGATCGGATCCAGCTGGCAGTGATACCATGCGGGATGTGTATAACATACGGATTGCTTCAAGGTTTTGGAGGCGCCATTAGATATTTCTACAGTAAATCATCATCAGATTGTCGTTCTTTGGTGTAAAAATATTCATTAAATCATATTTAATGAAAAAAATTATGATTTATTAGGAGTCTGTTTTTCAATCTCTGGATAAAACTGATGGGCATCCACTCGCCTAGTAACTTTCCTCAACATTTTCATCCTGAACGGTAAACGCTCATGCGAACTCTGGTGTCAAGTCAATGAAACACAAACCAGATGTCTTCGTATCAGTATTTCAAATATGATATGCTTTCATATGAAACATTGTTACTAGTCGGCAAATCCGGTATTGTGTTTCTGCACAATGACCATTCAGATATTAACCCACATTGCGATTATGCAGTGATCAATGTAATATATATCGATAATTTTATATGGGAACTGGGATATCCTTTCATAGACCACTACAGGAATTCTTTTTACTGTCTAGTAGGCATATTCATAACTAATTTAAAACTCAATTCCACACAAGAACATTGTCGAAAAAAATTAATGGAGCATAAAAATACATCCATATTATTACCAGCACGTGAATATGAGTACCTTATACCCCCAAATGTCTGTGGTTGTAATGGCTGCGTAGGTAAGATCTTGGTCTGAGAATCATGAGGTCTCAGGTTCGAACCCCAGTCTAGTCTGTAGATAGACTAGATACTATGGTTTCATTCCTCCACTTAATTTAGAATATAATATGTGATGTCTGTTGAAACGAGTGTGACAGTAGCAAACAGTATATCCAAATCAATCTATACATTCATCATAGTTCCAGTATGAAAACGGAGCGTAAATTAACATTTTAAGAATGTCCAAGCTGTGTAGTATACGAATAGGATAACATGTCAGATGTTACACATCATATGTGCCTACTGTAAGGCCCGTATCTATGTTTCTTCTAGTAAGAATGAAGATATGTTTCTACAAGGATACATGGAGCTATTGTATAACATACACTCTATGAATGAAGATGCGCTTCATGAATATCCCGCTTTCTAAAAAACCTCTCTCAGCTTGTATTTCGTGAATTTGCTTCAGTCCGCAATAACACATTATTTGTAATTGAAAGTCATTTTACATAACATGAATATAGATTAGAAGATAAGATTAGAATATCCTCTGCTCAAAATCTCGGATAACCAGAGATTGAGACGAGAGTATTATTTATTCCAACCATCATCTGATACATGTGATTGTTACAATGTTTACATAATATTTAAAAATAACTCACAAACATACAACTAATTTAGATTGTAAACAATTAACAAGACACTAACAATGACACTAACAAAATCTATCCTAGTTGATACAGAGAGATTCTCCTAGACTTTAACTAAGTTTTATACTTTAGAAAACCATCTCTTGTACCTGGTATACTTAATTCACATGCATCTTTATTCTGGATCTCGTCTGTCGCTTTCCTAATCCACATTGCCCTGATGATATTAAAAAAAATTGCTAATTGACCTGCCTTCCTCCATTCCGTTTTTAATAATGTTATTTAAGTGTGATACTCATTTCCATTTTCCATTCTGTTTAAATCTGACTTGTCTACAAACTTTGCTCTTATCGATTTAATCTCACTGCATTCCATGATCAGGTGTGCAGCACCCAAAACCTTCCCACAAAACAGGCAAATTTCCTCTTTTCCTACTTCTCTCAATGCTTCATTCTTATACACCCCAATTAACCACCAAATTATCCCTCTCATTTCTCTTCTCATTAGACATTCAGGCTTTATGCTCATAAAGCTCCTTATTTCGCACTTTTTACACACTCTACCTTCCTCACTTCTTAAGTCCCAATCCCATAGATAACCCATTCGTAATCTCTCCAGTATATTTTTTACCCCGTCCCCCCAGTAGCCCTCTTGCTGATGCTTCATTTGGTGCAGATAAGCTACCTTTAACATTTCTCCGCCTCCACATACTTTCAGACGAATCCAAGACTTTATGATCCTTTTTATAATATGTTTTCGTATACTTACATCCTCACACAGCATTCTTGCTCCACAATTCGCCGTGCAACTAGGTAGCCCCAAAATTATCTTAGCAAACTTACTTACTATACTGTCCAGGGTTGCCATTTCTTCTTCTAAACCCCATACATTCACTCCATATAATACTCTTGATACTGTTGGAGCCTTTTCGTGTTGACTCCAACGAGATGTTGTGTCAAAAGGGGTTAAGTATCAGCTGTGAGGGATGATGTGTACAAGTGTACAAGTGTACAAGTGTGCTGTAAGGAAATGAGGTAAAATGTGAGATGTGGTAATCCTACGGGTGAATGGGACATGTAGTTAAATGAGGGGCTGAAGGTGTAGTTCTGAATCAATTATAACAGGAAGGAATTACCTATCTCTTGGTTAGTACGCTAGTGTAATAAGTAGTGAATGAGAGAACTCGCGGGCTGCAGTCCTGCTGACGGAGGAAGTCTGGCTTGGAAACAATGTAACTGCTGAGTGTTTACGAATGTACGGTTAAATAACCTATTTGGGGCGGTGATTAGGTTAAGGGCTAAATAGTGGAGATTAGTGTTCAAATAAATAACAAGATCAAGCGTTCTATTTAGATAAGTAGGTTTAAGGTTTAATTACTACTAGTGTTTGTGAAGTCTTTGGACTTTGCAGGTTAATACTGGCACTTAGGCACTTTTCTTCTCTTGTTTCTTCCTTCCTTTAGGTGCGTGGTGTAGTCGATGGAGGAGTGTATTGAGTGTGATTGTAGCCTCGTGGTAGACGAGTCGTAGATGTGGAGGATATAGAGGGTGTGTGAGATCTGAGGTTGAGATATGAGGATATATGTAGTATTTGGCGGCGTGTGCTCAGAGTCTGGAAAAGTTGGGGGGGGGGGGGGGTGGAACAATGCGTTACATGTATATTGATATACTTGCGTCAAGTTAATAACAAAAATAGGTAAAAAATCATTTATATAAAGGAAAATTGCAAGTTATAATTAATAATCATCATAGGTGATAACATAAATAACAAAACATAAGTATCATAATCAGAGTTGGTATACAAAACAAACAAACACAATTACAATCATTTTAAAGTGTAGACGCAGGAAGGAAAAACATCTTCAGGGTGTAGCATACCCTCCGTCTCTCGTCTCAGCGGGATGAAAACTGCTCCCTGCGCATTTAAAATTACAATGTGTACCATGTGAAATATGTAATAGTGTAATAGAATCGAGGGAAAGAACAAACAATTGTCTTAGGGTGTAGTTTAGGGGAAGATTTAAAATGTATTTATTGTATTGGAAAAATGAGGCATTTTTACAAATGGGTTCCTTAGAAGGAATGAAATGAAAAACAATATATAGCAATGTGTAAGTGTACAGTGGAAATATAACAATAATTGTGTATATCCGTGGAACATAATAATAATACAGGTGATAGAAATAATCACAATAATAAGATCAATGTTAATCATAAATCTGGTACCGTTCGTGTGGTGGAGCTCATACATAATAATACCTCTTATGCGCGCTAATTATAATGTAGACTTATTCGCTAACCTTATCTAGTGTTAGTACTAGTCGGCCGTCCTTGTAATATCTTATATCATGTAGGCTATTTTCTGTGTTCAAATAGACCTACCTTGGCGCTGAAGATCGGCCCTTACAAAACTGGGTGCGACCCTTAACGCCGCTTGGTGCACCTCATGATAGGTGTGTGACCATAGCTCCGTCCGTGGTGGTAAATACCCCACAGGTAATCACACCGGGGTACGGAATGTTATTTTTTTGTTATATATAATCGTGTAGTATACATGTAAGGAGGAAAAATAAGTTTGATTTGAGTTGTAAGAAGAAGGCGTGTTCTGGAAGTTTGCAAAATATTTACAGTGGTTATATATACAATTGTCGCCATCTGTGAAAGGAGAAAGAGTGTACATATGTTATTGTAAATGCCGGCTGGTCTGCGGGCCTGGAAATGAAACGCATAGTGATTATCATAATTATTCATATATATGGAATTTCCAATTCATATAATTCCTATACACTGTATGGCGCCTTATATCTTAGCCTAAGACGGTTGGAATATTATCCTAGCTACTTATAACTATCGGATTATAGCTATTCCTTGTGTATTTGTGTGAATAGTAAACTCTTATGTGTAACAGTGTGTGTAATAGTGTATTATAGTGAGAACAATTTTGTGTACCATGCTGCATGGCAATTACCTGCAACCATGGTCTGTTCTCGTCGCTGCGTTGGAGATCATTTTGAAATAATATATAAGACATATCATGATTAATATCATAATTATTCTGGTCATCGACCGTATGCGTTCGTTTATTATAATAAAAATTCGCATGCTGTCGCCTGGCATATCGCTTCACGAATTTCGGATCGCTTTGACGGCTTTCGAATCTCTTTGTCATATTTCGAATCACCTTGTCATTATGGAAATCGCATTATCATAATTCGGATCGCGTTCACGGACTTACAACACCGAATTTGTCGGACTTTAAAGGCCGATTTATTATCTATTAACCGTTCATTTATTTTGCCTATAAATCGTATCATCATAATTTGAATCGCGTTCTCGGTCATTGCCGGAAATCATTTATTATATCGCATATAATCGCGTCCTCAGTCATTGCCGGAAATCGTTCATTATATATCATCTGGCCTTATTGCCAGGAAATCATTTATTTGTATAAATCATCTGGACTTATAGCCATGAAAAATCATGAATATTTTTCTTGAGGTTGTCTTCACCTACTCACTGTAGGATATTTTTTTCTTTTCATCTATGCGCATGTAGGACTTATGTCTTCACCTGTGTTCGTGAACGGGACTTACCGCCCACGCAACGGGGGTGATTACTTAACCTTACGTCTAACTATTTAAAACTAATAAGTCAATGCTAGGCGTCGTGAACCTCCCACGCTGCTGGCTGGACAGTAATGTCGTCATAATCCAACGTGCTGGGCGTTCTGGCCTTGTCAGCGAAAACGTCGTGTTGGAAACGGAATTAGCTAAATTCCTATCCGAGACTAAGTTTTGACTGACATGTCTGGTCTTGTGGATCGTCGTGTAAAATATGTGTTTCTGCTCTCACAATGTCATACAACATGGCGGAGTAATACCACGGCTGTATTGTTTGTTATTTTGTGATAGCTGCTATATCACCCTTGACTTACCCGTTCCCGGACGCTCATCCATGGCAGGTGTACTCACGAGGGTGGGTCGTGTTTCTTGTAATTATTGTAGGTAGTATATAGTGTCTGGAATAGTGTGAAGTGTTCTATATAGTTAAGAGCGTATTAGATAATGTATAGTTAAGAATATGATTTTATGAAGAGTATATAGTGTCGTGAATAGTGTGTAGTGTCGTGTATAATGGATAGTGTCATGGAGAGTGTGAGGAATAGTGTAACTCGCGCTGCGTTTTGCACTTCGAGCCTAACGGACCTCTATGCTGATACAACCTACGTAAGGCCTAGCGATGTTAGTAGGTTGGGTGACATGCATTGTTTATATTATTAGGTAGTGTTGGTATATTAGTATGTAGTTATTCCCGTTGGCATGTAAGGGTTGCAAGGGGGGGGGGGGGGTTAACACGCAGGCGCGGAAGGTAGTTTATTGAACCATTTTTCTTATTGTCTGGCCTATTCTTGTATGCTTGGGATTTTCATTATGGGGATTGCATGCTTAGGGAGCGAGTGTTAGTTATACTCTAGGGGAGGATATAGGTGAGTTAGTGTGGTGCATGCGGATTGTCTCATGCGGGCACATTACAAATATTTGGTTAGTACGGCTTTGGCCGTTGCGTATGTATCAAGCGTTCGTTAGTTATTTCCGCACGCGCCTTGAATTCAGGCGCTGTCTCTGTGCGTTTGGGGTGGGATGCAGCAATCCCTTTGTATGCTAAGAAAAGAGGGGTAGTGATGGGGTGTGTTACATTTTGTTTGCTCGTGTGGTGGCTCAGGGGATTGTGGGTAGGGATTAATGCAGCTAGTTAGTGTACGTTTGTATTCTCCATGATGGGGGATGATAGTGTCTGGTTATAGGGTTTGTTAATTGGGGTTGTGCAATGAGTTGTTAATAGTTATTAATTTGGGGATCCCGTTCTGTGTCGGGTTGTAAATACCGATCTGGTTTTCTATCTGCCTTAGAATTGTGTAGTGTGAATCCTCAGTCTTGCGACTGGTCCGATGCAGCTCTGCATGTCTCCTTGCCCTGAGCTAATTGTTTCATCTCTATATATTTACTAAATCTTACGTCAAATGTAATTTGTGTAACCTGTTCTAATATTGGTCTATCTCTATAGTGTTGACCTTCGATTCTGTCTTCCATAATGAAGCCTCATATTCCTGGGTGTGTTAGTGTGTGTCCTACCAACCTATTATTTCGCTTCATGAGTATTTGTGGGAAGCATCTCTCCCCTTTCTCCAGTACGAATACCTTTCCGTCCGTAATCTTATCTACTCATGTAATCTGCATTGTTCTTTCCATGTGCCTTTCGGATACTATGAGTGTCCTCTTTACTGCTATATTAGTAATTCACGTTGTCGGTCTATGCTGTGTCATATTCTAGGCCATGGCCTTTGAAATGCCTTCATTATACCTAAATCTATATTAAATGTGAATAGATTCCTCATCGGTATAAGTGTTTTCCTTTCATGCGGTGACCTACTTTGGACGTCCTCTGTGCTTCGTCCATCGCTGACTCTTTTCTGGGTAACATAAATCTCTTACTCTCTGTATATGCCATCACCTCTTTAATCTAAGGGCTGTGATCCAACTGCGATAGCTGTCTCTATTCCTTATGAATATAGGCAATACCTAATTGTATGTGGTAGGTGGGGATGAAGCTGTAATGTTTACTAACTATGGACTTCCGCCTCATTTCTAGCACTGGATAGCGCTGTCCTATTTGTCGCTATTTGTGGAAATAAAATAGGAAAAAATGTATATATTGGTGTAATATTTCATTTGCGGTCCTGCTTTAATAATCTCAATGTCGCCATGATCTTGCTAGAATATCATGGTTATCGCTTTACCCAGTCTCTCCCTGCTAAATATTAATAAAAACATTTGCACGTCGGTCCTGCTTGTGGATCGAAAGTGTAAATAGTTGTAGAGTTCTGTACAGACTTTGAAGGTGGTGCTCCGGTCTGTGAACGGAACTAGTGTAAATGATGGCTGCCGGGCCTTGGGCACGTGGTAATCAGCCTGACGTGAAGGTCCGTAATTGGAGCCTGTGGGTGTAACTACATGTGTTTATGCGATTGCTCCGCCTACTTGCAGAACGTCGGTAAACTCTCGCTTATCGTATGAGGCGTGTCTACCTCGACTGTCTCGCTAGCTCGGTGATAGTGTACTCGTGTTTAAAAAAGATATGGCCGTTCATTCCTTACATGAATGACCTCATGCTAGTATGTCCCTTCGCGGAAATACGTTGTCTGCTACCCTGTGTATAATCCTAATAAGTAAATGTGGTGGCTCTCCTTCACTTGCATTTGCTAGTTCGTGTTATTGTATTATATGTTTTGCGTGTAGTGTATGTGAAAGATTTCATCGTTTCTCCCCGTGTAATCCATGTAAATCATCTGTATTTTCCCGTGTAACCTATTCTTTCCGTGGTTTAATGCTGCGACTCCAGGGAAATGCTAACATACGTAGGAGGGTCTGTGGGTGGCTCCATTTTTCTATGTATGCTAATAAAATTCCTGTAATTATGTTGTGTTCCTACTTCGGTATATGTAGGTCTTAAAATTGATGTTGTAGCTGACCGGTCGGTACTTCCCTACCTGTTTATAATATACAATGCGTACGTGTGATCTTCGCTCTATTCCCAACGTGTATTGGAGTGTCTGGTGTTGACTCCTGTGTAAGACGGAAAAATCATGTCAGTGTGAATCTGTACCTGTGTAAGACGGAAAAGTTGTGTAATCGTGTTCTCCTCCCTGTATACCATGGTACTGCATCTGTGTATCCTTATCGTATTATTGACGGTCCGCGTCGTAATGTAATGAAGTGGCTGTGCGCATTGTTATGTCCTTTCATGTAGTTAACTTAGCTAGATCATTGCTACTGGAAAAATTCTGATACTTTAAGTGACGGATGTGTTAGTATGAGACTGGAAATGATCTGTAACAAGGGAACATGTTTCTAATCGTTTAATGGTCTGTGTTTGCAAGTGTGTCTTAGGACCGGTTCTACCACATTCGGGTAAAAGTTGCGGGCAGCAACCCGGGTGATAAACTATCTACCGGTGTAAACCTCTGTGCATCTTGGGCAGCGTTCTACCACTTCCGTGCTAGTTCCGGGCAGCTGCCATGAACCTTATAGCAAAATACAGATGGTGGCTAGCCTGATTTTTGTTAAATTTGAGTAATCGATGAGTGGGCCACCTAGCGTTAGATGCGTTAAGTTTCTTTTCGTTTCGCTTTTGTCCGTTGTTTGTTGATATCACGCGTTCTTTGGTTTCAACAAGATATAGGCCTAGTACCAAAACCTCTCGCGACACTTCTGGGCAGCAGCCTATAAACCTAGCATGTGATTCAGTTCTCGGAGGAATGCAACTGAATAACCATACCTTAACTCAATAATCGAAAACTAGACAAGCATGCAGTGCTTCTCAAGGAGGAATAGCCTGTGAAATATGTTTCTAGCAATAGGCTACTTTGCAGTCTGAAAACAGGCTTAGGCCTATATGAGCTACAGACATGTTGTGACAAGGCTTGCAGTGCATAGGTTCAATCATAAAATGTATGTCAAATCAAATTATCACACTCCAGGTGACAAGTTTGTTTGTAAACTCTGTAAAATGAATGGAACGGAATGCGCATATTTGTGCATAATTAGATAGTTATCTTTGCTGTATTCTACGAGAGATTTCACTCTTCTTGCACAGCTATAGAAAGTATCTTGGATAGGTCATGTTGCAAAGTTCACATTTACACTTTTCGATTGGCGGATGGAATGATTTTGTCACACATATTTTATGATGATAGCCATTGACCGTGTAACGCGTCACCACAAGCCTAAGATCGTAGTTCTGTTTGTCAAGGCTTAATTGACGTAGAAAACTACAAAATGCAATGCCCCAGATATCAGGTCTTATGCTGCATAAGCAAAACACCAAGTCAATGACAATGTATAGTACGGTACAGAACCTGAATAATGTCTTGTACACACTGTATTTCTCATGCACACGTGTGCGAATTTATTAAATTATATGAGCGCTTCATACAGTATTCCTAAACATGTAATTGAGATAATATTTTGAAATCTATGATGGTTCCGTACGGTAAGCACTAGGCGGTCGTATTTCATGTCCAATCAACCGCATCAAATATAAAACTGTTGGCTTTTGCAGCCTGAACCGGACGAAGAATTCCTCATTCGACGAAATTTCATTATGCTCCAGCCGATCTCTGTTCCGTCTTGGACGTGTGACTGCGTCTTCTTCTACGTCGACTAAAAAGTTATACATTTCCAGGACGTCAATTAGCTCTTCCATAGCCTTAAAATAAAATATGCTCAGTAACTGTGGCCCCGTGGTGTTGGGGTAGCGCGCCTGCCTCTCACCCGGAGGCCCCGGGTTCGATCCCCGGCTCCGTCAGGGATTTTAAAACTAACGTGAGGGTTGGAACGGGGTGCACTCAGCCTCGTGAGGACAATTGAGTAGCTGTCTGACAGTGAGACAGCGCCCCGATCACGAATACCAAGATTAACGGCCGAGGGGACCCGACGCGCTGATCACGCGTCACCCCAATATCTGCAGGCCAAATGGCTGGGCAGCGGTCGCTTGGTCGGCCTTAGCCCGTCTTGGGCTGGATAGTGCCAGGGGTTGAGTTGAGTTGAACTGTTACATCCCTTATAATTAATTAATAATTGTAATTATATCATTATGTGACAACAAAATTACCAAATGATTCTAATTGTATTATTAGTAATTTATGAAGAGGTTATGTACAGCATAGATGATGCAAAGAAACCCTTACGCACGGTTCAAATCTGGCTGGTAATGCTTTATCGGCCTCTCGAAGCTCCCGAAAATTTACACTCCGGGTAGACGAAGTTTATACCGCCGATAGCGCTACCCGTTGATGGTCGAACGGAAATTCTTACTTATTCCGACGGGCAAGTTATCGGCCCCTTTGTCCGGATGTGGTAGAACCGGCCCTTAGTCGTGCAATTTTATAGAAGCAGTTTGCCTTTCGTTATTGTTGAATTAATACTGTACTGTGGGAATGGCCGTAGTTTGTCCCTTATTGTGGACGCAAGCGCGGCTTTTAGCGTGTCTCAACACGTGCATTCTTGCTAAAACAAAGAGTAAAATGTGCCGTATCACTATTAATAATATAAAGTTTAATTTATTTTAATTTGTTATATTGTGATTGAGGCCAATCAATGATTCTGTAGACTAATGTAATTCTAGCGTGTATGTGGTATGGGATCTGCCTTAGTGTAGCCTTGTGGCCTTCATTGAAATGTGGTGCTACTTAAATATGCCATACTTGTTCGTCATATGGCTGCTTTTACGGTCTGTTCATAAATTCGTTTGTCGTTGGATGATTGAGAGGGTTCCCTTGGTAGCGGGTTATGCGATTGGACACAATCTGAGCACTCGAGGTACAAGACCCCGCTTCGTAGTCTAAGTATGGATGATTTGTTAAATTTGAATGAAGTTCCCTATTTGGCAGTAGAACGGGCTTGCGACCATTCGACACTGCGATTCGTCGGCTAATGATAACGCCTGAATTAGGAACTGGCTGTACAATGTAGCCCTATGACGCTACTGATTTGACATTCTGACTAAGTAAAAATAAAATAATCCCATGGAAGGAAAAATATGTGAGTGTATGTGTAAAGATGCATTTGTTGTAGCGAGTGTGCCGCACGTGGCTTGCTTAGTTTGGCGTCCCTACTCGTCGCGTGCTAAGTAACCGTGGAGAGGTGTACGCTTTTGCAGCGTCAGATCCCTGACTTCCGTAAGACATGTGTAGATTGTCTCAATGCTAGCCTGTAGTGTTAATACTGTGTGTGAATATCCCGGTGAAAAGTATGTAATTGTACGCTGGAATATGTACTCCTACTTCATGTGGATAACTCGCACTTGTACGTATTATTCCTTTAATTTTACATATCGTACCTATGTATGCTAACCCGTGTTTTTGTTCTGGCCTACCACTGTAGTGTCTTTCCTGCCGTTTACAAAAATATAGTGTTGCTCCGCTATCTTAGGCTCTTGAAATTTAGTGTTGGCATCTATGGCTATTGGGTTAGAAATAAAATATCCCTGTCTGTTCCTTAGGATGTAAGTAGGGGAGTAGTGGCGTTACTAACGAGTGACACGAGCCACTCGGCTACGCTGAACTCTCATGTATATTTCTTGAAACCATGGGCATGCGACATGTCGTTGGACTCGGGCTGATGTGCTCTTTCCTATGGACCACGTATTATATTTTTCAAAATGTTTTTGAAAATTGTTGTTTTCGAAAATAGGCGATAGTTTGAAAACCAAACATGATAGAATGTTGTGCAATGGTTCAAACGAAATGACTTTATGACCTTTATTTCCTTTAATAAAACTTTTTATTTTTATGTTTTTGTGAATACACTGAAATTTTGAAAATCTACTATTTTGGAAACTAGGAATTGTACAAATAAGTTTGTTTGACATAAATGAAAGGTCCCCACCCACTTTACCCCTAAAATAAATTTCTAGTCTCTAGGGCAAAAATTTGTGTTTTGTAAGTAGTGTGGTGAGGGAAATTCTGCGGCACTTAGGAAGTTGTGAGCCCCTGGCGACCTTGGGAAGGAAGGAGTAATGCTAAGAGGACGTGCTTGGATTCGTTTCTTTCGTCTCGTTGTGCTCTTTACGGGAATGTAGGTGTCGAAAAGGTGAAATGCTGGAAACATGTTTTTTTGGTTAAAAAACGTGATTTTAGACATTTTGATATATCTCGCGAAACAATCATGCTAGAGGCATGTACGAGGGGTCCAAGGACTCAGGGTGACCTCCCTTTTTGCTATGGACCACTCGTTATATTGTTTAAAAAATTGGAAACTAGATTTTGGGGTAAACAATTGTTTTTTGTGATTTTTGCTGATATCTCACGAACCAATAAGCCTGGAGACTTTTACGAGGTGTCATTTTTTTTCTTCGCGTTGTCCTCTTGCCGAGGATGTTCGTGTTGAGTAGGAATGAAAAAAACATTTTGAGATAAAACCGTGATTTTAGACTTTTTGCTATATCTCGCAAACCAGTAACGCTATAGACGTGTACGAGGTGTCATAGGACTCGGGCTAACGCCCCCTTTTTGAAACTATTTTTGACATTTTGACAAAGGGCCTAACGACAATTTTGATGAAAAAAAATATTTACCTGTTTAAAATGTTCATGAAGCGTGGTTGTTGAGACAGACGATACTGCTGTGTGTGTGTGCGTTTCAACGAACCTGTCGCTGACCACGGTGGCTGTGCTCAAAAGAACAATCGATATTTCGACGGGTCGGTTTATGACAGAGCGAGGGTTCGTTTTTTCTGATATTTTACCCCTGAAGGGGATCTTTAACATGCTAGTAAACGGTAATAAGCGAGACCACTGTCTGGCAGAGCGAATGGTTGTAGAATATGGAAACCTATAACATTCACTCGACCAAGTCATGTGCATGTACGCAAAGAGCCAAAATGGTAAGGTCATTGGCCTGAAAAGTTATAAACTAAATATTGAACTGGGTAAAGTCATGAGTTTTAGGGAGAAAGTATGTGGTTAACATGATCGTGTATTGAGGATGGCCACTTGCTAGTAATTATTATTACAGTAAAATGTTTAATAATAATAATAATAATAATAAGACACACACGTTTTGAATGCTAGAGAACTGTGTTGCTTGCTCGCACTCAATACACGACCTGGCCAGGCCTTGTCAGAGCGACTGCTGATAACACAAGAATGTCTACGTGGGCAGGAAGTAAAGGGTCAGGTTACTTGGCTGGTAGAGGCTAGGAGGTCTGTCATTTAAACAGACCTGGTAGAGGCCAGGAGGTCTGGCGTTTAAACAGAGAGACCGCCATTTTGGTTCCTAGACAGCCATACTACCAATGTGTAAGAGGCAGCCATTTTGGTTCCTTATTAAAAACATGAAACTAGTATAAGGTACACGAATCTTATTCAAATTGAGGAATGTGAAGAGGCGTGGGAGCACGTGTGAGAGAGACACCATTTCAAGGTCAAAATGCTGTAAAAATGCAACTCACTCTGTTGCTAGGCTAACTGATAACGATTGCGTTAGTGATGCACCTGCCATTTTAGCAAACGGACTTATACAGTAGAGCTCTGAACTGAACTTTGGAACAAAAAATCCTTTTATTTTTTGGTAAGTACCTATGAATGATTATTTTAATAATGTCATGCTAATGAACCTTAAATTTGTAGTTATTGATCAGGTAAAAATGATTTTTATTTATTTATTTGTTTGCAGATAACCGGTATACCTTACATGTCTGAAATACAAGAAACCATTGCACTTTCGACCCCACTAGAAGGAAACAGTAACAAGCGAGTACAAGTGAAGGTGCGATTTTTTTTAAACTAACTTGTTTCATTATATTTTATTTTATGAAATGCATGTATTAACCTGAATTTAGGTATTTAGCGGTTTATTTTATTTATTTTTAGAAACTTGGAATGAAAAGCCTTACCGCCGTAGCAGTGACTGAAAACCCGAGACGCAGTAGAGTGCAACCATTGTTTCCAGGCAGTGAATTATTGAAAACTCAGGTAAGCCTAACTTAAAATGCTATTTCATCTAGATGTTAGGCCCCTTAAAACAACAACAACAACTATTTCATTTTACCACTACTGAAGAAACCCTAGACAAAAAAAAATCATTACTTGTACATGTCTGGGACAATGCTTGCTTTCTTAATTAATGGCTGTGTATTGGCAAACGGTACAAGACCATATTGGCTGTTGACCGGAAAAAGTACATTGCCATATTGGATTTTTCTAAAAACAAAAATGTAAATTTAATGTATGGGCGGTTCCCTATGGACTCAACGAATATGCACAGGTTTGAACATGATAATTTGGACAAAACGACATGACATTCATTTTGTTGTTGTTGTTTATATATTGGTTAAAGGGGGATGTAAATGACTGCAGCTTTATAAAAAAATAAGTACATGGGTTACTGTGACTGTCGACATACAGTTTATTTTTGTAATGGTGTTTTGATATATTAATGCCAAATAACGTTAACGTTTTATTTAAAAATATTGATTGATTGACTGAGTGATGTTTTTTTTAGGTGTGGTCATGCACCATTATCATAGTGAACAGACAGTGAAAAAACATACATTGTGCTTTAAGGTACTCTGTGCAACGTTAATAACTTACAATAAGAAAAAGTTTTATTACAACACATGGCATTAGTAGCCTACCAAATACAACAAGTGAGCAAGTTGGTTTACCGCGTGGGTTAAATTTAAAATCAGAACATGATCGTTGGTTAACATTTGAATCCTGGCCTGTAGGCTTTCTGTCAACACACAAACTTGCAAAAGCCGGTTTTTTACTTGAACAGAGAAGATGTGGTGCGCTGTGTATTTTGTCGTATTGAACTTTCACACTGGGAAGAAGGGGATGATCCCTTTAGAGACCAATTGCGATGGTCTCCTCATTGTGCTTACATGCTTGGAAAACAAGTGGGTAACCTACTAGTGTATTCATTTTACCGAACCACAAGGCCATTGGCCGCTACTTACGTTGCTGAATAACAAATAAATAATAATGATGTATTACCAGCCAACGGTGGTGCCGATATATGTGGTCCAGTGTTGAATTGGCGTGTGCTTTTGAAAAACTGGGAGTTTGCAAGATTAAAGCACTAGCACACCCTGAGTACATCTCTGTTGAAAAACGTTTAGAATCTTATAAAAAATGTTTGGCCATTAATATTAAAACACATTACCAAACAGCTAAGTGAAGCTGGATTTTTTAATACTGGTGAAGGGGATAAAACAATATGTTTTTATTGTGGATTTGTTTAAAGGATTGGCAAATGACTGATGACCCTTTTGTGCAACAGGCTCGTTGGTTACCTACCTGAAAATACATGGTGTTGCTTAAAGGTCAGGAATTTGTGAACACAATTCGTAAAGAAAACGTGATTGAAGCACAAGACTTAAAAGTGCATTTAGAGTTAGAACACGCAGTGAATCCATGAGGCTGAAAAAAAAAAGACTTGTCTCACGAACAGATGCAAAAGTGTGACCAACAATTATGTAAAATTTGTTATCAAGATGCACTAGGTGTTGTATTTTTGCCTTTTGGACACATGCTAGCCTGTGTCAAGTGTGCATTAGAACTTACACTTGTACTATATGCAGAAAAGCAGTATCTGCTACAGTTAGGGCATTTTTTGCCTAAATAGTATAATTTATTACCCATGCATAGTGTAAAATACCTAATTGCACAATATTATTACAAGCTGTTTTAGAGTGTAATAGATATGCTTTTCTTTTGTTTATAGACTACTACAATGAATGTTTTGAGTGCTGTTGGACAAGCATGTGGCTTAGAGACGAAGAAGCTCAGCGAATTGCCAACGCATATTCCATTTCGGATTATCAAGATTCGGAAATTGAAGACAGCATATGGTGATCGTGTACTTTGTGTATTCGAACATTTTGAGACATTTCTGCCTACACGGTTTAATGATATGTTGGAGAGTGTTTTTGATGAAGTGTGCAACCTGTACACATCACCAAAAACAATAGGTGCATGGTCCGTTTTAATTAAATAAAAAAACAAATGTCAATGAATAATAGAAAAATATAAGTGATGACAATAGACTGAAAGAAAAAAATGTGTATAGAACAATAATGTTTTAGTTTTTAGTATTGCCTTTAAAAATATTATGATGAAATCAAAAAATGTACCGTATATAAAATTTGTAAATAAATGTAAATAATGGTACAATGCTGTTTTATTTTCTGCAGAGTTAGAATATTTAACACTGCAGAGTATACATGATTATGACAACAAATGCATACTTAATTCAAGTCTTTGCCTTTACGATACTGTGTTATAGTTTTAAAAACCAAACTTGTTGCAGATCTTTTTTCCACGGCGAACAATAGATATAAAAACTTCATTATCACTATCATAATGATAAGCAGCATAATGACCATTATTATCCTGAACATCACCAAAACCAGTCAAATTTTCCTGTTCCTCTTCCTCTTCCTGTTCCTCTTCCTCTACAGTGTCCTCGTATAGTGTCTGCGTGGCTTTTGATAATGTTAAGGGTTTTTTGAACTTTGAACTATTTTGAGCAGCAATATTATTTTCTTGCACTCGCTTTTTAACATTTTCATGATTTTCTGTTGACAGCAACAGTGTTTCATGCAGTACACTACATTGATGATCACTGACACTTAAAACCTTACTATTTTTACTGTTTAGCTCACTGCAACATTGTTTTGAACGTTGTTTTGAACAACGCCAAATTACAGTTCCATTTTTAGTGGTCCGTTTCACAATATATGAATATCCTTTATAGAATGCATGAGGCTTACCATACCTAGTCACTGATACTTCCATATCAACTGTCAAGCATAGACTAAGCTCTAGTAAAGACAACTTGGTAATAAAAACATTAGTTTAATGTGCGAGCATATATGGGAGCAAATTTGGGAGCAAAAAAGTGGGAGCAAAAATTGGGAGCAAAAAGTGTAAGCAAAAGTGGGAGCAAATATGAGAGCAAAAAAGTAGGAGCGAGTAAGGGAGCAAATGTGAAAGCAAAACTGGGAGCAAAAAGTGAGAGAAAAAAGTGGGAGCAAAAAGTGTAAGCAAAAGTGGGAGCAAATATGAGAGCAAAAAATTAGGAGCAAGTATGGGAGCAAATGTGAAAGCAAAAGTGGGAGCAAAAAGTGAGAGAAAAAAGTGGGAGCAAAACGTGTAAGCAAAAGTGGGAGCAAATATGAGAGCAAAAAAGTGAGAGCAAATATGGGAGCAAAAAGTGTAAGCAAAAGTGGGAGCAAAGAAGTGTGAGCAAATATGGGAGCAGAAAGTGGGAGCAAATGTGAAAGCAAAAAGTGAGAGCAAAATGAGCGAGCAAAAGTGGGAGAACAAAGTGGGAGCAAAATGTGTGAGTAAAAACTTGGGGGCAAATGTGGTGTTTTACTAAAACAATCTCCCCTAACCTAACCTAACAAAACCCAACTTCACCTAACCTAACTTCACCTAACCTAACAGGACCTAACTTCACCTAACCTAACCTTCCAACTCTCAGATCAAAATTAAATTCTGGGCATAGTCGAGTTGGAACCCAAAACGTCTGGGATAACACCCAAGTATACTAGCCATTACACCGCGAGATGGGCAAATTATCATGCAACACAACACAAAAATAAAAGTTTCCTGTAGTGTAACTTATTGGCTGACAACCATAGTTGAGAATTCAAACCCAAGACCTCAGGACTTTTGTTTTGAACATTATCAGAAATATTATTCCCTTTACATTTTGCTGTTGCTTATAGTTATAAGAGTTGGCATAAATATGGGAGCAAAAGTAAAAACAAAAAGTGGGAGCAAGCATGGCTGGTTGTTGAGACTTTCATATCAACTAATACACATAAATTAAATTTTAGATAGTGAGAGAAAAAAAGTGTGAGCAAAAGTGAGAGCAAATATGGGAGCAAAACGTGGGAGCAAATATAAGAGCAAAAAGTAAGAGCAACCATGGCTGCTTGTTGAGACTTTCAAATCAACTAATACACATGAATTAAATTTTAGTAAAGAGACTTGGGTAATAATAATATAAACAGTTTAAAATATTCAAGTGGATTCATTTTTTGAAGGTGGAATTTCCAAAGTACCGCTACCAATAATAATTACATGAACAGTGGGATATCAAACCCAAGACCTCAGGACTTTTGTTTTCAACATTATCAGAAATATTACTTCATTTACATTTTGCTGCTGCTCATAGTTATAAGAGTTGCATTAATATGAGAGCACAAGTGGGAGCAAAAGTGAAAGCAAAAAGTGGGAGCAAGCATGGCTGGTTGTTGATACTTTCATATCAACTAATACACATAAATCAAATTTTAGTATAGTGACTCGGCTAAAAAATAAAAAATATAATAATAATAATAATAATAATAATAATAATAATAATAACAGTTTAAAAAATTCAAGGGGATTGATATTTTTCAGGGTGTAATTTCCAAAGTACTGTCAAGATTAATAATTACATGAACAGATTCCAAGAACTCTAGAGTGCTTTTAAGGTTAATGATTGGCTAGGAGTGAGATAGAGCTAGCTAACCTAAGTTAACCTCAGCTCACTAAACCTAACCTTGTCACATGACATGTTCTACAAGTTTAGACTTGCTTTGAGATTGGCTATGACGTCACAGATGAATGGCGTATTTGTACTCGTACCAATGGGACATAATGTGAATAACTGTTTCCGTTCGCAGCTCTTTGTGTTTGTCTTCACCATTATGTATTAGGAAGCTGACTGCCCTAAATAAACAGTTTCCGTTTCCTTGGAAAACATGTTGCTGTAAAGCTGATCGGCGTAATTGTCCTTCAAGTGTGTCCTCGTGTGTTGGGGTAAGGGGCGGTTTCGGTTTATCGGCGCTTTTGTGCGTGGCTTTTTGCGGGGGCGGATTACCGTGTCGTGTATTCTCCCGTGTTTGAATAAGGGGGGCCTCTGTTTGGTGTGGCATCTGGTGTTGGGATAACTGTGGGAGAGGTTCTGCGCCGATTTTACTGTCGGTTGCCCCTCCCCAGTAGTTTTTTGGTATCTGTTGTTCCCTCTCTCTGTGTACCTAGTGGCTTCCCTTGACGCCTAGCCTCGCCAATTTTCGGTCTGGGGGTTAAGGGCAGGTGTGGGGAGTAATACCCTTCTAGCTTGTTGGGGTGCGTACTGTCTGGAGCCCTGTGTGTAGCTATCCGGTTGCGCATATGGCTCCGGTTCCTGCCTGTATCTCGTAGGGGCATTATTTACCCGCTGAGGGTTGCTCTATCGTAGGAAGGGCAACAATACGGCCACGAGGGATCATACGCAGAAGATATGGCTGTGCAAGCTAAATACCCCATGATCCAGCCCACAAAGTATTCGGAGGATAAGCAGGATCCCGAAGAAAACGTCAAGGCGTCATGCGAGTAATACCGTCTGCGATGTGGTGGGGGGTATCCTTGTCCCCGTGGGAGTGAATTGCCACGGTGGGGCTCATCCCGTCTATACCGAGGGGAATCGCATGCCTGTCTGACTGGGGGTGGATTGTCCCTGCGTGGAGCATCCTCTCTATATTGTGGGGGGCCGTATCTCTTCCTGTTTGGGGGTGGACTACCCCGATGGAGGATATCGTTGCTATTCTGTGAAGGATAGTACACTTGTGGATGTGGGGGTGAGTTCCCTCTTGGAGGGTTGGTTTCCTTTTGTTGTTTACGATAGTGATTTCCCCTATAGCTTTCTTTCCTGTCCCTATACTGTGTCTGCTACCTGCCACCCTGATCATCACCCTGTACTCTTCCTCCCGCTTGTGTGTGAATTGCAGTGATTTGCATCTCCTGCATTTGCTGCGTAAGGTCCTGTATTTGTTGACGCAAGTCATTATTATCTGTCCGGAGATGGTGATCTACCGCTTTCTGAGTTATTTTATAAATGCCTCTATGAATTTAATATTCTGCTGGAGGTCCTGCACCGTCTGACTTCATATAGTGCACAACTTATGAACTAGTGACGGCTTGCATGATGAGGCGATTTTTCTGCCTATCTGGCATTGTGCTGTTATATCTGTCGCACATCAAGAGCTTGACGTTAATATACGCCTGTGCGCTTTCTGCGGGGCATTGGGCTCGTCCCTGATGCGATCGTGTAAGTCGTCCTCGTCTGGAGTGAGTTTAAATTCGTGGATCCTGCTTATCCCCCGAATACATTGTGGGCTGGATCATGGGGTATTTAGCTTGCACAGTCATATCTTCTGCGTATGATCCCTCGTGGCCGTTTAATGGGTTGTGATCGTTTGGGCTACCTTGACTATTGTCGTGTGTAAAGTGCTTGATCCTTCGTGATTGTGTGATATATTGTTGGTTTCTGATCGTGTGAAGTATGTATGTCTGTCCTGAGAGGTACCCGGATTGATTGGTGTGGATTGTAGTACGTATTGTGTGTCAAATGGCTCAGTTTCCTCAATATTATCTAGGGATACATTGTGGTCAATTAGCGCTGTTTGTACCATGGAAAGTGCTTTATTGATATTCTGTTCTAGTGTTTCAATTACGGTCTTAATGTCTGTAATTAGTGTTGTACTTTCTGCGTCGCGCACAGTCTCTTCTAACTGTTGTTTGAGTGTGTACAAGCTATTATATGCCTGCTGCGTATCGATTATCTGCTGTAGTACGCTATGGGGTAATGTAGGGGTTGGTTCCTCGCTAGTGTAACTATCTGAGGATGATTGTTGAGCGTTCTGTGCCTGCACGCTGATGAGGGGAGGTTCGTGTGCTGTTGCGTCAGGGTATTGTAATCTGAGCTCTAACGCTCCAGCTTCAAGTTCGGCAATCAGTCGACCTGCGTTATGTTTACTTATGAGGTCGACGTTGGTAACTCGGATTTTAGGGCGCAGTAGTTTGGTACTAGCGGCAAGGTGATGGGTTACGTCCCAAACCGTGCGTCTAATCTTGCTCTGGATATTCAGCATAAATGTGCCTCATCTGTCCCTGTAATGTATTCAAGGGGAGAAGACAAAAAATCCTATATTGGAGCTCTTGTTAATACTGTATTTGAGTATTATTCGCTTGTCTTTATGCATCCGCGATTGTCTACTCAGAAAAAAAAGTTTCCTAATTTTGGGCCTGGCTTTGCTTGCTCGAGGTGCGCTTCGGGATCTACTTCGGGATTATTTGTCTTAACCCCTCTAAAATGCAGTACCCGAGCGTCTCCACCAATCTTGTTGGAGCCTTTTCGTGTTGACTCCAACGAGATGTTGTATAAAAAGGGGTTAAGTATCAGCTGTGAGGGATGGTGTGTAAAAGGGGACAAGTGATCTGTAAGGGAATGCGGTGAAAGGTGAGATGTGGTCATCCTACGGGTGAATGGGACGTGTAGTTAAATGAGGGGCTGAAGGGGATGATCTTAATCAATTATAACAGGAAGGAATTACCTATTTCTTGGTTAGTACGCTAGTGGAACAAGCAGTGAATGAGAGAACTCGCGGGCTGCTGTTCTGCTGATGGAGGCAGTCTGGCTTGGAAGCAATCCAAATGCTGAGTGTTTACGAATGTACGGTTAAATAACCTATTTGGGGCGGTGATTAGGTTATGGGCTAAATAGTGTAGATTAGTGTTCAAATAAATAACAAGATCAAGCGTTCTATTTAGATAAGTAGGTTGAATTACTACTAGTGTTTGTGAAGTCTTTGGACTTTGCAGGTTAATACTGGCACTTAGACCTTCAGTGTTCACAAGTACAAATGGTGCCAAGTATAATTTAAACAAGAGTGTAATGTGTAAGGGTGTGGGAGTTAGACTCGTGAGACACACTTACCGAATGATGTCGTTCAGGAACCCGTAGGGCAGAGGCTTCGCACTACACACATCCCTGTGTGAGTTGAGTGACTCTCTTTTATAAGTCTGGTGCTGCAAGCCCATTCCTGGCTAGCTGCCTCTTAGTGTAGGGGTCGTGTGGGGTCAATGGGTTCATATACGTTTAAATGGTGTGTTAGAATGTAGATTGTAATGAATTTTAGTGTACTTGGAATAGCGTTTGATAATTGTAGGGATATTTGGGCGATAATGTGATGTAGGGGTGCATCCCCCCACGGGATGCAACAATACGATGAGTGCGTTAAACACATTTTTATGAACTTTGTAGACAAGATTCGGTAACTTACGTTCTAACACTTTAACACTCGCCAATGCCGCTAGCCCTTTCGATTTTTCTCTTTTAATTTGCTGCCCATTTTCCGTTACTCACCAGTATCGTACCTAGATACTCACATTATTTTGCTGTCTCTAGATTTGACCCATAAATGAACCACTTTTCATTCTTAGACAGTTTCACTCCCTTTTTGCACACCATATCTTTCGTCTTACGCGGATTAATTTTGAAATTCCAGCCCTGACAGTATTTCACAATCACATGAATACTGTTGCATATTAGGAGGCGTTAGAGCGAGCAGAAGGATGTCATCAGCAAAAGCTAGGCCCGGGATATCGTGATGGTCCAAGCAACGGTTGGACCGTAGCTCAAAGCACTTTAATTCGAAAATATCGTTAATAAATAGCAAAAAGAGCACCGGTGGTAATTTGCTTCCCTGTTTAAATCCTAAAGTAGACCATTTCTCTCCTACAATTACACCCTCTTTAATTTTAATTTCACATTTCACTTCGCGATACACATTCTCAATTGCTCTTATCATCTTATGCTACACCCCGATCTTACCCAGTTTAGCAATGACATCTCCCCTGCCTACTGAAACAAACGCCTTCTCCAAATTAATAGCTGTGATATACAGCTTACCTCTTTTCCTCCTTATGTATTTATCCATGCACGTTTTCACCGCCATTATATTGTCACTGGTTCTCATCCCTTTTCTAAACCCTGTATGGAGTTTCAAGAACACCGAACAGCCCTCTGCCCACGCCATTAAATGCTTGGTTAAGAGCCCGGCGTACATTTTGCTCAGATTGTCAAACAAAGTTATTCCTCTGTAATTGCCTGGGTCTAATTTGTATCCCCGTTTCTTATATATTGGACGAATTATCCCCTCCTACCACGCCCTCGGAAGTCTACCTCCTTCAAAAATCTTGTTAAAGAGTTATGCAAGCTTTCCAACATAAAATTATTCTTACTCAACTGTTGCCAAAATTCGATTGTTAACATGAATATAACTTCTGACCACTATCAATTAAAGTATGCTTCCCGAAATCTACCTTCCTATTGTGCCCGTGTTAATCAATGAGCCTCTTTTAGGAAATCCGAAAATGAGCAGGATCGTAGAATCTTGTAGTCTCCCGGCTAGAAAAATAATTTCAAGACCTACCTGCAAGTCCTCCATGATTACACACAGCAGCTACGATCGTGTTATGGCAAAAACAAGCTCAATGGATAGTAGTGTGCGAAATCTTACCGATATTCTCGGGACGTATTGGGTAGAAAGGCACCTATTCATAAAGGAATCCATAACACAATCACTTTCCTATAACTAGAATAAGTCACTAAAATCTACGATGTATATAAAAGAACGAAGTGATTTTATTAACAATAAACAAAAATAAGAAAATTAAAAATCACTTACAATAAATAAAAACATTTATCACTCATCTTTCACTCATACATAAAGCCTACACAGCATTCCATATCAAGTACACCCATTTGTACGGGTCTCAGCTGTCTTTTGGACTCTCAAAAAGAATTGAAACAATTCATTGAAAACTGAAGAAGTTACGAGCTATTACGACACTGGCGCGAGTTAAAATACGCAGCCTGGAGTAGCTGTCTCAATGAATGATCCACTCTCATTCATAACTCCAGAAAACCTGCAATACATGTGTTACGCAAGCCAGCGGTTATATAATCCGCTCCCTACTTGGTTCGCAGCTGTCCACTGTATACCGTTGTTTCCTCTCGCAAATGAGTTGACCACCTCTCACTTTGACAATGGCTTTACATTCACGCAATCCGCTTCAAAACTTACTTCTAAAAGTGAAGTATCTTAGCCATATACACTTTATAAAATATTATATTACACTCCCACACTCACAAACGTTAACACCATTTGCAACTAGCGCAACTTTACACAATCATTCTACACATGTTTAAATAAAATAAAACGTCTGCCGTTGCATTCTGACAATGCACTCAAAACATAAAATAACCTTGAAAAGTTTACCATATTTACAACACTGTGTTACATAAGTTACGTCTAATTGTTTATAACAACTACTCAACATATAAACATCAACATTTACTATTTACAATAATATCTTCACTGCTATGCCCTTCCCTTATTCTATTTCTGATAGAATACTATGACTCTAGTCTGAATCCGGTTTACAAGTCTCTAATAAGTCTTCAATGACCCGATCAGCTAATATAAGGTATTTGCAAATTCCAAATCCAGTTCAATAATCATTAATAGAAGTTAACAATATAGGATTATATTCCATTTCGCAAACATCGTTCCACCTTTTAGACTCTCTTGTCAAACCCTCCATGTCGGGACATTACACACACATCTGAGCAGTAATTATACTCCTTTACATAGATAACGATGTTTCTTATTCTTAGACACACACAACAATACTTCAATGCACCTCAGCCAATACGGAAAACCCTTCGTATTCCTATATAAATTATTTCATCGCAGCCTCCTAGTACTTCCCTTAACACACACGCATATACGGCAATCCTATCCTCCTATAGCTCAATAAAAACTCTTACACTGACAATTCATGGTTTCTTTCAACCTTCAACGAAGTACATGCATGATAACCAACTTACTGTTTCCTAAATGTGGTGTTACTACAACTGCATCTCAATATTGACCAAATATCTACTGATATTACGTAGTACACTCTCACGACAATTGAAGTTATATGGAATGACCTACCAAAGGTTTACTAAATACAGATACTCTTTCATATATATCCTAAACTATCAAACACGAAATGAAAATACAATATAGTGCCTCTGCTCACTCGTGTTCTTATAACTGCAAATTAGCAAAGTAACGTTAACACAATACGTAACGTTGCTTTATGTGTCTGTATAACAACGACTGTGATAGTAGTGTCGAATAGATTCAAAGGCGACAGGAATAAGGATATAACCTAGAATTTCCTAAGTCAATTGAATTCATGTCTTCTAAGAAGATCTCACTCAAATAATTATGTTTACTGAAAGTTCAATGCTTTCTCAAGTAAAATATTTAGTCATATTCATTAAACAAATTCCCTACAGGAATATCTATGCATACATAAATGTTCGGTGTCTATTCTCGACGTATATTTCTTCTCCCAACTAATATTGCTTCTACGATGAAGATGAAAATGCCCACTTCAATAACTCAAAAATGAATTTAAATGGACATACTATACTCAACAAACTGTTTAAAATTCAATATCATAAAACTGAAGTTGTCGGAAAATAAATTAAGAAAGTCTTAAATTATTAAATTAATTTAAATAATAATTTCCAAAATTCTCATATCAGTTCAAAATCTGCATCAATGAGATATCATGTAAAGATGGGAAAGACTATGATGTTACATGTCTTGAAATTCAAATTCAAAATAAAAGTTGCTGGACAATTCATTAAAAATACATGTGGAACTGTTGGTCTCAAAATATCATCACTATACTACTCTACGTAATGAAATGGTCGATTCTACGGTGTTCACATAAGGCATTAGGAAAATACCCTGTTACTAGAGGTTCCACTGAAGAATGGTCAGGCTGCTGGACTGCCATCCATGATGCTTCTGCGACTTTGGCAAGGATAACGATCCTCACCGGAAAGATTCCACGCCTCCCTCGGGACTCGAACTGTGATTCTCCCTCTCGTTCCGGGAACCATACTTCATGCGATTGTCGGGCGAAAGCTCGATCATCTTCTCTCTTCCTGTGTACATACATCTGTCGTAGACTCTTCTCAAAGGACCATGTCATACATGAGCAACAATAGCGATGGATTTTCATGGATAAATAACGATGTTGTAAATCTGTAGATCTGATCATATAGGTGGATAGAAAGTTCATGTAGATGGAGTATGATCTTAATATGCTGCTCATAGTCTCGTAGTGATTGTAAATGACGATATATAAATGTACATGAATGTGAAGTACATTATGTATTTAAAGTGTGGCGTCGTAGACAAAATTAATGTCATACATGGTTATAGTTAACGTTGCTCAATGCCGGCAAACCATCCTTGCCTTGATACATCCCAAGCGCATCAAAATTGAGTCCATCATTGCAAACATCTCAATGTCTATAAATGTTCTATCTTCCATCACAATACCTGAACTCATATTATCTCTTCTTAATTCACAATAGTTGCCACTGTTCATAATACACGTAATAATGTTTGTGAACTCATGTATTCTTGATGTCTGAATGTCTGCTAGTATGGACTGCAGTTTTATAAAACGATTGCGTTTCGCTGCACGAAAGAATCACTTTTCTAATGCAGAAATAAAACTGTCTGTTTTACGTTATAACTCGTAGACTGCGATCTGAATCTTGTCGAAACTGCTGTAGAATACACGTAGATATATATATTACCGCTATATGCAGTAAACTTGTCGACTAGTATAGCTTACAGCCTTCAATTGTAAAATGTTCAACTAATTTTCAACTTCGCCTAGATTTGCTTCACGGACGGTACATACATCTGACCCTCTATCGCGGCCCTATTGGATACTCGACGATCCTCGTACTCAATACTGCGGTCGCTGGTCAGGAGCTTAACTTTGATGAGGTCCATTCACGACGAACTCTGGAGATAGAAGACCTTTGTTCCTCAGTCGGAACCTCTGAGCTCGGCCCTCTAGCGCGCCATTTCGATTCCCCCTCCATGACTACACTCGTACTTGTTCATAAGCTTAAATTCACGAACTCAGGACCTCCTGTGACTTTTAAAGTATTAATAAAGACTTGTTATTAATTTCTGCAGTATTCCAATACTTCAAATTTCCTACTTAGGGCTTAAAAGTGTAATTTCTTCAAATGGACGAGGCTTTTGTTGTAATTAGCGTCCATTAAACCTCTGCTCATTGGCTATCAGCTTAGAACCACTGGCCCAATTTATACCAATTAACCGTCAATAACGCGGCAATTCCCTGTTGCTATGCAAGTTTTAGCATATAAACCAGCTATATTGCACCACAAATCACGTGACGCTGCCGTGTCTTGAGTGTAACTTGCCAACTTGACCGGTTTATTGGACATTTCCAGAAACTTACTCCCTTGGTTAAATTTTACTATGGGGCTTCAAAATCATTCTCATTCTCAATTTTGGTCCTATATAATTCAAGATCAGGGTGCAGTACTCTTCACCACAAGTACGACATGAATATGGCTTTTGCCCCAACGATGAACAAGTGATCCTTCTGAGCCACCCAATCAGTGAATTTTAATCCGTACACACTATATGAATACTGCTTTTGGCAAGTATGAATTAACACATGTGTCGTTATACACCCAATAAAGAAGAAACTGCTCCGCATGTACTATATGAATATGGCTTGTGGTAATTAACAAGCGATTCTCAACATATACTTGTGAGTAAATGTTGCGGCTTATATAATACATAAGATTGACGTACATTTTTCTTCAGTAAAGTTTGCTCGGCATAATATGTGTAGATGCTGCTATTAGCCCAAATATATAAGCACGTGTCTAAAATTTATTTTTCGTATTAACGTTTTCTCCACATGAGTTTTTCTAAAGGTCCTTTCCTACTTAAGATTCTGCAAATGCTGCATGAATTTGGCAACAGGCCATATAAACTAGCATGTGACTTCAATGATCCTATTCCTGCAAATAATGCTCCACATTAACAACATAAAGCACATTTGGCCACTAATAATTAGCAGAACTTCGCAGAGTAAAGTTTGGTCTGGATGTACCAAAAGGTTATTGTTTCTGCCCACTATGGATTATGGAGGTGCCTCTTCAAAGACCCTTACTCAGAAAAGTAGCTCCATATATATTGCATGAAAAGGGCTGTAAGCTGCTATTAATATGCGTGTCTCTCAAAATATAGTTTCATTGCAAAGTTTTCTTCACATGTGCTACTCAAGTGCGCATTTTCTAACTTCCTATCAGAAAATTAACTAACCAATCTCCACATGATCCACATGTACCTTAAGAATGCGCATTTTTACCTTTATGGATCGTAGTAGTGGTAGTAGTAGTAGTTTGAGTCTTCAGTCTTCTGACTGGTTTGATGCAGAACTCCATGCCTCCCTGTTTTGAGCTAATCGTTTCATCTCTACATAGCTACCACACCCTACATCCGAAGCAATCTGTTTAACATATTCTAACCTTGGTCTACCCCTACAGTTCTTGTCCTCAACCCTTCCTTCCATAAATAAGCTGGCTATTCCTTGTTTCCAAGAAATAAATAAGTGTAAAGATTGCAGCGCTTGAAATACATGATAAAGGCATTACATCTTACTGTATGCAAATATTATTTTTCAAATGTGGTTTGAAAGTAAACTTCTTTCCGCATGTACTACCGGAATATAGTTTGTCACCACTATGAACAAGCGCGTGCGTCTTCAAATTTTTATTCCGGATAAAGTTTCCTCCTCACGTACTACATGTATATAGCATTACAGTATTATGAATAACCATGTGTATCCTTAAACTTCCGTTCCAAGTAAGTTTCTTTCCGGATATAGTACATGAAAATTGTTTGATACCTTTACGAATGACCATGATCAGCCTATGCTACATGAATATGTCATACCATCATTAATGAGCAAGGGTGTCTTGAAACGTCCCTTGTCAGTAATGTTTGCTCCGCATGTGCTTCAGGAATAGAGCTTTGCACTAATATGAATGAGCAAGAGGCTCTTTAAATCCTTTTTCAGAGTAAGGTTTACTCCGTATATGAATGAGCATGTGTGTCTTCATACTTTTCTCAGTAATGTTAGATCCTCATGTGCTACATGAATATGCAGTAAATGCACTATGAAGGAGAATATGTCTCTTGAAATCTCCATTCTGAGGAAAGTTCATTCCGTATGTCCTACACGAATACGGCTTTAAACCACTATGAATAAGCATGTGTGTCTTCATATTTCCATTCTTACTAAAGCTGATCCGCATTATGCAATAAGAATGTTAGTTTCCAAAATTATGAATGAGCACGTGTGTCTTCATCTCCCCTTTAGAGCAAAGTTTGCTCCGCAAGTGCTACATGATCAAGTCTTCGCACCACTATGAGGGAGCATGTGTCGCTCTTAATCATTATTCAGAGTAAAGTTCTTTCCGCATGTACTCCATGAACATGACATAACACCACTATGAGTGAGAATGTGTCGCTTTAAACCTAAATTCTGCGCAGAGTGCTTTCCGGATGTGCAACATGAATATGGCAGTACACCACTGTGAATGATCATGTGAGTCTTCAAATTTCCAAGTATGGTAAATCTTTCCGCATGTGCTACATGAATATGTCATACCTTCATTAATGAGCAAGGGTGTCTTGAAACGTCCCTTGTCAGTAATGTTTGCTCCGCATGTGCTTCAGGAATAGAGCTTTGCACTACTATGAATGAGCAAGAGGCTCTTTAAATCCTTTTTCAGAGTAAGGTTTACTCCATATATGAATGAGCATGAGTGCCTTCATACTTTTCTCAGTGATGTTAGATCCTCATGTGCTACATGAATATGCAGTTAATGCACTATGAAGGAAAATATGTCTTTTGAATTCTCCATTCTGAGTGAAGCTCATTCCGAATGTCCTCCACGAATACGGCTTTAAACCACTATGAATAAGCATGTGTGTCTTCATATTTCCATTCTTAATAAAGCTGATCCGCATTATGCAATATTACTTTACATCATTATGAATGAGCACGTGTGTCTTCATGTTCCCTTTAGAGTAAAGTTTGCTCCGCATGTGCTACATGATCAAGTCTTCGCACCACTATGAGGGAGCATGTGTCGCTCTTAATTATTCAGAGAGAAGTTCTTTCCGCATGTGCTACATGAAATTGACATAACACCACTATGAGTGAGCAAGTGTCGCTTTTTAACTATATTCCGCGCAGAGTGCTTTCCGCAAGTGCAACATGAATATGGCAGTACATTACTGTTAATGATCATGTGAGTCTTCAAATTTCCAAGTATGGTAAATCATTCCGCATGCGCCACATGAATATGACATAACACCACTATGACTCAGCTTGTGTCGCTTTAATGTGTAAAGTGCATTCCGCATGTCTTACATGAATTTGGCCGTAGACCACTATGAATAATCATGTGCGTCTTCAAATGTACAAGTAAGGTAAACTTTTTTCCACAAGTGCTACAGGAATGTGGCGTTACACCAGTATGAATCCCCAGGTTATTCTTCATATATCGTTTCTCAAGACAGTTTGTTCGACATTGTGGTGTTTGAAGCCATATTTTCAGTGTTGCCTTATTAAACAAGTGTTTAGTGCTACGTGAATACGGCTTTGCACCGCTGTGAATGAACAAGCGTGGCTTCAAATTTCCACTCCGTGTGAAGTTTATTCCGCATGTACTACTTGAATAAGGCTTTATTCCATTATCAGTTGACATTTGTTGCCTCATGTCACTGCAGGCTCCTAACTTCCTGTTACCATTTTGAAGAAGTGTGGCTCCAGGGGGATAATTTCTAAGGGTGTTCTCCGACCTGTGGAATATAGTACTGGCAATAGAAAATATCCAATATAGCAACCTAGGTAAGTAGCCACAAACATAATATAAAAATCACATACGACGTACAATTACTCATAATTATACAATTACATTCTTCGACCAAAATAATGTATAATTTTATAAGGTAATTGTGGACAAAGATTATAAATCGTAAAGGTGAAACATCAATCATCGCTTGAAGATCATAATTAGTCTTCCAAATAAATTATCAATTTATTAAAACAATTGCGCTCAATCTGCATTATATTTGATTCGCATAATCTTACAATGATTATTATCTCTTTTTGACAAATTGTAAGTGGGATTCGCCACAACGAACATCACACAGTTCTCACATATTTGAATCAAAAAGTTCATGAAATCTCTTATTAATCTAGACCGCATGATGTAATCCATGACGTGCAAACATGACGAGAACATGCCTCTACTCGTAAATAGTCTTGAGTCCAATGACAATTCGTCATCGCTGCAAAATTACCACCAAATGTATGTTCATTTCGTTCTAGTCTTCTTATAGTATCTTGGAAAGCGGTCGTCAATGACAGACACATTCGATTTCTGATATCTTGTATCAAATAGTCTTCAATTGTTAGTACATATACGTGTCTCGATGGAGTGAATTTCGAGACAACAAGTGTCCTCCTGAGGAAAGAGGCCTTTACATTCTCTAGAGTTTCTATACTCACTCTTAATTGATCCCATATAAGTTTAAAAACGGTATTATTTCCATTTGAATGAGTTCCATCCAGGTAGTCAGAGATAGTTTTTCGGGTTTATCTCTAATCGCTGCTATAGTTTTGTCTCTATCGAGAAAAGTGTAGGTGGCTCTTGTAGTTAGAAAGCAAATGCCCAGATATTTGAACTGATTCATAACGGCTAATTTGTTTTGCTCCTAGGTAAAATTGGTCTTGTAATGCATTTCTTCCTCCCTTCTGGAACGTCATTTGGTATGTCTTTTCAGATATGGATGTAAACGTATTTTCCATTGCCAATTCCGAGAGTCTATCGATCGCATCTTAGACGACTTTCAGGATTGATCCTCCTATGACAATGTCATCAACATACAAGTATACAACGATCTTCTTATCCATCCAATGATTGACGATTGTCACATTGGCTGTTACGTTATTGAAAAATACGGGACTCATGTAGTCACCATGTAGTACACTGTTTGTTTCTGTCATGACACTGAATGTTGTAATGCAATCATCGATTACATCTCGTGTCAGATAGTATTTTTCTGATGATTATGGCAAGATAGATCTTACGACCTATAAAGCTTTCTAATTTCGTTATAAGTACTTTCCTATCCAGTAAGTCGAAAGACCTATTAATGTGTATGAAAACTGTGAAGAATTTTCCCTTTTCATTGATTAAGACATCATCTATGTCAGTCAATAAATCCCTTACTGCATGGAGAGTTGATCTTCCCCTTCTAAAGCCAAATTGAAAGTCCGGAATAGGGGTATCAACCAACTCGGTCAATCTATTACATAGAACATTAGTGAACACATTGGAACCGTTGATCTCTAGTGCGATACCTCGATAGGAGTTGGGATCTTATGTGTTACCTTTCCTTTTTTAGAGAATATTAACTTTGGAGTATCTCAAGCACCTCATATCTCCTTATTCTAGACATTTGTTCACAGGGAATCATGTAATTTCATATAATTTGCCTCAGGGTTAAGGAATAACACCCATTACAACGTGGGTTCAATCGTGTTGACCGATTGAATAGCATTTAATTTCGCTACGTAAGATAATGCAGAGATCTAACTAGTGTACAGTTAATTAGTGTTCCTTTAAGCAGTACCATTACTATGCACGTTTCCCTCAAATATGAGGAACCGAGCGCGTTTCTACTCTTCAATGATGAAGTATCATGCAGTCAGAATCCATATTATAGAGACAATGCTGTTTTATATGTCGGAGATCTTGGAATAAGAGTTATTCTGGATAACGTGATATTTCTTCTACTGCACGAAAAAGAATATTGTGCATGGGGCAAGGTTTATATCATTCACATACGGCTGTTAATTCCTGAAGGTCAAGATGTTTTTCCATCGTCTCGAATAAAATTATATGGTAATTGGGTGCTGCTTTAGATCTCAAGAACGAGCATTCAATACGAGTACACAAGACATTTAAGTTAAAAAAAGGCTGTACGAGGACATCACGATTAATTCATTGCAACGGGCAACTGAATACCAAGTAACTAGGAATGTATCCGCACATTCAAATGACACAAATTAATTCACATTTAATTCACTATAGAATGACAATTCTGACTAGTTGGAATATACAGGTCACATGACTTCATAAGGGTTATTATACTTCACTGTTGAATACATAACGGATGAATGGATGACAGAACTTAGGGCTACACCGATTGTGTCCATATGAATGATTTACTTGAACTGAGCATTCCACTTTCTGGCTGGCACCTTTTCTTTTAAAAGTTCACTTTTCTCAACACAACGACTTAATTCCCTTCCTACGAAGTAGTATTACACATTTTTGACCTGAATTTCAATCCAGCAGGATCATATTATGTAAAAAATATTTCTAAATTAATTTCCGGTACCGTTATTAATGCGAGATGAGTGCATCATTATTTTTTATAAAGAAATGACGTTGCCTTTACAATAAAACATTGTGAGTCATGCTTTTTATCGTTGTATCGTGGATTAGAGGATTACCAAGTTATAGTGATTTTGTTTCTATGTGGATGTGAATGGTTGATGGCTTGACCTGGTATACATGTTTTGTGGGGACGTGTTCGACTGGAGGTGTTCACATCCCGATGCTTGGGTTTCAGCGTAATCTACTTTTTTTGGTTAAAGGATTATGTTTTCAAATTTATCCCCCGCGGTGGTAATAAGCGGTAATAACCACTTACTGACAGAGTCAAATCGTCAACAGTGTTCAGTTAACTACAGGAGAGTTAGTGAGACGGGCGCAGCACATTCCTCCCTCAACTCCTTTATAAAATACACCACTAATGAGTTGCCAGTCTGCTGGTATGAGCAAGTGAGTGAATGTAAATTAGTGTCCAGTTGTATAATAAATTTGAATTGTAATATTATGTAAAGTTATTTCTAAGAAACTGCGGTTCATTAAAGTGTAAAGCTTATAGAATGTCAAGGATTAAAAAGGAGTTGTACAAAAAAGTTCCATCTGGCGGGAGGCTACTGTTCAAATTTTAGAGGGGAAATGTTGTACTATGGGCTATTTCTATGTTCTATTACCTAGGAAGTTTAACTTTTTAGTTTTATGTTTTTAAGTTGTTACTATTGTTTTTACAGGTTGGCTACTCTGCAACTTGGTCGATTCTTGGTGCTGTTCGCGTGAGGGCTGGGACGGGGTGCATTGCACATTTTGGGGGCAAATTAGCATTTTATTTTGCAGATTGCATAGTAGTTTATGATTTTCACCCCAGGAGTAGCTCCCCTTCAGTTTTACTATAGTAGATGTGATTAACCTTCTAGCGGTCGCGCCCCTTTATAAAACACATGCGGTCGCGCGGCGGTAATCTACCGTCTTCCCGTTTTAGCCTCTTTTCATTTCATGAAAAAAATAGGCTTATGCGATCACCTTTTGGTCGTGTGTCTGTCTGTGTGTGCGTGTGTGTGTGTATCCCCTTCTAATAACTTCAGTAGTGTTTTGGCCGGTTCTAATGCCTCTTACGGCTTTCCTCCTACAAGATGGCGGCCGCGTGAGTCCAAATACTTACATGGCGCGCTTTTTGAACCCATGATCGGATTTTGACGAATGAGGTGTCATTGAACTCGGGCTGACACCCCCTTTCCATTGGACAACATATTTCCACCCCAAAATAAAACCTACCCCTACTAGGGGGTGAAATTGTATTTTTTTTGAAAATCTCGCTTTGAATGCTAATATGAAATTAAACGGTGTTCCATACAAGAGACATATGTACGGTGGAAAGCCAATATGAATTAGCATGCTTGTTTTTTGGTTTTACGCTCGCCCACTTTTGGCTTTTGTAAGAGGGCGGGCTTTTTAAAGATGACGGCTGTACGGTAACCTAACCTAACCCAACCCACGAGGGGTGATCAAAAAGTATTTCAAGTGGCGCTTGTCGATAGGCAAACAAATAATCAAAGAGGGCATGTCAGGCCTTGAGGTGAGAGTCCCTGTCATTGTTGACGAGTCCCTGTGGACGGGTCCCTATTGACGGGTCCCTGTGGACGGGTTCCTGTTGACGGGTCCCTTTTGATTGATCCCTTTGGACCAGTCCCTTTCGACTGGTCCCTATAGACTGGCCGATTAATTTATCCAAATTGTGCCATAGCGCTTAACTACTGTAATTTTTTGTTAATATCTCACGGTCCAATAAGGCTAGGAATTTGTATGAGGTATTGTAGGACTAGGGATGAAGTCCCCTTTAAGAATGTATTTTTGAAATTTTGACAAAGGGCCTAACTACACTTTTGTTAATATCTCGCGAACCAATCATGCTAGTGACTTGTATGAGGGGTCCTAGCAATTGGGGCGATGTCCCCCTTAGGAGGGTGAAACTATCCACCCCCCCCCACCCAATTGAAAAATAGATATCTTGGAAACTAAGAACTCTAAAATTATGTGTGATAGCTTTAAAAATAGGTCATAAGTTACGCTTTTACCACGATAGGTCATTTCACCCCTAAAATGGTAACTAGTAATGTAACAAGGAAATAGGTGTTAAACACTTAAAAATGAAAAAGGAACCTAAGATCTTTTGTTTTTGATGAAAAAATAGTAGGAGGGTGCAATTGCAAATGCAATTGTGCCAACTACCAATTGCGCCTACTAAGAATAGAGCCTACCACCAATTGCACCTACTGTCAATTGCGCCCACTATCAATTGCACCTACTACCAATCAAGCGTCTACTACTAATCGCGCCTACTATCAATAGCGCCTACTATCAATTACGTCAACTACCAATCGCACCTACTATCAATTACGCCTAGTATCAATTGCGTTGCGTGTGAATAGCGCCTGCTATCAATTACACCTGGTAAAGATCGCTTCTAGTAAAAATCGCGCTCAGTATAAATCATAATCAGTATAAAACGGGCCCAGTCTCAAACGCGTCTCCTAATCGTACCTACTATAAATTGAGCGTGCTATAAAACGCACCCAGCATACATTCCTCCTACTAACCATGGCTACTTTCATTTACAGTCAATAAAAATCATAATCACTATAAATTGTGTTCAGTATAAATCTTGACATTGAGCAATGTGTGTGTAAATCACTTGTAGTCTAAAAATTGTTCATGTAATTATTATTCTTGGCAGTACTTTAAATATTCCACCTTTAAAAATATCAATCCACTTCATTTATTATACTGTTATTATTACTAAAGTGACTTTACTAAAATTTAATTCATGTGTATTAGTAGATATGAAAGTCTCAACAACCAGCCATGGTAAGCCATGTGTCTACTATAAAGGATATACATATATTGTAAAAACAACCAATAAAGATGGAACTGTTATTTGGCGATGTTCAAAACAACGATCTAAAAAGTGTCGAGGAATGATTAAAACAAAAGACACCAACGTACTTACTTCAAACAAGCATCATTGTGAATCTCAAATTAATACACAATTAAATGGACAGAATACTCTAACCAAGGTAAAAAAGCAAGTCCAAGACAAAAATATTGCTGCTCAAGATAGTGCAGTGTTTGTTCAAAATCACTTACCATGTCCTCAAAAAGTCATGTTAGGACAGTTTCCAACGTCTAAGAAACCCTTAACACTATCAAATGCAACGCAGACTTTACAAGAGGTCACTGTGGAAAAGAACAAGAGGAATTGGATAGTTCTAGTGATGTTGAGGATGATGATGATGATGATGATATTCATAATGATGATGATGATGATGAAAAAGAAGAGGATGAGGGTTTTATGTCTATAAAACCATTGCGACTTCCCCAGTTTTTAAGAACAAGAGTACCTGGAGAAAGTTATAAAAGGATCTACAACAAGCGTTGTGTTTAAAAAAAAATCTATATCAAGCAATGGCAAATAGAGAGAGTTGTATTCAGTATGTATCTAATATAAAATGAATTTAATAAAAATAATTTATGGTTATTGTCTGCTTTTTCTTAATTACTATCACTACATCCTCCCACTATTAATGCAATTGTTAACCATCGACAGTCTCTAGCTATGTTTAGAAAGAGAGAGTGGACATAAACAATAGACTCGATCTATGGTTTGTGTATCGAGCACCATAATAATACAGCATCGCTAAGCTAAATTAAAGCAATAGTTATGTCAGGTAAGGGGTTCAAATCCTTGCTTTCTTGTATTGAAAATGTGAACATAAGTCAAAGGCTTTAACCACTTGAGTGTTTACAAAATTTTCCAGTGTACATTGACTCAACCACTTGCTCGTTTTTAAATGTAGATTTTGTTTTTATTTTTTCGATAATATTGTATTTATGAGTCTTGAGAACTGGGTGTTTAATATAGGGTTAAAAGCATCTTAAAATAATTTTAGAAAAGCTCTCAGGTATCGTGTCATGGGTTTTAGTAATACATTACTGTTTGTTGACTAGCATTTACCATTACACAACATTATTTTGGTAAGCTCTACATGTTGTTTGAATATTCAGCCATTTGACTGGTATAATACAGCTCTCCATGAATCCCTGTCCTGAGCTAATCGTTTCATCTCTATACAGCTACCACACTCTACATCCAAGGCTATCTGTTTAACATATTATAACCTTGGTCTACCCCTACAGTTCTTGTCCTCAGCCCTTACTTCCATAACTAAGCTTGCTATTCCTGGGTGTCTTAGTATGTGTCCTACCAACCTATCGCTTTACTTCATTAGCAGTTGCCTGAAACATCTCACCTCTCCCACTTGTCTTAATACCTCTTTGTTTGTACCCTTATTTACCCAATTAATCTTTATCATTCTCCTGTAACCCCACATTTCAAACACTTCAATTCTCCAATTTTCTGCTACACCAATAGTCCAATTTTCACTTTCATAGAGTGTCACGCTCCAGACAAAGGTCTTCAAGAATTACTTCCTAATACCTAAATATATATTCAATGTCAACAAATTCTGTAGAAATGCTTTCCTTGCTTGAGCTACATAAGAATCCTAATCGTCTCTGGTATAATGTCTTGTTTAGCAAACATAGTTGGTCAATAGGTCTATGCATTAGTGGTATATAACCCAAAATAGCAAACAGTTTTTCTAAAACCCTACTCACTGGTCAATAACAAGCATAGTCGCCAAAGTGTTTCGTTGGTATGTAGTTAACTCATGTCTGGGTAATCAATTCTTATTGCAAGGCCAGTCAACACCTAAAAATTCATCTTAACATATAGTCTAATTATCATTCTATCTACATACCAGTGTCTAATGAATAGTCAATATTAGTTTAGTCTTTACCTAAAATCTAAAATCCAATATCAAATTTCTAAAATCTAAAACAAAACAAAATATAGTATAGAAAACATAATTCCAAGTAATACAAATCCTTATATGTTTTTCTTTAATAATTACTTACCGAAAATTTAAAGTCATGACATTATGGCTTGGTCTTTTTGTAAAATCTAAAATGTAAAATGTAAATTCTAAAATCAAAAGTCTAAAATCAAAAACAAATCAAAAATCTTACTTGCATTAACTGTATATTGAACCCAGTCCACCTTTGTATTTGTAATCCAAGTAATAATTTGAAAAAAAAATACAAGGGTAATCAGTCATAAAACATTATCCCTGCTTTTTATATGTTTTTGACATGAGTATTAACCTAAATTCAAACCCTGTTCTACCTTAGTCAAAGGCTAACAGCTTAACCACGGCACCACCACAACCGTCTTTCTTAGTTTTGTTCGTTCTAAGCCTTAAAGCTAAAAATCGAGTAAAGGCCTCTAGTGCAAGAGCCAAAAGTGCTTGCCACTGCAGCACAAAAAGGTTAGCAAGTAACATTAGACTCCAAAAAGGATCGTATTGGTTCGGTTTGGTTCAGTGTAGTCACCATCTTGTTTTCTTAGCTACCCTCTTTAACCAATCAATTCAAGGTATTCTACTCTTAATTCTTGAATCGATAAATTGGATTTTATGCACACAGTTTGTCATGTCATGCCTGAAACCTATACTCTCTGTGTACTGCGGTCAGGTTTAAAAACAAGTTTCAATGTTTTAAGACTTGTCAGTCACCATACGTGTAGCCTACAATAATTATTTCTCTATCTAGCTATGTTTCGTCACTCACCATAAACATCTAACATTATGGGTTTGCAATATATTAAGAAAAACAAAAGTCCATGACCTTGTTGTTTTCAATCGTTTTGGGAAAATTCATAGGCCATAAAAAGAAAGCGCCATGCCAAGTTCTAGGACACCTTATGTGTCCAAATCCCATTATTATTTTATATAATCTCAAATCAGTAACCTTGCCGTTTTGTGATATTTAAATAAATGCATGCATCATAGGAAATATCATAAAAAATATTCTTAAAACAAGTCGTCGCAAGACCCTTTTCAATCAATGCTTCACAAAATATCGATTCATCCATTGGACATGGTCACCGTGGTCGGCGAAATGCTTGTTTAAACACAACCGGCACTGTTTCTCTCTACTATGACATTATTAAAATAAATTCAAAAGTAAAAAATCTAAATTTTCAAAATGTGTGGTTAGGCTCTTTGTCAAAATTTCAAAAAATAAATAATTAATTCAAGAAGGGATTGTCACCCTGAGTCTTATAACAGTGTTCAAATCTGATTATTGGTTTCCGCTTATTTCCTGTAAAATCTACATTTATTGTTTTAGGGATAAAATAACCGATCGTGGAAAATGAGTATTTAATGACCAATGTTTTGAGCTGCCACACCTAATCTTAGGTTCTTAGTTTCCAAGATATCAATTTATCATAAAAAACAATGGATCTTAGGTGCATTTATCATTTTTAGGTGTTAAACACCTTTTTTACCTTTAAAATCCCTATTCACTGTTTTAGGGGTGAAATGACCTATCGTGGCATAAGCGTATGTCATGACCTATTTTTAAAGCTATCACACTTAATTTTAGGGTTCTTAGTTTCCAAGATATCGATTTTTAAATTTTGGGGGTATTTTTAACTCTCCTACTATTTTTTCATAAAAAACAAAAGATCTTAGGTTCATTTATCATTTTTAAGTGTTTAACACCTTTCTCCCTGTAACATTACTATTTATTCTTTAAGGGGAGAAATGACCTATCGTGGTAAAAGCGTATCTTATGACCTATTTTTAAAGCTATCACACGTAATTTTAGGGTTATTAGTTTCCAAGATATCGATTATTCAATTTGGGGGGGGGGGATAGTTTCACCCCCTAAAGGGGGACATCGCCACAAATGCTAGGACCCCTCATACAAGTCACTAGCATGATTGGTTCGCGAGATATTAACGAAAATGTAGTTAGGCCCTTTGTCAACATTTCAAAAATACATTCTAAAAGGGGGCTTCATCCCAAGTCCAACAATACGTCATACACGTTCCAAGCCTTATTGGTCCGTGAGATAATAACAAAAAAAAAAAAATACGGTAGTTAATCGCTTTGGCACAATTGGGATAAATTTATGGGCCAGTCCATAGGGACCAGTCGAAAGGGACTGGTCCAAAGGGATCAGTCAAAAGTGACCCATCAACAAGAACCCGTCCACAGGGACCCGTCAACAAGGACTCGTCCACAGGGACCCGTCAATAGGGACCCGACCACAGGGACTCGTCAACAATGACAGGGGCTCTCACCTCAAGGCCTGAGATGCCCTCTTTGATTATTGCTTTGCCTATCGACAAGTGACACTTGAAATACTTTTTGATCACCCCTCGTGGGTTGGGTTAGGTTAGGTTACAGTACAGCCGTCATCTTTAAAAAGCCCGCCCTCTTACAAAAGCCAGCAGTGGGCATGTGTAAAAACCAAAAACAAGCATGCTAATTCATATTGGCTTTCCACCGTACACATCTCTCTTGTGTGGAACACCGATTAATTTCATATTAGCATTCAAACTCCCACATGTCGCACTTGGAAAGCGAGATTTTCGAAAAAATTACAACTACACCCCCTAGTAGGGGTAGGTTTTATTTTACGGTGGAAATATGTTTTCCAATGGAAGGGGGGGTGTCAGCCCGAGTTCAACGACACCTCATTCGTCAAAATCTGATCAGGGGTTCGAAAAGGCGCGCCATGTAAGTAGTTGGACTCACGCGGCCGCCATCTTGTAGGATGAAAGCATCAGGAGGCATTAGAACCGGCCAAAACACACTACTAATTTCTAAACGGTTGGAGTGATTTCAATGAAACTCGGTAAGAACATAGCACCATTTTGGCTGACCCCGACCGTGCCCTTCAAATTTTATTCTGTCGCACCAATCCATCATGGCGGCTGTGCAAAATATTTCACCAGCATTCAGTATCTCCGAAACTATTACAGATGTCACCCTGAAATTTTGTACGGTGATAAAGGGCACTACTAGAAGTTCACCTATGAGACATTCAAAAACCTGGAGACTACAAAACCAACATGGCGGCAAAGAGAATTTGAGACTTTTAAATAGACTTTTCTCGGGATTTAACCATCCAATCGTAATGAATCTTGTTACAGCAAATTTTATACACATTGTAATGCACTGGCGTCTAATTTAGTTCAATTGTTTATATAACCTCAAAATGGCGGCTGTGCGAAATATTTCACTGGCATTCTATATCTCCGAAACTATTAGATATATCACCCTGAAATGTTGTACGGCGATAAAGGACACTGCTTCAAATTTATCTGTGTAATTTTCAAAAACCTGTAAAGTACAAAACGAGCATGGCGGCCTAGCGAATTTGAAACATTTTAATAGATTTTTCTCTTGATTTAACCACCTGAACGCAGTGAAATTTGGTACAGTAAATGCTTATACATATGTAATGCAATGGCATCTAATTTAGTTCAATTGTTTACACAACCTCAAGATGGCGGCTGTGCGAAAGTTTTGGAATTAAGTTTTTATTTCTTACGTCGTAATCATGCGATCGAAGTGAAAGTTTGAATAATGAAGCAACGCAACAATTTTCCTTTCAATGGTGCATAACTCTATGGCCTATACATATAACAATCCAAAATGGCGAGCATGTGAAATATTTTTACGGATCTCAATATCTACGAATTTTTTACAGTAATCAAACTGAAATGTCTTATGTTCATAGAGGCTACGACCATAAGTTCACCTATAGGTCTTTCAGTAACCTGGTGAGCACAAATCCAACATGGCGGCGACACGAAGTATAAATATTTAAATGGACGTTTCTCGCGATTTAACCATCCGAGTGCAGTGAAACTTTGCACGTAAAATGCTTATACAAATGTTAATCCACTGGCATCTAATTTATTACAATTGTTTTCATAACCACAAGATGGCAGCTGTGCGAAATTTTAAAATCTCGTTTTTACTTCTCGTGTCCTAATCATGCGATTGAAGTTTGAGTATCACACGTACACAATAATCTACATGTAATAGTACATAAATAAAAATCCATCCTGGCAACCTTCTGAAATATTTAGACGGTTCTCAATATCTACGGATCTATCACAAAAATCAAACTGAAATTTTGTATGTTGATAGAGGCAATTAACATGAGTAGGAAATATGAAAATAGGCTGTATAGTTCTTCACGGAACTACTTGTTTTCAATTGTGAGTTTCTTTTTTACTTTCAGTGGCAATATGACTTGCTTGGAGGTTGATCGAACATGTAATTGACATACAGAGATGTAAATATAGAAACATTTATTCAATAAAAATCCATAATAGGAGCGACAACGGTGGTGGCAAAAACGAAGAAGCACTATATGACAGCTTTAAAGATAGTGTTGTGTGTGGATGTTGGGGGGAGAATGAGCAACTGGGCTATCAATAGTGAATGGAATGTGTTAGAAATGAGGAAATATTATGATAAATACTAACATTTTGTTTTGGGCGCGACGGTAGTCTACCGCTCGACTGCGCCCTTAGCACTTTGATGAGCAACTGAGCGATAACGTCGCCATCAAGAACCGCTACTCCTCTGTCATCTAGCGACGGATATCGTACCTTGAGAATACATTTGCCTTTTGCGCACTTTGTAACGATCAGAGGAGCTCTACGCGTGTTCTTTTCAATTGGACGGTAATCTACCGCAGGCGCGTCCGGATGAAGGTTAACCTTCGCTAGAATCCTCAATCCTCACGCTGTCATTTTGTTTTGTGGGCTATTTGTATGTTCTATATCATGGTGCCCTGTACTTCTTGTATTTTATTTTGCAGATTGCAGCTGTGCAACTTGGTACAGAAAGCCCAGGTTCAATTCCTGGTTCTGTTAGTGCGAGCGCTGGTGCTTTCTGTGTTGTATTATAGGGACTTGTGTTTATTGTTTCAAGTGAGCAACACTATTCCTCTGTGTTCCATTCTACGGACTTGTGTTTTTGTAACAAGCGAACAATGTAACTATTCTGTGTTCTATTATAGGAACTTGTGTTCTTGCAGCAACCGAACAATGCTAATAATTTAAGTTCTATTATAGGGACTTGTAATTTTTTTTACAGACGCATATATGTCAAAATATCCCAAAGTCGAAAGTTAGTATGTATACAGAACAAGCTGTCTTGCACTCACAGCTATGTGGCTATTTTGCCTAAGTTGTGACAGTGCAAGTAAATAAACGATGAAAGTTAGTATGTATACACAACACGCTTTATTGCATTCACTGTTAGATTTGGTTAGGTGTTGCAGTCTGTGACAGGTATAAAACGGAGGCCCCAATGTTGGGATTGCTAGTGTTCTGCAAGCTACTGAGAGAGGAAATTGCTTCTTGTAGAGAGAGAGTTTTATGCATTATGGCTAACGTATCAACCTCATTCTGTGAAAAATTTGGTAGAGCTTTCACTCGAGAATCATGTAGCAAAAGCCACACGCATTCATGCGGAACCCTTTATCAGTGTAAAAATGGAGGAGTCTTACGATCACGAAAACCTAACAAGCGTAGAAGGTGCGAGCCTACAAAGAACGCTCATCAGTCAATAGTTCCTGATGGCAAGGAAGTTGTAGTCCATGAACGGGCATTTACAGACCGAATGCGATATTACTTTATTCGATGTGAAACGTGTGATGATGCGGAATCATATCTCGAGGAAGTGAAAGAATGGGTAATTGAGCTTATAAAAAGAGAACTCATTTTCGATAATTCAATAAAGATGAATGTTATGCTCAAATGATTGCTGATCAACGTGCTCGAGGAGGTAGGTTATCGAGATTTTAAAACCAAAAAATAAGGCTGTGTTTAAGGGAACGGATCTAAAAGAATTTGTTAAGAAACAGTTAAAGATAAAAATCCCAGAATTACAAAAATCTGAAATGAAAGGTAGAGGGTGGGCTCTGTTGGGTGTAGATGTTTTGCGGATTAGAATTAACAAGTATAACCCTCTTAGATGAAGTACATTCCTACAACTCCCTAAAGAATCTACGCAAAGAAAGCATGTATAAAAAATAACAACAATGACGATTGGTATTTCTTCTGTGCAATGCTGTCAAAATCCATTGAAAGGGATGCTGATTATGTTTGCAATTAAAAAGGTGTGCAAGATAAATATGACTTTTCGGACATCACATTCCCCATGGCTGTTATTTCTATTAACAATTTTGAATAAAGAATAATATTTCTGTAAACGTTTCCTGTTTAGATTATGAACACAAAGTTATGCCACAAAAGGTTGTTGATGAAGTGTTAGCAAACCATACTAATCTGTTGTAGATTACCAACAACAAAGGCTTATGACATTTTGTTTACATAAATTCTTTATCGGCCTGGTCCGAAGTGAACTAACGAAACACCATGATGTCTCGGCTATATGCATGCGCTGCATTTCTCATTTCGATGGCCAGCACGTGCGAAGTGCTGCCGAGAAATCAGAAGAACATGAAATATACTGTCTTGACCAACAAATTGCTCGTGTAAAATTACACGATGGCAGTTTCAAATTGTGTATTGGAGATGTACACCATAAGGTTGAAGTTCCTGTCGTGGCTTATGCCGAATTTGAATGCCTCTTGAAACATGTTCAGTTTTGTCCACCTAGGTACGAAGCGAGGTGGAATATCTATCACGATCATGAACCCACGAGCCTTAGTGAATATTTCAAAACAGATTCCTCAATCGAAGCCATACAATTCGGTTTACATGGAGAGCCGAACCTATTCCATAGACCTAATGCAGTCAAGGAGTTAATTAATCAATTAACAAGCTTGGCTCGCACATTAAGTTTTGTGCACGAAGAAAAACTGCCTTTGAACGTGACAGAGGAGCAAGAATGAGGCTAAGTCATGTTGCATATGTGGAAAAGAATTTTATCAAGAACATAATTGCCAAGTGAGAGACCACTGTCATATCTTCGGGGAACACCCTGGCTGTGCACATAACAATTGCAATTTGAAATGTAAACAAGTCACATTCTTACCCGTGTTTATACATAATCTCCAGAATTATGATATGCATTTTATTGTAAGAGAACTATGTTCAACACCGGGGAGAGTGACAAATATTCAGAACACTAGTGAAAAGTACATTTCCATCACGAAATATATTCAAGATGATTCTGTGCGAATAACATTTATAGACTCATTTTGTTTCTTGAATAGCAGTCTGGAAATACTAGCCAAAAACTTACAACACTTTCCTGAAACTATGAAACACTTTGGAGAAAACGATGCTTGTTTAATGAGGAGAAAGTGCGTTTTTCTTTATGAATACATCGACTCGTGGGATAAATATGAAGATACGAGTCAACCTTCAAAGGAAATGTTCTTTAACAAATTACAAGGCGAAAATATTAGCGATGAGGACTATGAACATGCAAAGGACTATGAACATGCGGAACCTTTCATCAGTGTACAAAATGCAAGGAAATTTTTCAAACTCAAACAACGCACAACGCCACGAGGAGTCTTGTGGTTCAGAGGGAGGTTACAAGCCTGCCCTAGTTTGTTCAGATCACTAAAATTATCCATCTTGGGCTAATATTTCAGTGTTTCTATGTGAGGAGCTAACTTTCAAAAGAGACTTTGTCACTCAAATACAACTTTAGGGAATGACCAAAAAACCGATTTCTCTCAAATTAACATCTTATTGCTTATTTTATGCATTTATGTACACACATATGGGTTATAAAAATGTAACAAGACACTCTAATGAAATCAAACTACAGTAGATATTCAGTATTTACATACTAAATTCTGGACATAGTTGTTATTGACTGAACAGAAAAGACATAATCCTTTTTGTTTGCATGAACATGGGACATAGTCCTCTTTGACTGCATAATATTTTGATAAGGCCTAAACATCTAACTCATTTCGAAACATTGTAATAAGCCGAACATTCAACCGCAATGTCATTTACTTAGTTAATATTCAAAACGTCCATTCTTATGAAACGTTACAACAAAAATCTTCTTTTATACATGGAATCCCACATCATCTTCCAGTCACATAATACTTCCTCACGAGGAACACTTGCTGCAGTTGTATCCATTAACAACCTCTTGTACCATTGCAAATCTTTTCGCCTAAACCAATTTTCACCTACTTACATTTCTAAGTTTATTTCACCCATTTCTCTCTCACTTCCGTTTCATTGTTCCCTTCTTTTTCTCTCTTTGATCTATTCTTTCCTCTCTTCAACCTCTATTCTACTTTCTCCTAAAATCTGAGGCAGATGACCTCGTAGTTCCGCCCCTTAAAACAACAACTAACTAACTCCTACAATCTAATCTACCTAAGGGGCGTGGTGGCCTCTCACCAAGGTGGACCGGGATCGATTCCCGGTCAATGCATGTGAGATTTTCGAAGTTAAATGCCATGCCCTGTGGTTCGGATTCTACGTAAAAAGGAGGTCCCGTGGCTCATGATCGCATGGTTAATGGTCACGTAAAACTAAAAGCTTCCTTCCTTCCTCCTCTACCTGATCCTTCATCTCATCTACTCTATTAACAACTACATCCAGTCTCTCCTCAACTTCTACTCTGCTTTCACCTACAATCTCCTCTACCTTCACCTACAATATCCTCTACCTCTCTTCTACTTTCACCTACAATCTCCTCTAACTGGCCCTTAATCTCTCCTCTGATCTCACTTATCACTTGTACTAGGCTTTCTATCAACTTTTTATAATCTTGACCTAACTTCTCATTAACTTTAGCTACCGTACTTGATCTAACTTCTGATTGTTATGCTCAAGTTTCTGATTAATTTCTCCCATCATGCTATCTTTCCATTTCCTTTGTAACAATCTCCGACTAGAACTGTTTCACAAGAATCGTGAATAACCAATATGACAGAGGAAACATTAATCAGAAGTTGGATTGAACAGCAAAAGCAATAATCATCATACACACAGGTCATACACTACCTCGCTGTTCACGCAAAGCATGATGGGAGTCAATTCTTATGATGCTAGAGTTCTGATTGGCTGAAGTACACAAAGTCTTGTTTGAACGAATACTGCAGTGGACAAAGTTGTTTTTTGAATGAATAGTCTACTTTCAGAGATCAATATAGCCAAGACAAAGTCACTTTTGAATGTTTACAGGGTGTTGGGACCTCAGGATAAATCTCACAAAGGGAAACCTGTACTAAACACATTTTTTTGAATTTTTGGACAAAGTCTCTTTTGAATGTGAGCTCCTCATGTAAGGAGAATATTTTTGTCAAGATGATTGTTTATATGCTCTAAACTATGTATAATTGTGGATGATAAATCCAAAAATTCTTTATTATCAGCCCCTATGTTGCTGAGCAGACACATTTATTTATTTATTTAGCGTATGGCATTTAGTGCCGGAAGTGTCCGAGGACATGTTTGGCTCACCAGACGCTATATCTGCTTCAAGCGGACACCCATAGGGTCAACTACAAGTTCCGTTAAATTTCAAGTAGTTCCAACTTTCGCTACCAGATATCACTGACACCGAGTGGTGATAGTTGGAACTTTAATAGAGCGTTACAACGAAATCTAACCTAGAAATTTAGCTTCACACAAGTTTAGTTAGTTGAAGGATCTTTTACATTCCATAAATCTATGACATGGGACGACCGGCTTTACTGACCCTTCAAAGGAAGGCATACTGAAGAATATTAACTTCATAAAAAATCCGACGACCTCGGACGGGTTTGAACCCACGATATGGGCTACAGCACCTCTGCAATAGATGAGTTATTCTTTGATTGTATATTCTATGAATTCATTTGCATTTTTATTTCTTTGCAGTTCATCGATGATTATTCAATGCTCTTTAAAGCATTCTCGTAGTCTTTAGCTTAGTAATTCAAATTATTTGACGTCCATTTCTTCGTCTCGTTTACAATATCTCCATATAAGCTAAGCTAACATAGGTATTTTTCGCTGTGTTCACAAACACTACAGACTCAAACTAGATCCTATTCATCAATCCAGGAATTAAATGCCTTTCTTAAGTAAAACCTTCTCTACTGGATAATGCTTAGGATAGATTGTTAGCTTGAGTTCTTCGAGATAAAACCTGCCTTTAATGGGCTCATCACTAACGTCTACCGGCAAATAAGTAACAGGTTTGCCAAGTTTCACTTCTTTAATACGAAACATCTCAGTGCTCCAATTGGGCGTATGACCTTTGTCGAATACGGACTTGTGTTTACTGATGCGAACGTGGTCGCCTATTTGAAGGTGGTGGCGTCAAGGATCGACTCTTTTGAAGGGATTAAAGAGCCTGCCCAGCTGAGGAATATTTTTTGTTACGAGACGAGGCTTTGTGCCAATTTTCCTGTGTTTGGTATCGTTGTAACGTGTCACCAGCTCTGCGATTAAGTCCACCCAGCGATAGGACCCCTGCGCTGTAAAGTCTCGCAACATGCGTGTTTTTAACGTTAGATTGAAACGCTCTAACTCACTTGCTTTTACGTTGCTGTACCTGGTGTATACCCCACCGTTGTCCGGTCCCAAGCCCGGTATGAGAAAGGAGGAGTTATAGCTGGGTTGGTAACTAGCTTGTAAGGACAACTAACGCCGAGTGTTGAGCGGCGGTAAATAACTCAACTCCTAAGGTAGGCCAACGGCTTTGGGCGGAGGAGCCTCCTTAGGATAGGGTGTTGGCCCCCAGTGGAGGAAATGCCACTGAAATCCAATGTGTTCTGACCCAACAGCAAAGCTGAGGAGGTGGAGGTGGAAGAGGGCATGCCAGATGACTCGGCCGTAAAAGCCCAACTCAATTATATTTTGAGTCTGCGGCGTTCCATTGCAGTTCTGGTGCTGGAAACTGCATGTCTCATGCTCTATGTGCCGCAGTGAATGGCTCTAGGATCATAATGTGTGGGTCACTCCATGGCAAGTTGCTATCCACCTTTAACAAATCCATGTCTATGGCATTCTCTCCTGCTGTTTCTCTACAAGCCCAACGGCGATGGGATAAGTATGACGGAAGTAGGTTTGGGTTAACTGGAGGCTTCTAGTCTGGACCTGCACGTTGGCGGCAGATGTGTGATGGTCACCTCCCTGAGACCTGTGGCTACTCAGGGATCTGGTCCAGCATATATGACTGGGCAGGCCTATTTAGGATCACCGCTGCCCACCCTGAATGCGGAACGCCCTAGAAAATGTGGGCTAAAAATCAGTAGTCACATCCAAAACCTGTCTGGGAAACCGCACTCAGAGGGTTACCGGTACTTGCGGTCGAAATCACGAAGGAAAGAAAACTGCGGTCATCACTATTGGTGCATCGAACGTCAGAACAATATTAGGCAACGATAACAGGCCAGAAAGGAGAACAGCCCTCAGCAGCCAAACGCTAAACAGTTTCTACATTGATGTTATTGCCCAGAGTGAAACCAGATTCGTGGGAGAAAGAAAAATCATTGAGGCTTCAGCAGGCTACACCATCTTCTGGAAAGGAAAGGAGAAGATGAACCTCGCATCCATGGTGTGGGTTTTTCAGTAAACACTAAATTGGAGAATGAACATCGACTCGTTCCCATTGCAGTAGATGTATGACTTATCACTCTCCGCATATCTCTTGAAGGAGGCAGGTTCATAACTCTCATCTCTTCATATGCCCCCAATCTTACGGATGACGAGGATCCTAAGAACCGCTTCTACAACCAAATGAACAGTCCTCACTAAGGTGCCTGCTACAGACAAGCTTGCACTACTAGGATATTTCAACGCCAGAGTGGGGAGGGACATCCTCTTAAGGGGAAAGTCATGGGTAATCATGGAATTGGTAACTGCAATTCTTATGGTCAGTTACTTCTTGGCCTGTGTGCTGAGCATGGGCTCTTTATCACCAATACCCAGTTCCAACTGTAAAATCGCTTCAAGACCACAAGGATGCACCCTAGCTCTAAACATTGATAGATTATGTCATTACACGACAGTGCGATAGGAGTGATGTCCTAATCATGAAAACAGCCCGGAATATTGATGACTGCTGGACTGATCATAAACTTCTAATCAGTCGATTTAGGATTTCTATCCATAAAAAGCCACGTACCGTTTTCATGAATCAAACAAGGAACATGTTCAGCACCTCTAAGCTTCAACTTGATAGCGTTGCCACAGATTACCAAAACTCTGTTCTAGAACAACTAACTCACAATCCAAACAACACAAAGGACGTACAATATAAATGGACCACACTTCAAAATATCATCACAGAGTCTGCACAGAAAGTCATTGGCTATGAGGAAAGGACGAGACAACACTGGTTTGAAAATAACAACGAAGAAATCCTGAACCTCATCAAAGCTAAACGGGCTAGCTATCTGATTCTCCAGATTCATCCTCCAGAGAGAAGAAATTGCGTTTGCAATAACTAAAACGGAAGTGTCAGTCCGAAATCAGGGAAATAAAGCACAACAGGTGGCAGCAAAAAGCTAAGGAACTTCAGAAATTCTCAGATTTCAGGGACTTACGCAACTCCTACGCTGGAATGAAAGAGTTGTATGTACCGGTCCGATCATCATCAGGAACTTGAAAGCGGTTGATAACTCCACCATTCTTACAGACAGGCAGGATATCTTGAAAAGATAGAAGGAGCACTTAGGTTCATTCTTGAATCGCAGTTCTGCGGCTGCTGACGATTTTCTTCAGCATGTCCCCAACCCTGGATGGACTCTTCTGCTAACGTAAAACAGTGTATCAAAGCTCTCAGCAGAATGAAAACAGGGAAAGCCCCAGGATAAGACAACATTCCTCTTGAACTCATTCAAAGTGGAGGATTACCTCTAAAGACCACGGAAATATTCCTGCTACCTTGTAAAACTCCAGAATAGTCACAATCTACAAGAAAGGTGATCGCGGTATCTGTGGCAACTACCGTAGTATTTGGCATAGCTAGAAAAATATTTGAACGAATCTTACTCAAACAACTTCAGGTTGCTTCGGAGAGGTTACTTACTACCTGAATTTCAGTGTGGGTTTCGGGCTACTCGTGGTACAATCGACATGATCTTCTTAGGAAGACAACTCCAACAGAAGGGATGAGAACAAATGACAACTATATTTTTAGTGTTTTATAACCTTGAAAAGGCCTTTGAGATGGTTCCTCGCAGCGCTATGTGGATGGTTTAGAGGCGCTTTGGATGCCCAGAATATTTTGTTAGTTTGAGCCAACCTCTCCTAGAAGACGGGTGGTCAGGTAATATGTCAGAATGATATCTCAGAGGAATTTCCAAATACAAATGGACTCAAGAAAGGATATGTACTTGAACCTACACTTTTTGCCCTGTACCTGGCAGCAGTGCTTTATGAGACATCGCCTGCAAACAACTCAGGTGTAGAAGTTAAATATCGGTATGACGGGGGGCTCTTCATCCAGGACAGACTCCGCTTCAAAAGATTAACCTACTCCACTCGGGTCACAGATTTGCAATATGCAGATACCAATGCTTCTCCAGCCCACACACCAGAAGAGCCTCTGCAGTCTGCCAACTGTCAACATTCAGAAGACCAAAGTGCTAACTCAGCCTGCTCTTGGAACCATCCTCCCAGAGTTTGATATCAACATATCTGGCTCAGCTCTGGAAAGGGTGGAACACTTCTCGTACCTTGGTAGTATTCTATCAGCGAACTGTACCTCTGAAAAGGAAGTGGAAAACAGAATACAGGCTGCCCATGAGGCTTTTGGACGTCCCTCATAACGTGTGTTCCTGAACAAAGATCTAAATATCTGCTCGAAAGTATTGGTATACCAAGCTGTGGTTATTTCTACGTTACTCTACGGATGTGAAACCAGGAAATCAAGAAACTGGAACGCTTTCATTAAAAACAACTTGGATCCATCATGAACATCAAATGGCAGTCCTTGAGAAAGCAATGCCAAACAGTATTGAAGCCACATTGTTGGTCATCGGCTTAGATGGGCAGGCCATATCCATCGTATGAGAGACAGCCAACTCCCTCGTCAAATCCTGTATACTGAACTCAACACTGGAAAGAAGCCATGTGGTGCTCCTTTGAAACGATATAAAGACCAATTTAATCAGACCATGAGAAAGGTAGAGATGAACCCAACTACTAGGCATACTCTTGCACTGGATCGGCCTCGCTATGTGTAACCATCACAGCTACAGTTGCACAGTTATAGCAGGAACGTCGAAGACAGGAAGAGGAAATTCGCCAGAGGTAGAAGATACGTCATACACTATCACGTCCTCCACCGTCCATCCAATGCAACATATGTGGCCGAATGTTTTTTTCAAGAGTTGGTCTGATAAGAAATCGGCACCATCTTAATCGTCTGGACTAAGGATTATGGAACTGCAGGCGAGAAACGCAAACTCGGATACGAGTATTGGCTGACGACGACGTGGTGTAGCCTAATGCTTAACGCCTAAAGACTGTAAATAGGTAGAGAGATCCTTGTTAAAAACTCTTTACCCTGGTCTGTTTGCATAATCTTGGGTTGGCGCCCTGAACTCTGAACGACGCGTTTAAACGCCTCGGTCACTCTTTGCCCAGTTTTACTAAGCATAGGTTCTACGAATGCCATTTTGAGTAAACACCGATGAGAGTCAGCATGTACTTGATACCGTTGTTGGTTTTAGCATATGGGATCATTTCAACGAGATCGGCTTACCAGAGTTCGACCACGCAACGTGCAATAACTTTGAGTCACTCAAAGTTACGTCTGGCAGGGCTGTGCAACTCGCGAGCAATTCCCACCTTGAGCGGTGAGGGCGTTAACAATGATTTTGGCATGACGAAGCTATCCTTCTATCTCTAGGATCTCAGAATCATGCCCCGTGTGCCTGCCTTCTTGAGATGCATTAAAAGCTCCAAGCAATTGACTAGTTTATGGGGGTTATTCCAATAAGAGACGTCGACGTGTGTCTTTAATTCGTTTAATGCATGCCTGACGACGAAGACGAAGCCGAGCGTGCACTGCTTGGAAATAATTTTGTTATAACGGTTCTATACTCAATGCTCTTATTTGCATTCAGTGGCTCAGATGAATTATAATTCTGGCACTGTGCAATAGTAGACATCAAGATTTTTTGTATTTAATCAAGTCATCTTTAGTGTAATCATCTGAGTCTGGCCCCCTAGAGAACAAGAGCTTTAGGAGCCCAAACGTGGACTTGTAATTAAATCCTTTTACTGTGATCGTTTCATCGAATACCCCTATTTTTGAGTCACCAATGCAAAAACTCATGTTATCATAACGAACGCCATAAATTGTGTTGGATTTATTGTAAAATGCTATTCGAGAAAAGGAGAAATATTGTTGCAATAGGTACTTTTAAGTAAATCCATTATCTAAGCATGATATTCTGGCGTGCCCACGAGTTCTGTTGGACTTTCGGATGACGGGGTGTGCCGAGGTGAAAATACTTTTTCCTCTATTTCAGATTCGGAGTCTTGAGCCTTAGAATCAATCTCAAGCTGTCTTTGCAGTCTTAGGCTCTGCTTGGGTCTGAGCTAGAGATTTTAGATCTCGGAACTTGTTCCGAAACTTTTTCCAACGCGAATAATATGCTTCAGCTTTGTTTTCTCCGTATCTACGTTAGCAGAATAAAGTGGTCGAAACCCTTACGATAGCGTCCCTTATTGATTTCGCTATGTTAATTTATCACCAGGCAACCATGCTGGTGCTCGGACCGACAAGCCTTGCACAGCTCTGTGACGACTGCTAAGCTCATATCCGGATTGACGCGATCATCGAAAAAGTGGCGCATGTTTCGTTCATCCTGACGAAATTAAACAATACGGTTAGCAAGTAGTTCCTACTATTGCTACGAAATGCTACCAAAAACGACACCTAGCTGTGAACTTGGCTCCGAGATGCCACCGAAATCAGCACCTGGCGACAAACGTCGGAATCTAATAACGAGTTAATCAAATATCACCTACAAATTTAGCTTTACACAATTATAATTAATGGAAGATTCTTTTACATGCCATGAATCTATGACATTGGCCCGCCGGCTTTACTTCCCCTCGAAAAGAAGGCAATACTGAGTGATTTTTAACGCTCTTAAAAATCTGACGAATTTGGCTGGGTTTGAACCCGCGGTCTTGGGCATAGAAGCTCAACATACTACCAACTACGCCACCGAAGCCACCAAAGTGAAATATATGTAAATTACGTATACACATTTGAACTGCCAGTGGTTTTGGCGTCTGGGGGATGTGAAACGCAAACATTGTCAACATTTTCCGCTGCGTCTGCAATAATATTGCAGGTAGAAATACAAATCATTTACCATTTTCAGTCCAAGTCCTGCTAATTCCAAAGAATTACTATTTATTGAAAATAGTCTTGTAGTTATCTCTAGGCACTTTTATCTGCTCTTCATCCAAGAAACAAATCCATGTGTTAGTAATACTGTCCTGTTGTCAAACGAAATAATCCAATATCCAGTCTCAAAATCAGGAAATAGACTCCATATTACAGCCCAATTTAGATCTTGGTAGGTTGCGAAAAATACAAATGGCATTTTCTTTATATTATGCTACTTCCCCTATTCCTTCTTCCCAACTATACCCACTAGTACAGAGAAGCATAACTTCTTGCCGTCATGTTTCTATTAAGAAGAATAAAGGTGATCCTTCCAAGTACATGTGGTCATTAAAATTTACGGGCCAATATTCTAGGCAAATGTATTTTGATCGATTCCTTGATGTCTTAAGCCCTACCTCACAAGGATATATCTTATATATCATCCTAAGTTGATGAATTTATTATTTTTCCTGTGTTTGCCAACCGCTGAGTGTCTGCCGTGTTTTGATGAATATCTTTGCTCCTTGTAACATGTGTCACGTCTCCCCCCATTCTATCAATTAACTGAAGTTGTAACTACTACTATGACTCAGAAAATGTAAAAATATCTGAGGCTGGAATGACTTGACAACGTGGCTTATGTTATTGATTCTGGAACTTTCTCATCCCTACGCTAAGCCATTTAATTCACCCGTCACAGCATAGATAAAATCCATATGTGCTTGCAATCAGTTTTAAAGATGAGATCGGACCCTACAGAACTGCTTGCCTGAGGCCTTGGTTTGCTGAGAATAGGCATAGGGTCCATCCTCCTTAAGAAACGTGCTTCCTAATTATTCCTTCCCATATGCATTCATTACCTCATCTAATCATTATGATGTGGACTCAGCCCATTTATCAGTACGGATAGTGGGGATGTTTCTAGAATCATGTGTTCGTTTATATCAATGATATAAGACAGAACGTTCATTCCCATAAAGATATGATGATGATGATAATTGTTGTTTTAAGGGGCCTAACATCTTGGTTATCGGCCCCTAGCGTTCTCACAAAGAAAGTTTGCTTGCGGACGATACAACACTTGTAATAAAAGGTGAAACTAAGCAGGTCTACAACAGTCTGCTGACACTGTTACAGAAGAGTTAACCAAATGGTCACAAGATAATCGTCTCATAATAAACAATAAACAAACAGTATCTCTAAATTTCCACACTATACAGAATAGGAATCCTGCGAAGCCCAATATAACATTAAATGGTCAACAAATTGAAAATAAATCAGAAACAAACTTTTTAGGATTATGGATACAACATGACTTGAAATGGAATAAATATATACAATATCTGAATACTAAACTGAACTCGAGGTGCTTTGCGTTACGTATTTTGAAAACTTGCACACGCATGCACACATTAAGAAATACTTATTTTGCTTATTTCCATTCATACTTAAGATATGGGGTCATATTTTGGGGTATGTCACCAGATGTACTAAGCACGTATAGGATAGAAAGAGGGCGATTAGAATTATCGCAAATGTAAACACTAGAGAATCATGCAGACCTCTGTTTAACGAGTTAAACATTCTCCCACTGCCTTGCTTTCATATCTTTGAAACTATTATGTTTTTTAAAAGAATTTAATGAATAAAGACATTTTTCTTAAAACAAACAATGATGTTCATAGGTATAACACAAGACAAATTCAAAACATTCATAATTCACACACATACACACACAAGCACATACTGTATCAAAAAGGAACTTTACACAGGAGTTAAATTATACAATAAACTACCCCAGTATATAAAATTTGCCCCAAAAATAAAAACCTTTGAAAGAATGTTGAAAGCTTATCTGCAGTGCCATTGTTTTTACTCTGTAGTTGAATATCTTAGTGTATAGAACCGATGAAATCTATAATTATATTTTACTTTTCTATTTTAATTGTAATACCTAGCTGTAAGTTGTATTTATAGAATTGAAAATGAAAATCCATAGCCTGTTTCCAGTCTCCGACCGGGTCAAGAATGGGATGAATGAAGCCCCCATCTAGCGGCGAGGATTTGAACTGTGCCGGCTGCAAATAGTTGTCGAATAAGATTGTATCTCTTAAGATAAATAGCTATTGAATAGTAATATATAAGTTACCTGTAAGTTCTTTTATTTTATAGATGTAATTACTGACATGTATTGTACACATTTAATTGATCAAATGGATTGATAAAAATCTAATCTAATTTGATTCTCGGGATTATCATTCTTTGCTACAATGGACTCTTAATGTGAAGAGCTCTGCCCTTTGAAATGTGGTGTAAAATCGTTGGATCTGTTTCTATGTAGGTTAAACGATGGGTATTGTCATGCATGTCTTCACAAATTGCTGAGGGATCGTTGTCTTTTATCGTATTTTGTGTTCTTCATATCGTGTTGCAAATGTCTTGCACCTGACCTTCATAGATACCTTTTCATCCTTCTTCTTTGTATGTGAAGAAATACACACCTAGCTTTCAATGTGGGGTTTTCTTCGTTAGGCTGTTGTTATGTATGTGCTTACCGAGTGTGTTTCAGTCTGAATGCTATATTGAGTCCTTGTTTCTTGAAAATATTCGTTATTCTTTTGTGTCTTTATTTACGAATTGAACCGCACATAATTTCTTCTTTTGGGGGCTCATTATTAATTTCCCCTACTTTGTTTTGATGTTTCATTAGTATTCGGTTTACTTGTTGGGTGTGAACTTGTTTTATCGTTTCATTTTCTTTTTTAAGTTCTGGATTGACATTGGAATACCGTCTCAAAGTAGATGCCTTCTTTTAAAAAATTCAACTAAATAACCTAGTAAATTGATTATAATACATTAAAAGTCTATATTGCAATCCATGCCTAGTCGGCTTTCTCCTGCTACTTACTCTCACAAGCATAAGGCTACACTGTAATACACTGTTTAGAGCACATGTATCAAGTGATAGATGTCTTGACCTATACTATAATACACTATTTAAAGCACATGTATCTAGGGACAGTTGTCTTGACCTATACTATAATACACTATTTAAAGCACATGCATCTAGTGATAGTTGTCTTGAGCTATACTATAATACACTATTTAAAGCACATGTATCAAGCGATAGTTGTCTTGATCTATACTATAATACACTGTATAAAGCACATGTATCAAGTGATAGTTGTCTTGACCTATACTATAATACACTATTTAAAGCACATGCATCTAGTGATAGTTGTCTTGAGCTATACTATAATACACTATTTAAAGCACATGTATCTAGTGATAGTTAGTAGTGTGTTTGAGCCGGTTCAGATGCCACCTCCACCTCCCCACCTCACAAGATGGCGGTGGCGCGATATCTCTCGAACGCATGGTCGGATTTTGACGAATGAGGTGTCATTGAACTCGGGCTAACACCCCCTTTCCAACGGACAACATATTTCTACCCCAAAAATAAAATCTACCCTACTAGGGGGTGAAATTGTAATTTTTTAGAGAATCTCTCTTTCCAATTGCAACATGTGAGAGTTTGAATGCCGATATGGATTTAAACGTTGTTCCACATAATGAGCATGTGTAGGGTGAATAGCGACTATGAATTAACATGCTTGTTTTATGTTTATTACGCATGCCCACTCATGACTTTTGAAGAGGGTGGGGGGAGCGAATCTCTGTGGATGGGTCCTTGTTGACAGGTCATTGATGACAAGTCCTTGTGGAAGAGTCCTTGTGGACAGGTCCTTGTGGACAAGTCCTTGTGGACAGGTCCTTGTGGACGAGTCCTTGTGGATGAGTCCTTGTTGATGAGTCCCTTTAGACCGATCCCTTTAGACCGGTCCCTTTGGATTGGTCCCTATGGACTGGCCCATGGTTCCTAATGCTATGATGAAATTAAACGTTGTTCCACATGAAACGCATGTGAAGAGCCGATTGCTACTATGAATTAACATGTTTGTTTTTTGTTTTTTTACGCATGCGCACTTGAGGTTTTTGTAAGCGGGCGGGGTTTTTGAATAATGATTTATAGATAAGTTATTTAAAAAAAATTACCAAAAGATCCAAAACTAATATCTCATGAATTAATAAGGCTAGAGACCTGTATGAGAGGTCGTTGGACTTGAGGTGACATTCTGTTTTTGAATATATTATTCGTTTGTGTCAAAAGGGCCTAACTACACTTTTGTTGATATCTCGCTAACTAATAATCAGAGAGGGTCAAGTGAGGTGTCATAGGACTCAGGATGGTCAACCCTTTTCCATGACCAACGAATTTACCCAAAAGATTCAAAACAGCAAGGTCATTGACCTATGATTTTATAAACTAATATTCAGAGAGGCTCAAGTGAGGTGTCATGGGACTCAGGATGGTCAACCCTTTTCCATGACCAACGAATTTACCCAAAAGATTCAAAAACAGCAAGGTCATTGACCTAATATTTTTAAACTAATAATCGAATATCTACATGTGAGGTGTTATAGGACTTAGAATGGTCAACCCTTTCCCATGGCCAATGAATTTACCCAAAATACCCAATACATCAAGGTCATCGACCTGAGATTTTATAAACTAATAATCGGATACGAACATGTGAGATGTTTACCATGTGTGTGATGAAACATAGCTAGGTAGAGAAAGAATTAGTGTAGGCTACATGTATGGTGATTGACAAGTCTTTTACCATTGAAACTTGTTTTTCAGTTCAAACTGCAGTATAGAGAGAGTATAGGTTGTAGGTATGGGTTAATAAATGACGAACGGTGTACACACAAACTCTGATTTATCGATTCAAGAATTAAGAGTAGACTATCTTTAATTGATTGGTTAAAGAGGATAGCTAAAACACAAAAATGCTCAGTGGTTACCGGGGCAAAATGGTCGCCACACACACACACACACAACAAGCTTTAAATACTTGAGGCTAATAATCTATACACACACACTCGCTTGTTCTAAACTAAACTGTGTTGCTGTCAGTGCTCAGACAGTAGGCTAATGACAAAAAAATGCATTGCTAACAGAAATATAATCATTTCCGGTTGTATAATGTTACCAGCTATCCATTTTGTGTTGCAGTGTTAAGCACTTTTAGCTCTTGTACTGGTGGTCTTAACTCAATTTCCAGGTCTGATGCCTAGAACGAGTCAAACTAAGAAACAAGGGCAAGGTGGTGTAGTGGTTAAGCTGTTAGCCTTTTCACCAGGGTTCGATTTCAGGTTAATATGCATGTCATAAACATATTAAACAAAACAAAACAGAGATAACGTTCAAAACTGATTACATTTGTGTCTTTCCAAATTATTACTAGGATTACAAATACAAAGGTGAACTGGGTTTGATATACATTAATGCTGTCTATCACACACTGGACTGTAAGAAAGCCAAAAGAGCAAAAGCGTAGGTAGAGCAGTGGTAAAATTGCTATATGTAGAGAACTACCTAGCGGTTTTATGAACTGGCAAAGCTATATATCGCATAAACAGTGTAGGATACAATCCAGCAATCAAATTTGTATCTTGTGGAACAGAAAAAATGCACTTTTACCTTGATGGATAGCAAATGAGTGCAGATGAATGACCTATGCATTAGCCTACCATAAGGTTATAACCACGAGGTGGAGGTGTGAATTCTATATTTTATTGTTTAGAGACATGGCTTTTTTGTAACCAGTAGATTTAGTATTTTGTAAATATTCATTTTTGTAATTGTAAAAATAGTGGAAACATTTTTTTGTAATAGTAAATGTTAAATGTATAACTAAAAGTTATTTGGGATAAGCGTGCATGTCAAGGATAAATGGCGTGGTTGTATTTGTTTTTCAAAGACAGGTATGGTTGTGTGAATGTATGACTATAGATAGAATGATAGAGAGAGAGAGAGAAAGTGTGTGTGTGTGTGTGTGGGTAGCATTGATTGTTCAACCAAAGCAAACACGGCAAGGTAGGATGGTGGGGTAATTAATGTATATAGCAAATGGTAAATAGTATACTGTATTTTTTTTTTAACACTTGTGTTTCTTTTAAATGCAGCGGTAGATAGGTGTTATTTTGTAAAACAGTCTTACCTACAGTAGTAGTATTAGTAGTAGTAGTAATAGTCCTATACGTTTTTGGAAACAAACAGAAAGAGAATGCACTATTGCCATGGCCAAGCACATCCATTTAAATAATTTCAAGAAAATTTTAATCAGCAAATGTGTGTTTTACAAAACTAAACTTTCAGCATGGACTAAATCATAAACGTGTCGTCTGTGATATGGAAAAAATAGGAAATACATGTTTCCATATCAACACAATGTAAAAACTTAAAACTGACCTTTAAAAAATGTAAATGGGAAATTGACAAATGGGTAAACAACAACAAAATGGAAAATTCTTGTTTCCGTATCATGAAATCCAAAAACTTTAAACTGTCATTTTCAAATCGTGTACATGGAAAATTGACAAATGGCAATGTGTGAAATGTGAAAATGAAAAACAAATGAACAAATGGCTATCATTATTTAAAAAAAATAAAAAAACCGTCGTGTTCTATCGTTAAAGTGTGAATCAAACCACATCTACTTATTTGAATCACCCGAGACTGAGTAGACCTGTTTTAGTTCTAATATACTTTTAAAATTTTATGTAAAAGCTCGAATTGAACTCAAGAGCTTTAGAGTGCCAGCTAACTATTATAACCGTTACGTCACAAAGAAAACTTTACACTACTCTTAATGAACAATAATAATAAAAAGAATAATAAATATTGTTTTTTTTTTTTTTAAGAATGAACATGGTGACACTGTTTCTGTTGCACTGTCTGCTAGCTACTAGCCACCAGCTGGGGTCTTAGAAAACGATACAGTTGACATTTTGCAATGAGATGTGACATGTTTCAAAGTATAGTATTATGGGTTGCTGTTGAGTAAAAACTAATCCTGTACAAGGAAGCAAGGGTTCGAACCCCTTACCTAACATTACTATTGCCTGAACATGGCTTGACGACACTGTATTATTATGATACTCGGTACACAAACCATAGATAGAGTGTGTTGTTTAAGATCACTTTCTTTCTGAACATAGGTGGAGATTGTTGATGGTTAACAATGACATTAATATAGTAGGACGTGGGTATAGCAATTAAGAAAAAACAGACAATACCCATACAATATTTTTATTTATTTAATATAAGTACTTGTACAATAGTTACATTCAAAATACATTTCTTTTTTCTCTATTACTATTTAGTCCTTTTTGATTCTCTTGCATATGAAGGGTAGATAACCTTGTAGTTCAGCCCCCTTAAAACAACAACAACAACACAACCTTTTTGCATAGTTTGTGATGTTGATAACTCTTGAGATGTGGAAGATGGATTAAACATAACTTTTACAGCAGGGGTTAAATGTTGCTCAATAAACACTGCACTATTTTGAGTAGCAACATTTTTTTCTTGAACTAGCTTTTTAGCATTGTCATGATTAATTGTTGACACCAACAGTGTTTCATTTGATGCACCACTTAGATGATCACTCACACTTAAAACCTTACCATTTCTACTTTTTAGATTGCCTCGACATCTTTTTGACCTCTCTTTTGAGCATCGCCAAAATATTATTCCTTTTACATTTTGACGATTATAGTTATAAGAGTAGCCTTTATAGAGTACACGTTGTTTACCTTTGTTAATTGTAGTAAGTTCCATAGTAGCAACTAACCTGTTAGTATGATTTGCTCACTACAAAGGTTATAACTGTTCTGATAATAAAATCATTTAGCTTTGGCTTTTATATTTAATATGTACAGTTTGAAGTGATAGCAAAAGTGAGAGCAAAATGGTAGCATAGTGGTAGAAAATATAACATGTATTGTTAAGAAATAGTTTAAGCGGTTATGTGGACCCATTACATAATAATTTTAGCACGACGAAGCTCATTTTCTATATCCAATAGTTCTTCCTCATATTCAGTATAACCAGCCTGTTTATAGACATGCAGTTGCTGAAGCCGCCGGATTAGCTTACTTGGATTGTTCCAGTAGACAACCTTAACAAATGATTTTTTAGGTGTAAACAAAGCATTACCATTATCATTATTATCTTCATCATCAACATCATCATCATCATAACCATTATCATTATCATCATCATCATCATCATCATCATCATCATCATGATCATTATAATCCTCATCACTATTACTGTATAGTCCTTTTTGATCCTTTTGCAATACCACAATTTGCACAGTTTGTGTTGCCTTTGATAATGTTGGGAGTTTTTTCAGACATTGACAACTGTCCTAACACGACTTTCTGGGGAGATGATACATGCTTCTTAACAAACATTGCACTATCTTGAGCTGCAATATCTTTTTCTGGGACAAGTGTTTTAGCATTTTGAAGAGTTTTTTTAAACAGCAACGATGTTTTATCTGGTACACTACATAGATGATCACTCACACTTAAGACATCACTATTTTTACTTTTCAGCTCACCTCGACACTGTTTTGAACGATGTTTTGAACAACGCCAAATAACAGTTCCATTTTTTTTATTGGTTCGTTTTACAATATATGTATATCCTTTATAGAATGCGTATGGCATACCATTGCTATTTGTTGATACTTCCATGTCAATTGTCAAGCATGAACTACTCTCTAGCAAAGTTCACTCGATAATATAAATAATAGTTTAAAGTGAGAGGAAAAGTGGGTGCAAGAGTGGGTGCAAGAGTGGGTGCAAGAGTGGTTGCAAGAATGGGTGCAAGAGTGGGTGCAAGAGTGGGTGTAAAAGTGGGTGCCGCTTATAGTAGGCATGAATTTTACTAGAATGTGATTTGAGTAAATGTAATTTCTAAACCCAAGTAGTGAATAGTCAGTTGGTTTTGATCTATGCATGCGTAAACATGTCACATACACTGGTGTTGGATACTCAAGGCTTTAAGGTCAACGAAAACAAATACAGGATATATTTAAAGAGGTGGCTATCATTGATTGCACAACACGCGGGTTACCATATCTTTTTTTCGGACTAGTGTTTTAACATATGAAGTATTTTTTTTAAACAGCAACGATGTCTTATCTGTCACACTACATTGATGATCACTCACACTTAAGACCTCACTATTTTTACTTTTTAGTTCACTTTGACACTGTTTTGAACGATGTTTTGAACAACGCCAAATAACAGTTCCATTTTTATTGGTTCGTTTTGCAATATACATATAACCTTTATAGAATGCGTATGGCATACCATTGCTATTTGTTGATACTTCCATGTCAATTGTCAAGCATGAACTACTCTCTAGCAAAGTTCACTCGATAATATAAATAGTAGTTTAAAGTGAGAGGAAAAGTGGGTGTAAAAGTGGGTGCAAGAGTGGGTGCAAGAGTGGGTGCAAGAGTGGGTGCAAGAGTGGGTGCAAGAATGGGTGCAAGAGTGGGTGCAAGAGTGGGTGTAAAAGTGGGTGCCGCTTATAGTAGGCATGAATTTTACTAGAATGTGATTTGAGTAAATGTAATTTCTAAACCCAAGTAGTGAATAGTCAGTTGGTTTTGATCTATGCAAGCGTAAACATGTCACATACACTGGTGATGGATACTCAAGGCTTTAAGGTCAACGAAAACAAGTACAGTATATATTTAAAGAGGTGGCTATCATTGATTGCACAACACGCGGGTTACCATATCTTTTTTTCGGACTAGTGTTTTAACATTTGAAGTATTTTTTTTAACAGCAACGATGTTTTATCTGGTACACTACATTGATGATCACTCACACTTAAGACCTCACTATTTCTACTTTTATTTCACTTTGACACTGTTTTGAACGATGTTTTGAACAACGCCAAATAACAGTTCCATTTTTATTGGTTCGTTTTGCAATATACGTATAACCTTTATAGAATGCGTATGGCATACCATTGCTATTTGTTGATACTTCCATGTCAATTGTCAAGCATGAACTAATCTCTAGCAAAGTTCACTCGATAATATAAAGAATAGTTTAAAGTGAGAGGAAAAGTGGGTGCAAAAGTGGGTGCAAGAGAGGGTGCAAGAGTGGGTGTAGGAGTGGGTGCAAAAGTGAATGTAAAAGTGAGTGCAAACGTGGGTGTAGTTTATAGTAGGCATGATTTTTACTAGAATGTGATTTGAGTAAATGTAATTTCTAAACCCAATTAGTGAGTAGTCAGTTGGTTTTGATTTATGCAAGCGTAAACATGTCTCATACACTGATGATGGATACTCAAGGCTTCATGGTCAACAAAAACAAGTATATAGTTAAAGAGGTAGCTATTATTGATTGCACAACACTGAATCTATTTTTGAAATTTTGACAAAGGGCCTAAGTGCTCTTTTGTTAATATCTCGCGAACCAATAAGACTAGAGCATTGTATGAGGTATTGTAGGACTTTTTGCCGAAGACTGCTGGTAAACACCTATGTTCCCACGACCTTTTTAAAAATGGCAGCTAACCCACGAGGAGTGATTAAAAAGTAATCCAAGCGGCGCTTGTCGATAAGCAAACCGATAATCTAAGGGGGGGGGTATGACAGAGCTTGAGGCGATAACCCCTTTTGATTGATCCCTGTTGATTTGCCCCGTTGGACTGGCCCCCGTTGACTAGTCCCTCTGGATGGGTCCTTTTTGAAGGGAGTCATTTTTGACGGGCCCCGACTGACGGGTCACTCTGGACGGGTCCCTGTTGACAGGTCCTTTTGACTAATCCCTTTGGACCCGTCCCTTTGACATAATTTGGCTAAATGCATGGGCCAACCCATAGGGATCAGTCCAAAGGGACTGGTCCAAAGGGATTAGTCAAAAGGACCTGTCAACAGGGACCGGTCCACAGTGACCCGTCAGCCGGGGCCCGTCAAAAATGACTCCCTTCAAAAAGGACCCGTCCAGAGGGACTAGTCAACGGGGGCCAGTCCAACGGGGCAAATCAACAGGGATCAATCGAAAGGGGTTATCGCCTCAAGCTCTGTCATACCCCCCCCCCCCTTAGATTATCAGTTTGCTTATCGACAAGCGCCGCTTGGATTACTTTTTAATCACTCCTCGTGGGTTAGCCGCCATTTTTAAAAAGGTCGTGGGAACATAGGTGTTTACCAGCAGTCTTCGGCAAAAAGTCCAACAATACCTCATACAATGCTCTAGTCTTATTGGTTCGCGAGATATTAACAAAAGAGCACTTAGGCCCTTTGTCAAAATTTCAAAAATAGATTCAGTGTTGTGCAATCAATAATAGCTACCTCTTTAACTATATACTTGTTTTTGTTGACCATGAAGCCTTGAGTATCCATCATCAGTGTATGAGACATGTTTACGCTTGCATAAATCAAAACCAACTGACTACTCACTAATTGGGTTTAGAAATTACATTTACTCAAATCACGTTCTAGTAAAAATCATGCCTACTATAAACTACACCCACGTTTGCACTCACTTTTACATTCACTTTTGCACCCACTCCTACACCCACTCTTGCACCCACTTTTGCACTCACCTTTCCTCTCACTTTAAACTATTCTTTATATTATCGAGTGAACTTTGCTAGAGAGTAGTTCATGCTTGACAATTGACATGGAAGTATCAACAAATAGCAATGGTATGCCATACGCATTCTATAAAGGTTATACGTATATTGCAAAACGAACCAATAAAAATGGAACTGTTATTTGGCGTTGTTCAAAACTTCGTTCAAAACAGTGTCAATGTGAAATAAAAGTAGAAATAGTGAGGTCTTAAGTGTGAGTGATCATCAATGTAGTGTACCAGATAAAACATCGTTGCTGTTTAAAAATATACTTCAAATGTTAAAACACTAGTCCGAAAAAAAGATATGGTAACCCGCGTGTTGTGCAATCAATGATAGCCACCTCTTTAAATATATACTGTACTTGTTTTCGTTGACCTTAAAGCCTTGAGTATCCATCACCAGTGTATGTGACATGTTTACGCTTGCATAGATCAAAACCAACTGACTATTCACTACTTGGGTTTAGAAATTACATTTACTCAAATCACATTCTAGTAAAATTCATGCCTACTATAAGCGGCACCCACTTTTACACCCACTTTTGCACCCACTTTTGCACCCATTCTTGCACCCACTCTTGCACCCATTCTTGCACCCACTCTTGCACCCACTCTTGCACCCACTCTTGCACCCACTCTTGCACCCACTTTTGCACCCACTTTTCCTCTCACTTTAAACTATTATTTATATTATCGAGTGAACTTTGCTAGAGAGTAGTTCATGCTTGACAATTGACATGGAAGTATCAACAAATAGCAATGGTATGCCATACGCATTCTATAAAGGTTATACGTATATTGCAAAACGAACCAATAAAAATGGAACTGTTATTTGGCGTTGTTCAAAACATCGTTCAAAACAGTGTCAAAGTGAACTAAAAAGTAAAAATAGTGAGGTCTTAAGTGTGAGTGATCATCAATGTAGTGTGACAGATAAGACATCGTTGCTGTTTAAAAAAAATACTTCATATGTTAAAACACTAGTCCGAAAAAAAGATATGGTAACCCGCGTGTTGTGCAATCAATGATAGCCACCTCTTTAAATATATACTGTATTTGTTTTCGTTGACCTTAAAGCCTTGAGTATCCATCACCAGTGTATGTGACATGTTTACGCATGCATAGATCAAAACCAACTGACTATTCACTACTTGGGTTTAGAAATTACATTTACTCAAATCACATTCTAGTAAAATTCATGCCTACTATAAGCGGCACCCACTTTTACACCCACTCTTGCACCCACTCTTGCACCCACTCTTGCACCCACTTTTCCTCTCACTTTAAACTATTATTTATATTATCGAGTGAACTTTGCTAGAGAGTAGTTCATGCTTGACAATTGACATGGAAGTATCAACAAATAGCAATGGTATGCCATACGCATTCTATAAAGGATATACATATATTGTAAAACGAACCAATAAAAAAATGGAACTGTTATTTGGCGTTGTTCAAAACATCGTTCAAAACAGTGTCGAGGTGAGCTGAAAAGTAAAAATAGTGATGTCTTAAGTGTGAGTGATCATCTATGTAGTGTACCAGATAAAACATCGTTGCTGTTTAAAAAAACTCTTCAAAATGCTAAAACACTTGTCCCAGAAAAAGATATTGCAGCTCAAGATAGTGCAATGTTTGTTAAGAAGCATGTATCATCTCCCCAGAAAGTCGTGTTAGGACAGTTGTCAATGTCTGAAAAAACTCCCAACATTATCAAAGGCAACACATACTGTGCAAATTGTGGTATTGCAAAAGGATCAAAAAGGACTATACAGTAATAGTGATGAGGATTATAATGATCATGATGATGATGATGATGATGATGATGATGATGATAATGATAATGGTTATGATGATGATGATGTTGATGATGAAGATAATAATGATAATGGTAATGCTTTGTTTACACATAAAAAATCATTTGTTAAATTTGTCTACTGGAACAATCCAAGTAAGCTAATCCGGCGGCTTCAGCAACTGCATGTCTATAAACAGGCTGGTTATACTGAATATGAGGAAGAACTATTGGATATAGAAAATGAGCTTCGTCGTGCTAAAATTATTATGTAATGGATCCACATAACCGTTTAAACTATTTCTTAACAATACATGTTATATTTTCTACCACTATGCTACCATTTTGCTCTCACTTTTGCTATCACTTCAAACTGTACATATTAAATATAAAAGCCAAAGCTAAATGATTTTATTATCAGAACAGTTATAACCTTTGTAGTGAGCAAATCATACTAACAGGTTAGTTGCTACTATGGAACTTACTACAACTAACAAAGGTAAACAACGTGTACTCTATAAAGGCTACTCTTATAACTATAATCGTCAAAATGTAAAAGGAATAATATTTTGGCGATGCTCAAAAGAGAGGTCAAAAAGATGTCGAGGCAATCTAAAAAGTAGAAATGGTAAGGTTTTAAGTGTGGGTGATCATCTATGTGGTGCACCAAATGAAACACTGTTGGTGTCAACAATTAATCATGACAATGCTAAAAAGCTAGTACAAGAAAAAATGTTGCTACTCATAATAGTGCAGTGTTTATTGAGCAACATTTAACCCCTGCTGTAAAAGTTATGTTTAATCCATCTTCCACATCTCAAGAGTTATCAACATCACAAACTATGCAAAAAGGTTGTGTTGTTGTTGTTGTTTTAAGGGGGCTGAACTACAAGGTTATCTACCCTTCATATGCAAGAGAATCAAAAAGGACTAAATAGTAATAGAGAAAAAAGAAATGTATTTTGAATGTAACTATTGTACAAGTACTTATATTAAATAAATAAAATTATTGTATGGGTATTGTCTGTTTTTTCTTAATTGCTATACCCACGTCCTACTATATTAATGTCATTGTTAACCATCAACAATCTCCACCTATGTTCAGAAAGAAAGTGATCTTAAACAACACACTCTATCTATGGTTTGTGTACCGAGTATCATAATAATACAGTGTCGTCAAGCCATGTTCAGGCAATAGTAATGTTAGGTAAGGGGTTCGAACCCTTGCTTCCTTGTACAGGATTAGTTTTTACTCAACAGCAACCCATAATACTATACTTTTAAACATGTCACATCTCATTGCAAAATGTCAACTGTATCGTTTTCTAAGACCCCAGCTGGTGGCTAGTAGCTAGCAGACAGTGCAACAGAAACAGTGTCACCATGTTCATTCTTTAAAAAAAAATCAATATTTATTATTCTTTTTATTATTATTGTTCATTAAGACTAGTGTAAAGTTGTCTTTGTGGCGTAACGGTTATAATAGTTAGCTGGCACTCTAAAGCTCTTGAGTTCAATTCGAGCTTTTACATAAAATTTTAAAAGTATATTAGAACTAAAACAGGTCTACTCAGTCTCGGGTGATTCAAATAAGTAGATGTGGTTTGATTCACACTTTAACGATAGAACACGACGTTTTTTTATTTTTTTAAATAATGATAGCCATTTGTTCATTTGTTTTTCATTTTCACATTTCACACATTGCCATTTGTCAATTTTCCATGTACACGATTTGAAAATGTCAGTTTAAAGTTTTTGGATTTCATGATACGGAAACAAGAATTTTCCATTTTGTTGTTGTTTACACATTTGTCAATTTCCCATTTACATTTTTTAAAGGTCAGTTTTAAGTTTTTACATTGTGTTGATATGGAAACATGGATTTCCTATTTTTTCCATATCACAGACGACACGTTTATGATTTAGTCCATGCTGAAAGTTTAGTTTTGTAAAACACACATTTGCTGATTAAAATTTTCTTGGAATTATTTAAATGGAAGTGATTGGCCATGGCAATAGTGCATTCTCTTTCTGTTTGTTTCCAAAAACGTATAGGACAATTACTACTACTACTACTAATACTACTACTGTAGGTAAGACTGTTTTACAAAATAACACCTATCTACCGCTGCATTTAAAAGAAACACAAGTGTTAAAAAAAAACTACAGTATACTATTTACCATTTGCTATATACATTAATTACCCCACCATCCTACCTTGCCGTGTTTGCTTTGGTTGAACAATCAATGCTACCCACACACACACACACACACACACACACACACACTTTCTCTCTCTCTATCATTCTATCTATAGTCATACATTCACACAACCATACCTGTCTTTGAAAAACAAATACAACCACGCCATTTATCCTTGACATGCACGCTTATCCCAAATAACTTTTAGTTATACATTTAACATTTACTATTACAAAAAAATGTTTCCACTATTTTTACAATTACAAAAATGAATATTTACAAAATACTAAATCTACTGGTTACAAAAAAGCCATGTCTCTAAACAATAAAATATAGAATTCACACCTCCACCTCGTGGTTATAACCTTATGGTAGGCTAATGCATAGGTCATTCATCTGCACTCATTTGCTATCCATCAAGGTAAAAGTGCATTTTTTCTGTTCCACAAGATACAAATTTGATTGCTGGATTGTATCCTACACTGTTTATGCGATATATAGCTTTGCCAGTTCATAAAACCGCTAGGTAGTTCTCTACATATAGCAATTTTACCACTGCTCTACCTACGCTTTTGCTCTTTTGGCTTTCTTACAGTCTAGTGTGTGATAGACAGCATTAATGTATATCAAACCCAGTTCACCTTTGTATTTGTAATCCAAGTAATAATTTGGAAAGACACAAATGTAATCAGTTTTGAACGTTATCTCTGTTTTGTTTTGTTTAATATGTTTATGACATGCATATTAACCTGAAATCGAACCCTGGTGAAAAGGCTAACAGCTTAACCACTACACCACCTTGCCCTTGTTTCTTAGTTTGACTCGTTCTAGGCATCAGACCTGGAAATTGAGTTAAGACCACCAGTACAAGAGCTAAAAGTGCTTAACACTGCAACACAAAATGGATAGCTGGTAACATTATACAACCGGAAATGATTATATTTCTGTTAGCAATGCATTTTTTTGTCATTAGCCTACTGTCTGAGCACTGACAGCAACACAGTTTAGTTTAGAACAAGCGAGTGTGTGTGTATAGATTATTAGCCTCAAGTATTTAAAGCTTGTTGTGTGTGTGTGTGTGTGGCGACCATTTTGCCCCGGTAACCACTGAGCATTTTTGTGTTTTAGCTATCCTCTTTAACCAATCAATTAAAGATAGTCTACTCTTAATTCTTGAATCGATAAATCAGAGTTTGTGTGTACACCGTTCGTCATTTATTAACCCATACCTACAACCTATACTCTCTCTATACTGCAGTTTGATCTGAAAAACAAGTTTCAATGGTAAAAGACTTGTCAATCACCATACATGTAGCCTACACTAATTCTTTCTCTACCTAGCTATGTTTCATCACACACATGGTAAACATCTCACATGTTCGTATCCGATTATTAGTTTATAATATCTCAGGTCGATGACCTTGATGTATTGGGTATTTTGGGTAAATTCATTGGCCATGGGAAAGGGTTGACCATTCTAAGTCCTATAACACCTCACATGTAGATATTCGATTATTAGTTTATGAAATATTAGGTCAATGACCTTGCTGTTTTTGAATCTTTTGGGTAAATTCGTTGGTCATGGAAAAGGGTTGACCATCCTGAGTCCCATGACACCTCACTTGAACCGCTCTGATTATTAGTTGATAAAATCATAGGTCAATGACCTTGCTGTTTTGAATCTTTTGGGTAAATTCGTTGGTCATGGAAAAGGGTTGACCATCCTGAGTCCTATGACACCTCACTTGACCCTCTCTGATTATTAGTTAGCGAGATATCAACAAAAGTGTAGTTAGGCCCTTTTGACATAAATGAATAATATATTCAAAAACAGAATGTCACCTCAAGTCCAACGACCTCTCATACAGGTCTCTAGCCTTATTAATTCATGAGATATTAGTTTTGGATCTTTTGGTAATTTTTTTTAAATAACATATCTATAAATCATTATTCAAAAACCCCGCCCGCTTACAAAAACCTCAAGTGCGCATGCGTAAAAAAACAAAAAACAAACATGTTAATTCATAGTAGCAATCGGCTCTTCACATGCGTTTCATGTGGAACAACGTTTAATTTCATCATAGCATTAGGAACCATGGGCCAGTCCATAGGGACCAATCCAAAGGGACCGGTCTAAAGGGATCGGTCTAAAGGGACTCATCAACAAGGACTCATCCACAAGGACTCGTCCACAAGGACCTGTCCACAAGGACTTGTCATCAATGACCTGTCAACAAGGACCCATCCACAGAGATTCGCTCCCCCCACCCTCTTCAAAAGCCATGAGTGGACATGCGTAAAAAACAAAAAACAAGCATGTTAATTCATAGTGGCTATTCACCCTACACATGCACTTTATGTAGAACAACGTTTGAATCCATATCGGCATTCAAACTCTCACATGTTGCAATTGGAAAGAGAGATTCTCTAAAGAATTACAATTTCACCCCCTAGTAGGGTAGATTTTATTTTTGGGGTGGAAATATGTTTTCCATTGGAAAGGGGGTGTTAGCCCGAGTTCAATGACACCTCATTCGTCAAAATCCGACAATGCGTTCGAGAGATATCGCGCCACCGCCATCTTGTGAGGTGGGGAGGTGGAGGTGGCATCTGAACCGGCTCAAACACACTACTATAGTTGTCATGACCTATACTATAATACACTATTTAAAGCACTTGCATAAAGTGATGATTGTTTTGGTTTACAGTACTTAAAGCACATGTTAGACTTTATGCATGTATTAGACTATATTGTACTACTCTACAGGACCTGTCTACCCAATGTTTCCCTCTCTAAAAGTCGTGACTACCCATACTGGGTAAGCTGGTCTTGTGAAAAAGTAAGAACATACCGGATTTCACTTCCTTCAACTCTGGATCAGGAGGAAGCTATTTACGCTTTTAGCATGGGTTACAGAAGAATCATTTGGGGTTAAGGACACAATGGAGTGGGGGGGGGGGTTTGAAGTAATGGATGTTCCTTACAAGACTCATTCACATTCTTATCACTGCGGCATGTGTACTTCCTCCAAGCATACTACTACAAGACAGAAATAGCTCCCATCAACAGACTGACAATCATTTCTTAAATACTCGCACTTCAAGACAGCACTCTGAACGGGAAAGGATAATTTGTGGACTGCTAAATAGATAGTTGATATCAATATCTACTTCAATGACGAGACGCATACAATAAGAGACGCATCTAACGTTATCAAAAGAACTTTTGAAAGTCCACGCTTAAAGCGGAAGATAAGATTTTATATATGTTGAACACTTACTCATTTAATGGATTCCCTCTCCAATCACATTCGAGTACCTGGATTTCTTCTTTCTCATCCTGTGGATAAGATGGAATCATTTATTTCTGTGCTACCACCTTATATGTTTTAACACTTAACACACAATGTAATTGCAATGCACTGCTCAGCTGAAGTGAAGATATACAGTATATGCCTAACTACTTTCGTACAGTCCATCACATCTTACTGCTAGAGATGGACATTATACAGATAAGTGGCTATAATCCTCAGTTAAATTAAATGCTAGAGGGGGTCTATTGTAAAGTATGTAACATCAATATTGTTGCTATATTATGCTGGTAACTACTAGAATTATACGTCTGCTAGGGTACGGTAGCACATAATGGGTAACTAGTAAAACGTGATTGTGCCAACATATGCTAGCTTCACATAATGTACCTTTCTAAATGACATATAAGATGCATCCCCCAGTAGCTCAGTGATCAGAGCAACATCGTACAAAGGCGGCGATCACGGGTAGAAGTATCGCATGGACAGAAATTTAAATACGCTGTCTATCCAACAAAATGGATTGTGGTGGCAGTACAAATTACAACCAAGCAGTTTTGTCATCAACACAGTTGTAAAAATAGCACTCTTTATATTGAAATGCTATTAGGTGATGAGGAGATGTCTTGTAAAGTGGCATAATGATACTTACCTCATTCAGATCAGCAGATGGTGTTTCTGTTTTAACGCAAGGAATGAGTTCAGGAATTGAAGACTCCTCAATCTTAATGTCCGTGTGAAGGTCTGTTTCATTCTGCAAAGAAATGACTTGTTTTACAAATATGATCCTATGCTTAGGTGGAATAATATTTTACAGACGATTTGCACTGAAGAAATCAAGGAATAAAATAAAATACCAAAGGTAATTGAAAACCACATCCATATCTTTGTTACATCAACCTGACAGATTTTGCTGAGTTTATTTCAGAAAGCATTTCAGTTCGTATACTCTCGCCAAACGCTGAACTGGCATATTGTTACTAGCATCTTTTGTGTATGTTGTGACTTCACGGCGTGGATGCAGTTATTTAGAGTTACCATAGAACGTTAATAAGGACAAGCATCGTTGATAAATATCGTGATTGCTTTACCCTTTTGAGACCAGTTTAAATCAAAGATGCTTGAGGGAGAGAGAAATAAAATGAGAACGAGAAAGAATTCGAGGCTTATTCGTAAAAACAGTGGCAGCTACTAGAAATTTTTAATGCAAACCAATTCACTTGTAATTCTTAATATATCACCAATTGACGTTGTCAAGATAACGCAATGTTTTGAAAAAAGAGAACTGAACATGAATATTTTTATAGACAAGGGCTAGAGAGTTTTTCTGAATGAAACTGCTGACCACGTTCCAATGAAGGCTGAGACACAGCGCCATAGGCCATATCTGGGGTATCTTTCAAGATGAATTCGTGCCAGTCAAAAACCACCCACATTTATCTTTCTCCTCCGTACAACGCTCCAAGAAGAACCGAGAAACCCTCGCAATCAAATTAACAGTATGTATGCAACACTGGAGGCTGTCATGGAGGTGGAGGGTGGGCCATCGTCTTGCTTACAGTAAGAGGTAGCGGTGAAGGCTATCATCAAGTGTGTGTCAATACCAAGTTGTTGGCCATGTGAAGCAGTGGAGGTCAACCCAAGCCTCACATTCATTTTGATATGAGTGTTCGGATACTGACCTCATAATGTAAATTTACAGTTGAAGCCCGATGCGCTCCAGCACACACATGTTTTACGTCTCCCGGGCTGGTCTAGGTTTTGGCAGGAACAATTATTTTCATACAAATGTTCACCCTGCCTCAACATTCATGTGTGTTTCTTCCTAAACTTTGGGACAATTTGCAAGGTATTATCAATAGTGTTTAAAGATACCATGAAGACAATCATGGAAAATGTTCCCATTCTAGAAGTGATTTTTCACCCTCAATTCAGCTACTGGCCCAGTGCTTGCTAATGCCGGCAAGGGAGGCAGCTAGATATTTGTCGTTGAGAAAACATAACAAGACACAATTTGCAGGAAGTGATAAGTATTCACAGAACACCTAAATGTTGCCAGCTTACGGAACAATACACTGCGCATAGCTATAGCGGCTTCGGTGACGTAGTTGGTAGCAAGCTGAGCTTCTATTCCCAAGATCGCGGGGTCAAACCTGACCGAAGTAGTCATATGTTTTAGGAGCGTTAAAAACCCTCAGTATGCCTTCCTTCGGAGGGAAGTAAAGCCAGAGGTCCCATAACATAGATTATGGCACGCAGAAGATCCTTCCACAGAGTAAACTTGTGTGAAGCTAAATTTCTAGGTTATATTTCGTTGGAACGCTCCATCAAAATTCCAACGTTCACCACTAGGTATCAGTGACACCTTGTAGCGAAAGTTGGATCCACTTGAAATTGTACGCAACTTGTAGCTCACACTATGGATGTCCTCTTGAAGCAGCTACAGCCTCTGGCAATCCGAACATGTCCTCGGACACTCCCAGCACTATTTTTTTATTTTTTTTGTCGCGTTTACCCTCCATATGGAAGCTCTCATGGACTCAGCGAGGGAGTTCACCCCTACCGCCATTTTTCAGGCATTGTCCTAGAGCTGGGATCATCTAATCGGAGTGGATACAAATGGTGAGATAATATTAGCACCTCGCACAGGCGGCCTATACTGCAAAGTCTCATGAGGGAAGGGAATGGAAGGTTAGGATGGATAGGCAACGAAGAGGGAAGGAGGCGGCCGTGGCCTTACAGAAGGTACAGTACCCGAACATTCGGAAAGGATCTTGTTGGAATAGCCATTGCCCCGGCTGGATTGCCTATTTCTAACAGCACCGGCAAATACTACATTATAAATCACTTCCAACATGGCCTTTAGGGATTTACATACAGCAGTTACAAGAATATTGTGGATCAACAACCAACTACACGGGGCACTTACCTTTACTTACCTCCTCGGGGACTGGGAATTCAGCTTCGCCTACAATACATCCACAATACTCTTCTCCTTATATTTAAAATGAATCACACTCCAACAACCACGGATAACAAACTGAATAAAATGTATTAACAATAGTGTAAACTAATCTAGTATAAACAAAATAACAATAAACTAATTTAAAATAGAAATTAAAATAAAAACACGCAATCGTTCACACTTCCTTTCAACTCTACATCTTACTACAATGCTGTGTATAAAAATTATGAGCATAAAATCTTGGCTTGGTTTAGGCCTACACAGCGTAAAAATAAAACCGTTTAATGAAGGCTCTTACATTCGTGGCATTCCTGACACTTGATTTCATTCATTAGCTTGCGTTTGTAGAACGCACGTGCAGTGGCCTTGTTTCATCAATGAAATATCAGCACCACGCCGCACTCGGAACTGTTTTTACAATTTATATACAAGGCGGTGAGAGTGCACCTGTTCATATTATGACATCGCTCTCCAATTCTAACGGTGAATCATTCTAGCTTGCCCACATTGAGACTGCTTGTGTGTGCCTTTATAATAACAATAAAATTAACATTTAGATCTTACAAAAGTGCACATAACTACTCTGAAAATTTGTATACACTCTTTCACTCGCACCCCGCAATTGTTCATGACCAATCCGGTTCCACAATTACTCTTAACAGTGAACAATCATTCATACCAAAAACATCCGCTTCTAAAACACATGCTATTCCAAAATAATTGATTAATAAATCCTACTAAATTATTTAACTAATTAAATCATTTTCAAAAAAAATTACATATAATATGTTCATAATAATATACTTTATTTATTGTTGCTAACACGTAACTTTCGAGATTCTGGCTTCTCGGTTACAATACAATCCTCAACTAAATATATACACTGTTTTTTAACATAACCATCCTCTAACGTTCCGTAGTTTTGATATACTGCTTACACATCGTACTATATAGGTTTCATTACATTGTCGGTATAATACAGTCGACTAATTAAAGTTAACTGTACTTAATTACATAACGTCGGGTTTAATAAAATATAATAATAGTATTATAGGCATGAGTAGACAATCGTTCTCAAGTTGTATTTCTGATAAAACCCTCCTGTTAACACAGCTAAATCGTTACTTCACAAGAACTGGACTACTTGTATACAACGGCTCTCATGATCCATACCTTCTTATCAAAGAACAACAATACTTTGACTTCCCTTAAAATGCGGAACTCCCTCGCATGAGCACTCTTCATAGCTCTACAAATCCTCATATAACAGTATATATGGCATAAACAATTATCATCCACTTTGTTAAACAATAACCAAAAAGGATTAATTATTATTAACATATCTTCTGTAGGTACTTCTCTCAAATAATGGCATGACCCTCAGTATCATTCCACATGACTACTGGACAACAATTATACATGCTTAAGTTCTTCAAACCAAACTTCCAATTGTAATGAACGATATTAGACAGTCGTGATTAACCTCCTAAAGTTTACTCCACAACAAGATAAATAACTGTTGACTCGTCTGTCGCAAATACATGTAATAAAAATAATACCCCTGTCTCACCTCACTTCTCAAGCTTTAAATTGTTTATCGTTGTAATATCATGTCGACAAAATGACGCGATGTTACACAAATACAATAAAATAACACACATGTTATTTATAGTGTCAGATAGAATTCAATCCTGACCGGGATAAACTAGCTTTGAACTCCTAGCCAAAGATTTGAATACTCTTCTATCAAAAGGTTTTTTCTCTAACATATTAAATGAACAAAGCTCTTAGCTTTACAAATAATAAAAAGGTTTGTCAATGTCGTAATGTTTTTCCACTCTACACAAAGAATGTTCGTAGGGATTAAGACTTCGGTCTTGTCAAACGACTAGTATTTCCTAGATCGTCGATAGTTTATGTACAATAATGATATAACAATATCATTCCATGTTTCTTCTGTTCTTGAAGTAAGATGTTGTTACATTAAAGTGCTCAAATTAAATTTAATAAGTATTTAATTTGAAGCTATGACACAATGTTAGAATACTTTGTTTAAAATAAAATTGTTAAAATTCGAAAGTCGAAACGACTAGTCTTCTATGAGGCAATATGATTCCTCAAACAAATTTTTTAATGTCAGTTCCAAAACTGATCCGTAGAATAAAATTGAAAAATAGATGAAAGGCAATCATCTCCTAAATAATCTTGAAGCATAAAAATCTCAACACACATCTGAAGTGTAAAATAGATGAAAGCAGTGAAATACATGACATGTGAAAATATGGAAATATGGAGACAAGGAAATATGAAAATGTGGAATATGATCGATGGCTCAGGATGTCACTAATCAAGCTCTATACTACACACGAGATGCACTGCTACTTTATTTGGACGAAGACTTGAAGATCTATGTAAGTATTCCCACAATACTTTAGATGTGGGAATTCACCAACATTCGCCTGGGCTCGAACGACATCCTTCTGGCATATTCGTATGTGTTGCTGGGCTACCCCCTAGCATCTTGACAAATCTCTTCTGTAGAGTCTTCATTCTCCGTCGTAAATATGTATCAGCCTCATCATTTGAATATAATTATAGAAATATGCATATAAATGGTGAATGAAATATTTCCATTGCTAATTGATGTTATATTAGTGCTCGTAGACTGACGAAAATTTACAAGATGTACCGTACATTACGTCTGTATTCAAGAATACGTTGTCTAACGAAGCTCCATCGTTGTATCTTAACTCCTGTTATCGAATATGTCCCTGGCGCATGACTATTAAGTTCATCATATCAACAATGTTAATTATATTGAATGAAAACATTTGAAGAATAATAATTATTTATTGAAAATACAGAGCACAATAATAATAGACATTCTGTTAATGTTTATGTGATGCGCCAATATTAAAAGTTCTACGCTACTGTTTACTTGAACTGCGTTCGTCAACTTCACGTTGCAATTTAAAATGATATTCAGCTTTATTTCCAACACATTTGAAAATCTATCTTATCAGGCTTATATTGTCGAACGGTGATTTTTAAAACGCTCGACTTTTCACAATACATAGTATGCGACCTGTTCTTTATATATATTCGCTTAGTTATATTCACATCTCAATTAGATAAGAGATATAATTAAGTCAATGTTCCTCACAACTTCACATAGAATGGAAGTGCGGTGATCTCCTACGTTCCACCTAGCTATCCTCGCGTCTCCACAAGTCGACAGTCGTCGCACTCGGACTAAGCCTTGGGATCTCCGTTAACCCAGTAAAAGCACTTCCTCACTCTTCAAAGTCTGCTGGAATAAGAACCACGATCCTTGGATCTCCCCCTCCAAGTCGAAATTTTTGGCGGCCATATCAAACTCCCACCATAATTTTAGCGCGTAATTACTAATGCTTATTACTGCGTAGATTAACCGATCTGCGGTTATTAAAGTATCAGACATAATTTCTTTTAATAATCTCTTTATTACCAAATAAGAACATTTTCTTCTAAGGGCCTAAATGCATAATTTCATCAAATTGTGTAATTGAAGTTGATCCCGTCTTCAATAAGACCTCTTCTCATTGGCTCTGGGCTGGGATCCAATAGCATAATTTATAACAATATTTATAATATTAACTTCCAAACTCACTGTTGCTATGCTAATTATAGCCTTCTAGAAGCGTCTCTTGTGCAATATATCACGAGATCGGGCTCTCCCACAGCCTCGAGCTTGTAACACTACCCTCCTATGTCACACTTACAGAAATTATATTTGCTGGTTAAATTTTATCATGGGGACGGAAAATACTCTCATTTTGTTCCAAAATAATTCAATTTACGGGGGCAGTACCATCCCGGCATTTGCCCGGAGACGAAGTGGGAAACCATGGAAAAACCACTTCGAGGATGGCTGAGGTGGGAATCGAACCCCCTCTACTCATTTGGGCCACCCGAGGCTGAGTAGATCCCGTTCCAGTCCTCATACCACTTTTCAAATTTCGTGCCTGAGCCGGGAATCGAACCCTGGACCTCTGGGCCGTCAGCTAGCCATGCTGACCGCTACGCTACGGAGGCGACATACTAAATGTTATACGATAAATTAATTAATTAATTAGAAAAGATTGTTGGTTCCTCAGTTAAGGGGCTGAGACAACGCGGTCATGTAGCCCCGCGTACTTTGGTGTGTGTAGAATCTGTCTGATAACCGGTGTTAAATGCTATGGCTGTATTAGTGTGTGTTATCTGTTTTTAATTCAAGTAAGGACCGCAGACATTGCATTTTCAAGTAGTTCCCACTTTTGCTACCAAACGCTACCGTCAACGACAAACTAGTTCTGAACTTCGTTACTTGATGCCACCGAAGTCGGCTCCTGGCGACGAAAGATGGAACCTAAGAGAGTAAGTCCAATTAAACTTTTAATTTAGCTTCACACAAGTGTAATTAGTGGCAGGTTCCTTATCATTTTTTGACTTTTAAAGTCGCATATTTTTCGGTATTGACAGAATGTAATAATAATATTCCTTCACTTTTTCACGGTATTCTTTGTCAGCCTTCCACATTTTCGGTTTAATACCTACCATAGTTCACACAAGGACTTTCTTTTCCTGTTATGAATGGTCACCTCTTGCTGGTTTTCGGGGGATATTATCGGAAGCAGGACATTGGAAACCAAAACAGTGCACCAAACCATTTGCAAGGCTTTTAATGAACTTGTATTAAGACAGTGTTTTAATAAACTTTTTAAAGTGTTATTTTAATCGTCTGTGTGTTATTTTAATAAGTACTTTTATGGACTAGTAATGAATGGCATTGAGTGCTACCAAAACCGTAGGCTGATGAAGGTATCAATGTTACCAGACACCGAAACATGTACCAACAAACGTAAAGACAAGTGATTATGCCACGATAAAACATGTATTGACTAGGCGGAACCATAAAAAACTTTGTTTATTGTTAGGTTCTTTATCATGCCAAAAATCTATGACATTGGACCGCCGGCTTTAATTCCCTCAGAAGGAAGGCATACTGAGGGATTTATATCGTTCTTAAAAATCCGACGACTTCGGCCGGGTTTGAAACCGCGATCTTGGGCATAGAAGCCCAGCATGCTACCAACTACGCCACCGAAGCCGCCTATTAGAAAAGAAATATAGAATCTATGATCACCTCTATTTGATGCTCCACTTTGACCGCCGTGTTTTCGTATTCAAATATATCACAAGATTCATCCAGCAGGTTAGAAGTGGGTAATTGGTCCTTTGACTCCTAGAAAAAATTATACAAGTATGAGCCCCAACATGAAACATACCGACAGAATAACAGTTATAAGTTACGTCTAAGTTAACAACAAAGGAAAAATCATCCTGGTTAGTCTACTATTTGGTAGCAAGCTTGTAATGCACCTCGTCCCACCTCTGGCAAACTAGCGAAAGTGCAAAAATAGCGAATCTGCAATTTATACCATTGAGTTACTATTAATATAAGATCTACAGTCTGGCAAAGTATTGTATCTGTAGCTCGTTCCGTTTGGCAACAATAAGCTCTTCTTTATTTACGAAACTGCATACAATGGGATTTTGACAATGGAAAAGTAGCGATTCTGCACTTTGGTTAGTCAACACAATAGTATACAACAAAGTTTACTACAGCAAAATAACGAAAGTGTCAGATTCGCTTGATATTGAGAATGTAATGATGATGTCAGATAGCTGCGAGGGACAACAAAAAAAATGCGAACTTTGTTTGTATGTGTCTAGAAACAATCAAGAAACACCAAAAGCTCCAACAGATTGATCACATTTATTTTGAGCCAGGGCACAGTTTAATGGAATGTGATTCTATTTTTCAAAAATTATATATGTCTGCAAAGAACCTCCCAGTGTACACTCCTGAAGGATGGTTTCAACAGAAACGAAATGCACGCAAGAATCCATCACCCTGCAATGTTTCTTCATTGGTGCACACTGACTTTATTGAATTCAACCCGATAAAGAACAGTTTTATGTCGGTTGAAGGTAAGAATCCTTTGCCTTTACGAAAAGCTGTTTGGTTTTGATAAACAAAGGACAAACCAGGTACAGTTCAGATAAAGACTGCTTATGAAGATGCTATGTTTAGTAGGTTCGTTCTCAGGAATCGAAGAGGCCGCCAATCGGACTGTCAAGTAGTGAAACCTTACCCTCGAAGATTCTGCATCTCCGGTGCAAAATTAAAGGATCAGAAAAAAATTTTGCTATAACCTGCAAATTCCAAAGTTTTATCATGCATTTTATGAAACCTTTCCGTCATCAGAAACGGTGAGAGATACACTCCCCGAACCGAATGTTTCAGAAGAATCAGATTTTGAGTAGATTGTGGTATGCTAATTTATGTATTAATTTATTTGTTACTAGCCTACTTTTCACATTTTTCAAAAATTAGGAAAAGGTAAACTTATGAGATCGATCCCGGCAAATGTATGTCTGTCTGTCTCTGTGTGTGTGTCCCCTCCTATCAACTCCTAAATGGCTCCAGCAATTGAAACCAAATTTGGTATGAGTGTATATATACAACTGAATATCTCCAGCCCATATGTGAAAATGATGTCAGTGTTACCAACTGCTGAAAAACCGCAATTGAAATTTGATCTCCATGTTGGATATCTTGGAAGGTATGCATGGGTGTTATTCCAAAATTGGCACACATGTAGATAATAATATTTCAGTTTAATTTCCAGGAGGCCATACATGGCAGTGTTGCCAAAATGATTCTACGCCTACTGGTAGGCCCTATTTTTAAATGCATTTAACTTCTATACTATCAATGGGATTTCAACCTAATTTCGTATGTACTATGTGTACATAAACAGATATGACTGAGCGTATTCATAAGAGCCACCAGGGCTGCCAACTGTTAATACATGCTGTCTCTATTTTTTTACCCTATTATCAATATATCAGAAAGCTTGTGAGCCAACAGCTCTAAACTTTGCACACGTATAATACCTGCCATTCTAGATTAATTTGGAGCAACTAATATATGCCAATGCTGCCAACATGATCCTAAGCCTGCTGATAGGTCCAATTTTAAAATACATGTATCTTCTATACTAGCAAATGGATATCATCCAAAATTGGCACAACAAGAGATCATAATATTTCAGATTATTTCTGACCAACATATTCACGACATTGTTGCCAACATGATTTTAGGCGCGCTGATAGATCCAATGTCTAACTGCATGTAACGCCCATGCTATCCATTTGACTTCAACCAAATTTGGTATTCTCTACCTTAAGAGATGGACCTAAAAATATTTTCAGTCACCACGACTACCAACTGTACTGCTCTATTAGGCTACATTATACCACGTATATTTCGAACTAATTAGAAATGTCGATATTACCAACTTAATTTCGTCATTATTCTAGATAGGTCCATATAAATTAATCATTGGCATGAATCGTAAATTTTAAGAAATTTAGGCTCTTAAGTTCGTCACGGAACTTCTTTTTTTCTGATTGTGTTCAATTTTTGAAGAAAATTATTGGAATTTCGACTTTTTTCCCTTTAAATAAAAGTCTAATGGTCTAAAAATTAATTCAAATAATTGTTTCTTTTGTAATTGTATTGCAGATTCGATACATTGGAACAGTAATACTAGAGATATTAAGATAAAATCACTCGGGCAAAGTAACGAAACTGCCATTTATGTCCATTAAATTAAGACAAGAGCTAACAACAATGCACCCTATAAACATGTTGGTCAATGAGTCTACTGAGTATTAAAATTGACCGAAAAAGAAAATAACTGGATTTTATACAAGTAGATGAAACTTGTTTTAGCTCTCCTGTAAAATTGATAATTTTCACTTTCGCTAGTTTGCCAGAGGAGGGACGATATTATGTTACACGATATATGAATGAAAAAATACTCACAATATTAAGGAGTTCATCCGGCTCACTCTTAATTAATGGTTGATGGTCCATAATGTTCTGGAAGCTAGAACACACAAATCATTATCATATATATAACACATGAAATGAGGTAATTTCTGAACACCGAATTCAAGTTAGGGTACTGGTAATCCAAATATAACACTCCAGGCGTACAGTGAGAAGAAGAAGTTAACAACAAACGTATTCGACAATGACGCTCGACATTATAAGATATGAGTTAGGGTGTAATATCGAGTGAAATATTAATAGAATGAGGAATTACTGGTGCCAGCTTGTGGAGCAGTGAAATGAAGCAACCTATAATTGGTTTCTCTATTCCTAAGTCGGCTACACACAAACCTGAGCACAATGTGATGGAGCAGACGGAATAACTATAATTGTCCGACGCTAAATTACATTACAAACCTATCAACGTAAATGTAAACTCAAGTTACTGCACGAGTGTTAAGATATTGGCTGAAAGAGGATGCTGTGAGTTTCAGAAAACACAAGCCATTACTCGCCTCGTGTTAATAAAACTATCCAACACACACTCATTTTCCTTCTCTCCTTTCCACTGTCCGACGAAATCTTTAAACTTTCTGATATATACTGAATGGTCTTTGGCAAGCTGTTTCACTCATTTTAACCTCGCCACCTTAATTATCCGATTCTCCCACTTAAACCCTTGTGCGCTAATTACCTATCCGTTTTCTTTATTACCTTTTAGGGAACTGCGATTTGGAACAAGGAATATAAGATACCGTACCTCTATAATAAGCAGCGAACTAGAAAGTTAGCTGTCCACCTGGTTGCGTAATGGTTTCCCACCTCTACTCCGCGCAAATGCTACGATAGTACAAGGGTTTAAGTGATAGTTGGCAAGGAGGGGCGAGGTTAAACTGAATGAAACGATTAATATTTTAGCTTACAGTGGTTTCCCACCTCTACTCCTCGCAAATGCTGGGATAGTACAATGGTTTAAGTGGCAGTTGGCAAGAAGGGGCGAGGTTAAACTGAGTGAAACGATTAATATTGTAGCTTTCAGTCGGTCGACAGAAACATCATTCTAATTAATAGAATATATTAAAAATAACCCGAAATAAGTTACATATATATAAAACTGGAAATGTATATCTGTCCGAGATTAATGGACTCCGACACCGTTCAACCGATTGCATTAACATTTTGTAGGGTCGTAGTGCCCACCCCAAGGAAGGTTTATGGCAACAATAATTTTAGATAGCCGTCTCCATTCTCTTCATTTAGGTCCTTTGGCACAAATCTACACAGTTTCATCGATCTGAACTGAATTTTACAAACGTACCCTTTGGAAGTAACACTGTCTACTTGAACTTTCGGACAGCCCTCCCCATTCCTTGCATTTAGGCCCTTTGGCACAAATCTATACCGTTTCACCGATCTGAACCGAATTTTACGTACCTACCCTTTGGAACCCGACGAGTAACGCTGTCCAATTGAAATGTTGGACAGACCTCTCCATTGCCTGCCTTTAGGCTCTTTGGCACAAATTTATTCCGTTTCACCGATCTCATCCATATTTTACATACTTACCTTTTGGAACCCGACTAGTAACACTGTCTACATGAAATTTCGGACAGCCCTCTCCATTCCTTGAATTTTGGCCCTTTGTCGGTATAATACAGTCGATTAATTAAAGTTAACTGTACTTAATTACATAACTTCGTGTTTAATAAAATATAAAAATATCTTCACCTTTTCACCGATCTGAACCAAATGTTACGTAGGCTACTTACCCTTTGGAAACCAATGGGTAACACAATCTACTTGAAGTTTTTCCCTTCATTTAAGTCCTTTGGAACAAATCTACACCGTTTCAGTGATCTGAACCAAATTTTAAGTACTAACCATTTCGAACCCGGCGGGTAACACTATCCACATGAAATTTTGGACAGTTCTTTCCTTTGTTCAGATTTAGGCCCTTTGCCTCAAATCTACACCAGTTCACCGATCTGAACCAAATTTTACCCACTTTGCATCGAAAACCCTGCAGGTAACACTGGCTCCTTGAAATTGGACAGAACTCTCCATTCCCTAGGTTTAGGCCGTTTGGAACTGTACCCGATAATCCGGAAAGGATCCTGTAGGAATATCCATTGCCCCAGCTTGATTGCCTATTTCTAACAGCACCGGCAAATACTACATTAGAAAACGCTTCCAACATGGCCTTTAGGGATTTACATACAGCAGTTACAAGAATATTGTGGATCAACAACCAAACTACACGGGGCACTTACCTTTACTTACCTCCTCGGGGACTGGGAATTCAGCTTCGCCTACAATACATCCACAATACTCTTCTCCTTATATTTAAAATGAATCACACTCCAACAACCACGGATAACAAACTGAATAAAATGTATTAACAATAGTGTAAACTAATCTAGTATAAACAAAATAACAATAAACTAATTTAACAATAGAAATTAAAATAAAAACACGCAATCATTCACACTTCCTTTCAACCATACATCTTACTACAATGCTGTATTAAAAATTATGAGCATAAAATCTTGGCTTGTTTTAGGCCTACACAGCGTAAAAATAAAACCGTTTAATGAAGGCTCTTACATTCGTGGCATTCCTATGGTTTCATTCACTAGCTTGCGTTTGTAGAACGCACGTGCAGTGGCCTTGTTTCATCAATGAAATACAAACACCACGCTGCACTCGAAACTGTTTTACAATTTATATAAAAGGCGGTGAGTGTCCACCTGTTCATATTATGACATCGCTCTCCAATTCTAACGGTGAATCATTCTAGCCAGCCCTCATTGAGACTGCTTGTGTGTGCGATTATAAAATCACGTAAAACTAACATTTTGATCTAACAAAAATGCGCATAACTTCTCTGTTTCTTAAACACTCACCCTGAAAATTTTTAAACACTCATTCATTCGCACCCCGTAATTGTTCATGACCAATCCGGTTCCACATTTACTCTTAACAGTGAACAATCATTCATACCAAAAGCATCCGCTCATAAGACACACGCTATTCCAAAACAATTGATTAATAAATCCTACTTAATTATTTAACTAATTAAATCATTTTCAAAAAATATTTACATGTAATATGTTCATAATAATATCCATTATTTAGTGTTGCTAACACGTAACTTTCGAGATTCTGGCTTCTCGGTTACAATACAATTCTCAACTAATTATATACACAGGTTTTCCACATAACCATCCTTTAACGTTCCGTAGTTTTGATATACTGCTTACACATCGTCTTACATAGGTTTCAATACATTGTCGGTATAATACAGTCGATTAATTAAAGTTAACTGTACTTAATTACATAACTTCGTGTTTAATAAAATATAAAAATAGTATTATAGTCATGAGTAAACAATCGTTCTCAAGTTGTATTTCCGTTAAAACCCTCCCGTTAACACAGCTAAATCGTTACTTCACAAGAACTGGACTACTTGTATACAACGGCTCTTATCATGATCCATGCCTTCTAATCAAAGAACAACAATATTTTGACTTCCCTTAAAAATGCGGAATACCCGCGCACGAGCACTCTTCATAGCTCTACAAATCCTCATATAACAGTATATATGGCATAAACAATTCACATCCACTATGTTAAACAATAACCAAAAAGGATTAATTGTTATCAACATATCTTCTGTAGGCACTTCTCTCAAATAATGGCATGACCTTCAGTATCATTCCACATGACTAATGGACTACATTTATACATGCTTAAGGTTTTTCAAACGAAACGTCCAATTGTAATGAACGATATTAGACAGTCTTGATTAACCTCCTAAAGTTTACTCCTCAACAAGATAATTAACTGTTAACTCGTCTGCGCAAATACATGTAATAAAAATAATACCCCTGTCTCACCTCACTTCTCAAGCTTTAAATTGTTTATCGTTGTAATATCATGTCGACAAAATGACGTGATGTTACACAAATAGAATAAAATAACACACATGTTATGTATAGTGTCAGATAGAATTCAATCTTGACCGGGATAAACTAGCTTTGAACTCCTAGCCAAAGATTTGGATAATCTTCTATCAAAAGGTTTTTTCTCTAACATATTAAATGAACAATGCTCTTAGCTTTACAAATAATAAAAAGGTTTGTCAATGTCGTAATGTTTTTCCACTCTACACAAAGAATGTTCATAGGGATTAAGACTTCGGTCTTATCAAACGACTAGTATTTCTTAGATCGTCGATAGTTTATGTACAATAATGGTATAACGATATCATTCGATGTTTCTTCTGTTCTTGAAGTTGGATGTTGTTACATTAAAGTGCTCAAATTAAATTTAATAAGAATTTAATTTGAAGCTATGACACAATGTCAGAATACTTGGTTTAAATCAAATTATTAAAATTCGAGAGTCGAAACGACTAGTCATCTATGGGGCAATATGGTTCCACAAAGAAAATTTTTATGTCAGTTCCACAACTGATCCGTAGAATAAAATTGAAAAATAGATGAAAGGCAATCATCTTCTAAATAATCTTGAAGCATAAAAATCTTAACACACATCTGGAGTGTAAAATACATGAAAGCCCTGAAATACATGAAATGTGAAAATATGGAAATATGGGATAAGATCGTTGGCTCAGGATGTCACTAATCAAGCTCTATACTACAAATGAGATGTACTGCTACCTTATTTGGACGAAAACTTGAAGATCTATATAAGTATTCCCACAATACTTTAGATGTTTCCTCAGTACAAGATATTGACATGGATCTGAATTCGAACCTCGGATCTGCGACCTCAGAGAAAGGAAACGTCCCTCTCTGGAATTCACCAACATTTGCCTGGGCTCGAACGACATCCTTCTGGCAAATTCTTCTGTGTTGCTGGGCTACTCCCTAGCATGTTGACAAATCTCTTCTGTAGAGTCTTCATTCTCCGTCGTAAATATGTATCAGCCTCATCATTGGAATATAATTATAGAAATATGCATATAAATGGTGAATAAAAATTTTTCCATTGCTAATTGATGTTATATTAGTGCTCGTAGACTGACGAAAATTTAGAAAATGGACCGTGCACTACGCCTGTATTCAAGAATACGTTGTCTAACGAAGCTCCATCGTTGTATCTTAACTCCTGTTATCGAATATGTCTCTGGCGCATGACTATTAAGTTCATCATATCAACAATGTTAATTATGTTGAATGAAGACATTTCAAGAATAACAAGTCATTCTGATACTGTTTATGTGTTGCGCCAGTATTAAAAGTTCTCCGCTACTGTTCACTTGAACTGCGTTTGCCAACTTCACGTTGCAATTTAAAATGATATTCGGCTTTGTTTCCAACACATTTAAAAATCTGACTTATCAGGCTTATATTGTCGAAACGGTAAATTTTAAAACATTCGACTTTTCGCACTTGCCACTTTTTCTTTATATATATTCGCTTATTTATATTCACATCTCAATTAGATAAGATATATAATTAATTCAATGTTCCTCTCAACTTCACATAGAATGGAATTGCGTTGATCTCCTACGTTCCACCTAGCTATCCTCGCGTCTCCACAAGTCGACAGTCGTCGCACTCGGACTAAGCCTTGGGATCTCCGTTAACCCAGTAAAACACTTCCTCACTCTTCAAAGTCTGCTGGAATAAGAACATCGATCCTTGGACATCCCCCTCCAAGTCGAATTTTTGGCGGCCATATCAAACTCCCACCATAATTTTAGCGTGTAGATTACTTGTGCTTATTACTGCGTAGATTAACCGATCTGCGGTTTCTAAAGTAACAGACATAATTTCTTTTAACCTTCTCTTCATTACCAAATAAGAAAATCTTCTTCTAAGGGCCTAAATGATTGATTTCACCATATTGTGTAATTCAAGTTGATCCCGTCTTCAATGAGACCTCTTCTCATTGGCTCTGGGCTGGGATCCAATAGCATAATTTACAACAATATGTATAATATTAATTTCCAAACTCGCAGTTGCTATGTCAATTATAGCCTTCTAGAAGCGTCTCTTGTGCAATATGTCACGTGATCGGGCTCTCCCACAGCCTCGAGCTTGTAACACTACACGGGTACTGCCAGTACTAGCACTTGAGGTTGTCCACGTAAACTGTTTGGAGAAACGAGGGTATGCTCTAAGAGCAGGAAAACTAGATCACTTCTTGAAAAGACATCACAAGAAGAAATGTTCCTGCCACTCATATGAATCTTTGCGCTTCTGAGAAACTCTTGCGTATGGGTATGCCATTGGTAAAGAAGCTTTTGGCATGTACGCAAAGGAAACAATAATATTGTACTTACAAAATTACAAGTGGTACTACATGGCTGTAACATTACACAAACTCTTGGTTCATGGAGAGGTCATTTCATTTCACGGTTTTTAGGTAGTCTCTTCATGCTGCGATAAGAACCGCATGCCAGTTCTCCAATGGAGTTCTTGATGTACGACATCCTTGGATGTCCCCTAGGTTTCTTTCCCAATACTTTGCCCTCGATAATGATTTGGAGAAGAGAGTCGTGCCTGAGTACAAGTCCAAGGAGCTTTGTTTTCCTCTTCTTTATTGATTTTAATAAACATCGATCATCCTTCACATCCTACAGAGCATGATCATTTTGTTTTCCTGTCCATCCAACTTGTTTTTATCATTCTTCTCCAAAACCACATTTCTGCAGCCTTAAGTTTTGTTTTCTCCTGCTTCCCTAACGTTCAGGTTTCCCATCCATACAGTGACCCTTTCCATAGGCTGCTTATTTCCTCGGACCCATATGTTGCCAGTTTAGGGAAATCAAGGAAGAGAATGTTGGTTGCGCTTTCAAGAGAAGTGCTAAACTTGTCGTCTAAGCCTCCTGCATCTGGTTCTCCCGAAGGAGATACCTACAGTGAAGATGCCGATTCTGATGGAACTGCATCTTGTAGATATTGTACTCAATACGGACAAAAGGTAATCATGACCAAGTTCATGGATATACACTGCATCTAATGTCTAAATTGTATGGTAAGTAGGCCTACAAGTATTACTAGATCCGTATTCAAACATTCTAAACAGCATGTCCCATAATTAACTTTAATTAAACATTTCTGAACCTAGGCTATATCGAAATATTATAAAAATTACTAGTTGCATTTTTTGATGCAGTTATTTGATATTTGTTATTGACTGACCTGGCACATAATTATCTACAATAATAGTTGCATAATATATTTCATGTTAATAGGTCCACTTGTTTCCAAGATACGATTTTTTGGCAGGATAGGCTACACCTGGCCGCAGGTTATGGTTCAAATTTCCCGCGTGAAAACTTAAAAGTTCTATGTGTCACCTAGAGAGGAGCCACTATGCAAGCGTGCTAAGCAGCGCGTGGGTGGTGGTTATTATCGTAATTAAATTTTAACTGCTTTGGTGCTGACAACTGGGGAATATATTGTGACTTTCTACGATTATTTTCAACGTTTTATAATGTATCTTGCAGAAAACCAGGACATTTGTTCTCCGAATAGAAAATTCGCTCCAAAGCCCATTACCGTAAAAGAAAAATGTCCTGGGAAAAGGGGTCTTGTGGTAGTCTCGTCCGATACGACTACATTTACATAACTCGTATAAATTTAAATACGGTCCCCTTATTAACGGCGTTGCCCGCTTTACTTGACAAGGAATGTAGCATCGATTATTTAATTGATATCGATGGGAAAGTATTACATGTGTATCATGGTGGCCATTCTGCCTTTATGTTGGCTATATAGTATTTAACAGCCAATCAAAATTTTAAAGTGCACTAGTACAAAAAACTAATTCCAGAGTGCATTATTGTATTTGAACAGCCAATCAAAATGTTTCAAGTTGTTTACTACAAAAATATAACACACGAGTGTGTCTAGAGCTGTGAGAGCTAAGGGAGCGAATAATGTGGGGTTTGGTGGAGTTGGTATCACTGCTCCACTGCACCGTCAGCAAAAAACACAAAAACAGATTTGTTTTCATCAGTACTACATATCATCATCATCATCATCATCTTGTACAGTTTCCAGCCCCAGGCTGGGTCTGTTTGGAACATAAGCCTCGCCACTTAGTCCTTTCTTTCAACCACCTCTCTGCTGTCACTCTGGTCCAGTCCTCGCCTCTCTTCTTGACGCATTCCTCCACTCCTTTCAGCCATCTATCTCTTGGTCGTCCCCTTGGTCGTTTCTTCTGCATCTGCATCTCATGTATCCTCTTGGGAATCTTCTTCTCATCCATTCTCTTTAAGTGTCCATACCACCTCAGTTTTGATGCCTCAATCCTACCTTGCAAGGGCTCCTCTTTCACCATTTCCCTGACCTTTTCATTCCTCACCCTGTCTCTTCTTGTTACTCCGATCCTACTTCGCAAGAACTTCATTTCACCTGCCTGTAAACTGCTTATGTCTCTTTTCTTCATTATCCACGTTTCTGAAGCATCGGTCAGTATCGGGATATAGTAGCTTCTGTATAACACTTCCTTGCTTTTTTGTGGGACATCTTTATTCCACACTAAGCTCCTAATGCTTCTTAGAAATGCTTCTGCCTGTCTGCCACGTTCCGTAATCTCTTTGTCATTTCTCCCATTTTCCTCCACTATACTTCCCAAGTACTTGAGACATTCCACTTTCTTCAGCTGTCCACCTCCAAGTGTTATCCCACTCATTGGTCTGTACTTTTTCCTGGTCGTCAACAGGATCTCACATTTACTTATGTTGAACTTCCATCCGTACTCTCCCACTGTTTCTTCTCAAGCCTTCAGTTGCTCCTGAATTTCCTCCTCCTTGTTACCCCAGACCATGAGATCATCTGCAAACACCATTGCTTTCATCTTATCTTCTCCTATCTTTCCTGCTATCCGTGTCATTTCCTCGTCCATAACCACAATAAAGAGAAGGGGTGACAGCGCACTACCCTGTTTCAGGCCACTCATTTGTCTGAACCAGTCTGTTCTTTCCCCTCCAACTTTCACACAACTCACACTTCCACAATACATTTCCTTCACTCTGCCTACAGTCCCTTTTCCCACTCCCATGTTTTAATTTGCTTTCCAAACCTTCTCCCTACACACACTATCATAGGCCTTTTCGATGTCCAGGAAGGCCATCAACTGATCCTCTCCAAATTCGTAGTGGTGTTCCTGGAGCTGTCTCACTGAAAATATGAGATCCAGTACTACACTTCATTGGTTATACGGTTACGGAGTCCTCCATACATGACTTGCTCAATTTTGTCTGAATTGCGATCATTTTGGCACTTTTGAAATGTGCCACTTAAACTTCGAAATTTCTCCACACAGCTGAGACTGCTCGAAAGCCAGAAGCAATCCATCCTGCATCTAGAATCCTTCGAATTTTAAGCAGTAAGATTTCAAGTTCCTCTGCATGAGCTCCCAATGCCCTGACTGGTGATAAACTGTACTCAGTTTATCAAGGAAAGATATGACGTGGTTTACATGTGAGGAGAAAACTTAACTCACAACATCACCGACCGAAGTGGAGTAGTAGGTAGCATGCTGAGTTTCTATGCCCAAGATCGCGGGTTCAAACCCGGCTGAAGTCGTCGGATTTTGTAAGACTATTAAAAAATCGCACCGTATGCCTTCCTTCGGAGGGGAAGTAATGACGGCGGGCCCATGTCATAGAGTTATGGCATGGAAAAGAACCTTCCACTAACTACACTTGTGGAAGCTAAAATGTGTAGGTTAGTTTGATAACGCTATATTAGTTCCAACGTTTATCGCCAGCTGCTGACTGCGATGGCATTTAGTAGCCACGCCCGCACCTAGGTGTCGTGGACGGTAATATTTGATAGCAAAAGTATGAACTACTTGGAAAAAATTAATTCTCGGCAGTCCTACCTGAATCACAGATAACACACACTAATAGAGCCATCACAATTAACACCGGTTATCAGACAAATTCTGCAAACACCCAAACTCACGGGGCTACATGACCGCGTTATCGCAGCCCCTTAACTAAGGATCCAACCAACCATCACCTACCGAAAGCCAGTGGTGGCCTCGCACATATCACAGTTAGTGGGCCTGCATGCACAGCATTAACTCACCTTTATTGTAGATCAGCTCCAGGCGTCGAGTCTTGAACGTGACGCATTTTTCCATGGCGAGGTTATTGAAATTCGGTATCATGTCAAGTGCTATGTTTAAAATGAAAGTTATACAGCCAGAATTGTAACCCTTTTCAGTTCGGAGGGTTAATTATGCTTAATGACATAATTTGAATGAGATAAGCTTAAATAATAATTTTACTTTTGTCATGAAAATGAAAAATATAACAGTAAACATCCGGGTCCTAGTAATGTTATGCAACAAGTTCGGATTGAATTATTTTCTAAAGCTATCCGCACAGGCATGTAAACTATATCCGTATGGCGATAAATGTTGCGGATATCCGCGCAGGGCTTTTCCCATGACATTCCTGAGGTACACTTTGCTCCTCTTGAGGCACGAAGAGCAGCGGTAGTCATAGGCAGGGTGATAGCGATACGTAACAGTGTAACGACCTCTGTAAATGACTGAGGTACACTTTGATCCTCTTGAGGCACAAGAAGCAGCGCTAGTCATAGGCAGGGTGATAGCGATACGTAACAGTGTAACAACCTCTGTAAATGACTGAGGTACACTTTGATCCTCTTGAGGCACGAGAAGCAGCGCTAGTCATAGGCAGGGTGATAGCGATACGTAACAGTGTAACGACCTCTGTAAATGACTGAGGTACACTTTGATCCTCTTGAGGCACAAGAAGAAGCGCTAGTCATAGGCAGGGTGATAGCGATACGTAATAGTGTAACAACCTCTGTAAATGACTGAGGTACACTTTGATCCTCTTGAGGCACGAGAAGCAGCGGTAGTCATGGGCAGGGTGATAGTGATACGTAACAGTGTAACAACCTCTGTAAATGACTGAGGTACAATTTGCTCCTCTTGAGGCACGAGAAGCAGCGGTAGTCATAGACAGGGTGATAGCGAAACGTAACAGTGTAACAACCTCTGTAAATGACTGAGGTACACTTTGCTCCTCTAGAGGCACGAGAAGCAGCGGTAGTCATAGGCTGGGTGATAGCGATACGTAACAGTGTAACGACCTCTGTAAATGACTGAGGTACACTTTGATCCTCTTTAGGCACGAGAAGCAGCGGTAGTCATGGGCAGGGTAATAGCGATACGTAACAGTGTAACGACCTCTGTAAATGACTGAGGTACACTTTGATCCTCTTGAGGCTCGAGAAGCAGCAGTAGTCATGGGCAGGGTGATAGCGATACGCACCAGTGTAACGACCTCTGTAAAAGACTGAGGTACACTTTGATCCTCTTGAGGCACAAGAAGCAGCGCTAGTCATAGGCAGGGTGATAGCGATACGTAACAGTGTAACAACCTCTGTAAATGACTGAGGTACACCTTGATCCTCTTGAGGCACGAGAAGCAGCGGTAGTCATGGGCAGGGTGATAGCGATACGTAACAGTGTAACAACCTCTGTAAATGACTGAGGTACAATTTGCTCCTCTTGAGGCACGAGAAGCAGCGGTAGTCATAGACAGGGTGATAGCGATACGTAACAGTGTAACAACCTCTGTAAATAACTGAGGTACACTTTGCTCCTCTCGAGGCACGAGAAGCAGCGGTAGTCATAGGCTGGGTGATAGCGATACGTAACAGTGTAACGACCTCTGTAAATGACTGAGGTACACTTTGATCCTCTTGAGGCACGAGAAGCAGCGGCAGTCATGGGCAGGGTAATAGCGATACGTAACAGTGTAACGACCTCTGTAAATGACTGAGGTACACTTTGATCCTCTTGAGGCACGAGAAGCAGCGGTAGTCATAGGCTGGGTGATAGCGATACGTAACAGTGTAACGACCTCTGTAAATGACTGAGGTACACTTTGATCCTCTTGAGGCACGAGAAGCAGCGGTAGTCATAGGCAGGGTGATAGCGATACGTAACAGTGTAACGACCTCTGTAAATGACTGAGGTACACTTTGCTCCTCTTGAGTCATAGGCAGGGTGATAGCGATACGTAACAGTGTAGCAACCTCTGTAAATGACTGAGGTACACTTTGATCCTCTTGAGGCATGAGAACCAGCGGTAGTCATAGGCTGGGTGATAGCGATACGTAACAGTGTAACAACCTTTGTAAATGACTGAGGTACACTTTGCTCCTCTTGAGGCGCGAGAAGCAGCGGTAGTCATAGGCTGGGTGATAGCGATACGTAACAGTGTAACGACCTCTGTAAATGACTGAGGTACACTTTGATCCTCTTGAGGCACGAGAAGCAGCGGTAGTCATGGGCAGGGTGATAGCGATACGTAACAGTGTAACGACCTCTGTAAATGGCTGAGGTACACTTTGATCCTCTTGAGGCACGAGAAGCAGCGGTAGTCATAGGCTGGGTGATAGCGATACGTAACAGTGTAACGACCTCTGTAAATGACTGAGGTACACTTTGATCCTCATGAGGCACGAGAAGCAGCGGTAGTCATAGGCTGGGTGATAGCGATACGTAACAGTGTAACGACCTCTGTAAATGACTGAGGTACACTTTGCTCCTCTTGAGTCATAGGCAGGGTGATAGCGATACGTAACAGTGTAACAACCTCTGTAAATGACTGAGGTATACTTTGCTCCTCTTGAGTCATAGGCAGGGTGATAGCGATACGTAACAGTGTAACAACCTCTGTAAATGACTGAGGTACACTTTGATCCTCTTGAGGCACGAGAAGCAGCGGTAGTCATAGGCAGGGTGATAGCGATACGTAACAGTGTAACAACCTCTGTAAATGACTGAGGTACACTTTGCTCCTCTTGAGGCACGAGAAGCAGCGGTTGTCATAGGCATTAAAATTGACCAGCTTGCCCAACAAGTGGAAGAAGCAAATATAGAGGACTGTGAAAAAGTTAAAGTGTTGTTGCTCCATGTTGGGACGAACGATTTGAAGAAGAGGGCTACAGCTGATTACATCATGGGGGAGCTCTACGAACTAGGCAGAAAAGCTAAAAGCAAGTTTAGAAATGCAAAAATTATAATAAGTGGCATTGTTTGGCGGGTAGATGTTCCGTTAAGGCGAGTTAAGACTGTAAATGACCGCATGGACTGGGTATGTGCACAACTGGGATTAGTGTACGTAGAAGCTGACTGCTGGATTGGTGGCCGTGACTTCGCCCGAGACGGGCTGCATCTAAATCGACGGGGCGCTTACAACCTAGGGAGCCTACATGACAGGGTCATCGGTTCGTGCTGGCTTTTGTGAGGAGGAGCAGGTCCAGAGGTTGCCAGCCGATGGGAACAGAAGGAGCTACTTCAAGATATTTGCTGCGGAGGTAAGACTCTAAGATTACTGCAGGTTAATTGTCAGAGTTTAGGAAATAAATTAATTGAATTTTGGAATCTTGTAGAGACGTATTCTCCGGACATTGTCATTGCAACTGAATCTTGGTTATATGAGGACATAAATAGTAGCGAAGTAATTCAAGGGACCTACGAAATGTACAGAAGGGATCGGGGGAAGCGAGGTGGTGGGCTATTTATTTGTGTGCGCAAAAATATAGCTAGTTTCTTAAAGTGGGCTGATATGGATCATGAAATGTTATGTGTACAAATTTCGGATAAAGGAAATAAATTCCCTCTTCAGGTGATAGGGGCGTATAGAGCACCGAAAGATAACTTTTCTCTCCTCGATACACTGTATGATAAAACTTGTACGGGTAATGCTATGAAAAAGAGCATAATAATTGCTGGAGATTTAAACCTCCCCAAAGTAGACTGGTCTGGTGAGTCAACTAGCTGTGGTCAAGCTCAGAGCGCTGCAAATAAATTCTTAAGGGAGGGGGGATTTTCCCAAGTAGTTGACTTCCCAACTAGAGACAATAATACCTTAGATGTTTATCTCGTAAGGCCTGTAGAGCTGTATATTAACTGTCTGAAAGTACCAGGAATTAGTGACCATTCTGGGGTTGAATTAAATATTAGATATGGTGACGTTACAAAATTAGACTCTGATGTAGCAAAAAAGATCATATTCCAGTATCGCAGGGCGGATCAGGGCAAGTTTCAGGGGTATTTGAATGAGCTATTTGTAGGATGGGCATCGGAAGGAAATCACATTAATATCCTGTGGACTAACTTTTTTAAATTTTAAATAGCGCTGTTGATAAATTTGTCCCATTTAAATTGCTGAAACAAAACCCAGACCCTGAGTATTACACACGAGAAATTAGGAGACTAAAACGGAAAATTAGGAAATTATACAATAAAAGACATGATAGTGACAAGTATATGTTGAAATTTAAGTCCTTATCAAGAGAGCTCGTCTTAAAAAAGAGGGCTGCTCATGACAGTTATATGCAAGGTTTACTTGGTTCGGGAGGGGGTGGGTGGAAAAAATTTTACAGTTATGTTAGGAGAAGAAAGGGAAATTCAAATAATTTGTCGATGATAATGTCCGGTGACGGTAAATTAATTACTGAGAAACATGCCATTGCTAATGAATTAAATGTCTTTTACGGTAGTGTGTTCAATAAATCCAATAGCTGTGTGTTGGACCTTAACGGCGAATCAGGGGCTCCCCTGTTCCAAACAAACCAGTCAGCAATTGTAAAGCTAATACAAAAACTGCGTTTCAATGTATCAAAGGGTCCTGATAATATTGTTAGTGAAGTACTTAAATTAGGAGGTAGGGCCGTGGCACGATACTTGGAGGTGATATTTAATGTGTCCATAAACAATGCGCAAATCCCAGATGACTGGAAAAGAGCTACGGTAGTCCCAATATTTAAGGGAGGGAGCAGACTTGAATTGGGCAACTACAGGCCGGTTAGCCTTACGTCCATCGTTTGTAAGCAGATGGAGCATCTCATTTGCGACTACTTGAGGGAACAGTGGGAAACATTATCATGGTTTAATGATAGGCAACATGGATTTCGGAAAGGTTACTCATGCGAGAGTCAGATGCTATCACTTTTTCAAGACATTAGCGAATCGTTAGACCATGGAGTTTCAGTCGACGCGGTGGTTATAGATTTTGCGAAGGCATTTGATGTCGTGCCGCATGACATGCTACTCCATAAATTAGCTTCGACGAAGATTGATAGAAGAGTAATTTTATGGATCCAAGAATTTTTGACGGGTCGTTCCCAGAAAGTGAAAGTCGAAGGCATATTCTCGGATGAAATTACCGTAACGTCGGGTATCCCTCAGGGCAGCGTAATCGGAACTTTGTTGTTTTTGGCGTTTATAAATGACTTACCAAATGGAATTCGCAGTGACTGTCGATTGTTTGCGGATGATTGTGTAATATATCGAAAGATACATGACTCACAAGACAATGCAGTGCTGCAAGAGGACCTGAACCTGGTCTATAAGTGGGCGATTGTAAATAAAATGAAAATAAACACAAGAAAATGTAGTCTCTTAAAAATAGGGAAAGTGCGAAGGCAGGATTTTCAATATAACATTGGCTCGGAAATACTTGTAGAAGAAGATTCTTGCAAATATTTGGGCGTTCACGTAAGGAATGATATGAAATGGAGTAGTCATGTAGGATGTGTAGTTTCAAAAGCTTACAAATCCCTGCACTTTGTAATGAGGGTATTAAAAGGAAGTAGTACCTCTGCTAAAGAATTAGGCTATTTGTCACTTGTAAGACCTATTCTGGAATATGCCTCGGCGGTTTGGGATCCATATCAAGTAGGGCTCATCAATGAGTTGGAAATGGTACAAAGAAAGGCCGCTAAATTTGTGCTCAGTGACTTTAATCCCAGGAGAAGTGTGAGTCGTATGTTAAAGAAACTTGGGTGGGAATCACTGGAGGCTAGGAGGATGAAATCTAGACTCTGCGCTATGTACAACACGTATACAAATCAACCAGCATGGGGTGAGCTTAGCAAACGATTGAGAAAGCCCACTTACATGGGTAGGAGCGATCATCCTTTCAAAGTTAAGGGCCGACCACAGCGAACAAATTATGGTAAATATTCTTTTGTAAACCGTGCCATTGATAACTGGAACTCTCTACCTGCGCAGTCTTAGAGCCTTTTCCCAAACATATAGGTGTGTTTAAGAAAAGACTGACTATTTGTGTAAATACTCCAGTTTAATTGTTGTATAATTGTTATTGAATTGTTATGTATAATTATGTATTGTTATGTATAATTATGTATTAGTTATGTATATCCAATTTGCCACCGAGGGACACATCCCCCATTGCAAATAAATGAATGAAAGAATGAATGAATGAATGATAGCGATACGTAACAGTGTAACAACCTCTGTAAATGACTGAGGTACACTTTGATCCTCTTGAGGCACAGGAAGCAGCGGTAGCCATAGGCTGGGTGATAGCGATACGTAACAGTGTAACGACCACTGTAAGTGACTGAGGCACACTTTGATCCTCTTGAAGAACGAGAAGCAGCGGTAGTCATAGGCAGGGTGATAGCGATACGTAACAGTGTAACGACCTCTCTAAATGACTGAGGTACACTTTGATCCTCTTGATGCACGAGAAGCAGCGCTAGTCATAGGCTGGGTGATAGCGATACGTAACAATGTAACGACCTCTGAAAATGACTGAGGTACACTTTGCTCCTCTTGAGGCACGAGAAGCAGCGGTAGTCATAGGCAGGGTGATAGCGATACGTAACAGTGTAACGACCTCTGTAAATGACTGAGGTACACTTTGCTCCTCTTGAGGCACGAGAAACAGCGGTAGTCAGAGGCAGGGTGATAACGATACGTAACAGTGTAACGAACTCTGTAAATGACTGAGGTACACATTGATCCCCTTGAGTCATAGGCAGGATGATAGCGATACGTAACAGTGTAACGACCTCTGTAAATGACTGAGGTACACTTTGATCCTCTTGAGACACGAGAAGCAACGGTAGGCAGAGGCTGGGTGATAACGATACGTAACAGTGTAACGAACTCTGTAAATGACTGAGGTACACTTTGCTCCTCTTGAGACACGAGAAGCAGCGGTAGTCAGAGGCTGGGTGATAACGATACGTAACAGTGTAACGAACTCTGTAAATGACTGAGGTACACTTTGCTCCTCTTGAGGCACAAGAAGCAGCGATAGTCATAGGCTGGGTGATAACGATTCGTAACAGTGTAACGACCTATGTAAATGACTGAGGTACACTTTGCTCCCCTTGAGAAGCAGCGGTAGTCAGAGGCTGGGTGATAACGATACGTAACAGTGCAACGAACCCTGTAAATGACTGAGGTACACTTTGCTCTTCTTGAGACACGAGAAGCAGCGGTAGACAGAGGCTGGGTGATAACGATACGTAACAGTGTAACGAACTCTGTAAATGACTGAGGTACACTTTGCTCCTCTTGAGGCACAAGAAGCAGCGGTAGTCATAGGCAGGGTGATAGCGATACGTAACAGTGTAACGACCTCTGTAAGTGACTGAGGTACACTTTGCTCCTCTTGAGGCACAAGAAGCAGCGGTAGTCATAGGCAGGGTGATGGCGATACGTAACAGTGTAACGACCTCTGTAAGTGACTGAGGTACACTTTGTTCCTCTTGATGCACGAGAAGCAACGGTAGTCATAGGCTGGGTGATAACGATACGAAACAGTGTAACGAACTCTGTAAATGACTGAGGTACACTTTGCTCCTCTTGAGGCACGAGAAGCAGCGGTAGTCATAGGCTGGGTGATAGCGATACGTAACAGTGTAACGACCTCTGTAAATTACTGAGGTACACTTTGCTCCTTTTGAGGCACGAGAAGCAGCGGTAGTCATAGGCTGGGTGATAGCGATACGTAACAGTGTAACGACCTCTGTAAATTACTGAGGTACACCTTGATCCTCATGAGGCACGAGAAGCTGCGGTAGTCATAGGCTGGGTGATAGCGATACGTAACAGTGTAATGACCTCTGTAAATTACTGAGGTACACTTTGATCCTCATGAGGCACGAGAAGCAGCGGTAGTCATAGGCTGGGTGATAACGATACTAAACAGTGTAACGAACTCTGTAAATGACTGAGGTACACTTTGCTCCTTTTGAGGCACGAGAAGCAGCGGTAGTCATAGGCTGGGTGATAGCGATACGTAACAGTGTAACGACCTCTGTAAATAACTGAGGTACACTTTGATCCTCATGAGGCACGAGAAGCTGCGGTAGTCATAGGCTGGGTGATAGCGATACATAACTGTGTAACGACCTCTGTAAATGACTGAGGTACACTTTGCTCCTCTTGAGTCATAGGCAGGGTGATAGCGATACGTAACAGTGTAACAACCTCTGTAAATGACTGAGGTATACTTTGCTCCTCTTGAGTCATAGGCAGGGTGATAGCGATACGTAACAGTGTAACAACTTCTGTAAATGACTGAGGTACACTTTGATCCACTTGAGGCACGAGAAGCAGCGGTAGTCATAGGCAGGGTGATAGCGATACGTAACAGTGTAACAACCTCTGTAAATGACTGAGGTACACTTTGCTCCTCTTGAGGCACGAGAAGCAGCGGTAGTCATAGACAGGGTGATAGCAATACGTAACAGTGTAACAACCTCTGTAAATGACTGAGGTACACTTTACTCCTCTTGAGGCACTAGAAGCAGCGGTAGTCATAGGCAGGGTGATAGCAATACGTAACAGTGTAACGACCACTGTAAATGACTGAGGTACACTTTGCTCCGCTTGAGGCACGAGAAGCAGTGGTAGTCATAGGCAGGGTGATAGCGATACGTAACAGTGTAACGACCTCTGTAAGTGACTGAGGTACACTTTGCTCTTCTTGAGGCACGAGAAGCAGTGGTAGTCACAGGCAGGGTGATAGCGATACGTAACAGTGTAACGACCTCTGTAAGTGACTGATGTACACTTTGCTCTTCTTGAGGCACGAGAAGCAGTGGTAGTCACTGGCAGGGTGATAGCGATACGTAACAGTGTAACGACCTCTTTAATTGACTGAGGTACACTTCGATCCTCTTGAGGCATGAGAAGCAGCGGTAGTCATAGGCAGGGTGATAGCGTTACGTAACAGTGTAACGACCACTTTAATTGACTGAGGTACACTTAGATCCTCTTGAGGCATGAGAAGCAGTGGTAGTCATAGTCAGGATGACAGCGATACGTAACAGTGTAACGACCTCTGTAAGTGACTGAGGTACACTTTGCTCTTCTTGAGGCACGAGAAGCAGTGGTAGTCATAGGCAGGGTGATAGCGATACGTAACGGTGTAACGACCTCTTTAATTGACTGAGGTACACTTAGATCCTCTTGAGGCATGAGAAGCAGCGGTAGTCATAGTCAGGGTGATAGCGATACGTAACGGTGTAACGACCTCTGTAAATGACTGAGGTACACTTTGATCCCCTTGAGGCACGAGAAGCAGCGGTAGTCATAGGCATGGTGATAGCGATACGTCACGGTGTAGCGACCTCTGTAAATGACTGAGGTACACTTTGATCCTCTTGAGGCACGAGTAGCAGCGGTAGTCATAGGCATGGTGATAGCGATACGTCACGTTGTAACGACCTCTGTAAATGGATGAGGTACACTTTGATCCTCTTGATGCACGAGAAGCAGCGGTAGTCATAGGCTGGGTGATAGCGATACGTAACAGTGTATCGACCTCTGTAAATAACTGAGGTACACTTTGATCCTCTTGAGGCACATGAAGCTGCGGTAGTCATTGTCAGGGTGATAGCGATACGTAACAGTGTAACGACCTCTGTAAATGACTGAGGTACACTTTGCGCCAGGCAATTAACAATTTATGAAGTTTTAAACCTTATATATGTACTAAAATCCTTGTAAGATTTAAAAAAGACAAATAAAATGCTTAAAGTTCAAACATCAAATTGAGTACAAGGAGTGTACTTTAAGGAATTTACAAGTAATTATTTTAGAAAAAGTTACAACTTCGAAAATAACAAAAAAAGGAAGCGAGTAAATGAAGAAGAAGTTCCTATTACTTGTTATGTTTATGCTGAATTACTTCTATTACAATTATACAAAGGAGGGCAGGTCACTTACTGTGAAACCTGAAGAAAAAATTAACAAGGAAGGTTCTAGACTTCCTGTATTTAGATAGGAATCACTAGATAAATGGGGCAGGTACCCTTTCGTGAGACCTAGAAACAACTCACTAATGAGTTATAAGAATTGTAGTCTCTCGTTATAAAAGAGAAACAATGTGAGCTTGAACCGTGTATAAAACACGTAATTATACAGAAATTAAGTAATGATAAACAGCAAAATGGAAGGGCACTTCGAAGAGTGACACCTTATAGAGAATTTACAATTTTATTAATATGTTTTGTTAGTAGAAGGTTGAGGAAAGTTCATTGGGATTTAGGATCAATGTTCATGGCCTGATTTAATGTAAACGGACGATCGCGACGCGGTAGAAAAGTGGGATAAGCACTAGTTATCACTATAGTCTTTTAAATAGATGAAAAGTTCACTGTAGAGACACGAAAGTTTATGGAAAGAAAGTTATTGCAATGATGAAAATAACTGGTTGCACTAGGTAGGCGAGAGTCTATTTCTTGAGAAAGTTGGGAATAACAATTAAATGCGCCATAGAACATTCCAACGGTGGACGAAAGTTTGCTATTGCAGTAATTTATAAGGAAGATTCCTCATTTTAAATAGTATTTTCACCAGTGAGTGAAAAATACCTGACGGCAAGACTCACAGATAGAGTACAGGATCTGGAAGGTTCCAGAACGATCTTAATAGAAAAATGGGGCCAAAGATAATCCAGCGGAGGAACTTGCTTTGTAATTTATAGACAGCGGGTATTAGATAATATCCCACGTGGTGAGAAGATTTCTCATTTAGCAAGCATAAGAAATGCTGCTTTTCACCAAGATTGGCTTGATTAGACAAAAGCCCAACATGAAAAATCCCGCGAAGAATGATTACCGCCCCACAAGTAATCTCACGCTGTCTATAAAATAATCAATAAAGGCATGGAGATAAAATTGATGAAGATGAGGTTAAAACCTTAAGTCTGTACTTATCTTGGTTGCATGTTGAAGGTGAAGTTCCCCTTGACAATATTTAATATGCCAACATGGCGTAGAAAGTAGAGTTTGCCTCTTGGTTTGAGGAGACTGGCTCGAGTTGAGCCTTAACTGAGTCGACGGCCGGCGCACAAGTGAGACCCACTCAGCAGAGCACGGAGGGTCCAAGGAAGGGAAGGGGGTAGGAGACAAAAGGAGAACATATAAACATAGCCAACATTACAACAAAAAATTGATCTTCTCTTGCTGAGCCGGTCTTCAAAGAGTTGATAACAGATGATACTAGCGCAGCATGGAGAGTAAAAAAGTAGAAGTAGTTCTCTTGCTCACGGAGAAAATAGCTGGCGATGGTAACAAGATCTGGTGACCAGATGGATAAGTAAATCCTCTTGCACCAGGAAGAATTGAGGAGCTTCAGAGATTCGCTGCGAGATGACGCTAGGTGGGTCATAGAAGATATATATCTAGAACAGACTCATAAAAGATATAAGAGACCTGATCAACAAGAGAAAATAGAAGATCACTGTTGGTGTTTGATAAGAAAGGAAGAAATGGACATGCAAAAAGCATTAAAAATTGGATTCTCACGTACCGTGTATTCAAAGAATACACCACACCGTTAGTTTTCATTGTGGTGATGGATGACATTATGACCCGAGTGGCACAAGTAATTGGGGAAGAAAAGATGACAGCAATGGTGTTTGCAGATGATTTGATGATTTGGTGAAACAAGGAGGGGGAGGTACAGGAACAGTTGGACGTGTGGGAAGGAATAATACAAGGATATGGGATGAAATTTAGCATAAATAAGAGTGAGAAGGTATCACAACAAGGAAGAAGGAAAGAACCACGATGGGAATAACAATTGGTGGGGAAGAGCTGAAGAAAGTGGAGAGTTTCAAGTATTTGGGAAGCCTGATAGAGGATAATGGAAGAAACTATAGATAAATAAATGATCGGGGGAGACAGGCAGAGGCATTCCGGGGGAGTGTGAGAAGCATGATATGGTGCAAGGATGTCCCTCAGAACAGCAAAAAGATCACATATCGGGCGTACTATGTCCCTATGCTGACGTATGCCTCTGAGACCTGGGTTATGAAAGGAAGGGAGAAGAGCAAAATACAGGCCAGTGAGATGAGGTTCTTGAGAAGCAGTATTGGAGCTAGAAAGATGGACAGAATAAGAAATTAGAGGACCGGAGAATTAATGAAGGAGGAACCATTACAGGATGGTATAGATAAATCTAGACTTAGATGGTATGGACATGTAAAACGAATTGAGGAGAATAGGATACCCAGGAGGATACACGAGACGAAGTGGGAAGGAAAGAGACCGAGAGGAAGACCTAGAGACAGGTGGCGGAAGGGGGTGGAAGAAAGCGTGAAGAAGAGAGGAGAAGACTTGACAAGGGTGGAGGCTGAGAGATGGTGGGAAGACAGAAGACGTTGGAGAGGCTTGTGTTCCAAACAGACCCGGCCAGTGGCTGGAAACTTTGCAAGATGATGATGATGATGACCGTCACGATATGAGAAACAATATTTATGCATGCGTTTGTTGAATGAAGAATGCGGCCCATATTAACGCCATTCAACTCCTGCACGTCAATTTCAGTTTCGAAATCGTGGAAGGCTTGATTTTTCTAAACTACTTTATATGCTGTTTGAAATACATTGACAGTTATTTCGTTTCCCTTTTCGAAAGCCTTAGTGCATGTAGTTCCCAAAGTTTTCAATTTTGTGGTTTTTACTATTTTAACTGCAGCCTGATGAGCTGAACTCTCTTAAATTTTAAATATTTTCTTGCTGAGAGAAAGCATTTGCTGACATTTCTTTTCAGTTTCACCACTTGCACAAAGAGAAACTGAAACCCACTGCTGTGAAATGTTCAACCCTCGTGATGTGCTTTCAGTTCCGAAGTCGCCAACTTCTATACAAATTATGTAGCCAAGTTTTTTTTTCTTACCACCAACTATTCGTACTTCCTGCAACATTCCTGCTTTTTGTCCAAATTCCAGCATTTGGGAATGTCTTCCGTCTCACTGTTACACGCGGTTGAATGCTCTTTGTTGTGATCTTCTTTTGCATCACCACACGACACTCTTGATGTTTCTCCGTCATTGTTTATATTCGAATCATTAACTTTCAGCTAGTTCGATGCCTGGGTGGATGTTAAATAGTTCGTTATTTTCTTCATCCTTCAAAACTACCACACGCACAAAATAACAACTCACCCCGCCTCCAAACACAAGCAAGCGGTGTGCCGAGTTACCGACCAAAGGAAACATTCGACACATCGATTTGAATCAAGAATTACTAGAAATCTGCTTCAGCGTTGATGCGAGCTGATCGATAAACTTTCAATTCGGCAGTTATATTGGCCGGCTAGATACAAATGTACCAATATTTTTCTTAAACAGTCTTCAAATGTTTAAGGGGAACGTGAATCCCCGCGTTTCCCTGACAAAGGCACTGTATATATATATATATATATATATATATATATTGCCCATTTTGAGGAAGTGTCCATGGCTCTGGATGAGACGAGTTGTTTTTCTAAGGCGGAGTTCAAATGTTTGAAGATAGCACCTAGCAAATTTGAGGAAATCTCCGTTGTGGCTGACAGCACAGCGAAGGTTGTGTCGCAACGTGAGTGATCGCCGAGGTAATTTTTGTAACACGAAAACGAAGTGGTTGAATAACCAATACACCGAGGGAATGAAGGAAAAAAAATCGATGATTTATGGAATTTATTTCATGTGAATCCAACAAGGAACTCCAAAGATATGGAATGATGCGCGAGGAGCGATGCGCAGTGGATGTACTAGCACGTGGCGAGAGCAGTCAGTTGGAGGCAGTGGAGAGAGACTCATTCAATTTCGTGCATCCGTGCGAGCATGATATTGCAGCGCTTGATCTTTTCAATATTTCGGGGACCAAAACCTGCAGCTAAAAACTAGCCGGCGAGGAGACATAGTTTTCAGTGTGCTCTATGACAGTTTTTCTAGGTGAGGCCAACTCTTGCGTGTGCAGAGTTATGATGGATAATATCCAAACCCACAGTATAGCTAGTCTTCGTACTGGGCTAACCCCTAACCCGGGTTTTGCGCATATAGACGAGGACTGGGGTGGACTATGCCCAGCGTGTGCAGAGTTATGTAGGATAATATCCCAACCCACAGTATAGCTAGTCTTCGAACTGGGCTAACCCCTAACCCGGGTTTTGCGCATATAGACGAGGACTGGGGTGGACTATGCCCAGCGTGTGCAGAGTTATGTAGGATAATATCCCAACCCACAGTATAGCTAGTCTTCGAACTGGGCTAACCCCTAACCCGGGTTTTGCGCGTCTAGACGAGGACTGCGGTGGACTATGCACAGCGTGTGCAGAGTTATGTTGGATAATATGCAAACCCACAGTATAGCTAGTCTTCGAACTGGGCTAACCCCTAACCCGGGTTTTGCGCGTCTAGACGAGGACTGCGGTGGACTATGCACAGCGTGTGCAGAGTTATGTTGTTAATATCAAAACCCACAGTATAGCTAGTCTTCGAACAGGGTTAACCCCTAATCCGGGTTTTGCGCGTCTAGACGAGGACTGGGGTGGACTATGCATAGCATGTCGGCCGTGCTTCCGCGTACCGTAGTTCAACTAGTTGAAGGTAGATGTCACTACTGCAGATCCATTGTAGAACTTTGTTTTAATTAAATATATATTTTCCTTAGCAAAATGCACAATATAACGCTCAATTAATTGCATAACGCCTCAGTACTCAAAGAACAATAAATATAAAAAACAAGCCAAAGAATACAACTGTGTTAGGATTAAAACCCCAGCCGGCCGGTTGAGTGACCAACGCGGTAACCACAGACCTAATTATGTCCTCCCAACATGAATGTTATCAATCGATTATGATACAACGAATTAGCCAATAATGACTTTGACTGAACGATTCCTTCACTGGAGGATATTGCAAACAAAGTTCATTTCATATAAAGCTACTATTATTTTTATATCTGTAGGCTATACTGCATGCAACATACTCAAATTAGTGAAATACAGTATAGTTCAAAACGAGAGATCAGCTGCCATCTTGTCTGCAACCGAGACGGCTCAGCTTTTTGATGTCACTTCTGCACTATAATATTACAATGTACACTTTTAATTTTCCATTGCAAAATGCACAATACGGTATGTTATCAATCGATTAAGATACAACGTCTTAGCAAATAACATTTATGATTAATTATGATCAGGATTTGGCACTGGAGTTTTACAAGTAGTTATTTCAATGACCAACAGAGATCACTGTCAACAAGGGATTTGCGCTCCCGGGACACACATAGTAGGATAACTTGTAACATATCATATGCGACTACTGTAAGGTTCGTATAATTTATTTATCATTTATTACTTCTTATAATGTTTTGAATACTTGCATACACTTTCTAGTATTCTGGCAAGTTGTTTGATATCTTTTTCAGTGCGTAAATCACTCTAGTATACTCTAAAACATTATAATATTTTTTCAAGTCTTGTGTCGTCATTGATACCGTGAACCAACAATATGATTTCTTCTCCAATAATTGTCCCAGAGTTCGTAGACACTCGCGAAACATCGGCTACCTTCGGGTGACCCCATCAGAGGTGTTATGGCCGCCCACCATACGGTCTCTAGAGCAGTACCGTATAAGGGTTCTCAGCTCGTGGCGCACGGGCCATGAATTAATGGTGCAGTACCATTGTTTCCACCAACAGAAAAGCATCAAACTTTCGTTTACTAAGGAACATGCGTGCTTTCAAATTACATTATCTAATAAAGTTACTCCACAAGCTACGCACGAATGTGGCTTTAAACCACTATAAATCACCATAAGTGTCTCCAAATTGTTTTCGGATTACATTTTGCACCGCATGTACCAAAGGTATGAGGGTTTAGATCAATATGGACGAACATGCGTCTTCAAATTACCCCCCCAGAGTAAACTTTTCCTCGCAAGTAGCACATAAATTTAGCATTAGACCACTATGGATCATCATATGTCTCTTCCTACTGCTTTTGAAGGCAATCATTTCTCCGAATTTACCACAGGAATGTGGCATTCGACTACCAGGGATGGAAAGATATGTCTTCCAAGTACCTTTAAAAGTAAATTTCACTCCACATACTACACCGATGTTGCTCTATACCACTATAGATCATCAAGGGTGTCTTCAGGATACCTCTCCGGGTAAAGTTTGCTCTACTTGTACCACACGACTCTGGCTTGAGACAAATATTGAAAACATGTGTGCCTTCAAATATAATACCCTCGTAAAGTTTTCTCCGAATGTACTGCACGAATATGGCCTTAGGAAACTATTTATAACCGTGACCTATTAGATTTTTCTTCCTCAGTAAAGTTTGCTCTACATTTACCACAGGAATCTAGCTTGAGACTATCATGGACTTACATCTGTGTCTTCCGTGAACCTTTCCGAGTAAAGTTTGTTCCACTTGTATCACGGAAATGTGGCTAGAAGCCACTATGGGCCATTATTCGTTTCACGGCGAGCTTTCCGTGTAAAGTTTGCTGCGCATGTACCACAGATATGAGGCCTGAGACAACTATTAATCATCACCTGGTTCTTTAAAATGTCTTTCTCGGTAAAACTTTGCTCCAAATGTGTGACAGGAATAAGGCATTATTGATCATATAATTAATGCAGCCACATAGCCATAACTTAAAATATAGGATACATTGATGGGTTACATATTTGCATAATCACTTATAGACAATGTTCTTCTTGTACAGAATTCTATGAGGTACCGTTCACACATTTTTCCACATAGTGTGCACTCACAGTCTATCCTTGGGTCATGGAAGTGTTTTGATTTCCAGAGTAGGTGGTGAAAACCGTGAACTGCCAACTTTGTAATGACATATCTTAGTTTGAAATTAGCTTTTGTCCACGAGCTGTCTATCATGGCCCCTGTTCCATAGAAGTATGGTTGTACTTCTTCTCTCTTCTCCGTCAACGTTGCCAGAACTTTCTCTGATGCACCGGTGCTCGTTAGTGGTATGCTTGTCCTGAGGTCATCTACGATGAAAGTTTCTTTCGCCAGGAGATATACAAGTCTAGATCGTGTCGTTTTTGATACTCCTATCACCTTCTTTATGTAGTTCGCTTTCACCCTTTCCAAGGTGGATAGGTTCCTCGTAATTAAATGTGTCCAGATGATTTCAATGCCATAGGTCATTATTGGAAGAATTCTTACTTTGAATAGCAACATTGCTGTCTCCAGACTGAGTGATCTGATGTCTTTTATTTCGTGCATTGCCATCACTGCTTGGGTTACATTATCTATGACATGTTTTGTGAAACAATATGCACTCGATTGCAGTGTGATGCCTAAATATTTAAAGTCTGGAACATTCTTAAAATTATATGCCGAATGAAAATGTCTGCTGAGACGGGTATTCTTCCTCCTTTTCGGAAGATCATGGTGTCTGTTTTTGAGATGTTGATGTCCAGCTTGTGTTCGGAACACCACTTTTGCACGTCATTTACAGTTTTCTGGAGTTTTGTATAATCTCTGGATCCCTTTACAATGTCATCAGCATATGCGCAACAGAATACTCCCTCCTTTTGGGCTATTTTTAGGATATCTGTGGTTGATATTATAAACAGCAAGGGGCTCAGTGGGTCTCCCTGTAGGACCCCGTTTGATTGGGCTATCGGTTCTGATAGAGTGAGGTTGTTTGAAATTCGTACTTCGATCCATTGCAGTATTGATGTGATGAGATTGGCCCATATATTGTTCATGCCTAGCATCTCCTTTAGCTTTTCTGTCACTAGCTTTCTATTTATCAGATCGAAAGCCTTTGTAAAATCTATAAAAATGGTGTAATATTTTCCGTTGTCCTCTAAGGCATCCCATATTTGGTTAAGCAGAAGTTCAAAAGCGTTAAGGGTAGATCGTTCCTTTCTGAACCCAAACTGGTTCTCTGGCAGAAGCTCGTTTATTTCCTCATTTAATTTTCCTGTTATAATTTTGGTGAAGATTTTGAAGGGGCAGTTTTCCAGTGCTATAAGGCATTATTCATCTATGGATCATCAAGTGTCTTTTCAGGCTACCTATCCTTGAAAAGTTTGCTCCACATGTGCCACAGGTATGTTGCCTGAGCCCACTATGGATCATCATGTGAGTCTTCAAATGTGCTTTCTGAGTAAATTTTGATTCGCATATATCATAGGAATGTTGCCTAAGACCACTATGAATCATCACATGGTGCTTTAATCTGCTTTTCTCAGCAAACCTTGCTCCGCATGTGTCACACGAATAAGGCTTTTTACCACTATGGATCATCATGTGTATCTTGAACTGTGCTTTCAGGGAAAATTTTGCTTCACATGTACCACATGAGTGTGGCTTGAGATTACTATGAATCATTATGTGTGTCTTTAAGTTACATTTCACCGTAAACTTTGCTGTGCATGTACTACAAGAATAAGGCTTTACACCACTATGCATCATCATGTGCTTGTCCATGTCATTTTTACGAGCAAAGTTTGCTCCACATGTGCCACAGGAATGTGCCTTGAGCCCACTATAGATCTTCATGTGTCTCTTGAAGTCGCCTTTCCGAGTAAAGTTCGCTCCACATGTATCACAGGAATGAGGCATCATACCATTTTGATTGAGTGCGGCTACGATTCTATCTCTTGTTAAAGTGTTCTCAGGATTGTGGTGGTTTCTGTCAACAATTTATAATGTTAAAACGACTAAAATATCCACTGGCATTATAATATCAAAAATTACATGGCACGATTCCGGATATGTGTATCGTAATCTTCTGTATTGGTAGACATAGATATCAGAGTCCAGATGGAATGCGTAAAAATTGAGTGCTGCTCTATCCTTTTAAGTACGAGAGCTGAGGGCCAGTTCGAGAGTTGAGGGCCAGAAGGGATCCAATCCACGGAGTATTTAAATAGGCAACCAGCTTTCCAAGGACAAGGGTGTGCTCTCCGGAGCAAGTAAGAGCGGAGAAAGGCGTGTAAGGGCTAAAACGAGAGGGTCCCTTCCCCTTATCTATCTATTCCATACAAAAATAAACAAGAAGTTCCGTGACAAACTAAAGAGCCTACTTTTCTTAAAATTTAAGATTCATGCCAATGATTAATCGATATGGATCTATCTAGAATAATGACGAAATTAAGTTGGCAATATCGACATTTCTAATTAGTTCGAAATACTGTATACCTGGCATAATGTAGCCTAATAGAGCACTACAGTTGGCAGCCCTGGTGACTGAATATATTCTTAGTTCCTTCTCTTAAGGTACAGAATACAAAATTTGGTTGGAGTCCAATGAATAGCATGGACGTTACATGCAGTTAAACATTGGATCTAACAGCGCGGGTAAAATCATGTTGGCAACAGTGTCATGCATGTATTGGACAGAAATAATCTGAAATAATATGATCTATTGTTGTGCCAATTTTGAATGAAATCCATTAGTTAGTATAGAAGTTACATGCATTTTAAAATTGGACCTATCAGCAGGCTTAGAATCATGTTGGCAGCACTGACGTATATTAGTTACTCCAAAGTAATCTAGAATGCCAGGTACTATACGTGTGCAAAGTTTAGAGCTATTGGCTTGCATTCTTTCAGATATATTGATATTAGGGTAACAAAAATGGAGACAGCATTTATTAACAGTTGGCAGCCCTAGTTGCTCTTAAGAATACGCATAGTCATACCTGTTATGGTACACATAGCACATACGAAATTTGGTTGAAATCCAAATGATAGTATGGAAGTTACATGTATTTAAAGTTGGACCTCTCAGCAGGCTTAGAATCATGTTGGTAGCACTGACGTATATAAGTTACTCCAAATTAATATAGAATGTCATGTACTATACGTGTGCATAGTTTAAAGCTGTCGGCTTGCATACTTTCTCATATATATTGGTATTTAGATAAAAGAAATTAAGAGAATTTTTTAACAGTTGGCAGCACTGGTGGTTCATAAGAATACGTTCAGTCATATCTGGTTATGTACACATACAACATACGAAATTTGGTTGAATTCCAATTGATAGTGTAGAAGTTATATGCATTTAAATATTGGACCTATCAGTAGGCTTATAATCATTTTGGCAACACTGCCATGTATGGCCTTCTGGAAATTAAACTGCAATATTATTATCTATATGTGTGCCGATTTTGAAATAGCTCCCATTCATACCTTCCAAGATATCCAACATGGAGCTCAAATTTCAATTGCGATTTTTCAGCAGTTGGTAGCCCTGACATCATTTTCAAATATGGCCGTGAGATATTCAGGTATTGATCTTTACTCCTACCAAATTTTATTTCGATTGCATCAGCAGCCGTTTAGGAGTTGATAGGGGGGGGGGACACACACTCAGCCAGCCAGCCAGACAGACAGACAGACAGACAGACAGAGAGACAGACACACATTTTCCCGGATCGATCTCATAACACTACTTTTGCCTCATTTTTGCAAAATGTGAAAAGTAGGCTAAAAATATCCACACCTCGTGGGAAATAAGAACCTTTTAACGAAAATGCCCACTTGAGGCTCTTCCAGCTTGGCGGGCTTTTCAAACTTTATGGAAGATGCCTCCGTATCCCCCCCACTTCGCCCAACATCCGTCCCACCACCACCCTCAAAATTCCAAACAGAGTTTTCTAAATTTAAATAGATTTTACACAAAAGTCCAGCATTGCTTCGACTTACTTGCGCTAGGCTCATCTCTGTTGACCTACTTTGGTCAGTTTCAGTTCTCTTCCGACTTATTTATCGATTTATTTATTATTTCATATGTATGTATTTATAATCATTTATTGATTATCGATTTACTGATTATTCATGAACTACCCGAAAATAGTGGATATCACCCGAACGATAATCGGATCAATTCGTGCGAATGCTCAAACAAACGTTCCTGGCCCATAGGACTCATCAGTTTCAATTTTCATACTTTTTTATGATGAACGTTTCCAAGGGTAGGTGAGGTTTGGAGCTGTTTCCACAAAGTCATGTAACAAGATACATAGCTGCCCACGACAAGAGAGCCCAGGCGGTCGATCTAAGATGGCCGCCTATGGATTATTGTTATTACTTTTAGCCTACATTTCACATTTTGCAAAAATGAGGAAAAAGTAGACTTATGAGATCGATCCGGGCAAATGTCTGTCTGTCCCCTTCTGTCTGTCTGGCTGGCTGTGCGCGTGTGTCCCCCTATCAACTCCTAATAAGCTGCAGCAATCGAATCCAAATTTGGTATGAGTAAAGATCTATACCTGAATATCTCGAGCCCATATTTGATATTGATGTCAGTGCTACCAACCGCTGAAAAACCGCAATTGAAATTTGAGTTCCATGTTTGATATCAAGGAAGGTATGCATGGGAGCTATTCGAAAATTGGCACACATATAGAAAACAATATTTCAGTTTATTTTCCAGGAGGCCATGCATGGCAGTGTTGCCAAAATGAGTCTAAGCTTGCTGATAAGTCCAAATTTAAATGCATATAACTTCTACACTATCAGCTGGATTTCAACCAAATTCCGTATGTACTATGTTTACATAAACAGATATGATTGAGCGTATTCTTAAAAGCCACCAGGGCTGCCAACTGTTAATAAGTGCTCTCTCTCTATTTTCTTATCCAAATACCATTATATCAGAAAGTATGTAAGCCGACAGCTTTAAACTATGCACACGTATAGTACCTGACATTCTAGATTGTTTTGGAGAAACTAATATACGACAGTGCTTCCAACATGACTCGAAGCCAGCTGATGGGTCCAATTTTTAAATACTTGTAACATCTATACTAACAAATGGATTTCATCCAATATTGGCACAACAAGATATCATAATATTTCAGATTATTTTTGACCAATAAATGCATGGCATTGTTACCAACATGATTTTACCCGCGCTGATAGACCCAATGTCTAACTGCATGTAACGTCCATGCTATCCATTGGACTTAAACCAACTTTTGTATTCTGTACCTTAAGAGATGGAACTAAGTATATATTCTGTCACCAGGGCTGCCAACTGTAGTGCTCTATTAGGCTACATTATACCAGGTATATTTTGAACTAATTAGAAATTTCAATATTACCAATTTAATTTCGTCATTATTCTAGATAGGTCTATATAGATTGGAATGAATTTTAAATTTTAAGAAAAGTAGCCTCTTTAGTTCGTCCCGGAACTTCTTGTTTATTTATTAAATATTTATTCATTTATTATTATTACTATTCTCCGATTCGGCCAACTATGGCCCATGTTACTTCAACCGCTTCCATCCCTGAGCTTTAGTTCTATCCCAGTATTCCCACATGAATATTCTGTGAGCCTCCTTTCTTTCATTAGTCCACTTATTACCTGTTTTCAGCTTTGGCTTTTCTGAGAATCGCTGGTGTGCTCCAAGTATTCTCTGAAGAGGAGCACGTTCCTGGATGTCTTCAAACGTGATCCCTACTTCTAAAAGATCTCCTTCAATTTCGGTGAATCAAATTCCCTTCGTTTTCTTGTTTACAAAGTAGGAAAATAGGCAGTTAATCAGTCTCTGAGAGTTCATGTGTGTTATGTGGCCTTAGAAATTAATCCTCCTTTTCCTTAAGATGTCTGTTGTCCTTTCCACACATAGGTAGAGTTCGTTGATGCGCCGCTTCCTGAACTCTCCATTTTCTCTGATTGGTCACAGTATCTTACTTAGAATTTGTCCTTCTTCAGCCTCTATCGTTTTAATCAAACCATTCCTGTTCAATGCAAGGCATTCTCCTGCGAACAGGATTTCTGGAAGAATAACTGATCGATAATGTCTAAGCTTGGCATTGAGTGACACTGATCGTTTATTATAAACATTCCTAGTTAGTTGGAATGCTACGTTGTTGATCCTTGATGTGGATGCTTCTTCCTCAGAATTGCTTGTTATTATCCGCTCACCTAAGTACTTCAACTTCTCAGTCCGCTTGATTATTCCCTGCTCCACAATTAGCTCTCTGGGGGCTAGCTTGATGTTAGTAATAAACTCCGTTTTCTCAAAGGAGACCTGGAGGCCTGCTTTTGCTGCTTGGGTTTTGAGTTGGTAAATTGGGAAAGGTCCACAAATAAATAAATATTGAAAATAGACAGAGGGAATAGGGAACTTTCGTTTAAGCCCTCACGCAACTTTCTCCGATTACGAGTTTGGGAGATATCCACTATTTTCGGAAATTTGTGATCAATGACTTTGTAGTTGTTCAATAATCAATAAATCGAAAATCAATAAAAATAAAAAATAAATATTAAATAATAAATAAATCGATGCATAAGTTGGAAAAGAACAGAAACTGACCAATGGAGGTCAACATGTTTGAACATGGCAAAAGTTAGTGGAAGTAAGTGGAAGCAATAGGGGACTTTTGTGTTAAATCTAATTAAATTTAGAAACTCTGTTTGGAATTTTAGGGAATTCTGGGGGTCGGGATGGTGGAGGATGGGGGAATGGAGCAGAGAAGGAGGTATACAGGCATCTACCATAAAGTTTGAAAACCCTGTCAGCCTAGAGGAGCCTAGGTGCGCATGCACACTAACAATCCTTAATTTCGCCCAGGGGGCGGATTATAAATTAGGGGGAAACAGACTCGTCCCATGGGTAGAGAGGATGGAGCCCTTTCGTTCGATCCCTCACAGGACTTCCTCCGATTAATCGTTCGAGAGTTCACACGACCTTGCCCTATGATGTATTGCCGGTTACCCCAGGGATAGGACCCCACTACGTACGAGCACGGGCAACTGAACAACAAGTAACTAACGATGTGTTCATGCAACACAAATTAATTCGCTACATAATAGCCTAGTAGGAATATATATGTGTTATCATACTTAACCATTGAAAACCTTATGGATAGGTGGAGAGCACTATTTAGGCCTACACCCATTGTGAGAGATGATTGATTTCCCTGGCACATAGTACATATAGTGTGGTCTGTTATAACGTACACGAGGTGGCAAACCTTTAAGAACCACACTACACAGCGCACACTTATCCAACGCTCGCCATACCACAACATGCCTATCTCTAGCGTCCCACATTTTAACTGGGATGATTTATTCTGAACGTTTACTTTTATCACCACAATGACTTAATCTCCCAAAGTAGTATTTAAAAATTCTCTACCTGTACTTGCAATCCAATTAGATTACACTATGTACATAGTATTTCCAAAATAATTTCTGAGCCTCTATTGACAATTGTTGTGTATAAATGCGGGTTAGTTGGGCGTCACGTTACGTCATTAATTATTTTCTTAAAGAAATGACATAGCCTCTACCAAGGAACTTCGTCAGTCTTGATATTTATCCATACGCCGTGGAGTATAGTGATAGCTTAACTGTTGAGATTTTATTCCCTAGTGGATGCCAATGGTTGATGGCTTGCCCTGGTATACATCTTTTGTGTAGTTGGGACCAACTGGTGTGTTCACATCCCAATGATTGGGTTTTAACGTAATTCAAACTATCATTTATAGGATTATGTTTTGAAATTCATCCTCCGCGATGCCAATGCAATATTACATTAACCAACCACTTACTGAATGAGAAAAATGGTAAACAGTTCAGTTAGCCACAGGAGAGTCAGCGAGACTGCCGCGGCACATTCCGACGACCTCATCTCCTTTATAAAATACACCATTAGTCCGTTGACAAATTGATAGTATTGGCGTGTGAGCGAAAGTAATATAGTGTCATTTCGTTAAGAGAAGTTACGTGTTTTGCCTTAAGCCACAAAAAGAAACACACTCAAAACTTTGTGGCATTATAGAGTATCGCAATACAAATACGAGTATTTTTTGAGTTTGCCCTGAATTAAGTGTTTTGCCTTAAGCCACAAAACGAAACACACTCAAAACTTTGTGGCATTATAGAGTATCGCAATACAAATACGAGTATTTTTTGAGTTTGCCCTGAATAATAATGAATTAATAACGCTTAATTAATTAATAGTGTGGAAATGCATGAAACTGAGTATGAAGCCGAAAGTTTAGCACCCACTTTAAAAGAGGAAAAGCCTAAACATTCCTAAAAAGAGGGTAAATATAAGGTAAACGAAAGAAAATGATGTTTGTATGTTTTACACTTACTCATTTAAGTGATTTCCACTTGCGTCTGCTTCTTCATTCTGATTTTCTTCTTTTACATCCTGGGGATAAGATGGAATAATTTATGTCAGTGTTATCACCTTACACTTTTACACAAATGACAACCCATGTAATTGTACAGCATTGCTCAGCTGTAGTGAAGACATATTCGCTGAATGACTTTCTACAGTCCATCACATCCTAGTGCTAGAGATATACTTTATACAGATAAGTGGTTATAATTCCCAGTTCTGAAACTCATAATACACTTTTGGAGACCAAGTTTAACTTAGAGCGAATCAAAAAGCGAAGATCAATAGCTTAATGGCAGTATAAGCTTTAAGGATTGAGGACAAATGCACTTTTACTTTCAATTATTTTAGCCGTAAAACCATAAGAGGGGGGCCGACGACAATACAATAGACCATAACTTGTCCTTCGGTCCAACACGTACACATATCATTGAGTAACAAGCTACTAGACTGCCCATACAAAAATAACTTTTGACAATGATGGCATAAATCAATCATTCTTCAGAATATTATATAAGGCATTTCTTCATAATTCACTGATATTTCATAATTTAATGTCCAATAAGAAGTTAGATTGAGTTAATTAAATGCCTCAATTGTAGAGCATGCTAGTAACACTAATAACTATGTGCTTGTTGAGTACGGGAGCACACAGTTTCCAATAGAGATTAGAGCAGCTAGTAACTCGAAGATTTATGTGTCTGCTAGAGTACGGGAGCACACAGTTTGCAAAGGAGATTAGAGCAGCTAGTAACCCTAAGAATTATGTGTCTGCTAGAGTACGGGAGCACACAGTTTTCAAAGAAGATTAGAGCAGCTAGTAACTCTAAGATTTATGTGTCTGCTTGTGTACGGGAGCACACAGATTGCAAAGCAGATTTGAGCAGCTAGTAACTCTAAGAATTATGTGTCTGCTAGAGTACGGGAGCACACAGTTTGTAAAGGAGATTAGAGCAGCTAGCAACTCTATGAGTTATGTGTCTGCTAGAGTACGGGAGCACACGGATTGCAAAGGAGATTAGAGCAGCTAGTAACTCTAAAAATTAGGTGTCTGCTTGTGTACGGGAGCACACAGTTTGCAGATTAGAGCATGCTGGTAACTCAAACAATTATGTGCCTGCTAGAGTACGTGAACACACAATTTGCAAAGGATATTGGAGCAGCTAGTAACTCTACGATTTATGTGTCTGCTTGTGTACGGGAGCACACAGTTTGCAAAGGAGATTAGAGCATGATAGTAACTCTAAGAATTATATGTCTGCTAGGGTACGGGAGCACACAGTTTGCAAAGGAGATTAGAGCAGGTACTAACAGCCAAACCCTTCCGTTTTTTCAGCAACATAATTCTGAGAACGCAACTCTCAATCCCGAAATGCTGTTGGGTGATACGGAGATGTCTTGAAAATAAGCATGAAGTTACTAACCTCATTCAGATCTGAAGATGATGTTCCTGTTTTGACGCATGTAACGATATCCGGAATTGAAGATTCCTGAATCTTATTATTCGTGTGATGGTCTGTATCGTACTGCAAAGGAATGACTTGGTTCACATTTATGTTCCTTGGCGTAGGTGGAATTATATCTTACAGATGGCTGGTAAATTTGCACTGAAGGAATCAAGGAATAAAATAACATACTGAAGGTTATTCAACCCTGCATTCATAGTTTTCTATCGTCCATAGCTACATGGTAAAGAACCTAACAGTTATTGTCCAGTTTTTGACAAATAGCATTTCAGTTAGAATACACTCGCAAAGCGTGGGCCTAGCTTATTGTCACTAGCATTGAGTGTGTGTGTTGCGACTTTGTGACGTAGCTGCAGTTACTTAAGAGTTACCATATAACGTTAATAAGGACAAGCAACGTTGATAATTTAACGTGAAAGGTAAACAAATAGGGGTGTATTTGTAAGTACAGTGGCAGCTACATGAAGTCTCGTTTCATATAAATTCACTTGTAATACATAATACACGTGTCATTGTGGTTATCATGATGATTACGCAATGTTTTAATACATAGAGAACTGAAGGAGAATAATTTTATAGACAATAGCTTAAGAGCTGAACGAAAATGCTGCCCGTGGTCTAATATAATGCTGAGGTACAGCTTTACAGGGGAGTTTTCCGCGGAGACTTCGTGCCAGTCCAAAACAAGACACGTCTTTCTTTCTCCTTCGTTCAACCCTCCTAGAAAAACGAAGAACCCATAACTATGAAATATGTGTGAAACATTGGAAGCTATGATGAAGATACTGACAGTCATAGCTAGCAGTGAAGGCTGTCTTCAAGGGTGGACCATCAATATATTCACAGCCATGGCTACCTGCCGAGGGAGGCATCAAGGGGGGAGGAGGACTAACATCATATTGACAGGGCAAGCAGTGAAGGTCGCCCCAAGCCTCATGTGAGCGTCCAGACACTTCTGATCTCTTAATTTATATTTACAATAGAAATCCTACGCGCTCTAGAAGACACAAGTCTCACGGGCCAGTCTAGGATTTGAAAGGGGGTATCATTTTTAGGGTGTAGTACAGATCGCGATACATATTCCTATCAAATTCCCATAATACCAAATGACGGCGTCACGAAAGACACTATATATTTTTCTAGTAAGCTTACGGGAACCTCCTGGGGAATAGGAGTTTAAGGTGGGGGAGACATAAACAGAAGTGGGCATTTACAAAAACCCTTCGAAACGCGATACACACCGAAATTATAGCTAATATCTAATATTTACAAAATATGTATCCCCATCTTAACTTGACCTACATATAGGCCAGTCACCGTAGACACAAAAATCGCAAGGTTCTCATTTTTTGGTATGTTGTTAAGATAGATACTGTACGCAACATAGATGACATAATCGTGATAAACATATACTTACGTACGCAGCAAACGTCAGTGGAAACGTAGCTGGAGTTTTTCCCCTATTCCCGAAGAAATATTAAATAGAGAAATAGAAGAAAGAAAAACGGGGAGATCGCAGTCTTGTTTGGCTTTTGCTGGGCCCAAATTTTAAAGGTCAAACCTGAAAGCAATCCCAAAAAGGAAGGGGGAAAGCTAAATAAAAATAAACTACAGTAAAATCCAAAGATGAACATATTTAAATCAGAGGCCGTGTAGGTCGTATTAACGTCGCAAGTACGCTAATAAGACCGACAAACCAAAATATAGAAAAAGCCAGACACAACTCGAAGAAGGTGAGCATGGTTACTAAAATTAAAATAAGGCGTGACGCAAAAGCAGAGATACTTAGGCCAAAAATAAAATGTATTAAAATAATAACTACAATGTACAACGATCCCAGATGTTAAAAGAAAGAAGAGATGTCCCTCAAATTAACCACAATATTAGTCTACCGCAAGAAAATACAAATAGGAAATAAAATCGAAAATATACTAAATTAAATTATATTAAAATGAAATAAAATAAAATAAGCTAAAGTAACGCGTTCAAGGAAAGATGAAACGATGACTAAATGCAAGTATGTCGTAATTAGATGACAAAGCGCAGGAAACGACTACACTCAACGAAGTCAAGATACGTTATAAAATTTAGACAAAGCGCATCATAATGGATGAACAACTAGGAGGGGGTACAATGGTTCAGAACGGGGTGGAGAGGGGAGAGAGGGAGGAGAGGCGTGAGGAAGAAAGACGAGGAGGCACATGCAAGATCAAGTGAGTTACGAGAAAAATAAGAATTTAAACAAAAGGAAAGTTACGTTAAATTACCGGCAACACCAAAAATATACTTTAAAAGTTGAAAGTATGCGTAGAAGATAAGGGCACACAAAGACGACGAAAATATGTGATGCGCAAAATATTGGCACACACAGATACAAGAATATCACAGGTTAGGTCACTAGCAAAATAGCAATGGTGAGACCTTTTGTGAACTCTTAAGATAAAGAACAAAGCATTACGGGAAGCAAGAAAAATAATCTGCAATCCCGTGCAATTTGTTCTACGATAAGATACACTCTGAATGACAGACTCAATGGTGCCCCCTACAAGGTAGGCAAAACCTCCATCACGCACTCCAGAGGAAAACGAAGACAGCCCACTTTCAACCCTTAAAGTACAAAAACTACGTTATAAAAAATAACTGAAAATAATACGACCATACAAAACAAAAACTCACCATCAATTACACGCACACAAAGGGCGGAGGAAGAAATATCGGGAGAGAGCAAACACACGCGAAAGAAATGAAAATCACGCAGAAAAACGTTTAAAATTACCGAAATATGAAACTTAACTACAGTAAAGCAATTATAGTTTACGACATACAGCACCTCGCCATGGTTTCACCTTGAACACGGGCACTTCCCCTAGGATATGGGAAAACGTCTAGCCTACTTGGCTACCACAACGAAATGCCCCGAGACAAAGAAATGACGACGTAAACTCGCTACACTAAGGTAACTGCGTGGTATAATTTGATTGGACGATACCCCTTCCCATATATAAATCACTGGCCAATCAATGGGACAAGATACAGATATGTCCATATATGGTATTAAGACATCAGAGGGCTATTAATAGATTCACAGACTAATGTTTCACGCACCACAAAGGCGTGGATTCATCACATCATATAAAAATGGCACAAAGGAGTAACTTATATTTCTCATAAAAATGGCTCAATACCAATACTGTAAAACCAAGTTTGCAACCTCGAAAGACCTGTGCCAACATCGTGGTGCTTGAAAAACCTCGAAATTTTCAGACGTTTTTCGGTTCTTGGCTTACAATTTCCAAAATATGCATTCTATGACAAAGTAACACATTGCACTTTTAAGGAAGACAAAATTACCGACAATTTGAGCGCAACTCCAGCTCTGTATGTCTTATAGATCTCGAAATACAACACTTCAAACATGGGCCTTTTTTTTTCATAAAGTTCGAAATTTGTAGTAAGCTAGTCTTTCGAACAAAATACCGTCTAAAATACTCATTCTACGAGGAAAGCCATGGGAAGTTGTAGAGCAGTTATTTACCTTCACATTAAGCATACGCCAATCGCTGTAAGACTAACAGTTCTCTTGTTATCAGGTAAAAACAAAATAAGGAGGAAATCGTATATTTCAAAAAATAGGACTTCGAATGTACATTGTTATCAATATTGCACAGTTATCTATTAATGTCATTGGGAGCGTGATGGTGGAGTGGCCTAGGTGCTCGTCTTTCACCCGGACGACCGTGGTTCGAATCCGGATGACAGCGGGGTGGAATTTTCAACTGAAAAATCACGTGGTGTCAGGAAGGGCATCCGGCCTTAAAATCCCCGGCCAAAACCAAAATGAGCCTGGTTGGCTCCGGCGACCCCAATTAATTGGGAAAAGCCGAAGAAAGTTTTTTTTATATATAAATGACTTTTATTTTGTGGGTTGCGTGCCTGGAAGAAATCGCTCTTAGCGATAAGGCCGCCCATTGCAGTCAATGTTATACCTACTCTTTGAGTAAAACTCGCTGTACTTTTACTTATGTTATGTTGATTGCAATAAAGTGTTTCTAATCTAATCTATTTTTGTGATAATTATTGCTGCTGTCAAAGCAGGAATGTAAAGAGTTAATCGAGCCAATGTTTCGAGTTTCGAATTTTGAAAATAGCACCTCATAATCGCTGGAGAAGATATCGACCTCATGGTGCTCCTAAATGGATTGGGCGCAAACAAACAAAATGTTTCCTTCCAGAAAAGTGCCAGGGGTGGAACAGGTTGCAAGCAGTTCTTGTCAACATCATTCATTCAAGGAGATCTCTCACCCCCCCCCCCCCCTCCTGGAATAGAGTTGTTCCTCCACGCCTTCAGTGGTAGCGACACCACCTCTGCCCTTTTCGGGCAAGGGAAAACGAAGATGTTGAGCGTCCTTTCAAAACAGCCAGACCTTCTTGACGCGGCTACCACTTTTATGAACAATAACGCCACCCATGAGGACGCCTCTGCTGGCAACAAATGCCTTGTGGCGTTGTATGGCACTGGAAAATACGATTCCCTCCACGCCTTGCGTTACGGAATATTTGTCCGATCTGCTGCCAGCGCTAAAGTCAACCTCGCTCGTCTGCCCCCAACCAAAAAGGCTGCTGCCCAACATTCCTCCAGAACCTACCACCAGTCGCAGCAGTGGTTTGGGGTTGAGAAAGAGCCCACCAAGTGGGGATGGACAAGGAGTCAGCAGGGGCTGACACCGGTGATCTCACACAAGGAACCAGCGCCGCAAACTATGCTCAAACTCCTGGCATGCAGGTAAGGTAATCCATTCGTATTAGGTCGGTTCTAGTAATGTCCAATGCTGGACATAGGTATTTTTTCTGATTAGAACTAAAACATTTGAATCTGTTGTAACCTGGAGTTATTATAACTGCTGAAATTCTAGTCATACATGTGCCTTTAAGGTTGCGAAGCAGGGCGATGCTCCTGCCGGAGAGCAGGGCTGAAATGCTCTGCTCTCTGTAAAATTTGTCGGGGGAAGACCTGCCTTAATTCTCCTACCCTAGAAATGACTGAGTCAGACGAAGAAGACGACTTCGACGACGCCCTTTTACATCCAGATCCAAATGCACAGGAGTCTCCGGAGCCCCAAGAAGAGCCGTATGAAGAATTTGGGCCTTCCAAACGAATACTCTGTCTCGCTGAGTTCAGGTAAGCCTAACATCACATACCTACCCTTCTGTTGTAATATATTAATACATAGTAGGTAATTGACGTGTTGCGTGTTTCTGTCGCAGGTGTTAGCTGAGGCCCATCCATCACTTCGACACTGTGACATCAATATTGATAAGAAATTACTCATTATCATTAATTGTATTCAATTTCATTTTGCATGAAAAACAATTTTCCACTGATTGATGTCTTTCTTATCCTTTAAAAATTCCTACAATTCGTCAGGCTACATTTAAAAAAAATTCAATTTCCTATTTTTGTGTTTTACCTGATAAAAGAGAACTATTGGTCTTATAGCGTTTTGCTGCTACTTAAATTAAAGCTAAATAACTGCTCTACAACTTTACTTTTGATGACTTTTCTCGTAGAATGAGTATTTTAGACGGTAATTTGTTCGAAAGATTAGCTTAGTACAAATCTCGAACATTTTGGAAAAAAATGGCCCATTTTCGAAGTGTCTTATCTCGATCTATAAGATATACAGAGCTGGAGTTGCGCTCAAATTGTCGGTAAATTTGTCTTCTTTAAAAGTGTAATGGATGACATTGCCATAGAATGCATATTTTGGATGTTGTAAGCCAAAAACTGAAAAACGTCTGAAAATTTCGAGGTTTTTCGAGCACCACGAGCACAGGCCTTTCGAGGTTGCAAACTTTGTTTTACACTATTGGTATCTATCCTAACAACATCCCAAAAAATCAGAACCTTGCAATTTTTTGCGACCTAGAATGTCTTACATGACTGACCTAATAGAAATTTACATAATATGTATCCCCGTCTTTGCTTGACCTATCTATACTAATATAATAAAGCTGAAGAGTTTGTTTGTTTGTTTGTTTAAACACGCTAATTTCTGGAACTACCAGTCGGATTAGAAAAATTACTTTTGTATATGATAGCGAGATTCAAGAGGAATAGTTTAGGTCATTGGGCCATTACCTCTCAGGTAACTTTAAATATTGATTTTTGTTCAGTAAATCGGAAGAAGAAGCGCTAACGAACAGCTTTATCAGCGTGCGCTGGCGTTATGGTTAGTGATACCTACATAGTTTAACCGATCTAAACCAAAATTTGTATACTTACCCTTGGGAACCCTGCGAGTAACACTGTCTGCATGAATTTTCGGACAGACTACTCCATTCCCTGCATTTAGGCCTTTTGGCACAAATCAACACCTTTTTACCGATCTGAACAAAATGTTACATACTTATCCTTTGGAACCTGGCTAGTAACACTGTCTGCTTGAAATTTCTGACAGTCCACTCCATTCCTTGCTTTTAGGTTCTTTAGCACAAATCTACACCGTTTCACCGATCTGAACCACATTTTGTATACATACCCTTTGGAACACTGCGGGTGACACTGTCCACTTTAAATTTGGGGAAGACCACTCCATTCCCTGCATTTACGCCCTTTATCACAAATATACACCGTTCCTCCTAATTGAACAGAATTTTACAAATAATAATAATAAACACTAGCACTACAGCCCGAGAAGGGCCTAGGCCTACCAAGCGACAGCTGCTCGGCCATTTGGCCTGCAGATATTGGGGTGACGCGTGATCAGCACATCGGGCCTCCTCGGCCGTTAATCTTGGTTTTCGAGATCGGGGCGCTGCCTCACTGACAGCTACTCAATTGTCCTCACGAGGCTGAGTGAACCGCGTTCCAGCCGTCACGTCAGTTTTGAAAATCCCTGACGGAGCCGGGAATCGAACCCGGGGCCTCTGGGTGAGAGGCAGGCGCGATACAACACAGGGCCGGCACTGAATCTTACATACACTTTGAAACCCTGCTGGTAACACTGTCCACTTGATATTTTGGACAACGCTCTCAATTCCCCATATTTCGAATAACAGACAAAATGAACATGAAAACCACGTATTAAGGCCCTAGAACCATGCACGTCCTTAGTATTGTAACTGTAAGAGCATTTTAATGTATATTGTTGACTGACAATTCGGGCATCATCACGTTGTCCCTACCAGTGTTCTGGTGAAGAATTGCGGAAATAGTTAAATCTTGCACTGCTTATAAATTGTAGTCACGTGGAGTAATTAGTGCAAAAAGATTTCTTAGACCCCTTAAAACAGTTATCATCATGAAAATATTATGTTTCTGTATATGTGCAATGGTGTTGGTGCAGTACATTGAGGTTACCAGCTGCAATAAGTGTTGCTGCTTTCAAATTTACCTTCATTTATTCCGGACCTTATCGTTGAGCGCTATGTGGCGATAAATGATACTATTGCTACCTCAGGAGCTCGGGACAGCCTAAGTTTTCCTAAGTGTTCTGATTATTTTCCTACGGCGCTGTGCGACAATAGGCGACACTATTGGTCTCTACATTTCTAACAGCCAATGGGATATAGGCCCTAGGCAGTGTCTTTTATTTAACTTACCCTTCTTTCTAATATTTTTTTTAGTTCGTTTGTAAATTACATGTGTCAGTGCTGTAGTTAGGTAATGGCCGTTTCCCTATTCATTATTATCAATACGGGAAAATAGCCTGAATGTTACGTCCCTTATACCGTGCTGTACTACTTATCACCCCCACTACAACGCCCACCACCACCACCACCACCTCAATAAGTTATATTTTTAAAATATTGTTTTCTGTTATTTCAAGTATCGTGTGCAACTTTTGTAGTAGTGTAACGATTCGATCCCATAGATGTTATATTTAAAGGGTTATTCATTTATTATCATGTTATTATTATTAACTAGAACATCCATGAGATGATTTTTATATCAGATAATTGTAAGCGGTTTTTATTATTATAGTCAGAAATATTTTTATTAACAATTATTTGTAAAGAGACGAAGTAAAATATATAATGCAACAAGATTGCCAAATAGGATCAACCCAATGCGTCACAAACTGAACGACGTAGTAATAATTTCACCACGGCAAACTGCGTCATTTTCCTGGGATGCAAAGAAACCCAATATGAGTAACCATCACGTGCGCACCATATAGTTCCTTCGAGAAGGAATGGAACATTATATTTCAACTATGGTGTAATCAATACGTCACTACTGGAGCCGAGGTACGCATCAATGAATGGACAAGCCCCAGGTAGAAGGGGTGATTTGACTATGAAGTGGGGGCTACTTACTACCACGTGACAAGGAAGATATAACCGCACACTGGCATCTACAGAGTCATTAGTGAACGACCACTCATTAGTGGCAGAACAGCGACAGAGGTCCACCGACTGCTTTAGCATACATCATGTCTCGACATAATAACCACGATGTTGACACAATATATATATAAGCTGACCATGGCTTATAGTTGAATACTACAATTAATCTAGAGATGGCAACACAGTGGAACGTAGTATGCTGTATCTTATGACATACTACAACATTTTTTTGAATATGAGAAGGAACATTAAGGTTATCTGTTATAACGTTCAATATGACAAAGCTGCAAGTTGGTGAGCATAAACAATTATTACTTCCGTCTCTATTTTCAATTTAGAGTCAAGCCTTTAACTTTCAATTCATTTTATATGTTCATTTTCTTTTTAATAATTAAACCGCAGTTGGTAAATTAAATTCTTTTTTTGTAACTATTAGTATTTTGTTTTTGCATATAATAAATTCATTTTCTTTAACTTCATGACAGTAACTTTTCTTGTAGTTAGCACATACTATAGGCAAAATTCAACTACTCCTTATAAATAAATACTGAATGGTTAGTTAACTCAGTTACACTACGGCCCGGGTAAGTGGTCTCGACTCTACTGCTGATAGCCGAGGTTAAATCAATAAATTTCGATTCACTGTCTTAAATAGGAATCTGGCGCTCAACAACAACTTATTATATTATACTATCGCAGGTAAGGTCACACCACAGTGTATTTATATATTCTTATCATGTTTGTATTAATGAACCACAATAGTCATCACCACGTTTAGTTAACTCATTAAAAATGTTACATTTGGCGCCACAAAGTAGGACACGAAAACCATTCGGTATTTAGGAAAGGAGTGTATAATTTCAGTGCAAATTGTCAGTGCTTTTGGGGGACAGTGAAGTGAGTGAATTTTGGAAGGGCTAATTTTTATACGGTGTACTTCGAGATGGCAGATAAGAAAGAGAAGTCTGTAGAGGTCCCTGAAATCTCATTAGCTGATATCATGAGGGAGATAAAAAGACAAAATCAGGAGAGTAGGAAGATGTTTGATAAATTTGATAGAGAACGTCAGGAAAGAAGAGAGAACTCAAATAGAGAACATCAGAAATGGATGAGAAAGCAGATTGGAGGTGAAAGCAGATTGGAGGTAGAAGAAATTGTAGTTGAAAACAGATTAGAGTCAGTGGAGATTGTAGATGAAAGCAGATTGGAATCGGAGGAGATCTTAGGTGAGGAACGGCAAGTAGCGGAGATTTTAGGTGAAATCAGATTAGAGTCAGACGGGAGTTTAGGTGAAAGCAAATTGGAATCAGGGGATATTGTAGGTGAAATCAGATTAGAGTCAGAGGAGATAGTAGAAGAAAGCATAGTAGAGTTGGAGGAGATTGTAGGTGAAAGTAGATTAGAGTCAGAGGAGATAGTTGAAGAAAACATAGTAGAGTTGGAGGATATTGTAGGTGAAAGTAGATTAGAGTCAGAGGAGATAGTTGAAGAAAACATAGTAGAGTTGGAGGAGATTGTAGGTGAAAGTAGAGTAGAGTCAAAGGAGATAGTAGAAGAAAGCATAGTAGAGTTGGAGGAGATTGTAGGTGAAAGCAGATTAGTGTCAGAGGAGATTTTAGATGAAAGCAGGATAGCTGTAGAAGAAATTATAGATGATGAACAGCAGTTAGCGGATATAATAGGAGAAAACATAGTAGAGTTGGTAGAGATGCTAGACATAGATGAAAGTAGCTTAGGTAAGGAACAGCAATCAGCGGAGATGATAGATGAAAGCAGGACAGCTACAGAAGAGACTATAGAATGTAGCGAAAAAGAAGTGAAGAAGATGAGAGAAAAGATAGGGATAGAAGTAGGTAAGATAAAGAAAGTACTAAGCACCCAAGAGATTAAGATGCAGACAATCATAGATAAATTAGATAGGCAAACTAGGGAAGAATTTAGTCCTGTGATAGAGGAAGTTAATATGAAATTATTAGTGGCAGAGAAGCGTGCGTTAAGTCATAGTCAGAAGAACGTAATTAGTAAACAGGTTAAGAGGAGAGAGATAGATAAGAGCAGAAGCAGTAGTCCACGGCTAAAGAGAGCATTAAGTGATAGTAACGGAGAAATGAAAATGAAACCTAAAGGTAGATATTTTAGAAGTAAAATGAAAGAGAAGAGAATTAAGTTGTTAGAGGAAAAAGAAATCAGAATGAAAGAGAGAAAGAAAGCATATGATGTGCAGTGGCGTACTGAATTAGCCAGACTTGGGGAAGTGAGAGGGGGAAAGCCGAAGTACTGTGTTACTATGGATGAATATAGTACAGAGGAAGTAGAAGCTAATGCTAGAAGGAAAGAAGAAAAAAGGATTATAGAAAGAGATAGAATTGAAGATGAATGCGGTAAGAACTATGAAATGCCAGAGAACGTAGTGATGTAAATTTATATTAACGATAGTTACTGTTCCGTATGACTTAAATATTAAGTAATGAAGTTTTATATGATTTAACAGAGGTAGATAAGGAACCTGCTGTGTGTAATTTTAATTCAGTCGTGAAGTTAGGATGGTAAGGGGCGCGTAGTGCCTACGCTTATTGATTTAGGTGGTCTAAAATCATTTAATTTGGAAGACAGAGATTGTCGTACTATTGAGCAATTCAGGTAAGTTGAATGTGGGTCCTTAAGCTGCAGGTAAGTTGGAGGAAGTGAGGATTAAATTTTAAAAAGTAGGAAGGTTATTACATAGGTAAGTAATCGAAAGAAAGTAGAAATAATTCTTATGGCAACCATAATTATGAAATAATGGTAATAAAGATTTAATTCAAAAGTGAGTGAAGATAAGATGATTCAGTGGTAATAAAATTAATTAGTTGAAGTAAGGATTGATTTAATAAAGAAGTTTCATTTTGAGGACAGCGAGGTTATCAGTGGATATATTTTGAGAAATTTATAAGTGGTTTAGAATTGTTAATGGTAATGCGTTGTATGAATTAACCAACATCGGGTTGAAATGAGGAAGTAGTAACTAATTAGGGCATCTGGTAATTGGTGACATATGTGTGTGTATGTGTGTATTTTCACGTAAATGGACGTGAGTTTGAAGTAGTAGGACAACGAAGGTAATGCCGTTGAGCAATGTGGTTTTAAGTTTTGGTAAGATGCCAAATGAAGTTGTTTTTTGAGGAAGTTTTTGGTAAGATGCCAAATGAAGTAGGTTGGAGGAAGTTTTTGGTAAGATGAAGTAGGTCAGCGAGATATATTCCGTTGAGCAATGAGATTTTTTATGGTGTCTACGGAACTACGTGAAGTTAATGTTGGGAGTTTTTTTTTAAAGTATATATGGTTGTATGCACACAAGGTAATAAGAGATTACAAAGGTAAGATTGTCCAAGTTTTTGTTACAGTTACGCACGTTTTAAAGATATTACAAGGCTTGTTATCGAGCTAAACCACTTTTAGTAAAAAGTTACTGATGGATAATAACGAATTAATTATGTGGTAGATTGTTGTCCTACACAGGTAGAAGTAAAAATGATAGTAATAATTATATGGTTGGCATAATATTTTCTAGAAGTGAAAGGAATTTGTTATAATTCGATGTTTCTAAGATTTTAAATATAAATCATTTTTTTTAGTAGACGAGAAATTAAAGTTTTATTTATGTCATACGGAGTTAGTAGAGAGAAGTTTAATATTTTTGAAGACAAGAATGAGTTAGTAAGATAAGTGTATACCTAAGAGGTAATAATGAAGTTTCAATTAAAGGCAGGTGTAATTTACGCAGTTAATTTGGTAGAGCAGAGAGTGTCTGAACTGTGTTATAACTCACGACTTGCTTTATGAAGTGATTATGGGAGAATATTTGCTAATTAGAAGTGTCGGTGTTATTGACTGTCAACTGGAACACTGTCATTATTTTAGGAAGACAATAGTTAGGAAAGCAAAGGGTGATGTTATTATTCCAAGGAGTTAGTCGAAGCATGTAAGATTTTTTTTAGCTGAAATTTAATGTGTTATTGGTCAGTAAGAGGTGACCTGTAACAGTAAGAAGAAGTGGGATTATACCACGAATAGGGGAAGTTTTTGTATGTGACGTGTGAAGTCACGATGAGTTTTGAGAGATTCTGGTATAGCAAGAGTGAGCTATAGTCCAGGCGGTCAGAACAAGTAGGAAGTGGTGTTTGTAGGACACGGTACTTAATTAAGAGTTTTGAGAGAAAACTAAGGGGGGTTTTTAGGTATTCAGCAAAAAGTCAAATCATAATTAGACTAAGTTCAAAGTATAAGAGCATTAATATTTTGTGGAACGAAATATTTATTCCGAGGAGTTTGTCATGTGTTTTTGTGAAATAGTTTAGTGATATACGTAATTCAGGTTTATTGAGTAGTATTTTGTCCGAGTCTTAATCATTTTGTTGTTGTAGGTATGAATGACGATAGAGTAAAGATATCTCGACACTAAGTTAAATTTTATAAGATGAACGAGAAGTCAGATTTTATGTTTATTTGTGATTTTGAAAAATCCAAGTTATTGTTTTCGAGAAGTAGTAAAGAGGAATTATGGTTTTATGAGAAGTTAAGAAGTCGTGGAGACTTAGGAAGTATTAATTTGGAAGGAGGCGGCCGTGGCCTAAGAAAGAATTAAGCCACGAAGGCAGGTGAGTAGTAACTTGGATATTTAAGTGAACTGTTTAATAAATGCTTTAAGGTATTTCGATGTCATTATGTATTTGGGGAAATATTTACAGGTATGACATATGCACTGAAATTGGAATTGCCTTATATATCTTGCTAAGTTATTTTTTTCTTCAATTATTGAAATTTTACTGCATTTGAGTAATCCCTTTAAAGAGACGAAAGGAATATTGTATTGTTTGCATCCTATTATCGTGTGCTGTAATAGTTATTATGGGTTAATCAGCTGGTATTACAACAATATACTTCTACGCCAGACTGATATACAAAAACTACGTACAAAAGAGATGAAGCCAAAATTGTATGTCATGCATACGATCACCGAAATATAAACGAGTGCAGCGTTGACATATATGTCAAAAATAAAAGTGAAGGGCATTTTATATGTATATTTTTTTACAACATATATAAAGAAGAATGAACATTATGAACATTTGGAAGAATGAGAAATGATAGTACAAATATGTAAAGTGAAAAGAGTATGTTCTTGTATATTTTTATGTATTGTTGAAGGGTATTATTTATATGTTGTCGTTATGGGGGTATTAATATTTAAATTTGTATTCATTTGTGTAGGATGTGTAGTGATATAAATAATGTTACATTTTATTTTAAATTATTTATATCAGGGGCGATTGTAACGATTCGATCCCATAGATGTTATATTTAAAGGGTTATTCATTTATTATCATGTTATTATTATTAACTAGAACATCCATGAGATGATTTTTATATCAGATAATTGTAAGCGGTTTTTATTATTATAGTCAGAAATATTTTTATTAACAATTATTTGTAAAGAGACGAAGTAAAATATATAATGCAACAAGATTGCCAAATAGGATCAACCCAATGCGTCACAAACTGAACGACGTAGTAATAATTTCACCACGGCAAACTGCGTCATTTTCCTGGGATGCAAAGAAACCCAATATGAGTAACCATCACGTGCGCACCATATAGTTCCTTCGAGAAGGAATGGAACATTATATTTCAACTATGGTGTAATCAATACGTCACTACTGGAGCCGAGGTACGCATCAATGAATGGACAAGCCCCAGGTAGAAGGGGTGATTTGACTATGAAGTGGGGGCTACTTACTACCACGTGACAAGGAAGATATAACCGCACACTGGCATCTACAGAGTCATTAGTGAACGACCACTCATTAGTGGCAGAACAGCGACAGAGGTCCACCGACTGCTTTAGCATACATCATGTCTCGACATAATAACCACGATGTTGACACAATATATATATAAGCTGACCATGGCTTATAGTTGAATACTACAATTAATCTAGAGATGGCAACACAGTGGAACGTAGTATGCTGTATCTTATGACATACTACAACATTTTTTTGAATATGAGAAGGAACATTAAGGTTATCTGTTATAACGTTCAATATGACAAAGCTGCAAGTTGGTGAGCATAAACAATTATTACTTCCGTCTCTATTTTCAATTTAGAGTCAAGCCTTTAACTTTCAATTCATTTTATATGTTCATTTTCTTTTTAATAATTAAACCGCAGTTGGTAAATTAAATTCTTTTTTTGTAACTATTAGTATTTTGTTTTTGCATATAATAAATTCATTTTCTTTAACTTCATGACAGTAACTTTTCTTGTAGTTAGCACATACTATAGGCAAAATTCAACTACTCCTTATAAATAAATACTGAATGGTTAGTTAACTCAGTTACACTACGGCCCGGGTAAGTGGTCTCGACTCTACTGCTGATAGCCGAGGTTAAATCAATAAATTTCGATTCACTGTCTTAAATAGGAATCTGGCGCTCAACAACAACTTATTATATTATACTATCGCAGGTAAGGTCACACCACAGTGTATTTATATATTCTTATCATGTTTGTATTAATGAACCACAATAGTCATCACCACGTTTAGTTAACTCATTATAAATGTTACAGTAGTATCAAATATCAGCCATAAAACAAATAAATCCACCGGGCGAAGCCGGGCACTACTGCTAGTATATGATATCTAATACTCATGTCATATCCAAGTGCTCCTATAAATTTGCATGGGTATCGGTATCGTTACCAGACATCCTGTAAGGAAGTCTAGTAAAGATGGGCAGACATATTTTATACATATAAGCTAAAATACCAACATTTCGCTGTGCATCGCAATCTTTACCGTACATCATATGCAGGTCAAATAAAGATGGGGATACATCATATACAAAAAAAGTGAAAGTCTGTATGTATGTGGATTTGTTCCGTATACAAATCTACACCATTCCACCAATCTCAACAAGATTTTGCATAAACATACTTCAGGATCCAGAAAAAACCGATGGCTACATGAATTTTCAATAGTCTTTCTCATTCATCTGATTTCGGCCTTTCGACACTCGAGCAAAGGCTAATAAAGTCAGAAAATAAACTGATGAAGGAATGACAAGGCCGGTCGTTCCATAGCTACAGTAGCTCAATACATGACCACCAAGTTTCCATCTGTCTCTGTAAGAGGCCTTGTAACTCCATTTTCTCCACGGCAACCGCACCTCAGGACGTGACCACAAGATTTCCCTCTATCTCTGTGAGAGGACATGCCAATCCAATTTCCAAACGGCAAGAGTAGCTCAATACATGACCACCAAGTTTCCATCTGTCTCTGTAAGAGGCCATGGTACTCCATTTTCTCCACGGCAACCGCACCTCAGGACTTGACCACAGGATTTCCCTCTATCTCTGTGAGAGGACATGGCAATCCAATTTCCAAACAGCAAGAGTAGCTCAATATATGACCACCAGGTTTACATCTATCTCTGTAAGGGGCCGTGGCACTCCATTTTCTACCCAAACCTCGATAAGAACATTATAAATCTAAACGACATAAAAATCTGAAAACTTATTTTTTTAAATGTTATTAACAGTGGTCGTTGTAGGGAATTGAAATTTAAACAGAAATACATTGGATAACCCTGCATGTGGCGTAACGTTACAACAGCTGGAGATATCAAGACACATAGTATTAAGATCAAATGGGCTTAAATGATACTGTTGTTGTTGATTAATTTAGAAGCTTTGCAATATCAGGCTCATATAGGTTATGCACTTGAGTGAGTATGGCATTTTTGTGATAACATGTGTTACTGTGATGGCTGTAGTAATGTGTGTATTTGTAATTCAAATGAGGATTGGATAGGAGGTTGCTATGGCTTTCAGTTAGGAACTATCCCAGTGTTTGCTTTGAGTATAATAAATAAACCCTTGCACTACACCCCTAGAACGGCCAAGGCCTACCAAGAGACCGCTGCCCAGCCATTTCGCCAGCAGATATTGGAGTGACACGTGGTCAGCGCATCGGTTCCCCTCAGCCTTTAATCTTGGTTTTCGTGAGCGAGATTGGCTTCGAGTAGAAGTGGGAAACCATGAATAACAATTACTCGGACCTCCAAGTCAAAAACATAAAATGTTAGCCGCTAAAGCACGTGGTCGTTTAAATGATTTTTGCATTTTACACTAGCTGAAATCGGCATGCGTTGCAACGCCAATCAAAGAATGTGTTGGCGTTGTAATTTTGTTTCTTGAAGTGCTTTTGGACACACAATTCTTGTTTCAATTTCCGCTAACTTCCTCCAAACTATCGTAATATGGATTAACTAATTCGGAAACATTCGTGGGAACGTCCACAGCAACTCACCAAAGTTTCATTGTAATCGGATGAATGGCATATGAATACATACGGAATTTTATTTATACGATTCGTGTGCTGCTGAGTCAACTCGTTCGCTACCTACTGTGAAATGGATTTACTAAGTTAGAAGCCTACACGTATGTGCACACAACAACTCATTAAAGTTTCATCACAATCGATGAATGGTATATGAACGCATACAGGATTTTGTTGAAACGCTTCAAGCGTCGTCACTCATTTGTTGCATCTACTTGGCGCAAAATATTAAAAAATGGAGTTGCTAAGTCTAATACCTTCCCTGGCATGTACACAATAACTTATCAAAGTTTCATCGCAATCTGATGATTGGCATACGAATGCATACGGGAATTTGTTGAAACGATTCGCGTGCCTTCGCTCATAAGATGAATCTACTCATGCGCTACCTACTTTAAAATGCAAGTAATAAGCCAGAAACCTTCCCTGGAGAGTACTAACTGATCCACCAAAGTTTCATCGCTATCGGACTAATCCGTCTTCGCTCATTTGTAGAATCTACTCGTGCGCTAACAATTGTAAAATGGATTTACTAAGCCTGAAACCTTCCCTGGAGTGTACACAATAACTCACCCAAGTTTCATCGCTATCGGTCGAATGGTATATGAACGCATATGGGACTTTGTTGAAATACTTTGCACGTCGTCGCACATTTGTTTAATCTACTCGTGCGATACCTATTGAAAAGTGGATTTACTAAGCCTGAAACCTTCCCTGGAGTGTACACAATAACTCACCCAAGTTTCATCGCTATCGGACGAATGGTATATAAACGCTTATGGGACTTTTTTGAAACACTTCGCGCGTCGTCGCTCATTTGTGTAATCTACTATACTTGTGCCATACCTATTGAAAAGTGGATTTACTACGACAGAAACCTTACCTGAAGTGTACACAACATCTCACCCAAGTTTCATCACTATCGAACGAATAGTATATGAACGCATACGGGACTTGGTTGAAACGCTTCGTGCGTAGTCGCTCATTTGTTGAATCTACACGTGCGCGACCTATTGTAACATGGATTTACTACGCCAGAATCCTTGCCTGGTGTGTACACACCCTCTCACCCAAGTTTCATCGCTATCGCACGAATCCTATATGAACACATACGAGACATGGTTGAAACGCTTCGCACGTCACCTCGCATTTGTTGAATCTACTCGTGCACTACATGTTGTAACGTGGATTTACTACGCCAAAAACTTTCCCTGAAGTGTATGCAACACCTCACTCAAGTTTCATCGCAGTGGGATGAATGGTATATGAACGCATGTGGATCATTTGTGTAATCTACTATACTTGTGCCATACCTATTGAAAAGTGGATTTACTACGCCCGAAACCTTACCAGAAGTGTACACAACATCTCACCCAAGTTTCATCGCTATCGAACGAATAGTATAAGAACGCATACGGGACTTGGTTGAAACGCTTCGTGCGTAGTCGCTCATTTGTTCAATCTACACGAGCGCTACCTATGGATTTACAAACCAGAATCCTTGCCTGGTGTGTACAGAACCTCTGACCCAAGTTTCATCGCTATCGCACGAATCCTATATGAACGCATACGAGACTTTGTCGAAACGCTTCGCACGTCGCCTCTCATTTGTTGAATCTACTCGTGCGCTACCTATTGTTACGTGGATTTACTACGCCAAAAACTTTCCCTGAAGTGTACACAACATCTCACTCAAGTTTCGACGCAATGGGATGAATGGTATATGAACGCATGTGGATCTTTGTCGAAGCGAATCGCACGCCAACACTCATTTGTTTAAACTACTGGTGCGCTATCTATTGGAAATTGGATTAACTATGCATATAACCCTCCCGGGAGTGTGCTAAACAACCCACCAAAATTTGGTCGCAATGGGATGAATTGTAGGCTATATGAAAGCATCGCCAACACTCATTTGTTTAAACTACTCGCACGCTATCTATTGTAAATTGAATTAACTATGCCTACAACCATCCCAGAAATGTACACTACAACTCATCAATATTTGATCGCAATCGGATGAATGGTTTACGGACGCATAAAAGTCGAACAGACGAACATCCTTTTATATATATATATATATATATATAACCGGGTGAGTTAGCCGTGGTCGTTACGGCATGACTGATGGCAGCCGCTCACATCCGGGAGGCGAGTAGGTTCGAATCCCCCCGCCGGCAACCTTGAAGATGGTCTTCTGTGGTTTCCCATCTTCCTTCCAGGCAAATGCCGGGGTTGGTCCCTAACTATAGGCCACAGGCGCTACCTTCCAACTCCTCGTTCTTACGTTCCATCTTTCCTTCCCAACGGTACTTGTAGCTCACCTATTGGGTGTCCGTCTCGAAGCAGCTACAAAACTGGCGAGCCGAACATCTCTTCAGACACTCCCGGAACTAAAAGCCATACGCTATAAAAATTGAGTTAATTATATATATATTTAGTCTTATGGGCACCGAAACCTATGTGACATTTAGGGTCTAATTTTACAGTCGAGATGCTGCTGTTGTAACGGAGGATTTTGAATATTTACCTTATGACGAAAGGTATCACGCGCAATATAATGTACGCAATATCTACTAGAACTGATTCTTATACACTCCGTTAAGGTGTTCTACTACTGCTATGTTGAGGTTTATGTTTTATTAATCATAATGTCTTTATGCTGCATGTTTTTACTGTTGACAATGATTACCTCTACAAACCGACTTTTAGGTAGATTTCATTAGAAAGCTAACTATTGCAATGGGTACCATGTTTCGACTTCCGGAAAATTTCGACATATCTTCGCGTTTCACATCCCCCAGACCCCAAAACCACCGTCAGTTCAAAAGTTTATATATAATTTATGTATATATGTATCTATCTATCTATATATATATATATATATATATATATATCAGTTTCTTGTGGACACGATAACTGCCATAATTTTGCACCAATCACTTTGAATTTTTTACATAACATGTATCCCTATAAAATCTCGGTCTAGTTCGTTAATGGGCAAAATCGGTCGAAGGGGGTGAAAATGGGGGGCTTTTTTTTCGAAAAAGTTAAATTTCGCTATAACTCTCTTAATACGTGAAATATCGAATCCATTCAAAGTTCATAATATGTGTCGGATAAGTGCCAAAAATTTATGTCAAATAATTTTTTGATAGCACCAACCATTGACCAATGGGGTGGAAAAAAGTGGGTTTTTCTGGAAACATTAATCATATCTCTCTTAATAGGCACAATATCAAAACCGTACAAAATGGACAATATTCCTCCAATAATTACCTAAAACTTTTGTCTGAAAGAATTTTCGATATGACCCACCATTACGCCACGGGGTGAGCAAAATGATTTAAATTATAAGAAAATTCCAAGTGCCAAGAGTGGTTGCCATGACAACTTTACTTTTAATTGATAAGGGATGAGCCATCAGCAGTTGCTATGACAACGCCATTGCACGAGATCACATTCTGTTTTCATATGTCTGTGGGAAGCGACTTCGGTATCGGAACTGGTAGCATGCTGAACTTCTATGCCAAAGGTCGCGGGTTCAAACCCGGCTGAAGTCGTCGGATTGACTAAGAGCGCCAAAAAACCCTGAGTATGCTTTCCTTCGGAGGGGAAGTTCCAACGTTCGTTGCGAATTGATGGTTCCGGTGGCATCTAGTAGCCAAGTTCACAGCTAGGTGTCGTTGATGGTAGTATTTTAAATTATGTAGCCTATTTTAGGTAGATTTCATCAGAAAGCTAACTATTGCAATGGGTGCCATGTTTCGACTTCCGGAAAATTTCGACATATCTTCGCGTTTCACATCCCCCAGACCCCAAACCACCGTCAGTTCAAAAGTTTATATATATGTGTGTGTATATATATGCATATATCAGTTTCTTGTGGACACGATAACTGCCGTAATTTTGCACCAATCACTTTAATGTTTTACATAATATGTAACCCCTTAAAAAATCGGTCGAGTTCGTTAATGGGCAAAATCGGTTAAAGGGGGTGAAAATGGGGGGGCTTTTCTTTTTTCGAAAAAGTGAAATGTCGCTATAACTCTCTTAATACGTGAAATATCGAATCAATTCAAAGTTCATAATATTTGTCGGATAAGTGCCAAAAAATTATGTCAAATAGTTTTTTTTGATAGTACCAACCACTGACCAAAGGGGTGGAAAAAAGTGTTTTTTTCGGGAAACATTAATCATATCTCTCTTAATAGGCACAATATCAAACCCGTACAAAATGGAAAATATTCCCCTAATAATTACCTAAAACTTTGTCTGAAAGAATTTTTGATCTGACCTACCATTACGCCAAGGGATGAGAAAAATGATTTCGGAATTAAAGAACATGCCAAGTGCCATCAGAGGTTACCGTGACAACGCTTCTAAATTGATGAGGGATGAGCTATCAGAGGTTGCCAAGACAACGCCATTGCACGAGATCACATTCATTTTTCCATCTGACTGTGGGAAGCGGCTAACTGGTAGCATGCTGAACTTATATGCCCAAGGTCGCTGGTTCAAAGCCGGCCAAAGTCGTCGGATTTTCTAAGAGCGCTAAAAATCCCTCAGCATGCTTTCCTTTGGAGGAGAAGTTCCAACGTTCGCTGCAAGTTGCTGGTTGCGGTGGCATCTAGTAGCCAAGTTCACAACTAGGTGTCGTTCACGTTAGTATATGGTACAAAATTAGGAACTACTACTTAAAATTGACCGTCTGCAGACCTTACCTGAATTACAGACTAACACAGTCATCACAATTAACACCATTTATCAGATTCTACACACCCGGGGTTACATGACCACGTTGTCGCAGCCCCTCAACTGAGGAACCAACAAAAATCTCTGCGGGAGATAAAATTTTGCGATAAGAAGTAACAGACTGTCAGATAGTTACACATCAGTTCCAAACCTTGCATAAGGACAGTGTGATCACAAGTAAAAAAATGAACCCCGAATGACAAGAAGGTTACCATCCCCATAAGACAATAAAATGATAAAAATATGCATACAAAAACGAAAAAAAAGTTGATTTTTAACCTCTAAATGTAAAATACTTTCTTGCAATCAATGAGGTCTGATCCTCCTACGAAAACCTGCATGTTTTGCCTATTATAGCCAATCCCCTAGTTTGCCCGGTGAAATCTACCTCCGCTTTCCGGCGTGCCGAGAGGATTTTTGTATTACAAATCTGAATACTTTAACTTTTGTGTGTTATCGCACATTGTTTACGAATAGTATTTGCCTTTGTTATTCGGGTTATATTGAAATTGGCAATTATCCTCCTATATTATTATGCTAATTTGTAATTGATCCGGATGTTCAATTATGAATTTAATTGATAACCTACGAATATGTTATTATGCGATAATTTTAGGCTGATAAGGACCAAACAGTAAGTAATGATACATTGCCATAAGAATAGCGGACATTATATAGTTCGATTCACAATTTTTTTCCTATGTTTATGTACTTATATTCGCCATTTTAGTGCTAACTGACAAAAGTTATTGAATAGCCTAATGTTATATTGTCATGAGTTCTAATCACTCTGGATCCCGGTATAGCATTTAGAGATTAGTAAGGAGGGAGTTTAGTGAATTTATTTCTTATCTTACGAAATACTTTTATGCTAAGGAAGTACAATGTGTTCAGAATCTAAGCATCATATTTGACATTATAGTGGGATTATACGCTGCTTAATATACTTTAACTTGATGTGGATGAGATAATATGCAAGTAAATTATTTTTACATCAGTACTGTTCCTTAATGTGCTGCTATAGTACACACTGAGCTATGTGCAGGAATAAGTCATTTCTCATTATTCACGTAATTTGTGCGGGATTGAAGATCATAAGTATATTTGACTCCACAATGACGACTTAATCTTCCAATCATTGAATAATTTAAATATTATTTCCTATCAAGAAGAAAGTAGTGCTACATTTGAAAAAATTCATCTCGGCTCGCCGGAAGGCGGAGGTAGATTTCACCGGGCAAACTAGGGGGTAGGCTATAATAGGCAAAATATGCAGGTTTTCGTAGGAGGATCAGACCTCATTTATTGCGAGAAAGAATTTTACAATTGGAGGTTAGTTGACATTTTTCGTCTTTCTATGCATACTTTTAACATTTTACTGTCTTATGGGGATGGTAACCTTCTTGTCATTTGGGGTTAATTTTTATACTTGTGATCACACTGTCCTTATGCAAGGTTTGGAACTAATGTGTAACTATCTAACAGTCTGTTACTTCTTCACGCAAAGAGATGTTGGTTGGTTCCTCAGTTTAGAGGCTGCGACAAGGTGGTCATGTAACCCCGTGTACATTGGGTGTGTGTAGAATCTGTCTGATAAACGGTGTTATTTGTGATGACTGTATTAGTCTGTAATTCAGGTAAGGTCTGCAGACGGTCAATTTTAAGTAGTAGTACCTAATTTTGTACCAAATACTAACGTCAACGACACCTTGCTGTGAACTTGGCTGCTAGATGCCACCGCAACCAGCAACTTGCAACGAACGTTGTAACTTCCCCTCCGAAGGAAAGCATGCTGACGGATTTTTAGCGCTCTTAGAAAATCCGGCGACTTTGTCCGGCTTTGAACCAGCACCTTGGGCATAGAATTTCAGCATACTACCAGTTGGCCGCTTCCCTCATAGTCAGATGGAACAAGAAGTTCCGTGACGAACTAAAGAGCCTACTTTTCTTAAAATTAAGATTCATGCCATAGATTAATCTACAGTATATGAACCTATCTAGAATAATGACGAAATTAGTGGGTAATATCGAAATGTCTTAATTAGTTCGAAATAAGGTATACTAGGCATAATGTAGCCTAATAGAGAAATACAGTTGGCAGCTCTGGTGACTGAATATATTCTTACTTCCATCTCCTAAGGTACAGAATACAAAATGTGGTTGAAGTCCAAAGGACGTTACATGGATTTAGACATTGGATCTATTAGTACACGTAAAAGCATGTTGGCAACAATATCATGCGAGTGCTGGTCAGAAATAATCAGAAATATTATATATTTTTGTGCCAATTTTGGATGAAATCCATTTGTTGGTATAGAAGTTACATGTTTTTAAAAATTGGTCCTATCAACAGGCTTAGAATCATGTTGGTAGAACTGACGTATATAAGTTACTCCAAATTAATGTAAAATGTCGGGTAATTTACGTGTGCATAGTTTAAAGCTGTCGGCTTGCATACTTTCTGATATATTTGGATACAAAATAGAGAGCAATTATTAACAGTTGGCAGCCCTGGTGGCTCTTAAGAATACACTCATTCATATATGTTTATGTACACATATTACATACAAAATTTGGTTGAAATCCAATTGATAGTGTAGAAGTTATATGCATTTAAAAATTGGACTTATCAGAAGGCTTAAAATTATTTTGGCAATGCTGTCATGTATGGCCACCTGGAAATTAAACTGAAATAGTATTATCTACATGTGTGCCAATTTTAGAATAGCTCCCATGTATACCTTCCAAGATATCCAACATGGAGCTCAAATTTCTAGTGCGTTTCTTTTTAGCAGTTGGTAGCACTGGCATTTTTTTTTCAGATATGGGCCTGAGATATTCCGGTATACATCTTTACTCGTACTAAATTTGGTTTCGATTGCTGCAGCCGTTTAGGAGTTGATATGGGTGGGGACACACACACACAGCCAGACAGACAGAAGGACAGACACATTTTCCCGGATATATCTTATAAGGCTACTTTTTCCTCATTTTTGAAAAGTGTGAAAAGTGGGCTAAAAATGAATGTGATCTCGTCAATGGCGTTGTCATGGCAACCTCTGATAGATCATCCCTTATCAATTTAAAAGCGTTGTTATGGTAACCTCTGATGGCACTTGGTATTTTTTAAAATTCCGAAATCATTTTTCTCATCCCTTGGCGTAATGGTGGGTCATATCAAAAATTCTTTCACACAAACGTTTTAGATAATTATTAGGGGAATATTTTCCATTTTGTACGGTATTGATATTGTGCCTATTAAGAGAGATATGATTAATGTTTCCCGAAAAACCCACTTTTTTCACCCCTTTGGTCAATGTTTGGAGCTATTAAAAACTTATTTGACATAAATTTTTGGCACTTATCCGACACATATTATGAACTTTGAATGGATTCTATATTTCACGTATTAAGAGAGTTATAGCGAAATTTCACTTTTTCGAAAAAAGCCCCCCATTTTCACCCCCTTCGACCGATTTTACCCATTAACGAACTCGACCGAGATTTTATAGGGATACATATTATGTAAAAAATTCAAAGTGATTGGTGCAAAATTACGGCAGTTATCGTGTCCACAAGAAACTGATATATATATATATATATAAATTATATATAAACTATTGAACTGACGGTGGTTTTGGGGTCTGGGGGATGTGAAACGCGAAGATATGTCGAAATTTTCCGGAAGTCGAAACATGGTACCCATTGCAATAGTTAGCTTTCTAATGAAATCTACCTAAAACAGGATGTTCAGAAAGAACATATAGCCTACTTTCTCCTAAATGAATGGGTATACTTTTAGTAGTTTGTCCTCACCCCTAAACCATCACCTCCACCATCATGTATTTTTCGTTTTCTTTTAAATTGATAATTAGCCAGTAAGTGTTTAAATCAATATTATATACTTTATGATGATTGAATATCAAAACTAGTAACTTACTGTAATGCATTCACGTCCGTTAATCTCGATATAACGCCTCCAAACTTAAGGATCCTTCGCTATAGGAAACTTCCCCCTTTCAAATCCACGGCGATCACAGTAGGTTGGTGCTGCAACCTGGCGCTGAATTAATATATATCTTGTACGCCACTGAGTGTTGAATGGGTAGGCAGTTTAAAGCAACTAGGAGGGAGGCGATCCAGCTGGCAGTGCTTAAAGGTCACGGCTAGAAGTTGAATAATGAAAGTCCACAGCCTTTTCCTGTCGTCCGAGCGGGTCAGGAATGGAATGAATGAAACCCCCATCTAGCGGCGAGGATATGAACTATACTACTAGAAGTTGAACTATTACAAAATTGCCAAACTTCAGGAGGCCATAGGTTTACAAAGCGGAATGTTTGGAAAAATTACCCACGTAACCCACAAGAGGACAGCATCGTACAGAGGCATTGAGAAGGCTGTGGTTGCTGACAAAATGTATCTGGTATTTATATTCTCCTTTCTCTAATGAATTCTATTTATGTGCGATGACGGGGCTGTGATTATTAATAAACGAGTGTTTACATTAGCCTCTCCTTTGAGCTATATGGCATTTTATTTAGTTTCTGTATAAAGAGGTCGTCCACATCATTTGTAAAAGAATTCAACTTTAAAAAAGGTAACTCTAATAGGTTTCGATCCCGAGTCAATCGCGTGAGTGACTAATGCTCTAGCCCAGAGCCAAACATGTCCATAACACCTCAGAGTTATTAACTGACTTAGACACAACGTGTTAGCAAATCATGTCTTGAAATAAACGATTTCTTCACTGCAGTGCATCATCATTATAAATCAATTCATACGAGGTTTATATTATTTCTATCAGCAGGCTATATCGCATACAACATACTTAAACTTCGGAAATACAGGACAGGCACAAGAGTTCAGCTGTCATGTGACAGAGACGGCTCAGCTCTTCTATGTCACTCATACAGTATAATATTATAATATTAAATTATAATTAACACGGATCACGTCCTTTAGGACAGCTCAAACCACACTTGGCTCGATAATCAGAATTGGTGGGTCTTAAGCTATTGATTATAATGGTTGCATAATTCATACGGCCACCATCTTTAAATAGTACGGCTGAGGACCATGTAGTTTGAGCACAGGACGCGTCTCATAGAAAGGTATGATTTTAGTAAATTTAGTAAATATACGATGATTAGTTTGATCGTAATTTTATGTTAACTTTTGACATTTGAGTGGCCACCATTAAGTTTTGGTAAAGGTGGCGGCAATATAAAACATGACATTGAGGTGCCCTTTGCTAGTGCTACCTTTGTACCATATTTCGTTCAATTCGGTTTCACCGTGTTTGAATTGATACAGAGTACACACACACGAACATTATTTTATTTTAGCCCTGTGTAGATCTCACAAGTCTACTTTCATTCTTTGCAAATAACGAAAGTAGGCTAATAATAGTGATGACTATGTGAACACTGCTATAAGACGTCTTAATTACCCCATTAAATCAAAACTAAACACTATCAGGAAAGTAATTGTGAGACTGAGTTCTCGAGGAATTGTGTATATACATAACATAGAGAAAGGTTAGGAATAGATATATCAATAGCTATAAGAACAATTCAAGAACAGAGGCTAACATGCCAGAAATGTGCACCACTAGTTGCCTCACTAATGTTGAGGACGGCTCACCTAATGAGTGTAATGGAGCAAAATCCCGGCCTAGGCAGGAGGCCATTGCCCTTAAGGAATTAAAGGACTGTATTTATTATAATTTATTATCCCCTTTCCCTATTGTTGAATGCTCTTCAACGTTATTGCATTCCACAGTACTTTTCGACTAGGTTTACAGGGAGGTAATATTGCACTTGAGTAACATCAGAATTGAGGAGAACTGAGTTCTAAACTAACTTAGGGGCAAAATTAATATATCAGCATGTATCTGTCTATAACATAAAGACACCTCCCAGGCAACGCCGGGTACAATAGCTATCTATTTTATAAACGTAGGCTAAAATGCCAAAATTCCGATCTCTATCGCCATCATTCCCACACATCATATATAGATGAAGTAAAGATGGGATACACATTTTACAAATATCAGCTAGAATGCCAAAATAAGGATGTGTATCGGGATCTTTACAAGACCTATATAGGTCAAGTAAAGATGGGGATACATATTTTATAAATATAAGCGACAATACGAAAATCTGGAAAACGATAAACATCTCACTCATTTCCAAGCCTTTGTCTAAATGCCATGCATCGAAACAAAACCCCTTATTCCCCGACATTTTCCCATAAGTTTGGCAGGTACACATCCAATGTCCCTCGTGATGTCGATACTTCATCACTGCAGCCATTTTGTTAATAAGGCTTTACATACATACACTAATTTATGTTTTTTGATGTGAAAGGTTATCACTAATGCTGTGTTTCATCTTCCGACAAATATGCCAGAATAGTGAACCTGCATTACAAACAAATTAGCTACTGTTAGCACAGCGTGTGGTGTAGACTTCACGTACAATAGATCCCAGGAACTCGCATTATGATTACAATAACATCAGCAACTGCTCACTGCTAAAATAAGAAATATTTAAATGAGAGGAAATATAGAACCTATGATCACCTGTATTTCAAGTTCCGATTTGACTGCCAAGCTTTTATCTTCATAATGATCACCAGCTTCATCCTTCAGATTATAAGAGGGTAACAGGTCAATTGATTCCTAGAAAGTATTATACCAGTATGAGCCAACGATAAACATACAGACAGAATAATTGTACTAAGTTGTGTGTAAAAATAAAATATTATACATCCTGGTTAGCCTACTATTTGGTCACTAAACCTTGCTTGCTATGAACATCACTAAGATTGCTATGTTACACGACATACATAATAAATACAACTTACAATATTAGGGAATTCATCAGTTTGAGACGTCCATTCAGGCTCACTCTTAATGAGTGGTTGTTGTTGTTGCTCCATAATGTCCAGCAAACTAGAACACACAAAGTGCGCTTAAGGATTATAAGAGGCCATACTTATACCAGTACGCCAAATCATTATCATTATCAACTGAGGTAATTTCAGAACTCAGAATTCAAATAAGACTACAGTAATGAGAATATAACCCTCCCGGTGCACAGTGAGTAGAAGATGTTAGCGCTTGACTTGATATGATATTAACTTAGTTAGGGAATAATATCGAGTAAAATATTAAGATCTATCATTGCGATAGAATGAGGAATTACAGCTGCCAGGCACAGAAATGAAGCGTCCTAAAAATCGGTTTTACACAAATATGAGCACAATTTGACGGGGCTGAGAATTACACTACAAACCTATCAACGTAAAAGTAAACTCAAGTCACACCACGAGTAGGCCAACTAAGAAATTGGCAGTAACTGGATACAATGAGTTTCAGAAAATACATGACAATACTTCCGCCTCGCGTTAAATGAAACCCACTTCAAAACAAGCACAACATATCTCCCTCAGAACCAACAGTAAACGGAAGGGAGTCGAAGATGTATTTATCCGTACCAACTTATAAATACTATCACGGGGTAACTTGTATAATTGTCGTCATAAAGAAGTTTCTAGTTACGCGTTTAAACCTGTGTATCCTCGGCAATCAAAAATCGTAAATTAATCTACACGGGGCACGAACATGTCCACTCTGATTGTAAGAAAGGTCTTCGTTATGAAATTTAGTCACGTCTGTAAACAGTAGTATACTTCTAATATCCGTACATGGAAGACACTAACTAGCTAGCAACAATAAAAGCTTCGGGGCGATGTTGTTGCTGATGATAAATAGCCTAAGCACAGTGTAAGAAAAACTGTGACGCATGGTTGAAACACGCTTAAAAACGGGCACATTTTGTGTTCCAACTGCGATAAAAAATATTAAAATATAAATTAAAAATTCCAAACCTACATGAACTAACGCAAAATAGAACGGTGAAAATGATGAAGGTATTGGATTTTAAGTTGGTCTATTGGTTACTTCACAAACAACCTTCAAACTCGAGTGCACATAATACTTTGGTCGACAGTAGGGGATGTTTTTCTAATACAAATCAGATTATTAGTAGCCTATTATTATATAGGCTATTCTTATGCACCGGTGACATATTACAACACTTAATGTAATAAATACATATTCCCAGTGACGGATCATTACTAGACAAAAGCCACAGACTGCCCAATACAGTGCCGGTTTCACTGTGTTGAATTTGGAGAGTGGATCGCCTAATAATAACAATAATAACAACTCCCAGATACTATGGCAAGGGGAGGATAAATCTTTACGGTGATCTTCTCAGAATGAACTCGAACAGATTAACCAAACAAACCTTAGATTTCTTCCGCAACCGCAAAACATACTATAGTTTCAAGAAACAGCCAAGTTCAATTTAAAACAAAATTACTGAATATTCACTGCACAAATACTAAAAACGAAAATGTATGGTTCCAAGACAAATCTACATTAAATCCCAACTCTGTGAAGCATAAACTAGTGTGCATTTGTAATTGAGGTAGGAATAGGGCAGGAAACGGCCATGGCTTTCGGTTGGGTACTATCCCAGCATTCGCATTGAGTAGGAGTGCGAAACCACTTCAAGAATAGCAGAGTTCTAGTTTGATGATCAATTTACCGGTACGGTAGGCTATCTATTTTTCCGGGTACGGTACCAGTTGGACTGGGCATGTACCATAAGGGGAATAAAGAAAAGGGCTAGGTAATTGGGGCAAAGGGTTTAAGTGCTAGTTTCCGGGAAGGAAGGTGTCAATTAAGTTTAAGTTATTGATGGAATATGCAGGGGCGGATCGAGGGGAGGGCGAGGAGGGCGACCGCCCCGCGGTCTGGGGGCCCCCGCGTCATTGATTTTTTGAATTAAATTAATTAATTATACTTTTCAAAGTAATTTACAATTCATATTCCTTTTTTCACTGCAGCTATGACCTCCTGTGACCGTTTAGCAAGTTTAGATTTCAGTGAAATAATAGAAGACTTCAGCCGGAAAAAAAGTCGCAAAGTAATATTTTAATATTTCATAGTTTACATACTTAAAGGTTTCTTTCATAGTGTATTAAAAGTATTGTAAATATTCTTTATTTTATTATTACTACCAAGCTATTTTCCATTTGATTTGATATTCTTAAATCACCTATTTTTGTGGGCCGCACCTTATCATATCGCCCAGGGCCGTCGAGAGGAAAGGGGCCGTAAAGAATGGGGGCCCGTAAGGTAGTGATTCCTTACTTTTTTTGCGATAGTTTTAAATTTATGTACTGATAAAGGAAGGAAGGACGGACGCTTGTAGTTCAACGTGACAGTTAATCTCGCGATCATGAGCCACTGAACTTTCTAATTCGTGGAATCTGAACCACAGGACATGGCATTTCACTTCGAAAATCTCATATGTGTATGTAATTATAGTCTACTATACACAACAACAGTATTAATTTTGTTGATTTTAATATACCCTTTAACCAGTTATCGGAACAATCATATCCATTTTTAAAAGCAAAAGAATACCGTTTTCCTCGCGCTAGTTGAGCTTACTGTATTAACCATACCACCCAGGAGTACCTCGCTTAGCTTGGTCTCTCCTTAATCAAATCCGCACGATCAGTGTCTCCAACCCGTACGATATAAAGGTAGGGTTACCAACCGTCCGGCTTTTGCCGGACGTGTCCTGCTTTTCAATCATTTTGGTTATGTGCGGCCGGCATTTCTAATTTATCGACATTGTCCGGAATTTTTCGTTACAAGATTGCTCACTTAGGGTTTAGGCTGAAGACAGCATGTTATTGCATCGTACATTAACTCCATGTGCTCAGGGCGCTACTTCCGAGGGTGGAAATAAGTAATACTCATATTCGATATATTGAACTCGAAGTCCAGGCATCGATCGACCAATCAACGCGCTTTATTTCCACGTTTATATCTTGAGAAAAAACAGAAGTGTCGAGAGCTACAGTTCACATGTGCTTGCCACATTATTTGCAGCTATCGTGTTTGGTTATCTGGCTGTCGCCGTAAATTATAGTGCGAGTATGCAGCGAGTGGAATGAAATATTATTCTCATTGCATCCTATTACGTACCGGTATGTCATCTTTGCAACCTGAAAGGAGTGAATCTAAATAAAGACAGTGTAAAGTTTCGGATAAACTAAAACATAAGTAACCTTGCTTTACTCACGGACGCATTGAAAGTGAAGCGAAATGGGCAGCGTGTCATAGTTATGTTAATGTCAGATACAAAATTGTTGGTGACTCGGAAAGACACGTTAACAGTGAAAAACACAAAAAGATTGTGAGAACTACGACAATATCATGTTCAATGTTATCATTTGCCTTTCCCAAATATTCACCAGATGATTAAAAAAAGTTCAAGCCGCAGAAGCTACAATGTCATTTCATAGAGTTTTCCATCACCAGTCGTACAAATCAATGGACTGCACAGCTAATTTGAATAAGAGTATGTTCTTAGGTTCTGAAGTAGCATAGAAACTGATATGTGCAAGAACTAAAACAGAAGCCATAATAAATAATGTTATTGCTCCTCACTCGACAGATATTATAATTGAAACTCTTAACAATAAAGTTCCATTTTTTGGCCTAGGAACAGATGCAAGCAATCATAGTGCACTAAAATTGTTTTCAATTGTCATCCAATTCTTTGATTACAAAAATAATGGCATTCAGATAAAAGTTTTTGATTTACAAGCATGTGCTAATGAAAGTTCTGATTGTACTTCCTTCTATATTTCAGATACTCTCAAAAAAGCGCTCTTCCTGTTGATATTGAATCTGTGGTAGTGAAAATTTTCAACTTCTTTCATATATATGCAGTGCGCACTCAGGAACTGAAAGAATTTTGTGAATTTGTTGATGTAAATTATCTGCAGCTTTTAAATTATTCTATGACTAGGTGGTTAACATCGTATCCAGCAGTTGAAAGAACCCTGCAATTGTTCCCAGCTCTGAAATCCAACTTTATTTCTCAGGGTAGGAAGTCGGTGCCTTCATCAATCAGAAACTTCCTTGAAAATGACTTTTCAGAGCTCTATATTTTGCTACTTTCCTCGATCATGCACATTTTTCACTATGCAATTTTGTCAATTGAGAAAGATAATAATTCAGTTGTAGAAGTGCTTAAACTATTAGAATCTGTCCAATCTCCATTGAAAGGCAGACTTGAAAGTCAATTCATTCCCCTTAAAGTCAGACAGATGTTAAATACATTTTCAGAAGATGGTTTGGATAAAGAATGCAACGTGTTTATGGAGAATGTATCTTGTTTCTATGAAACTTGCACTGAGTACTTGGATAAATGGGTGCATCCTATAGAGGAATTCAAGTGTTTCAATTGGTTGTAACTTAAAATCATTAAAGACCTCAGCTATGACGATATTATACCATGTATTCAGTACTTACAGTCAAAAGGTGTAGAAATAGATGATTCAAAATTATTCGACCAGTTCTGCAACGTAAGGGCTTATTCTAAAACTTCAACTTTTGAAAAAGATACAACACTAGACCAACAAAGGTCTGTTTTTTTAATAAATGCCAGAGCATTGAGGTATTTTCTGAACTTTTGAACATTAGCCAGTTTTTCTTTGCCATACCAGGTAGCAATGCCTACACTGAACGTGTTTTTTCATTCATAAATGCTCAATGGACAAAGGAAAGGAACCGTTTGTTGGTAGAATCAGTGAGGAATGTTACTCGTGAAGTCCAATTTCAAAGATGAGTCGTGGGAAGAATTTTATAAATATGTACTTCAAGAAAATAACTCGCGTCTTCTCTAAAAATAATAGGTTCTGTTGAAAAATACAGCTTCAAGGAAATGAACTTCAGCTACGACTGATCATTAAGTATGGTATTTCCTTTTGTAAAATGTTGTGTGTAATACATTTATAATTTTGTTATCGATTGGAATTGTCAGGCATTTTTCTTAAATGTCCTGCTTTTTGCTAAGCAATGTTCTGCATTTGGAAGTTTTTAGTTGGTAACCCTGTAATAAATGGGATAGAAGTTTGGACTTTATCACAATGTACGATAATATTATTGTAACAATCAGAAAATAATAATAATATTATAATGTAGCTATATGATAGGCCTGCCCTTCAAATCCCTTTGATCTGGATGTCTACATTGTGCATACGCGGTCCAAGATACTTGCTGGAGAAATCAGTCTCATTTTCTCAAACGTACCAGAATGAAATAAATATTGTTAGGTCATCATCATCATCGGCTTTAACTGGAATCCGAGTATAAATCTTCATCCTTCAGTCCAGTTTGTGGATGTCTTTACGGTGACTAAAGAGTCCAATCCTGGCATGGAACAAGCGTCCACAAAAGTCACATAGTATTGCTGGAGGAGGACGTGGTTGGGCTGCTCGAAGTTTCCTAGCTTGACGCTTGGCCTCTTCATGTGTGCGTCGATCCCTTTCAAACGTCTTTACAGTCACCGAGATGGTACGGCGCCAAGTTGAGCTGTCTTCAGCCAGCGTGTCCCTGGTTTGTGCATCAAGACCTGTCAATTTCAGGCTCTGCTTAAATTGGTCCTTGTAGCGCCTCTTAGGACCACCATGAGGTCTGGTGCCATAGCATATCTCACCATATTGCAATCGGCGAGGCAATCCACATCATCCATCCGATGGACATGACCAATCCATCTAAATTGGTGACCTATTATGGATGATTCTATGCTGTTGATTTGAGCCTTTTCCAGAACAGCAATATTGGTAATGCGGTCTTCCAATTTAATCCTCAGGAATGATCGAAGTTTTTGTAGGTGGAAACGCTCAAGCTTCCTAAGATCACGTCGGTAAAGGGTCCACGTTTCACAGCCATACAACAATGTAGAAATGACTACTGCTTTGTACACCATAAGCTTTGAACTCACAGACAGATCTTTATTCATGAAGACCCGGTGCGCTAATCGTCCATATGCTGCATGGGCTGCGCCAATTCTCTTATCCACATCCTGCTCACAGGTACAGCTCACAGAAATGGTACTGCCCAGGTACGAGAAGTGGTCTACCTGTTCTAATGGCAAATTTGAGACGGAGATATTGAACTGAGGAAGAGGTGTGCCTGGTGAAGGTTGTGCCAAGACTTAAGTCTTATTGACATTTATGGTAAGACCAAAGCGATCACATGCACTTATGTAACAATTAACTGACTCTTGCAGCTCTTCTGGTTGTGAGAGTTGCCGACGCAGCATCATCTGCATACAACATGTTAGTAACCTTGGTAACCTGAGTGTTCCTCAAGGAGCGGAGACGAGTTAGGTTGAAAAGCCCTCCATCAAAACGATACTTGACCTCCACACCTGGGATGTTTGTGGGTGAATCATGAAGCATTGCAGCCAAGTACAGCGCGAAAAGCGTTAGAGCCAGTTATCATCCTTGTTTCAGTCCATGTGTATTAGGAAATTCATCGGACATCTTATTCTGATGGCAAACCTGACCTGTCATGCCATCATGGAGAGCCTTGATTAGATCTACAAAACGCTGAGGTCAACCAAACCGCTTCAGCACCGCCCACATGGCTGGTCTTGGAACCGAATCAAATGCCTTTTCCAAGTCATAAAAGACTAAGAAGAGTGGATTCTGTTGTTCTCGACATTTTTCTTGTAGCTGTCTCACACAGAAAATCAAGTCAATTTTGCTTCTGGACGCTCTAAATCCACATTGTGACTCTGGGAGGATCTTCTCAGAGATAACCTTGAGGCGGTTAAGTAGAATTCTTGCAAGAATCTTCCCCACAATTGATAGCAGTGATATACCACGGTAGTTGCCACAATCACTGCGATCATTCTTTTTAAAGTTAGTGACGATAGTGGCATTCTTTAGGTCTCCGGGTACCTTTCTTGATTCCCATATTCTGAGGATAAGGGTGAAAATCCTTGTTTTAAGGGAAAGACATCCGGCTTGAATTAGTTCCAGAGGGATGTTATCTGAGCCAGGTGCTTTTCTGGGTTTCAATTGGGTGAGAGCTGCACTGAATTCATGATAAGTTGGAGGTACTGCCAACCACAGTTGTTCAGGTTGTTGCGGCACATCACAAAGGAAGTCTTCAGCAGCTGCTGATGGACGATTTAGGAGATTGGAGAAGTGCTCCTTCCATCGTTCCAAGATGTCTTGACTGTCAGTCAAGGTAGTAGAATTATCAGCGCTTTTAAGTGTACCTGATGATGAGCGAGATGGTCTATATATTTCCTTGAGTACTGCATAGAAGTTCCTCAAGTCTCGAGCATCCGATAGTCTCTACAGTTCCTGAGCCTTCTGTTGCCACCAAGTATTTTTAATCTGCCTTATCTGCGTCTGGAATTTACCCTTGAGTTCCAGTAGTTTATCTCTCTTTGTGTTGGAAGTTAGGTCTTGAAGATGGGCAAGATAGGCATTTCTTTTGGCATTGATGAGAGACAGAATTTCTTCATTGCTGTCATCACAACAGTCTTGTCTTTTCTGCACTATAAAACCAATGGTTTCCTCAGCTGACTGTGTGATAATCTTCTGTAGTGTGGCCCATTCTTGCTGAATGTCATTTGTTACTGGGTTCTGAGAACTGGGTGACGATCCTGTTTCCAAAATGTTTATATATGGATTCATCCTGAAGTTTCGATGTATTAAACTTCTTTCTTGGCAAATTTTTGATGTTCCTAGGTGGTTTAGGTCTGATGGATATACTGAGCTTACATATAAGAAGTTTATGATCTGTCCAACAATCGTCTATATTCCTTGCTGTTCTGGTAATAAGAGTGTCCTTCTTATCACATTGCCGGGTAATGATATAATCAAGAATGTGCCAATGTTTGGAACGAGGATGCATCCACGTGGTTTTGAAGCGGTTAGGTAGCCGGAACTGCGTGTTGGTAATGAAAAGTTCGTGTTCTGCACAAAGACCAAGAAGCAACAGTCCATTGGGATTACATTTTCCAAGTCCCTGTTTGCCCATCACATTATTCCATAGTCTGTGATCTTTCCCAACTCTGGCATTGAAGTCACCGAGGAGCAAGAGTTTATCTGCAGATGGTACCTTGGAGATGATTTCACTTAGCTGATTATAGAACTGAGCCTTTACTTCATCATCAGAATCTAAGGTAGGAGCATAGGCAGAGAAGAGTATCATATAGGAACCTCCTGAGAGTGGTATGCGGAGAGTCATGGGCCTTTCGCTGATTGCAATGGGCGTAAGTTGGTGATAATTTACCAGTTTGGTCTTCACAGCGAAGCCCACACCATGAATACGACATTCACCCACCTCTTTTCCTTTCCAGATGATGGTATATCCTGTTCCAGATTCAGTAATCTTGCCTTCAGAAGACAGCATAGTTTCACTGAGAGCAGCAATGTCAACGTTGAGTCTTGATGACTCATGGGTTACGAGACCTGACCTTCTCTCAGGTCTAACGTTCTTGTCCAAATCAAGCAAAGTTCTGATGTTCCATGATCCAATAATCAATTTGTGATTCTTTACTGTTTTTGAGTTTCGACCGCATGAGGGGTGACCTGCTGAGTGCGGTTGCCCAGCCGGACCAAGATTGTGACTTCCGATGTTTAGCCCAACTTTTCTAGGGCCTTCCCCATGTGGGGTGGACAGCGGTGAATCTAAATAGGTCTGCCCAAACACAGATGCAGGACCGAATTCCTGAGTAGTCACAGAGTCTCCGGAAGACGACCATCACACATCTGCTGCCAACGTGCAGGTCCGAACTAGGGGCTTCCAGTTACACCCATAACATGCCCCCACCGTCCATATCCCATCGCCGTTGGACTTTGAAAGTAAGTGATGTTCGGAAGAAGTGCCACTGGCGTGAATTTGTTTAGGGTGGATCTCAGCTTGCCAGGACAAGACCCACACACTATGATCTCTGAACCTTATCGTGCGGCTCACGAAGAATGAGACATGCAGGACCGAACACAGAGACTGCAACAAACTGCCGCATACTCAAGTACTACTGAGGTGCGCCTTTACAGCCAGTCCATGTGGCCTGACCTCTTCCGCCTCTATGACCGCTGGGAGCCATGAGAGTGATTGGCTCCTCCTCCGCCCATTTTGCCGTTAGGCCAAAATGTGCCAATCATAAATATGGACAATAGTTTGCCCTATTAAACCTGAGCAATAGGCTGCCTCTTCCGCCAACCACACTGTGCCAGAGTTCACCTCATTCACTGCAGGTACCGTTGAGGACTTCACCGTAACCCTGGCAAGGTACTACCAGCTGGGCCAGCTGGAGCAGGGTTTTTTAAAGAGGTGTTACTCCTCTCTCCTCTATCCTGTATAACATTACACTATGTCCTATTGCACCACACTGTGTCACTCCACTAAGATTGTTACAACTCTATAAAATATTAAAAGTATCCACAGTAAGAGAATTCTTTATTCTTACCTTGATGTTAATATTATATGGGGTTTGACTGTCATTTGTCTCCCTCAAACATAAAGCAGATATTTCTTTTGAAAGATTTTCTTCCACTTTTCTCAAAGTAGAATTCCTAAAATACTGAGATCTCTTCAATTTACTTAAAGCCCACATAAATAACAGCATTCGACATTGTTGATTAATTCCAACTACACATATTCACAACCTACGACGACAGCTGGTATGTTATTCTTGTGTTTCTCCTACCAGTGAATAATAGTCTCTTCCGCTAGGGGACCTATGGTCGAAAATTTTCTGTTACGCACGGTCCCTATTATCCATAATGGGTAATAAAGGTCGCAATAGTATTGCCTACTCTATGTACATAATGTTGTTTGTTTTTATGTAATCGCAGTTCATAGTGGTGATTTTAAGAGTATTTTCTCCGAATCTCTCTTTCTTCTTCTTGTTTCTCCATAGGGTCTTCTGAGGACCACGAACCAATTGCAATGTTTAGTCCTCTGTTGTTCCTTCCTCTTCCTCCAGTGCTCCTTCATCTTTTCGCAGTGTGTCTTCTTTCTCTCTTCCGACCATTTTGAGCCTGATTTCTTATATTGCCTTGCTTGGGGGCCTTCCATTACCAATACCTTTTTTTTATATATTTTTTAGTAATAAATTTTATTTTAGCTAATGGCCATAATAATAGGAATACCATACAAGCTCATTCGGTACAAAATTTTGTAACAGACATCTGACGTTCACTGCATGTTAATGTGATTTCTCTCACATGATCTCTTACATAAAATACACACGCAGTTTAAGTTTGGCTGATGATACTTCTTTTCTCTGCAAACTTTATAGTGAAAACCGTGCACTGCCATTCGTGTCATCATTATGACGCAGTTCATAATTTGAGTTCATCCACTCACAAGTCGTCATGGAATCTGTACAGTAGAAGTCACTCCAAATATATTTCCTCTTGTCACGAAGTTCACTCAGTAAAGCATCATAAGCTCCAGCGGCGGGCAGCATCCATTGATTTCTTAAATCTTCGATATAAAATTGCTCTTTGGCCAATACATACACAAGGCGAGAGAATGTGTACTTCGAAAGATTGAGTAACTTTTTTAAGTATACTGCCTTCACTCTTTCCATTTTCATCAGGTCATTCTTTTTCAGGTGATCCCATATATGTTCCAATGCATATGCAACTATTGGAGTAATTTTGAGCCTAAATAACGCCACGCCTGTATCAAGGGACAATTTTCCAAGTTGTCTTATGTCATTCATTGCTACAATTGCTGTGTCAACTTTGTCTTGTATGTGCTTCGTAAATACAACTCCCTGTGTTAGGAATATTACTCCTAAGTATTTAAAATGGTTCACTAATTGTAATCTTTTTCTGTCTCTAGTGTAACTTCTTCTCTTACATTGTTTCTTTCTAAACATTTCTTTACTTGAAACCAGGCTGTTGAGGATTTCTTTTTCCCAAAATATTTAAAAATCTGTTTGGTGTACCTGCTATTATTCATTCTATATAAATGTCAAAAAAATAACAATCACCTCTTCTTTATTGTCTCCGTTATTTTTAGCCTATTTTCTATTTTGAAAAAAAAAAAACGAATAGGCTTATGAGATCACCTTTTGTCGTGTGTGTGGGCGTATGTGTGTGTGTGTGTCCCTAATCAAATCTAAACAGCTGGGGCCATTTCAATGAAACTCGGTAGGTTCATAGCATTATTCCGGAAGACCCCGACCGTGCCCTTCAAATTTTGTTACGTCTCGCCAATCCAACATGGCGGCAGTGCGAAATATTTCACCAGCATTAAATATCTCCGAAACTATTCCCGATATCACCCTGGATTTTTTACGGTGATAAAGGGAAGTACTAGAAGTTCACCTATGTGACATTTGAAAAACTCGTAACAACAAAATCAACATGGCGGCCACGCGAATTTGCGACTTTTAAATAGACGTTGGTCGCGATTTAACCAACCAAACGCAATAAAACTTGGTACAGTATATGTTTATACACATTGTAATGCACCGACATCTACCTTGGTTCAATTGTTTAGATAACCACAAGATGGCGGATGTGCGAAATATTTCACCGGCATTTTATATCTCTGAAACTATTGGCGGTATCACCCTGAAATTTTGTACGGAGATAGAAGGCACTACTGGAAGTTCATCTATAGGTCTTTCAAAAAACGGTTAACTACAAAACGAACATGGCGGCAAAGTGAATTTGAAAATTTTAATTAGAACTTTCTCGCGATTTAATGTTCCAACCGCAATTAAATCTATTACAGGAAATGTTTATACACATTGGAATACACTGGTATCTAATTTAGTTCGATTGTTTACAAAACCTCAAGATGGCGGCTGTGCGAATTTTAAAATTAAGTTTTTATTTCTTGTGTCGTAATCATGCGATCGATGTGAAAGTCAGAATAATGAACCTACGCAATAATTTTCCATTAATGGTACATGACTCTATGGCCTATACATTTAACAATCCAACATGGCGACCATCTGAAATATTTAGACGGCTCTGAATATCTACAAATCTAATATAGCAATCAAACTGAATGTTTTAGCCTACTTTTCACATTTTGCAAAACTGAGGGAAAAGTAGACTTAAGAGATCGATCCGGGAAAATGTGTATCTGTCTGTCTGTCCTTCTGTCTGGCTGGCTGTGTGTGTGTCCCCCCCCCCCCTATCAACTCCTAAACGGCTGCAGCAATCGAAACCAAATTTAGTATGAGTAAAGATGTATACCGGAATATCTCAAGCCCATATTTGAAAATGATGTCAGTGCTACCAACTGCTGAAAAGACGCACTAGAAATTTTAACTCCATGTTGGATATCATGGAAGGTACGCATGGGAGCTATTCCAAAATTGACACAAATGTAGATAATACTATTTCAGTTTTATTTCCAGGAGGCCATACATGACAGTGTTGCCAATTTTCAAATGCAAATAACTTCTACACTATTAATTGGATTTCAACCAAATTTTGAATGTTATATGTGTACATAAACAGATATGACTGAGTGTATTCTTAAGAGCCACCAGGCCTGCGAACTGTTAATAATTGCTCACTCTATTTTCTTCATCCAATACCAATATATCTGAAAGTATGCAAGCCGACAGCTTTAAACTATGCACACGTATAGTACATGACAGTTTAGATAAATTTGGAGTAACTTATATACTTCAGTTCTACCAACATGATTCTAAGCCTGCTGATAGGACCAATTTTTAAATACATATAACTTCTATACTATCAGTTGGATTTCAACCAAATTTCGTATGTGCTATGTGTAACAACACAGGTATGACTATGAGTATTCTTAAGAGCAATCATGGCTGCCAACTATTAATAAATGCTGTTTATATTTTTTTAACCTATAATCAATATATCAGAAAGTATGCAAGCCGACAGCTCTCTACTTTGCACATGTATAGCACCTGATACTCTAGATTAATTTGGAGTAATTAATTTAAGCCAGTGCAGCCAACATGATTCTATGCTTGCTGATAGGTCCAATTTTAAAATACATGCATCTTTTATACTGACAATGAATTTCATCCAAAATTGGCACAACAAGATATCATAATTGCTACGCCCTGGGGTGGTTGGATGGGCCAACTTACCTTGTTTGAGAGGTCCGCGTCGCTTACTGCAAAATCACCGCCAGATGATATGTCCCAACAGAAGAACACCTATAGGTGGAAGAAGGTGGAGAAGAGGGAAACGCACAGGCTCGTCTGCAGACACAGTCCGATAACTAACAGAACTGTCACCGACGAAATGATGCCACAACAGTTGCTTAGTATTTAAAAGAATATTTACTCAGCAAACAAAGGGGCAAGAAAAATATAATTTAACAAAATCGTAAAAAGGAAACTCTATTGCCACAACAACCTCTCTCTGGTGATGCACATGGCTTAAGGCCAATATAATTAAATTACATAAGAAAATTAGATAAGGCTTTACATGCAAGTTTGCTGAACCAAAACGAAAACATTTAATTTTAAAATTAACATAATAAAGCCCAAAAGATAGAAAACCAGAATACAGATATTACCAAATGAGAAAGGGCTTGATAATTTAATAAGGTACGCAATACCGACCCGACATGCAGACATCAAGGCCACGAGGAAAAACGAAAAGTTAAACAAAATTTAATAAAATAAAATTAATTCACAAAACTAAAACTTTCATGACGAAAGAAAACTCAGGAACACACACAAAACCCACAAAGTTAAACCAATAAGATTAACAAAAATTATTAAGTCTCACGCCACAACACGTTTGAGTGACCCGCTCGAAGCCAAGAGAACTACACTCCACAGACCAGAATGCACTCAGGCGAAACAAAACAAAACAATCATGGCCACCAAATAGACGACCGCATGTCCGGTCGAATTACGGCAAACAAATACCTTATTAAATTTAAACGACACCAGAGAGCAAGGAAAGGAGGAAATAATTACATCTTAATACGATTACAACGATATAAATTAGAAAGCTACGGATCGTAATGCAAATTAATAAAGACGAATCCTTAAGGTTACCAAAACAAACTAATTAAATAATAAATTACAACGTAAGATAAACTAGAAACGTGTCTCCGGAAGGTTTGAAAGAAAACCACAAAATTTTACATAACAGGTAACATTAACAAACATAAATATTAGGCCTGGAACACGAAATAAAATACAGAATAAAAACATAAATATATGGCCTATAACGGAGCTCCCATAACAATAGATATATATATTAAATAATAACGTACCTTAAAATCCTTCACTGTGGAGACACAAAAATAATAAAATCATTAACACACCAATAAAATAATATTATAAGGCACTAGATTTGCCTCAACATGGCCTACCCAGCACATGCTCCGCTTGGGTCACAAGCACTCGTGTTTGCAGCGAGATGAGATAATTATTCACACTTCCTCTTCACGGCGAAATGGCGAAATTATAGCCTTAAGAGCACAGATGTTTCCTTTTTTTAAATACATCCATATTTCGTTGAGGCCAGGGGGCAAAGCCCCCGGGCAGCGGCGATCACTTTCACGACCAACAAGCTTGTTGCTTTCTTGACGACAGACTTGTCAAGATGCCAAGATGGCGGAGACTCCAAAGTCAAAGGCCGCAGTGCATTAATGTTAATTGTATTTGTCCAATCACAGATTGACACATCAAGTAACAATGTGCAGATTATATAATTATTTTGGCGGCATAATGTATTTATAGTCTTTTGTTCAATGACGTAGAATACAATATCCTTCAAATGTGTTTCGATTAGACTAGATCAGAAGACACTAGCGGTCGAAGATACAACTCCGGCTAGAGGAGGCCGATAGATACTGCCATCTCGAGTTCATTAGCGAAACCAAGCCATCTAGGCGGGCGCTTTAAAGGTCAGGAATACAATATGTAGAGGAGATGCATATAAAAAACGTTGGGACGGGCTTTTGCACGTAACAATAATATTTCCGATTATTTCTAACCAGCACACGCATGTCATTGTTGCCAACATGCTTTTACGCGTGCTGATAGATCCAATGTCTAACTGCATGTAACATCCATTGAACTTCAACCAAATTTCGTATTCTGTAGTGCTCTATTAGGCTACATTATACCAGGAATATTTCGAACTAATTACACATTTCGATATTACGAACTTAATTTCGTCATAATTCTAGATAAGTTGATATACTGTAGAATAATCATTGGCATGAAAAGTAGGCTCTTTAGTTCGTCACGGAACTTCTTTTTTTTATGTTCATAGAGGCTATGAACATAAGTTCACCTATAGGACTTTAAATAACCTGGTGATCACAAATCCAACATGGCGGTGACGCGAAGTATTAATATTCACATGGACGTTTCTCACAATTTAAACATCCGAGTGCAGTGAAACTTGGTACAGTAAATCCTTATACGAATGTTAATCCATTGGCATCTAATTTATTTCATTTGTTTCCATAACCACAAGATGGCAGCTGTGCGAAATTATAAAATCTCCTTGTTACTTCTTGTGTCCTAATCATGCGACTGAAGTTTGAATGCTACACGTACACAATAATCTTCATGTAACAGTACATAACTCTAGGACCTACATACATAAAATCCAACATGGCGACCACCCGTAATATTTAGTCGGTTCTCAATATCTACGAATCTATTACAGCAATAAAACTGAAATTTTGTATGTAGATAGAGGCAATTAACATAAGTAGGATATATGAAAATAGGCTGTATAGTTCTTCACGGAACTACTTGTTTCAATGTTCCAATAGATTTCTTTGTTACTTCTTAGTTTCCAAAACTCTGTAGTTCTTAATGGACTGAGAATTTTGCATATAATGTTTCTTTCTGAAGCTTCTAATTTATCCAATTTATAATTTAGTATTAGACATTCAGTGGCATATAAGCATTCTGGTTTAATTGTTGTATTTTCAATTTCTTAGATAAACTTTTCAATTTCTTAGATAATCTTTTTTTGTTATAGATATTCCTGATTATACCATATGCTCTTTGAATCTTGTGCGCTCTTTCTTCTACAGCAGATTTTTCTGAGCCATTCTTCTGAATTATTTCCCCCAAATATTTGTACCTATCTACCCTCTTACTTTGACTAATTATTGTTACTAGGATTTCTGGAGCATTTTTATTATTTGTCATAAATTTTCTTGTTTCTACAGAAATCTTTAAACCTGTTTTATTGGCTATCTCTTCTAATAGATTGATTTGTACTGTTGCATGAGCTACGTTTTCAGAAAGAATGGCAAAATCATCAGCAAATGTCAGACAATTTACTTTAACACCACTGTTTTTATCCTTAGTGATATAGGTGATATATTCTGCTCTTTCAATTTCTTATTCCAAATTCGTACCATTTTTTCCACGATACAATTGAATAGGAGTGAGATAAACCATCGCCTTGCCTTGCACCTATATTGATTTTGAATGGTTTTGGAGTTTCTCCCTCCCCCAGGGGCTCACATCTTGTGGGACGTGGTTTGGCGACCGCGGGACCCCAGCTGAGTCCGGCTTTGCTTCCCCTTACTTGTGCCGGGCTCCTCTCTGTTTTCTTTCCTGTTGATCTCCCTTGGTCAACTCTTGTTCTTTTCCGACCCCGATGGTATTAGGGTATCCGAGGCCTAGGGAGTCTTTCACTTTCCCGCCTTAATCGGCCCTTGTCTCATCTTTCCTGACCCCTACTTCTTCGAGGGGTCAGACCTCTTGTTTTCTTTTCATTATATTTCCTTAAGATTCCCGCACTGGTTTTGTAACTTGGTTCCCCATGTATCTAAATTCCCTTTAGCGATTTTTTTGGTAGGTATTTTTACTCTACGTTGCATTTTGTAAGTTTTTTCGATCTAAATTACTTCTCGTTTTTTTTTCAATCTCAATTGCATTTTGATAAGATTGACAATCTAAATTGCTTTTTAGTAAGTCTTTCAATGTAGGTTGAGGGCATTTTAGTGAGTATTTTGAATTTCAATTGCTTTTTGTAAGTATTTTCCACCAAAGCCGCATTTTGCAAGAATTTTAAATCTAAATTGCATTTTGTTTGGTGGGCATTTTGCAAATATTTTTATTCTCAATTGCATTTTGTGGGTATTTTGAATCTAAAATGCATTTTGTAAGTATTGTCAATCCACATGAGTCGTTTGAATCTACCATACATTTTGTAAGCATTTTCTATTTCAATTGTATTTTGTAAGTATTTTGAATTTCAGTTGCATTTTGTAATAATTTGGTTTGGAACTGGGATATTTCAGTCTGAATTGCATTGTGTATTTTCAATTTCAATTGCATTTTGTTAGTATTTTGAACCTCAATTGCCTTTGTACGTATTTTCGATCTCATTTGCATTTTGTAAGTATTTTGAATGCCAATTGCATTTTGTAAGTATTTCGACTCTACATTGCATTTTGTACGTATTTTGAACCTAGCCTACATTTTGTGGGTATTTTCCAATCTATTCTTTTTGTGAATCTTTTCGTTCTAAATTTCCTTTTGTAAGAACATTTTGTGAGTTGTTTCAATCTAAGTTCCTTTTTGTAAGTATTTTCCGTCTCACTTAATTTTCGTTCTGGTTTCCATTTCATTAACATTTTCGCTATCACCCAGATCATTAGGAGCCGATAACCTTGATGTTAGGCCCCTTAAACAACAATTATCATCACAACGAAATTTCTCCCCGAAATTTTACCTTTGATAAAGTGTCTGTTTTCACGGATTAGGTTTGCCAGTTTAGATTTAACTCCAAATTCTCTGATTACTTTATCTAGAGTTTCCCTGTCGACAGAATCAAAAGCCTTTTTAAAATCTATGAATGTTACTATTATGGATCATTATTATTATTATTATTATTATTATTATTATTATTACGGTATTATTATTTACAATAAATATACCAAATTGTTGTAATATTGCACTTTAGGCAGGATGTATTATTATTATTATTAATAATCATAATATACACAATATCAGTAACAATTACACCAACAACATTAATAATCCCTGGCACTACAGCCCAAGAAGGGCCTAGGCCTACCAAGCGACCTCTGCCCAGCCATTTGGCCTGCAGATATTGGGGAGGCACGTGATCAGCGCATCGGGTCCCCTTTCGGCCGTTAATCTTGGTTTTCGTGACCGGGGCGTTGCCTCACTGTCAGACAGCTACTCAATTGTCCTCACGAGGCTGAATGACCATGTTCCAGCCCTCACGTCAGTTTCTAAAACACTGATGGGGCCGGGAATCGAACCCGGGGCCTCCGGGTGAAAGGCAGGCACGCTACCCCAACACCACGGGGCGGGCACCCAACAACATTACTGATGGTAATAACCCGAAGCAAACTTTCATGTTTGCTAGCAAATAATCCATTCATTGTAACACAGGGTATCAAGGGAGGAACGTGGAACTATAAGTCCAAGCAGTTCCGATGGCGTTAGTGCATCAGTGGAGTCGAGTGTATCAGTTCCAGGGGCAGCACTTTCGACTATGTTCGCAACCCATCCCTACCCTTTAGGGTTGTGTTTATTCGTATCGTACAACAGGTCAAAGCAGGTGAGAAGCATGACCTTCCTCAATCCCCATTGGCCAATAATCTGGGTGTGGGGAGTTGTTTAAGGGGCAGAAATTGCTGTCATTTGGCCCTATCATCAGGGCATAGAAGCTCAGCATGCTACCAACTACGCACCGAAGCCGTCTCATTTAGGAAGAGGATTACCTCATATGGAGTCTTACGATGTGTAAATACCAAATGCCATTTAAGTTAATCACTTGGAAGTTTATTTGTTTTTGTTTTTTATACAAAGGCGTAGGGCTACATAGTAGACTGGATACTGAAAGGCATAACAGTCTACAAACAATTAATTTCTTTTATTTCCTTCTTCAATTTACAATGCCCATTAATTGGGTACAATCGTGTTGACCGACTGGAAAGCTACAAAAAGTCAATTTTTATAGGCAACACTGAAAAAATAATGGCTTCAAATCGCTACAGATAATTCCAAGTAAGTTAACTACCATACACAATTTGTTAGGCAATATTGTAATCAACATTCCTCTCGTAACTAAACTATTGTAAATTCTGGAAAATAATGCTAGGCATTCTTTAGGTTATAGAGGTGTGCAAATTATTAGACTCAAAGGCAGTTTTCCAACATTTACTTTGTAGATTTTGTGACTTAATACAGTAGAAATATTTTGCAATACACTGAAATTATTTCAAATGTTTTATCAATATTCTTAATAACATTCTTTTAAATAATTGGACAGTAAACTAATTGTTTACAGTTTCCACTAAAAGAGGAGCCTTGGTAATGCACAATGATACACGTTTTGTTTTGATTACTATCATCATCATCTTCCTAGCATTAATCCCGCTTTATTGCAGGGTCTGTTTTTCTGCCCTTTTTCTTCCATACTGATTGATCTTGAGCATCTCTAGTTGTGGCATTCACTAGTTGCTTGTCCTGCCGCATAGTATCCAGCCAGCGCTTTCTCGGTCGCTCTCGTGGTTATCGGCCTTCTAGACTGATATCAAGTGCAGTTCTCGCGACTGAAGAGTGATTGCTTCGCAGTACATGACCATACCAACGTAGACGGCTCTCCCGCATTTTTTCAGGGATTGGAGCCACACCAAATGTAGCTCGAACATTGTCATTCCTGATGCGGTCCAGTCCAGTAAGTCCCTGTGTCCAGCAATCATCTTCATCTCCATGACATGTAGTTATTGTTCATGTCTCTTCGTTACTGGCGAGCATTCAGTACCATACAGTGCTACTGGTCGAACGATGGCTCTGTAACTTTTCGACTTCAGATATAGTGGCACATTCCGGTCAAAAAGAACTCCAGTAATTTGTTTTTATTACTATATCATGTGCATTTAGAAGTCTTTTATTATTGATTGTCCACTCTTGAATTGTTGAAAGATTCGTGGACAATGGATTGGAATCACCTGATTTAGAGGGTATGTTCCCAAGTCAATGAAAAAAAAAATGGACCCAACTCAGGTGTCCCTCAGAATTTCCAATTTCGAAAACATTTCCAACTGCAATTCCTTATGGGAAAAGTTGTATGTCCACAGGAGAGAAAACATTACTAAATAGGGTAATAAAAATAAAATGATTTTTATTAAAAAATTGTGACTGATTTAAGGGGGGACCTACACCTATAAGGATCCAAAAATCTTGTATATTTCACTTTCTCATTCCTCAGCAACAGAAATTACTGAAGAATTGTAATTTGGTCGGCCAATCACACTATGCTTTACCAATATGTTCATGTATTTACAAGTAATATGGCTAATGCATTTCAGGAAATTAGGCATTTAAAATGACGGCTGCATATTGTGCACTGTTCCACCGTTTCCCTAATATTTTACACAAATATCATTGTTTTTCAAAAATTCTTTTTCATTGTATTTACTAATGCAGTAGCTAGAGATTGGCCCAGAATCATTGAAATCTATAAATGAAATGATTTTTTAAAACAGCTTATATTAAAGTGTAGCTTTTTTGCAAGTTTTTTCACGGAATAATTTTTAGAAAACCGAAACTATGACATGTACAGCAACAGCTCTAGGTCATATTGTTCTTCTCTACAAGATACAAATGTATACTAAATTTCATTTAATTATCTAAGGAAACGGATTCGAAAATCCAAAGTTTCGGGGAACGAGCAACAAAATTACCAATGTGTAGGAAATCTTCTAAAACGTCGGTGACAGAGACGGTGACAGTCCTGCACGTTTTTGGTCATAGTATTATACATATCAAAGAAATTGTTGCAGTGATTTGAAGAGGAAGGATCAATAAACGTAGAAAAAATATGAAAACTGACAAATTTTGATCCTTATAGGTGTAGAGGTCCCCCCTTAAATTCATTTGAGTCTAATAATTTGCACACCTCTGTATCTACGGTAATTGGTTCTTGTGAAAATACACATCACAATTGTGTTTAGTCTGGGTGAATGAATAATATTTAGGCTGGACTATGTAATATCGGAGTGATATCGTGTGGGGTGGGATATTGAATACTGCCAATGGCCGTCATTGCATATTCTGTTAGATCCAGAGGTGGGTGATCTATTGCAATGTAATGGTTAAAGACCACATAGAGTTGCGTGCAAAATAGATACACTGCATCATATTCTTGATTAGGGATGCACTGTGCCATGTTTGGTTATACTACCTTCTTTTTCCTGCAGGTTTGTAATGTGTGGTGGCACTGCAATGGAATGACAAATCTATGTTGATAATTTGTTGAAATGAAGTACACTTCTGAATATAAGAGCCTTAGGCACAGTAATTAAGTGTTGAAAGGTTGCGCTGTTTGGTTATCTATGTAAGAATGAGAAATGTATAAAATGTATAGGCTACCACAGAATATGGACATGATTTTGTAATTATTTTTTTACTTCCAAGTTCCTTATTTATATCCCGATTTCCAGTATTCCATTAAGTAAAGGCAACATTTTCGTGTAATTTGTATTGGCGATAGTTTTTCAAACTTATTTATTTCCTGTGTTTTTTTCTTAATCTGTTTTTAACAGTGTAGGCCTATATTAACTTGTGGGCCGACAACCTAGATGTCAGATCTCTTCAAACAATCGGCCATCATCATTAACTTGTATTCCTCACAGGCAAGGGCCAAGTTGTGCAAGTTTGCTTTATGAAGCCATAATAAATAAATGAGATTAATACAAACTAACGAAATGCACATTCTCGGGAAGAGGGAACAGGGAACCACGGCACAGTGGGTAATTTCAAGCAACTAGCCGGCCAAAAAGATATATTTTCCACCCATGTCTTTGCTGTGCATTTTCTGTGAGTCATGTTTATAAGAGCCTTAGGCACAGTAATTAAGTGTTGAAAGGTTGCGCTGTCTGGTTATCTTATCTCACCGAAGGCCTGAAGTGGCTCTTCTCCGTTACGGTATAATATCCTGGGATGGCGAGTGCTCAGTTCTTTTTATGTAAGGGCTCACTCAGTAAGGAAGCCAGAACTAAATATTTCTTTGAGTGCTGTGTCAATATATTAGATAAAAGTATATATTTTTATATAGTTTGTAGCATTTGCTGTAAATTACTAGGATGTATGTTTCAAAAGTCAGGTATACTGTGTCCATGCGCTATCTAATCATAGAAATTTGGGGTAACTTGTCAATAGTGTTGCCTTCGATATTTGTAATAAAAGTTTTTATAGAAGTTATCTAAACCATATTGAATAGGAAACTGTGACGTTTTTCTGCGACCTGGTGCGACTATGACAGATATTAATTTTTTCAGAAGTCATTGACTCTGTAACCCGGAGATCGGTTTTTGAGCCGTGGAGGAACAGCAGGGAAAATAAGCATAACAATGGCATTGTGGATGTTGTAATTGGACATTTAGACCTTCAGGATTGTTCTGAGGAAATATCCAAGTCAATAAGGGAAACGGTCAGTATTTTTGTGCAAAATATAGTAGAAAAAGGACAAATTGCTGAAGTACAAAAAAACTTGGTTGGAACAGTAAGTTAAGCTTGCAAGAGGGGTAAATAAATCACTGCTGTGTGCCTCACGACAATGTCAGGCCGAGTACTGCCATTACTAGCACTCGAGGTTGTCCACGTAAACTGTTTGGAGAAACGAGAGTATGCTCTAAGAGCAGGAAAACTAGATCACTTCTTGAAAAGACATCACAAGAAGAAATGTTTCTGCCACTCATATGAGTCTTTGAGCTTCTGAGAAACTCTTTCGTGTGGGTATGCCATTGGTAAAGTGGCTTTTGGCTTGTACGCAAAGGAAACAATAAAATTGTACTTACAAAAATACAAGTGGTACTACATGGCTGTAACTTTACACAAACTCTTGGTTCATGGAGAGGTCATTTCATTTCATGGTTTTTAGGTAGACTCTTCATGCTGCCATAAGAACCACATGCCAGTTCTCCAATGGAGTTCTTGATTTACGACATCCTTGGATGTCCCCTAGGTTTCTTTCCCAATACTTTGCCCTCGATAATGATTTGGAGAAGAGAGTCGAGCCTGAGTACATGTCCAAGGAACTTTGTTTTACCCTCTTCTTTATTGATTTTAATAAACATCGATCATCCTTCACATCCTGCAGAACAAGATCATTTTGTTTTCCTGTCCATCCAACTTGTTTTTGTCATTCTTCTCCAAAACCACATTTCTGCAGCCTTAAGTTTTGTTTTCTCCTGCTTCCCTAGTGTGCAGGTTTCCCATCCATACAGTGACCCTTTCCATAGGCTGCTTATTTCCTCGGACCCATATGTTGCCAGTTTAGGGAAATCAAGGAAGAGAAAGTTGGTTGCGCTTTCAAGAGAAGTGCTAAACTTGTCGTCTGAGCCTCCTGCATCTGGTTCTCCCGAAGGAGATACCTACAGTGAAGATGCCGATTCTGAGGGAACTGCATCTTGTAGATATTGTACTCAATACGGACAAAAGGTAATCATGACCAAGTTCATGGATATACACTGCATCTAATGTCTAAATTGTATGGTAAGTAGGCCTACAAGTATTACTAGATCTGTATTCAAACATTCTAAACCGCATGTCCCATAATTAACTTTAATTAAAATTTTCTGAACCTAGGCTATATCGAAATATTATAAAAATTACTAGTTGCATTTTTGATGCAGTTATTTGATATTTGTTATTGACTGACCTGGCACATAATTATCCACAATAATAGTTGCATACTATATTTCCTGTTAATAAGTCCACTTGTTTCCAAGATACGAATTTTGGCAGGCAAAGGTTCTATGGGTTACCTAGAGAGGCGCCACTATGCAAGCGTGCTAAGCGGCGCGTGGGTGGTGGTCATTATCGGAATTAAATTTAAACCGCTTTGGTGCTGACAACTGGGGAATATATTGTGACTTTCTATGATTATTTTCAACGTTTTAAAATGTACTTTGCAGAAAACCAGGACATTTATTCTCCGAATAGAAAATTCGCTCCAAAGCCCATTACCGTAAAAGAAAAATGTCCTGGGAAAAGGGGTCTTGTGGTAGCCTCGTCCGATACGACTATATTTACATAACTCGTATAAATTTAAATACGGTCCCCTTATTAACGGCGTTGCCCGCTTTACTTGACAAGGTAAGTAGCATCGATTCTTTAATTGATATAGATGGGAACCTATTAAATGTGTATCATGGTGGCCATTCTGCCTTTATGTTGGCTATGTAGTATTTAACAGCCAATCAAAATTTTAAAGTGCATTGGTACAAAAATCTAACACCAGAGTGCATTATTGTATTTGAACAGCCAATCAAAATGTTTCAAGTTGTTTACTACAAAAATATAACACACGAGTGTGTCTAGAGTTGTGAGAGCTAAAGGAGCGAATTATGTGGGGTTTGGTGGAGTTGGTATCACTGCTCCACTGCACCGTCAGCAAAAAACACAAAAACAGATTTGTTTTTAACAGTACTACACATCATTGGTTATACGGTTACGGAGTCCTCCATACATGACTTGCTCAATTTTGTCTGAAATGCCATCATTTTGGCACTTTTGAAATGTGCCACTTAAACTTCGAAATTTCTCCACACAGCTGAGACTGCTCGAAAGCCACAAGCAATCCATCTTGCATCTAGAATCCTTCGAATTTTAAGCAGTAAGATTTCAAGTTCCTCTGCATGAGCTCTCCATTCCCTGACTGGTGGTAAACTGTACTCAGTTTATCAAGGAAAGATATGACGTGGTTTACATGTGAGGAGAAATCTCAACTCACAACATCACCTACCGAAGCGGCTACGGTGGAGTAGTTGGTAGCATGCTGAGTTTCTATGCCCAAGATTGCGGGTTCAAACCCGGCCGAAGTCGTCGGATTTTGTAAGACTGTTAAAAAATCACACAGTATGCCTTCCTTCGGAGGGGAAGTAACGACGGCGGGCCCATGTCATACAGTTATGGCATGGAAAAGAACCTTAAACTAACTACACTTGTGGAAGCTAAAATTTGTAGGTTAGTTTGATAACGCTATATTAGTTCCAACGTTTATCCCCAGGTGCTGACTGCGATGGCATTTAGTAGCCACGTCCGCACCTAGGTGTCATGTACGGTAATATTTGACAGAAAAAGTATGAACTACTTGGAAAAAATTAATTCTCGGCAGTCCTTCTACCTGAATCACAGATAACACACACTAACACAGCCATCACAATTAACACCGGTTATCAGACAAATTCTACACACACCCAAAGTCACGGGGCTACATGGCTGCGTTGTCGCAGCACCTTAATTAAGGATCCTACCAACCATCATCTACCGAAAGCCAGTGGTGGCTCACACATATCACAGTCGGTGGGCCTGCATGCACAAGCATTAACTCACCTTATTTTTTAGATCAGCTCCAGGCGTCGAGTCTTGAACGTGACGAATTTATCCATGACGAGGTTATTGAAATTCAGTATCATGTCAAGTGCTATGTTTAAAATGAATGTTATGCAGCCAGAATTGTAACCCTTTTTAGTTCGGAGGGTTAATTATGCTTAATGACATAATTTGAATGAGATAAGCTTAAATCATCATTTTACATTTGTCATGAAAAGGAAAAACATAACAGTAAACATCCGGGTCCTAGAAATGTCATTCACCAAGTTCGGATTTTATTATTTTCTAAAGCTATCCGAAAATTTACTACAAACATTATCCGACACTTATACGCTTTCCGCACAGCCATGTAAACTATATCAGTATGGCGATAAATGTTGCGGATATCCGCGCAGGGCTTTTCCCATGGCATTCCTGAGGTACACTTTGCTCCTCTTGAGTCATCGGCAGGGTGGTAGCGATACGTAACAGTGTAACGACCTCTGTAAATGACTGAGGTACACAGTGCTCCTCTTGAGGCACAAGAAGCAGGGGTAGTCCTAGGCAGGGTGATAGCGATACGTAACAGTGTTACGACCTCTGTAAATGACTGAGGTACACTTTGCTCCTCATGAGACACGAGAAGCAGCGGTAGTCACAGGCAGGGTGATAGCGATACGTAACAGTGTAACGACCTCTGTAAATGACTGAGGTACACTTTGATCCTCTTGAGGCACGAGAAGCAGCGATAGTCATAGGCAGGGTGACAGCGATACGTAACAGAGTAACGACCTCTGTAAGTGACTGAGGTACACTTTGATCCTCTTGAGGCACGAGAAGCAGCGGTGCTCATAGGCAGGGTGATAGCGATACGTAACAGTGTAACTACCTCTGTAAATGACTGAGGTACACTTTGATCCTCTTGAGACACGAGAAGCAGCGGTGGTCATAGGCAGGGTGATAGCGATACGTAACAGTGTAACGACCTCTGTAAATGACTGAGGTACACTTTGATCCTCTTGAGGCACGAGAAGCAGCGGTGGTCATAGGCAGGGTGACAGCGATACGTAACAGAGTAACGACCTCTGTAAGTGACTGAGGTACACTTTGATCCTCTTGAGGCACGAGAAGCAGCGGTGGTCATAGGCAGGGTGATAGCGATACGTAACAGTGTAACTACCTCTGTAAGTGACTGAGGTACACGTTGATCCTCTTGAGGCACGAGAAGCAGCGGTAGTCATAGGCAGAGTGATAGCGATACGTAACAGTGTAACGACCTCTGTAAATGACTGAGGTACACTTTGCTCCTCTTGAGGCACGAGAAGCAGCGACGGTCATAGGCAGAGTGATAGCGATACGTAACAGTGTAACTACCTCTGTAAGTGACTGAGGTACACTTTGATCCTCTTGAGGCACGTGAAGCAGCGGTAGTCATAGACAGGGTGAAAGCGATACGTAACAGTGTAACTACCTCTGTAAATGACTGAGGTACACTTTGCTCCTCTTGAGGCACGAGAAGCAGCGGTAGTCATAGGCAGGGTGATAGCGATACGTAACAGTGTAACGACCTCTGTGAGTGACTGAGGTACACTTTGATCCTCTTGAGGCAAGAGAAGCAGCGGTGGTCATAGGTAGGGTGATAGCGATACGTAACAGTGCAACGACCTCTGTAAATGACTGAGGTACACTTTGCTCATCTTGAGGCACGAGAAGCAGCGGTGGTCATAGGCAGGGTGATAGCGATACGTAACTGTGTAACGACCTCTGTAAATGAATGAGGTGCACTTTGCTCCTCTTGAGGCACGAGAAGCAGCGGTGGTCATAGGCAGGGTGATAGCGATACGTAACTGTGTAACGACTTCTGTAAATGACTGAGGTACACTTTGCTCCTCTTGAGGCACGAGAAGCAGCGGTAGTCATAGGCAGGGTGATTGCGATACGTAACAGTGTAACGACCTCTGTAAATGACTGAGGTACACTTTGCTCCTCTTGAGGCACAAGAAGCAGCGGTAGTCATAGGCAGGGTGACAGCGATACGTAACAGTGTAACGACCTCTGTAAATGACTGAGGTACACTTTGATCCTCTTGAGGCACGAGAAGCAGCGGTGGTCATAGGCAGGGTGATAGCGATACGTAACAGTGTAACGACCTCTGTAAATGACTGAGGTACACTTTGATCCTCTTGAGGCACGAGAAGCAGCGCTAATCATAGGCAGGGTGACAGCGATACGTAACAGAGTAACGACCTCTGTAAGTGACTGAGGTACACTTTGCTCCTTTTGAGGCACGAGACGCAGCGGTGGTCATAGGCAGGGTGATAGCGATACGTAACAGTGTAACGACCTCTGTAAATGAGAAGGAGACTCGAAAGTTTTACAGCTCCACCGATATTTCGAAATTCTTCTCTTCGGTATAAACATTTTCCTGTGATCGTGTTATGATTATATTTATATATTTCCCTGTTTCTAGTTACTTCAATGTTATTACGCTCAACCGATTGTTGATACGACGAACTTAAGCGTAACTCTGCAAAATTTTACATCTTATTTAAATGAGTTCCGGAAGATGCGTGCTTCTGAATTTCTTCGCTCAGTTTTCTAAGATCTGTCACTCCGTTTTGAGTTCAGCTAAATTCTCCACCGACTATACTGTGAAATAATATACAAGTATTTATTAAAATCACACAAGCATACTACCGGTACATTAGAATATTGATCTATAATTTGCATGTTGGCAAGACTGATTATACAAGTGTTTGAATAAAATGCCCAAATTCATCGAAATGGTGGAATGCCTCCCTTTCATTGGCTAAGGGATGATGACGGACATGGTTCTTCAAGTATTGCAAGAATTGCAGCACCCAAAGAGGCTTTCATAGGACAACTTGGCAATGGGAGAAGTGGTTTCGGGAAGTGCAATGTTAAGTTCATAATGTGCTGCCGAGAATGCAACAGCCGTGCGGAGGGGGGGAGCGGATTTACAAACCGTAACCCCGTTACTTTCAAAGTGTAAAATCATCTTGTCAGATATCCTGGGAGAGCTGCGGCTCCCCTTCACGAGCCTAAAGCTCTAGCCTGTGATTGGCACAATGCCACAACATTGGGAAACTGTTACTGTATTAAAGTAATTACACACTTCTTCTTTCCTATCATTACTGCAGCCCCGTCAGTTGACACTGCAACAAGATTCTGTTTCAGAAACTCATCATTGAAGAGTTATGCACCCAAATAAGTCACCAATGCTCTAAATATACCTTCAGCAGTGACATCTTGCAATTCAATATTCCCCCCTCCCAAAAGAATGTTTGCTGACTGATCCATTTATGGAACTGTTGTACTCAGGTACAATATCAGTGATGACAGCTGACTGAGTGTGGTACTTTCATCAAAGGTGGGCAATTTTACTATTTCCATGCACTACCGTATCATGTTTTCTACCTTTATTCTCATTTCTGTCGCGATATGAGAAACAATATTTATGCATGCGTTTGTTGAATGAAGAATGCGGCCCATATTAACGCAATTCAACTCCAGCACGTCAATTTCAGTTTCGAAATCGTGGAAGGCTTGATTGTTCTTGACTACTTTATATGCTGTTTGAAATGCATTTACAAATTATTTCGTTTCTCTTTTCGAAAGCCTTAGTGCATATAGTTTCCAAAGTTTTCAATTTTGTGGTTTTTACTATTTTAACTGCAGCCTCATGAGCTGAACTCTCTTAATCTATATATATAAAGCTCAATGTCTGTCTGTCTGTCTGTCTGTCTGTTTGTCTGTTATGTATACAAATCCACACCGTTTCACCGATCTGAACCAAAATTTGTATACTTACCCTTCGGAAACCTGCGGGTAACCCTGTCCACTTGAAATTTCCGACAGACCACCCCATTCCCTGCATTTAGGCCCTTTGGCCCAAATCTGTATCGTTTCACCGATCTCAACCAAAATTTGTATACTTACCCTATGTAACCCTGTGAATAACACTGTCCACATAAAATTTCGGACACACCACCCCATTTCCTGCATTTAGGCCCTTTGGCAAACATCTACACAGTTTCACCGATCCGAACCAAAATTTGTATACTTACCCTTTGCAACCCTGCGGGTAACCCTGTCCACTTGAAATTTCGGACAGACCATCCCAATCTCTGCATTTAGGCCCTTTGGTCCAAATCTACACCGTTTCACCGATCCGAACCAAAATTTGTATACTTACCCTTTGGTACCCTGCGAGTAACACTGTCTGCTTGAAATTGCGGACAGACCACTCCATTCCCGGAAAGAGGACAGGGTCCGTCCCAAAGGCAATGGAAAAAAGGGGTGAAACCGGACCCGCTCAGGAAAACCTCAGGGTTGCCAGCTCCTGAACTCACCAGCCATGAGCCCTTGAGTATGTAGCACTATCCAGGGTGCACCAGAAGTGGTGGGGCTACACACACCCTGCCTCCTTGAGGGTCTTGAGCAGAAGACATTAAATATTAAGAAAAGGAAAAGAAGGCTGACACCTCGAAGAATGAGGCTATCAGGAATGATTAGACAAGGGCCAATTAAGGCGGGAAGTGAAAGAGTCGCTAGGCCTCGGATACCCTGATACCATCGGGGTCGGAAGAGAACAAGAGTTTGACCAAGGGAGGCTGACAGGAAAGAGAACAGAAAGGAGCCCGGCACCAGTAAGTAGAAGCAATGCCGGACTCAGCTGGGGTCCCGTGGTCGCAAACCCACGTCCCACAAGTTGTGAGACCCTGGTGGATGGAGGGGGGAAGAGGGGGCAGGTGTGAGAATAGCTTGCTGATTCATCGCGAGGTGACATGAGAGAAATGTCCAGACCCGGCCGTGTTACATGGTATTGCTGAGTATGCTGATGTTCATACAGGGTCTTTGCTCAAACCACTGTAGTGTACGAAATAATGAGTGATTCACCGGTCAATGTGAATAGGACCGGGAACCCCCCCGAACGTCTGTCATCATATATCGTCATCATCTGCGATATTCTCAGGTTCGTGCAGCTTGGACCCGAGCAGTACTCGATAAGCTCTTTCACTACACGCATCGAGTATAGGCCTAAGCCAGAAAATAACGTTCAGACTTTGGAAGACATCGAAGGTAGAAATCTGAATTACCTATATCAGATTTAAAATTACACCACGTTCGTTTAGTAGTCATTTTTCAGTACCTTATTATTATCATAAGGGCAAATGACCTAGATGTTACGCCCATTATACCACTAATCACCACACACAATAAGTCTTCATCACCTGTGAATTTTGAAATATTTTTTTCTATCACAGTAGTTTGTAAGTTTCTCGTGTCAATTCAACAGTAGTTTTCATTACCATCCTCATCAAAAGGGCAAATGACCTAGATGTTACCTACATTATACTACTAAGCAACACCTGAGTCTACCTAGCCTGTGATTTTAAAAATATGTATTTCCATTAGTTTGTAAGTTTGATATACCCGTTCAGTAGTAGTCGTCTTCATTATCATCCTCATCAAAGGGCAAATGACCTAGATGTTACGGCCATTATACTACTAAGCAACACCACAGTCTTCATCGCCTGTGATTTTTAAACGCTGGTTTTCCATTAGTTTGTAAGTTTGATATATCCGTTCAGTAGTAGTAGTAGTCATCATTGTCATCCTCATCAAAAGCGCAAATGACCTAGATGTTACGCCCATTTTACTACTAGGCAACACCACAGTCTTCCTCTCCGGTGATTTAAAAATATGTATTTCTATTAGAGTGTAAGTTTATTATACCCGTTCAGTAGTAGTCGTCTTCAGTATCATCTTCATCAAAAGGGCAAATGACCTAGATGTTACGTACATTATACTACTAAGCAACACCACAGTTTTCATCGCCTGTGATTTTTAAAAGCTGTTTTCCCTTAGTTTAAAAGTTTGATGTACCAGTTCAGTAGTCGTCTTCATTATAATTCTTATCAAAAGGGCAAATGACCTAGATGTTACGTCCATTATATTACTAGGCAACACCACAGTCTTCCTCGCCGGTGATTTAAAAATATGTATTTCTATTAGAGTGTTTCACCGATCTGAACCAAAAATTGTATACTTACCTTTTGGAACCCTGCGGGTAACCCTGTCAACTTTAAATTTCGGACAGACCACCCCCTTCCCTGCATTTAGGCCCTTTTGCACAAATCTACAACGTTTCACGGATCTGAACCAAAATTTGTATACTTACCTTTTGGAACCCTGCAAGTAACACTGCCCGCTTAAAATTTCGGACAGACCACCCCAATCCCTCCATTTAGGCCCTTTGATCCAAATCTACACCGTTTCACCAATCAGAACCAAAATTCGTATTCCTAACCTTTGGTACCCTGCGAGTAACATTATCTGCTTGAAATTGCGGACAGACCACTCCATTCCCTGCATTTAGGCCCTTTGGCACAAATCTACACCGTTCCACCGGTCTGACCCAAAATGTGTATACTTACTCTTTGGAACCCTGCGAGTAACACTGTCTGCTTGAAATTGCGGACAGACCACTCCATTCCTGCATTTAGGCCCTTTGGCCCAAATCTACACAGTTTCACCGATCTCAAACAAAATTTGTATATTTACCCTTTGGAACACTGCGACTAACACTGTCTGCTTGAAATTGCGGAGAGGCTAATCCATCCCCTGCATTTAGGCCCTTCGGCACAAATCTACACCGTTTCACCGATCTGAATCCAATTTTGTATACTTACCCTTTGGAGCCCTGCGAGTAACACTGTCCACTTAAAATTTCGGAGAGGCTAATCCATCCCCTGCATTTAGGCCCTTCGGCACAAATCTACACCGTTTCACCGATCTGAATCCAATTTTGTATACTTACCCTTTGGAGCCCTGCGAGTAACACTGTCCACTTAAAATTTCGGACAGACCACCCCATTCTCTGCATTTAGGCCCTTTGGACCAAATCCACACCGTTTCACCGATCTCAACCGAAATTTGTATATTTACCCTTTATTTAATCGTATGGTGAGTACAATGAGGAATTCATAAGTCCAGGTCCAAGTTCTTCAACCACAGAGCAGCACTTACTGATAGATCAAACAGGTCGCTGGGGCTTCCGGAGTAGGCATGAAGAGGGCAACGCAGGATGACATGGTCCATGGTCTGCTCCTCTTCACTGCATTCACACATTGGAGAATCAATCCAGCCCCACTTATGGCGCAAGAAATTACAGCGCCCATGCCCAGTTCTCAGTCTGTTGAGGCGACACCATAGTTTTCTTGGGAGGTCAAATCCATTCATTTTCCGAGTTGAATTTATCTCATGGGCATTAGTACCAGATGTCGAATTTGACCACTCTTCATGCCAGCTCCGGTTTAGGTTGAAATTGTCCCTCAAGAGTCGGCCGGCCAATACACTTGCTGGTCTCCTCGATCGAAGTCGTTGTGACGAAGGGTAACAAAATTCCTGGTGAACTGGTAAAGAGGGAGATGACCGGATCTTCTTTGCTTCTCTCAGCAGAGCTTCCTTTCTCCTCAGGTGGGGTGGTGGGATATGGCTAAGAACGGGTAACCAGTGGCGAGGTGTAGACTTGACAGTACCAGTTATGCAGCGCATGGTTTCATTCAGCTTAGTATCTACTTTATGCACATGTGCACTTTCCAGCCATACAGGGGCACAGTATTCCGCTGCAGAGGAGTTAAGACTAATACCCGTTAATCGTAAGCAGTCAGCCGAGGCTCCCCATGAACTACCACAAAGCTTGTGTAGGATGTTATTCCTTGTAGTGATCTTGTGAGAGAGCTTGGTGAGATGTTCTTTGTAGCTTAAAGTTCTGTCCAGGGTGACTCCTAGATATTTCGGGAAAGGGTTGTACTTTAGTTTATCACCAAGGAATAAAACAGATGGCTCGTAGTTTGCGAGTCGGTTGCTCAGATGGAAACATGAAACCTCAGTCTTAGAAGCGCTTGGGATCAATCGCCAAGACTTGAAGAATGTTGCCATTTTCTCCAAGTCTGCTGAAAGAATGCCTTCTCCATCCTCAAAATTTCTGCTTTGAGCTACCAGTGCAATGTCATCTGCATAGATAAACTTAGTAGCTGAGGTTGATGGCAAGTCATGGATGTAGAGGTTGAAGAGAACTGGGGCCAATACTGATCCCTGTGGCAAACCGTTATTTAATTTTCTTTTACGACTTTTAGAATCACCTAGGAATACTACAAACTCTCTCTCACAGAGCATGTTGGAAATTAGGTTTGCATTTTCCAAGCAGGGAATTACTTCCAGCAATTTAAGAATTAGTCCATGTCGCCAGACAGTATCATATGCACTTGTCAGGTCAATAAACACAGCTGTTGATTTTAACTTCTTTTGGAAGCCTTTGGAACTGCGACTAACACTGTCTACTTGAAATTGCGGAAAGGCTACTCCATCCACTGCATTTAGGCCCTTGGCACAAATCCACACTGTTTCACCGATCTGAACCAAAATTTGTATACTTACCCTTTGGAACCCTCAAGTAACACTGCCCACTTAAAATTTCGGACAGACCACCCCATTCCCTGCATTTAGGTCCTTTGGGACAAATCTACACCGTTTCACCGATCAAAACCAACATTCGGATACTTACCCTTTGGTACCCTGCGAGTAATACTGCCTGCTTAAAATTGCGGACAGACCACTCTATTCCCTGCATTTAGGCCCTTTGGCACAAATCTACACCGTTTCAGCGATCTGAACCAAAATTTGTATACTTACCCTTTGGAACCCTGCAAGTAACACTGCCCACTTAAAATTTCGGACAGACCACCCCATTCCCTGCATTTAGGCCATTTGGTCCAAATCTACACCGTTTCACCGATCTCAACCAAAATTTGTATATTTACCCTTTGGGATATTGCGACTAACACTGTCTGCTTGAAATTGCGGAGAGGCCACTCCAACCCCTGCATTTAGGCCGTTTGGCACAAATCTACACCGTTTCACCGATCTGACCCAAATTTTGCATAATTACCCTTTGGAGCCCGACAAGTAACACTGTTCACTTTACATTTTGGACAGACCACACTATTCCCTGCTTTTTGGCCCTTTGGCACAAAACTACACCGTTTCACCGATCTCAAATAATTACCCTTTGGAACCCGACGAGTAACACTGTCCACTTGAAATGTCGGACAGACCACTCCATTCCCTGAATTTAGGCTCTTTGGCACATATCTACATCGTTTCACCGATCTGAACCTAAATTTGTATACTTACCCTTTGGAACCCGACGAGTAACACGGTCCAATTAAACCTTTGGGCAGACCACTTCATTCCCTGCATTTAGGCCTTTTGGCAAAAATCTACCCTGTTTCACCGATCTGAACCAAATTTTACATACTTACCCTTAGGAACCCGACGTGTAGCACTGTCTAAATGAAATTTCGGATAGACCATTCCATTTATAGCATTTAGGCTCTTTGGCAAAAATCTACATACTTTCACCCTTCTCAACCAATCTTTATGTAAGTTACTTACCCTTTGGAACCCGACGAGGAACACTGTCTGCTTCAACTTTCGGACTGAGCACTTCATTCCCTGAATTTAGACCCTTTGGCACAAATCTGCATCGTTTCACCTATCTGGACCATAATTTGTATAATTACGCTTTGGAACCCAACGAGTATCACTGTCCACTTTAAATCTCGGACAGGCCACCCCTTTCCCTGCATTTAGGCCCTTTGGAACAAATCCACACCGTTTCACTGATCTGAACCAAATTGTTTATAATTACCCTTAGGAACCCGACGAGTAGCACTGTCGGCATGAAATTTCGGACAGACCAATCTATTTCCTGCATTTAGGCCCTTTGACACAAATCTACACGGTTTCACCGATCTGAACCAAATTTTAAATACTTACCCTTTGGACCCCGATGAGTAACACAGTCCACAAATTTCTGACATACCACTCCCTTCCCTGCATTTAGCTCAGGAATCCCTCGGGGATGCCAGCTTTCTATCTCACCCGCCATGAGCCCTTGAGGTTGTACCAGAAGTGGTGGGGCTACACACACCCTGCCTCTTTGAGGGTCTTGAGCAGAAGACAGGAGATATTATGAAAAGGAAAAGAAGGCAGACCCCTCGAAGAATGAGGGCATCAGGAAAGATGAGACAACGGCCAATTAAGGCGGGAAATTGAAAGACTCCCTAGCCCTCGGATATCCTAATACTGTCGGGGTCGGAAGAGAACAAAAGTTGACCAAGGGAGGCCGGCAGGAAAGAGAACTTAAAGGAGCCCAGCAGCAGGAAGTAGAAGCGATGCCAGACTCAGCTGGGGGTCCCGTGGTCGCCAACCCACGTCCCACAAGTTGTGAGAATAGTTTGCTGATTCATCGTGAGGTGACATGAGAGGACTCTCCAGAGCTGTCTATGTCGATGCCAGCACATGGCCGTTGCTCAAGCCACTGTGGTGTTGCGAAAGATTGAGTGATTCCCCGGCCAATCTAAATACGACGGGGAACCCCGAACGTGTGTCATCATATTTTGTCATCATCTGCGATCATCTCAGGTTCGTGCAGCTTGGACCCATATTCCTTGCCGAGCAGTACGCCATAAGCTCTTTCACTAGACGCACCGAGTACAGGCCTAAGCCAGAAAATAAGGTTGAGACTTTGGAAGACATCGAAGCTAGACATCTGAATTACCTATATCAGTTTTAAAATTACACCATGTTCGTTTAGTAGTCACTTTTTCATTACCTTATTATTATCATCATCATAAGTGCAAATGACCTAGATGTTACGTGCATCATACCACTAATCACCGCCCCATAAAGTATTTCTCGACTGTGATTTTTAAAATATTTATTTTTATTACAGTACATTGTGTACATTATAAGTTGAAGTGTCATTTCAATACAGGTAGTAGTTTCCCTTATCATCCTCATCATAAGGGCAAATGACCTAGATGTTACGCCCATTACACCATTAATCACCACACACAATAAGTCTTCCTCGCCTGTGAATTTTGAAATATGTATTTCTATTACGGTAGTTTATAAGTTTGACGTGTCAATTCAACAGTAGTTTTCATTATCATCCTTATCAAAGGGCAAATGACCTAGATATTACGCCCTCATTGTCTTTGGGGGCAAATGACCTAGATTTTAAGTCCATTATATTTCTAAGGAGACTTTGAGAAATTATCATAATTCCACAGGGCGAAGCCGGGTCCTACAGCTAGTGTTTAAATATTATCATGCTGATATTTCTTTTCAGTTTCACCACTTGCACAAATAGAAACTGAAACGCACTGCTGTGAAATGTTCATCCCTCGTGATGTGCTTTCAGTTCCGAAGTCGTCAACTTCTTCGTAGCCAAGTTTTTATTTCCTACCACCAACCATTCGTACTTACTGCAAAATTCCTGATTTTTGTCCAAATTCCAGCATTTGAGAATGTCTTCCGTCCACTGTTACACGCGGTTGAAAGCTCTTTGTTGTGATCTTCTTTTGCATCACCACACGACACTCTTGACGTTCCTCCGTCATTGTTTATGTTCGAATCATTAACTTTCAGCTATTCGATGCCTGGGTGGATGTTAAATAGTTCGTTACTTTCTTCATCCTTCAAAACTAACCCCACGCACAAGATAACAACTGACCCCGCCCCCAAACACTAGGTTGCGCGCATACAAAGCGGTGTGCCTAGTTACCGACTAAAGGAAACTGATTCGACAGATCGATTTGAATCAAGAATTACCAAAAATCTGCTTCAGCGTTGACGCCAGCTGATCTATGAACTTTCAATTCGGAAGTTATATTGGCCGGACTAGATACAAATGTACCAATATGTTTTCTTAAACAGTCTTCAAATGTTTAAGGGGAACGTGTATCCACGCGTTCTTCTGAAAAAGGCACTATATATATATTGTGCCCATTTTGAGGAAGTGTCCACAGCTCTGGATGAGACGAGTTGTTTTTCTAAGGCGGAGTTCAAATGTTTGAAGTTGAGGAAATCACCGTTGTGGCTGACAGCGTAGCGAGGGTCATGTCGCATCGTGAGTGATCGCCGAGGTAATTTTTATAACACGAAAACGAAGTGGTTGAATAACCAATAGATCGAGGGAATAAAGGAAGAATATTTCTATGATTTATGGAATTTATTTCATGTGAATCCAACAAGAAAAGGAAGGAAGGAAGCTGGTAGTTTAACGTGACCGTTAATCTTGAGATCATGAGCCACGGGACCCCCTTTTTACGTGGAATCCGAACCACAGGACATGGCATTTCACTTCGAAAATCTCACATGCATTGACCGGGAATCGAACCCGGACCGCCTTGGTGAGAAGCATACAGCTAGACCGCTGAGCCACCACGCCCCCCCCCCTCCAACAAGAAACTCCAGAGATATAGAATGATGCGCGAGGAGCGATGCGCAGTGGTTGTACTAGCACGTGGCGAGAGCAGTCAGTTGGAGGCAGTGGAGAGAGACTCATTCCATTTCGTGCATCCGTGCGAGCATGATATTGGAGCGCTTGATCTTTTCAATATTTCGGGTACCAAAACCTGCAGATCAAACTAGCTGGCGAGGAGACATAGTTTTAAGTGTGTTCTATGATAGTTTTTCTAGGTAGGGCCAACTCTTGCGTGTGCAGAGTTACGTTGGATAATAACCAAACCCACAGTATAGCTAGTCTTCGAACTGGGCTAACCCCTAACCCGGGTTTTGCGCGTCTAGACGAGGACTGGCGGGGACTATGCATAGCGTGTGCAGAGTTATGTTGGATAATATCCAAACCCACAGTATAGCTAGCCTTCGAACTGGGCTAACCCCTAACCCGGGTTTTGCGCGTCTAGACGAGCACTGGAGGAGACTATGCACAGCGTGTGCAGAGTTATAATGGAAAATATCCAAACCCACAGTATAGCTAGTCTTCGAACTGGGCTAAACCCTAACCCGGGTTTTGCGTGTCTAGACGACGATTGGAGCGGACTATGCACAGCGTGTGCAGAATTATGTTGGATAATATCCAAACCCACAGTATAGCTAGTCTTCGAACTGGGCTAACGCCTAACCCGGGTTAGGCGCGTCTAGACAAGCACTGGAGGGGACTATGCATAGCGTGTGCAGAGTTATGTTGGATAATATCCAAACCCACAGTATAGCTAGCCTTCGAACTGGGCTAACCCGTTACCCGGGTTTTGCGCTTCTAGACGGGGACTGTTGCGGACTATGCACAACGTGTGCAGAGTTATGTTGGATAATATCCAAACCCACAGTATAGCTAGTCTTCGAACTGGGATAACCCCTAACCCGGGTTTTGCGCGTCTAGACGAGGACTGGGGTGGACTATGCACAGCGTGTGCAGAGTTATGTTGGATAATATCCAAACCCACAGTATAGCTAGTCTTCGAACTGGGATAACCCCTAACCCGTGTTTTGCGCGTCTAGATGAGCACCGGAGTGGATTATGCATAGCGTGTCCAGCGGAATAATATTCCTTATCCAGATAGGTATGAAGAGATATTATCTAGCTTAGTGAATATCAGAATTAACTTGGAGAAAAGGCTGAATAAGAATGTCAGAATACCGCGCTGATATATGAAAGATCACAAGCAAGTCATGGTGAAAATGGTTAAACGGCCGAAAGACGCTTATATTTCGGATGGAGAAAAACACGGAGTGAATGTTATCAAAACACGGAAAGTGTCTAGTTACGAGTTTTTGCGATAGCACAAGCTATGGTGTTTATGGGATTCGGACAGGACATCATGGTATCGGACAGTCGGCATGAACATTTGCATTGCACCATAAATCGAATCATTATTATGGAGTGCTGAATTAAATTGGTGGCATGATGGAAGCAGGTGTCTGGGAACTTGTCCCGTGAATAAGGGAGAACGTGGATGCCAGGTATGCACGTTGCATATCATGACGGACGGATGGGGCCATGCCTTGGGAGTGGGGCATTCTACTCCAGCTGGATCCACATTTTGGAACACCTTCGATGAACCGTGTGCATCATCTTATATTTTAGTAGCTAGTATTGGTGAATTGCAGACCTTCAACCATATAGGGGCCATCGTTTTTGAGAATTTGGATTTATTTTAAATTATACTGACGCATAAATCTCTGGAGCCTTTAGGTGTTCCTCACAGTTTGGAAGTGAGACAAATCGTCGGATGATATTAGTATTGGAGGCATTCTACTCTTCTTATTGCTAGGAGTTTTCCGATTTGTTTGGATAGTTAACGCATTGTTTGATGGCTAGTTATTAGTCGACTTTTGACTTTGGATATTTTGTTATGACGTTAGTCGTGTTATTTAATTGATGTAGAGTTGAATTTTTATCCATTGCAAATGAGATCTAATAATCAGCATTGGAATAAATGAGTTCGATTTTTCTGTGCTTGAGGATATTTTCTTAATGAACATTTATTACTGTCTTGTATTTGAGATGACGAAAATAAACGAGAAATAATGTTCAATGGAACGTAAGAAATCTCGTTGGAAATATTGAAATGGGAATCAGAATAATGATAATTGATTATCATTGGTAATTGTTTATAATATTTACGAATAACAACACTAATAACAGGGTGATATTTGAATGCACGTGTGATGTTTTAATAAATGGAGATGGATCATTAAGTTAATTTCGGAAAATTAAACGATATAAATCATGGCTTAATGCACATAGGAATAATATAAGGGAGAGCGATAGGCTGGTTTTTCTTTCAGGTGTGTGTGTTTAACTTTTTCCGTGAGGAAAACGATTATGTTTTAGTGTAGGATGGTTGTTGGATAATTTATTTTAAAATTGATGTTATTCATGATTTTAAAATATTTCCTTCTATCCTTGCTGCAGTGTGCGTCTTGATAACAGTGAAGCTAGTTTTGTTATTCAAATCAACTTTGTTGTTACGCCCAGATAGACCCCGAGCCATGTTGAGCCTTGTGCTCAGCTGTTATCAGGATTCGCACTTGTGTGGACGTGGGACACCTGTCAAACGGTCACAATATATTGATTGTTTTCTTACACAGAAATAGACATTGGATGTGAAATATTTGCCAGAAATCCTCCTTGAACCATGTGAGCAGGAATTGAATGAGTTGTAGTCATTGGGTTAATGATAACCACCTTCTCCTTTATTCGGGGATTAACTCTCCTTGTTCTTGGGCCGTCTTTCCCTGCACCCACAGTCACTGAAGTGTCATATAACACACTCATGTTAACAATACACTCTTTGAACCCACAAGCACTCAGCAACAGCAACAAACAGGAAGAATCTTGGGTAACGGTTACCATGGGTACTATGATTAGATACCATGTGATTGGCTTGTTGTGGCAAAACCTTTTTTTATTGAACACGCGAGGAGGACCAAACTCTTTCTCTTTGGTTCCCGATATTTTAACCAATAAATAAGGGACAATTCTGCAAGGCTTTCTTATTTTCTATTCAATGGATATTATGTTACACAATTTCTGAGCGTTTATTTAAAAGCATTGTAATAATAGTGCATTTCCTCGCATTTAAGAAGACGACGACCCCAATGATGGATCGAAAACTTATTACAATACATTAAAAGATAAAGTATTAACAGGCGTCTTACTATAAGTTTAGCGAGAGGAACTGACTTGACGGGAGACGAATTTATACTCATGTACTAAGAGAGCCCCATTGCGCTTTGTAACACAGGATCGACACTTATAATATATCGGAAACTGGGATATATTGTGTAGCAAAAATACAGTAATAGTGTAATTGGTTGTTATATTATATCCTCTGTCTGTCTGTCTGTTAGGTAGTCAGCCCGAAGGCTGGTTGGATCCTCATAAAGCACCGCTGTTAAGTTATGTGGGTAGATGCCCACAAAAACCCAAGGCAGCGCTATATTGAGGCGTACTAGGCAAGAAGAGGAGTGAGGTAGATTGCCATTGCTTTCCTCACTGAGTCAGTATAGCAGTACTAACCCTATGAGTAGAACCTTTCACAGAATCCTCAACTACATAATATACATAACAATTCATACAAAAATTAGTTGTTTTGTTTCCGAGGGTGAACCTCCAGCTGAAATAAACACTCAGAGGTCCTAGGTACCCACCCTCACTGTAAGCAGATTATTCCTATTAGAAGTATTGACATATTTGGAGCGTCAGTTAGCAAATATCATTCAGGTTAGAACTGAGAGCAGATGGTTGTTAACTATATTGACGTTAATTCATAGAGGTATTGAATAACTGGAGTGGCATTAAGAAAGCATAATTCAGAATAGAGCTCCATGGTACCCATCAGGACAGACAGTAGCTGTTCACCTTAATTATGTAGAAACGTCTGCGGCGTCGATGAGCTAATACACTCAGTTTAGTGCACATAGGCACCAACCCAGACTGTGATCGGATGGTTCTTCTCAGAGGTATTGACACACCTGACGTGTCTTTATGGTAACAACCTTCAGTTTGGAGCCCCTAGGTACCTACCAAACTGTGAGATGATGGTTCCTCTTAGAGGGGTTTTCACACTGGATTGCTGTTAAACTAATATCAGTCAGCCTAGACGAAATAGGTACCAAACCAGAGTGCCTCTTAGAGGCATTGACACACTTGGAGCGTCATTAAGCTAATATAAGTCAGTTTAAGAGCTCATAGACACCCAAGCAGACGGTTAGCAGGTGGTTCTTCTTAGAGATTTTGACACACTACAGTGTCTTAAAGGTATTATCATTCAGTTTAGATATCCTATATACCCATCTGGACTCTGTGAGGATGGGTAAAATATTAAGTTGGACAGATCTTAATATACACCAGTGCTGATTAGAAGATTTGCTTATCAGGAAATAATTTTATTAATTCATTTTCAAAGATGCATTGGTCTACTGAATTGTACAATATTTGCAACGAAACCATGTCCCCTTATTGAATTTTCATAAGTCTCTTGTTTAAATTCATCCGTTATCATTTTCTATCTCCCATTTTGTCATTTATCTTGCAATTCAATTGTTAACGTTTCTGCCAACAAGTGAAATTATTTTCCTTTTTAGCCGTTAAGAAAACAAATGACGTTATTCCTTCATCTTAGAACTTAATCGAGTCCATCTCTTGTTAAAATAGCTACCCGAAACATTCAATCAACGGTATCCTCAGGCCCTAATGGTGGGATTTCTGTCGCAGAAAACGCTGTGGCATGCCATCATAATGCCCATACGCCACTCCTATCCTTTTTTTCTCCCGCAGAGTCAGTGATTGGCCGACGGGTTGGTGGTATTAAGAGGCAGTTATTCTCACTTTTCATGACATGCAGGTGGTAAAAACTTAATTCCTCGTTGTAAACAATTTGATTTGTCTTTTTCAATCCGAAATTTTAGCCATCATCTCTAATCCACCCTTGATCACATTGCTCAAAATCAAGAACCCTCACGATTTAATAAAGCCAGCGCCAAATACTGCCCCCAAAAGCAATATTTATAATAAACGAAGGTTTTAGTCTGTCTATTACTGTAGTATTGAAATTGCAGCTAATTGCAGTACACTGCTCACTGATATGTTTCCTTTAAAAGTTAAATGCGCGTTAATGAGGTAATTAGCTACTCATCGAATTGGTACACTCAGTCTCGTGAGTACAATTGAGTGACTGACAGTGAGGCAGCGCCCCGACCACGAAAACCAAGATTAACGACCGTGGGGACCCGATGCGCTAACAACGCGTCACCCCTATATCTGCAGGCCAAATGGCTGGGCAGCGGTCTTCAGTTCATCTTAGCAAAGCTTGCTCCTTATGGACCACAGATATATTCGCAAGAGACCACTATGGATAATCATTTGGGAGTTCAGATGACCTTCCACAGTAAAGATTGACCCACACGTATCAAAGGAATGTGGCTTTGGACCACTATTGATCACCATGTCTCTCTACAAAATCGTTTTTAAGTACATTTTGCTTCGGATGTACCTCAGGCATTAGGTATAGGACCACCATGGATAAAAATTAGTCCCTCCAAAATGCATTTCCAAATAAGCTTTGCTTCGCAGGTACCACAAGAATTTGGCCTTTGACCTCTATGGATCAGCATGTAGCTATCGAAACTGTATTTCTGGGTATATTTTGCTTAGCATGTACCACAGGAATGTGGCATTAGACCCCTATGGATCAGCATGTGTCTCTTCAACGGTCTTTCAGGAAAATGTATGCTTCGCAAGTATCACAGGAATATGGTCATAGACTACTCTAGATCAGTATGTGTGTCTTCAAATCTCCCTTCTGAGCAAACTTTGTCTTCGCATGTACCACAGGAATAAGGTTTAAGACCAGTATGAATCAACATGTGTTTCTTCAAATTGCCCTTCAATGTTAAGTTTGCTGCTCATGTACCACAGGAATAAGGATTAATAGCAGTACGGATAACGGTCTTTCAGGAAAATTTATGCTTCGCAAGTATCACAGGAATATGGTCATAGACTACTCTGGATCAGTATGTGTGTCTTCAAATCTCCCTTCTGAGTAAACTTTGTCTTCGCATGTACCACAGGAATAAGGTTTAAGACCAGTATGAATCAACATGTGTTTCTTCAAATTGCCCTTCAATGTTAAGTTTGCTGCTCATGTACCACAGGAATAAGGATTAATAGCAGTACGGATCAACATGTGTTTCTTCAAATTGCCCTTCAATGTAAACTTTGCTTCACATGTATCACAGGAATATGGTTTCAGACCACTATGAATTATTTTGTGTCTGTTCAAACTGCCCTTCTCAGTAAATTTTGCGTCGCATGTACCACATGAATGTGGTTTTTTTACCACTATGGATTAACTTGTGTTTCCTTAAATTATCCTTCACAGTAAAATTTGCTTCGCAGGTAACATAGGAAAATGGTTTACGACCAGTATGGATCAACATGTGTCGCATCAATCTCCACTCCTGAGTAAATTTTGCTTGGCAATTACCACAGGAGAAAGGTTTAAGGCCACAATGGATCATCATGTGGTTCTTTAAATGTCCTGCCCGGGTAAATTGTGCTTTGCATGTACCACACGAAATATGGTTTTAGACCACTATGGATTACCATGTGTCTCTTCAAACTTCCTTTCTCAGTAAATGTTGCTTTGCATGTACCACAGCAAAATGGTTTTTGACCACTATGGATCAACAAGTGTTTCTTCAAATTGCCCTTCTCAGTAAATTTTGCTTCGCGAGTCTTCTCCGAATTGTGGTTGTATCAGTAATGAATTTCTAATTTTATTACGAGTAAAATGCCGGCTACAATTATAATATCAATCATCACATAGCACAATTTCAGATAAATATAAGCCTACAATAATAATCTGCATTCGAGGACATAGATATTAAGGCCTAAATGTAATGCGTATAAGTTTAGTTAGTGGAAGGATCTCTTACACCCAATAAATCTATGACATGGAACCGCCGGATTTTTTTCTCCTGCGAGGGAAGGCATATTGAAGGGTTTTAACGCTCATAAAAATCTGACGACTTCTGCCGGATCTGAACCCATGATGTTGGGCGTGCTACTAACTACGCCACCGAAGGCTATGTTAGATGATCAAGGGAAACGGAGTAATAACTTCGCGGTCAAGAGATCTACAGTACAGTTTGTTGAGAGTTAACACCCAGAAGAAATAGTCGGAGACACTCCCAGAACAGGGGTCGTGTACGCCTTCGGTGCCAAACTAAGTGATTGTTATTACAGAGAGATGGCGTGCACATCGGCCCGCCAGTGCCCTATTTCGTGGGACCGGACAGGCCAATGTTCCGCACGGCTCTGTCGGCGTGGGGCCGTCATACCGAGTGGAAACTTTTAAGCAAGTGCAACGATGCCTTGCCGAAATCACTGGGTGGACTATCAGCATGTGAGTGCGGTTAAACAGGGCAAAATGCTTGGGCTCCAGGAGGCGGGTCTGTCGTTCCGGGACATCACGGATCGTACAGGGCACGCTGCGTCAACAGTAAGGCGTATGTGGCTCACGTGGAGAGAGGAGGGCCGTACACAGCGACGACAAGGTACAGAACGACTCAAAGTGACCACAGCGCGAGACGACCGTCAGCTTCTCCACGTGGCCGTATCGGACAGAACAGCGTCGTCCTAGGTGTTGGCTCGAAGTTGGAGCACAGCAACGGGGGTGGGCATGTCTGCGTCGACGGTGCGGCGCCGTCTGTTGAGGGCTGGACTGGTAGCCCGCATGCCACTGCGTCGGCTTTTATTGACTGGGAACCACCGACGCCTCCGGCTACAATGGGCACGTGCACGCCGACACTGGCAGGCTGAGTGGCGAAATGTAGTGTTTGCGGAAGAGTCCCGCTTCAAACTGTCCTACAGTGATGGCCGTATACGCGTTTGACGCCGCCGTGGAGAACGCAATCAGGCAGACTGTAGTGTTGAGCGGCATAGCGGACAAACACCAGGTGTAATGGTTTGGTGCGCAATTGCCTACAACAGGCGATCACGTCACGTCGTCTTGCGGACTATCTGAACAGTGACCGCTACATCAGGGAAGTTTTACAGCCCGCGTCACTACCCCTCTTGCAGGTCGTTCCACAGGCCATATTTCATGCCCGCCCGCATGTGGCGAGGAATGTGCAAGCCTTCTTCGCAGAACGACGGATACCTCTGCTTCCCTGGCCTGCCCGTTTCCTAACATGTCACCCATCGAACATGTCTGGGATATGGTCGGTCGGCAACTTGGTCGTTCAGGTCAACCTGCCACCACTGTAGATGCTTTGTGGACGCACTCACAAACAGCGTGGGACGGTATTCGCCAGAAGCGTATTCAAGCGCTGTATGATTCCATGCCTCGACGTCTAGCGGCTCTGAGTGCAGCATGTGGTGGCGCGACGCCGTGCAGAAGATGGACCGTCAACGTACATGTACCGGACTGTCCTTCTAATCAGCAATGTATTGCCATGTCCCTAATCTGTGGTATAAAGTGCAATGTGGTCACATCTCTTGTTCTTGGTGTTTCAGTTTCAACAAACATTAGTGTAACTAATGAAAAGTTAACTTATGCATTTTCAGCAATTTGCATTAATTTGCAAGTTTTCTTTAAATACTAGGAACTGAGTTCGTTTCGATTCTTCAATGAAGTAGTGTTCGTGCAGTCAATATATATTTTACAGACAATACTGTTTTATACTGAATGTCAGAGGTTTAAGATGTATAGTTCCTTTGGATGAACGTGTTAATAATTGGACTGCTAGAAAAAAACGCGTGTTCATGGAGAAAGGTTAATAACATCCAACTACGGCTGTTAGTTCTCAACAGTCAACAGATCTTTCATTGTCTTGATTAAGAGGATAAGTAAAACTTGGGTGCTGCTCTATACATTAATTTCGAGAATTGAGGGGCAGGAGGGGTCCTATCCCAGGGGTAACTGAAATAGCAACCCGCAACCCAGGGACAAGGCCGTGCGTACTCCCGAACGAGTAATCGGAGAGAGTCGTGTGAGGGCTCAAACCTAAGGTCTCCATCCCCTCTATCAAAAGAACACATAATTATAAATTTTAGTATTTCTTTTAATGATGGACGTTTCCAAGGGTGAGTGTGGTTATGACCGGTTACCACAAAGTCATGTGACATGACACCTTGCTGCCTACGACAGGATAGCCCGAGCGGTCGATCCAAGATGGCTGTCGATTGATTATATTTGATATTAATTTATCTCATTTTATTCATTGTTATTATTTAATTTTCATTTATTTTTTATTACTATTTTATTTATTTTATAGTTATCAACATTAAATTTTTTTATAAGTTCACGCCGTCGTTTCAACAAGAACAATCCTGTCCTGTGTTAACACGCCAGGCTATTGCAGGTGGCGGGTTTTACGTTACCGTTTCAAATAAGACTAAACCTGTTGCGAGAGGTCAGAGGGTTGTGGTCATCCATGTAACGTGCACAAATTAAATATTTCTTAATTATTATTGTTTAATTTGTATTTACTTATTTATTATGTATTACAATTATTCATTGATTATATTATCGATTATTTATTATTTTAAATTAGGTTGTAGGTCGATATCTGTGCTTGTATGTACTTTCTACCATTATTATTTTTGTTATATATATAATTCATTGAGGCCATCTAGGACCACGTTAAGTCTTGCTACTACTACTACTACTACTCCTCGGCGCTACAGTCCATGTAGGACCTTGGCCTCTCCTACAATCGTTGCCCAATCCTGACGATCTTCTCTACGTTTCCTCCATGTTCTTACTCCCATTTTGCGTAAGTCGTCCTCGACGTCATCCATCCATCGTTTCCTAGGTCTTCCTTTGCATCTTCTCACACCTGGATTTCCTCTATAGGTCTTTTAACCACTCTATCAACTGCCACCCTCTCCACATGTACCAGCCATCTTAGCCTATTACTCTTTACTTCCGAAACTATATCAGGATGACCAAATAGTTCCTCCAATTCTTTGATTTCCCGTATACTCCATCTTCCTGCCTCATTCACTGCTCCATAAATCTTCCTCAGTATTTTTCTTTCCCATCTTCTCAAAAGCTCCTCTTCTGTCACAGTCATAGTCCTTGTTTCCGAGCCGAACATTACCACTGGTTTTAAAACTGTTCGGTACACTGTCGCCTTTGATCTTCTCCTGCGGGTGCGCGCTTTGAGGATTTTTATCAGTGCCCAGTAAGCTCTATTACCGGCTGTAATTTTTGCTTTTATTTCTTATCTTGTGCTATTATCTTCAGTAACCAGTACTCCCAAATACTTGAAACATTCACACTTCTCAAAATTCACCCCATTTAGGTTTATAAATAAATTTATATATTTATCTTTCTCCATAGTATTTCTCCTAGATAATAATAAATATTGAGTTTTGTTGTAGTTCACTCGTAATCCTACTTCTTCCGATTCTTTTTCTAACCGACCCATCCCTTCTTGAAGATCCTTCAGTCTTCGTGACAGCATACCTACATCATCAGCATACGCTAGATTTTGGCTCATACGGTTTAACAGCGTGCCTCCTGGATTGCTGATATCCACCTTCCTCATTACTCCTTCTACTTTAGATTCCGCCATGGTCCGTATTGACAAGAGATTAAAAACCAATATAGTACAATATATTTCCGTCAATCAATACCAAACAAATATGTTAAACTGTATTAACACTCACATTCGTGGGGCATGTTGCTCCCTATTTCAGCCACTTCATCTCCTCAATATCATCGTGCGTTCTCAAAGATATCTCATTATAAAAGATGCTCACACACAAAAAACTTAAAAACAATAAAAACAGTCTTAAAAAACTCGACTAAAAATACACATACGTATAAACATAATAACGATCAACTTCGAGTATATCAGATGCGTGTTTTCTATCAATTACCACATGGTCAATTTGGTTGAATGTGCTTCCATCTGGTGACCACCACGATACTTTCCTTATATTCTTTTTTTGAAGCCATGTACTTTACACAATCATTTCATTTCCCATGGCAAAGTCGACGAGTCTCTGACCTTTATTGTTTGATACCTCATGCAGACTTTCCTTTCCTACCGTCTCTCTAAATGCTTCTTCTTTTCCCACCTTCGCATTGAAAACAACTAACAGGATTTTTAGCCTACTTTTCACATTTTGCAAAAATGAGGAAAAAGTAGACTTATGAGATCGATCCGGGAAAATGTGTGTCTGTCTGTCTATCTGTCCTTCTGTCTGTCCGTCTGTCTGTCTATCTGGCTGTGTGTGTGTCCCCCCCTATCAACTCCTAAGCGGCTGCAGCAATCAAAACCAAATTTAGTATGAGTAAAGATGTGCACCGGAATATCTCAAGTCCATATTTGAAAATGATGTCAGTGCTACGAACTGCTGAAAAAACGCACTAGAAATTTTGAGTTCCATGTTGGATATCTTGCAAGGTATGCATGGGAGCTATTCCAAAATTGGCACACATGTAGATAAGACTATTTCAGTTTAATTTCCTGGAGACTAACCATGACAGGGTTGCCAAAATAATTTTAAGCCTTCTGATAGGTCCAATGTTTAAATGCATATAACTTCTACACTATCAATTGGATTTCAACCAAATTTTGTATGCAATATCTGTACATAAACGGATATGACTGAGGGTATTCTTAAGAGCCACCTGGGCTGCCAACTGTTAATAATTGCTCTCTCTATATTTTTAAATCCAAACACCAATATATCAGAAAGTATGCAAGCCAACAGCTTTAAACTATGCACACGTATATTCTGGCATTTTAGATTAATTTGGAGTAACTTATGTACGTCAGTTCTACCAACATGATTATAAGCCTGCTGATAGTACCAATTTTTAAATACATGTAACTTCTATACTATCAGTTGGATTTCAACCAAATTTCGTATGTGCTATGTGTACCATAACAGATATTACTATAAGTATTGTTAAGAGCAATCAGGGCTGCCAACTGTTAATAAATGCTGTCTATATTCTTTTTACCCTAATATCAATATATCAGAAAGTATGCAAGCCAACAGCTCTATACTTTGCACACGTATAGCACCTGCCATTCTAGATTAATTTGGAGTAATTAATACAAGGCAGTGCTGCCAACATGATTCTATGCCTGTTGATATGTCCAATTTGAAAATACATGTAACTTCTATACTAACAAATGGATTTCATCCAAAATTGGCACAACAAGATATCATAATATTTCAGAAAACTTCTGACCAGCACACGCATGACATTGTTGGCAACATGCTTTTACGAGTGCTGATAGATCCAGTGTCTAACTACATGTAACGTCCATTGGACTTCAACCAAATTTTGTATTCTGTACTTTAAGAAATGGAATTAAGAATATATTCAGTCACCAGGGCTGCCAACTGTAGTGCTCTATTAGGCTACATTATAGCAGGTATATTTTGAACTAATTAGATATTTCGATATTACCAACTTAATTTCGTCATTATTCTAGATAGGTTCATAGCGCTGCCTTGGGTTTTTGTGGGTATCTACTCACATAACGTAACGGCGGTACTTTTTGAGGATCCAACCAGCCTTCGGGCTGACTACCTAACAGACAGAAGAATCATTGGCATGAAAAGTAGGCTGTATAGTTCTTCACGGAACTTCTTGCTACATCTTGCTTTGCTATACCCTCGAGTTCCTGTTCAAGCTGACTGTAGAACGTGTCTTTCACCTCATCCTCATCCTCTTCTGTGGGAGCATATACATATATAAAGGTGATATTAGAGAATCGTGCCTTCATTCTCAAAGTACATATCCTTTCATTTACAGGCTTAAAATTCAGTACTGCTGTTTTATATCTATTATCCACGAGGAAACCTGTGCCACCTATTCTTCCACTGTCGCCTCCACTATACATTATTGTATGGTTATCACTTCTCAACATGCCATCTCCTCTCCATTTGATCTCTTGGATCGCTGCCACTCCTATACTATATTTCTCCATCTCTTCCTTAAGGCCCTTCAAAGCTCCAGATTTGTTCAATGTTCTCACATTCCAGGTTGATAATACATATCATTTTTCCGTTTACATTTTCCTTTTCCTTGCATAGGTCGTTAATCATTATCATCAGTCCGGCTATGATTGTATTGGAGTTCATAACAGGCAATTTTTTTTCGATATGGGGTTGTTAGCCCCTTGATCAACCCCCAACCTGGAGGACCAGGGTATCCCTCTTTGTCTGACCCATCACCTTTGACCTGTCCGGCATGGGAGGTCCTACCAGGAGCTCACGCTCCCGCAGGCATAGCTCGCAGGATCATTTGGGCTCTCAAGCCCCCACATCACGACAAGATGAGGATACTATCGTGAAGGTAAGTCTTGCTACACTTGGCAATAATCTTCGCTTTCCTCTGAGCCCAGAATTCCCACATTTTGTGTGAGTGGGCCATCTTGCGCTCCGCTGTCCAGGTGGTACCTTGTCTCCTTTTCGGTCTTGGTGTCTCATCCTGGGTTAGCCCATTAGTCAGTATCTTTTTGCGGAAGAGATCTCTATTGAAGGCGTCGTCGGGTTTTAGATGCAGCATTTCCAGGTCGTCTCCGGTATTTATAAACCAGGGCAATGTTGTTTGGGTTTGGAATTTTAAAAAATGAAAAATTTGTTTAGTCAGCTTGTTTCCATCCATTCGTTAAAGTTGACCGTAATACCGTGCCCGCCTCTTACGGATCGTTTCTGTAATTTCTCTATTTCACTGTAGACTTCTATGTTGGATTTCTTATGATGAATGCCATTCTTGTAAATTGATCACATTATACTCCCAACGATTTTGCGCTTTTTTATCTCCAGTTCTTTGAGAAGTCCTGTATTAGCATTTAGGGATAGAGTTTCGGCAGCATACATAACTACTGGTTTCTGAACAGTTTCATAATGACGTAGATTAGTATTTTTCGACAGGCATTTTTTGTTGACCTTGAGCAAGCCACACATGCCGCTACCCGCATAGCCGTCATGATAAAGTGAACGTACACATTGGGTAATAATAATAATCGATAAGAAATAAAGTAACCTCTTAAATTAAACTTTATCAGTCTTGCTTTTTATCCTTGTGCCATGGAATGAAGTGATAGCTTAGTTGTTGTGGTTTTGTTTCTAAGTGAATGCCAATGGGTGATGGCTTGACATGGTAATACATGTTTAGTGGGGACGTGATCAACTGGAATCGGGTTTTATCGTTAGGTTTACATCCCAATGCTTGGGTTTTAACGTAATCTAATCTTTCATATATAGGGTTATGTTTAAAAACATATCCTCCATGGTGGTAATGTAATTTTATGTTTACTAATCACTTACTGAATGAGCAAACTGTTAAACAGTTCAGTCAGCCACTAGAGAGTCAGGGAAACGGCCGCGACACATTCCACCCTCATCTCGTTTATAGAATAGGCCAGCAACACTAGTCAGTTGCCATTTTGCTAATATTCGCGTGTGAGCGAAAGTAAAAAAAGTGTCATTTTGTAAAGTGAAATTATGTTGTCCTATGTTATTTTTAGGAAACAGTGCTTGATTAATGTTTGAACTATGCCAATGAAGAGAAAGGAAAAGGCGTTTCGCGAAATAGGACTTAATTTAATACCAACATACATTACGATAAGTTAAGTTTGGTTTATATATAACTATTTTAAAGCGGGTGTTTTAACTTGAGTTACAAAATTAAACTCACTCAAAACTTTGTGGCATTATTAAGTCTCTCTATACAAACATTTTTTGAGTTTGTCCTGAATAACAATGAATTAATAACGCTTAATTAATTAATTAATTAATAGTGTGGAAATGCGTGAAATTCATTTTGAAGCCGAAACCATTCCTACAAAGGGGATAAAAATAAGTTAAAGGAAAAAACATCTAGTTTGTATGTTTAACACTTACTCATTTAAGTGATTTTCACTTTCATCTGCTTCATTCTGATTTCCTTCTTTTACATCCTGGGGATAAGAAGGAATAATTTATGTCAGTGTTATCACCTTATACTTTTACACAAATGACAACCCATGTAATTGTACAGCACTGCTCAGCTGAAGTGAAGATATATTCGCTGAATGACTTTCTACTGTCCTTCACATCCTAGTGCTGGAGATAAACTTTATACAGATAAGTGGTTATAATCCCCAGTTCTGAAAAGTATAATACACTTTTAGAGACCAAGTTCAATATAGAGCGATTGAAAAAACTAAGATCAGTGCCCTAATGGAAGTATTAGCTTTAAGGATTGAGGACAAATGAACGCTTACGTTTAATTCTTTTAGCCGTAAGGCCATAAGAGAGGGGCAAACAACATTACAATAGACCATAACAGGTCCAACGGTCCAACACGTACACATATCATTGAGTAACAAGCTACTTGACTGCCAATACGAGCATAACTTTAAGAACGAAGGCATAAATCTATCAATCTTCAGAATATTATACACGGCATTTTTTCACAATTCACTGCAATTTAATATTTTAATGTTCAGAAAGAAGTTAGATTGAGTCAATGAAATGCCTCTATGGAGAGTCTATTCTAGAGCATGCTAGTAACTTTAAGAGTGTGCTAGAGTACGGGAGCACCGAGTTTGCAAAGGAGATTAGAGCATATTATTAACTCTAAGAATTATGAGTCTGCTAGTGTATGGAAGCAAAAAGATTGCAAAGGAGATTAGAGCAGCTAGTAACTCTAAGAATTATGTGTCTGCTAGAGTACGGGAGCACACAGATTGTAAAGGAGATTAGAGCTGCTAGTAACCTTAAGAATTAGTTGTCTGCTAGAGTACGGGAACACAGTTTGCAAATGAGATTAGAGCATGCTAGTAACTCTAAGAATTATGTGTCTGCAAGTGTACGGGAGCACACAGTTTGCAAAGGAGATTAGAGCAGATAGTAACTCTAAGAATTATGTGTCTGCTAGATTACAGGAGCACACAGTTTACAAAGGAGATTAGAGCAGCTAGTAACTCTAAGAATTATGTGTCTGCTAGAGTACGGGAGCACACAGTTTGCAAAGGAGATTAGAGCAGCTAGTAACTCCAAGAATTATGTGTCTGCTGGTGTATGGGAGCACAAAGATTGCAACGGAGATTAGAGCAGCTAGTAACTCTAAGATTTATGTGTCTGCTAGTGTATGGGAGCACAAAGTTTGCAAAGAAGATTAGAGCATGCTAGTAACTCTAAGGATTATGTGTCTGCTAGTGTATGGGAGCACAAAGTTTGCAAAGGAGATTAGAGCATGCTAGTAACTCTAAGGATTATGTGTCTGCTAGAGTACGGGAGCACACAGTTGGCAAAGGAGATTAGAGCAGCTAGTAACTCTAAGGATTATGTGTCTGCTAGAGTACGGGAGCACACAGTTTGCAAAGGAGATTAGAGCAGGTACTAAAAGCCAACGGGTTCTGTTTGTCATCAACAACTAAATCCCTACATGCGATTAGGAGATGTCTTGATAATAAACATGAAGTTACTTACCTCACTCAGATCTGAATATGAAGTTTCTGGTTTGATGCATGTAACGATATCCGGAATAGAAGATCCCGCTATCTTAATATCCGTTTGATGGTCTGTATCGTCCTGCAAATACATGATTTTTTTCACATATATACTCCTTTGCGTAGGTGGAATTATATCTTACAGATAGCTTGTAAACTTGCACTGAAGGAATCAGGGAATAAAATAACATTATAAATCTACAGTAATTCAAATCCGCATTCATCGTTTTCTTTCGTCCATAGCTACATGGCAAAAACCTTACAGTTATTGTGTAGTTATTTGTCAAAAATGATTTTAGTTAAAATACAGTCGCAAAATATAGGCCTAGCATATTGTCACTAGCATTGAGTGTGCGTGTTGCGACTCTGTTGATGTTTTTTTTCGTCCCATGCATTTTTGGTTTCAGGTGATAGAATTATTTTCCACTAGGACCCATGCTTATCTATCTACTATATAAAGCTCAAATACCACCACTCACACACTGACTGATTCATTCATCACGAAATCTCAGAAACCACCGAACGGATTGGAATGAAATTTGGTATGCAGCTTCCTCAAGGGCCGCAAACGCCCACTAAGAAAGGATTTTTGGATATTCAGGTTCTAAAGGGGTGTTAAGGGGGTAGACCTGCATTTAATTGAATAGCAATATCTCCCGATTGGTTTCATTGGGGGATGTGATACTCGGCATATAAACTCTCCATTAAAAATAAGAAGACACGTGTCTGAGGGTTTTTCGATGTGGTGTATATTATGAGGTGAAAGGGGTGAAAAGTGGGGGTTGAAGGATTCCTAACGGAGCGTGTATCCCATAAACGACATAGGACAAAAGTTTGGAACTCAGCGGGAAAAAATCAGCATAAAAAATAAGTAAATAGGACTTAGAAGGTTTTTTCATAAATCCAATTTAAGGGCCCATGGGGAGGGGTGAAATGATGTGGGGGGGGGGGAGGGGGACGTAATATGTCTGAGTGTAAAATTATACATGGCCTATGTTGTAGACAATAACACATTACATCTTTTTTGTCTCTTGCTATTTCATCATACGACAAATACTTAGAGAGTTATTAATAATTTTGAACTATTTGGGCGGAATTTTCAAAGTCCCAGGAATGACATAAAAATGATTCGAATGAAATTTCAAAAAATAGTTTTTTAATACTTTATTATATTTTTCACGTCTTTTAGGGTCGGAAACCAAAATGATATTTTAATGTTTTTTTTCGTCCCATGCATTTTTGGTTTCAGGTGATAGAATTATTTTCCACTAGGACCCATGCTTATCTATGGCCTATGTTGTAGACAATAACACATTACATCTTTTTTGTCTCTTGCTATTTCATCATACGACGAATACTTAGGGAGTTATTAATAATTTTGTACTTTTTGGCCGGAATTTTCAAAGTCCCAGGAATGACATAAAAATTGATTCGAATGAAATTTCAAAAAAGTTTTTTTTAATACTTCATTATATTTTTCACGTCTTTTAGGGTCGGAAACCAAAATGATATTTTAATGTTTTCTTTCGTCCCATGCATTTTTGGTTTCAGGTGATAGAATTATTTTCCACTAGGACCCATGCTTATCTATCTATTTAACTAATGTTATAACGGGATTCCAAATGTTATTGCCAGTCCAAAACAAGACACAGATCTCTTTCTCCTTCGTTCAACCCTTTTAGAAAAACGAAGAACCGCAAACTATCAAATATGTGTGCAACATTGGAGGCTATGATGAAGATACTGACAGTCACAGCTAGCCATGGAGGCTGTCTTCAAGAGTGGCCATCAATTTATTCACAGCCATGGCTACCTGCGGATGGAGGCATCAAGGAGGGAGGAGGAACAACATCATATTGACAGGGCAAGCAGTGAAGGTCGCCCCAAGCCTCATGTGAGTGTTCGAACACTCCTGATCTATTAATTTAGATTTACAATAGAAATCCCACGCGCTCTAGAACACACATGTATCACGGGCCAGTCTAGGACTTGACAGGGGGTATCAATTTCAGGTAGTAGTATTGATCGTGATACATTTCCGTATAAAAGTCCCTTAGAAACAAAATGGCGGCGTTGATGACGTCATCGACGACCTCACGAAAGACACTAGATATTTTTCTAGTAAGCTTACGGGAAACACCTAGGGAATCGTGGGTTATGGAGGGGGAAATATAAACAGAAATCGGCATTGACAATAACCCTTCGAAACGCGATAAACATCGAAATGTTTGCAATTACTTAATGTTTACAAAAAATGTATCCCCATCTTTAATTGACCTATTTAGGATATCTGGTAAAGATCCTGATACAAATGTCATTTCCAACTGTTACTGTAAATTGCAATTTTTAGCATGTGTATCGGGATCTTTACCAGACATCCTTTACGGAAGTCAAGTTAAGATGGGCATACATATATTATAAATATAAGCTAAAATACCAAAATTTCGATGTGTATCGCCATCTTTCCAGACATCATATAGGTCAAGTAAAGATGGGGATATATCATATACATAGGAATGAAAGTCTGTATGTACTGTATGTATGCATGTATGTGGGTATGTATGTGGATTTGTTCTCTAAGCAAATCCACACCGTTCCATCAATCACAACCAAATTTTGCATGCACATAGGTCAGGTCCCAGGTGAAACTGCTGGCTATATGAATTTTGGATAATCTCATTCTCCTGAATTCGGTCTTTTGGCACTCGAGCAAAGGCTAATAAATTCAGAAAATAAACTAATGAAGGAATGACATGGCTGGTCGTTTCCATGGTAACTGTAGCTCAAGACGTGTCCACCAAGTTTCCAACTATCTCTTTAAGAGGCCGTGCCACTCCATTTTCTCCACGGCAACAGTAGCTCAAGACGAGACCATCAGGTTTCCATCTATCTCTGTAAGATGCCATGGCACTCCATTTTCCAAACGCCAACAGTACCTCTAGATGTGACCACCAGGTTTCCATTTACCTCTGTAAGAGGCCCTGGAACTCCATTTCCTATCCAAACCACGAAAAGAACATTATGAATCTGATCGCATAAACATATGAATACGTATGTTTTTAGCAGGGGTCGTTGTAGAGAATTGAAATTTGAAAAGAAATACATTGGCTAACCCTGCATGTGGCGTAACGTTACCACAGCTGGAGATATCACCTATTATTAAGATCAAATGAGCTTAAATGATTCTGTTGTTGTTGTTGTTGTTGTTGATTAATTTAGAAGCTTAGCAATATCAAGCTCATATAGCCCATGAACTTGAGTGTGGATCGAATTTTTCTGATTACATGTGTTACTATGATGGCTGTAGTAGTGTGTGTATTTGCAATTCAAATGAGGATTGGAAAGGAGGTTGCTATGGCCTTCAGTTAGGAACTATCCCGGTATTTGCTTCGACTATAATAAATGACCCCTGCCTCTACAGCCCATGAAGAGCCAAGGCCTACCAAGTGACCGCTGCCTAGCTGCTTGGCCTGCAGATATTGGACTGACGCGTGGTCAGCGCATCGGGTCCCTCGGCCGTTAATCTTGGTTTTCGTGACCGAGATTTGCTTCGAGTAGAAGTGGGAAACCACGGGAAACAATTACCAAGTTTCGCCGCTCATACATGTGTACGTCTACATGATTTTTGCATTTTATGTGTAATCTTATATATATATATATATATATATATATATATATAAAGGAATGTCTGTCTGTTCGTCTTTTATGCGTTCATAAATCATTCATCCAATTGCGATCAAATTTTGGTGAGTTGTTTTACACACTTTCGGGATGTTCATAGGCATAGTTAATCCATTTCACGATAGATAGCGCGCGACTAGCTTAAACAAATGCTTAATGGCGATGCGTTCATATACAATTCATCTGATTGCGATCAAATTTTGGTGAGTTGTTGTGCACAGTCCCGGAAAAGTTATAGGTGTGGTAAATCCAATTTACAGTAGATGGCGCGCGAGTAGCTTCAACAAAATGGCGTGCGTTTGTTTCAAGAAAGTCCCACATGCGTTCATATAGCATTCATCCCATTGCGATGAAACTTGGGTGAGTTGTTCTGTACACTTCTGGTAAGGTTTCTGGCTTAGTAAATCCACTTAACAATAGGTAGCGCACGAGTAGATTCAACAAATGAGCGACGACGGGCGAAGCGTTTCAACAAAGTACTGTATGCGTTCACGTGCCATTCTTCCGATAGCGATGGAACTCGGGTGAGAGGTTGTGTACACTATAGGCAAGGTTTCTGGCTTAGTATATCCATGTTATAATAGGTAGCGCACAAGTAAATTCAACAACTGAGCGACGACGCACGAAGCGTTTCAAAAAAGTCCCGTATGCGTTCATATACTATTCGTCTGACAGCGATGAAACTTGGGTGAGATGTTGTGCACGCTTCAGGAGAGGTTTCTGGCTTAGTGAATCGACTTAACAATAGGTAGCGCACGAGTAGATTAAACAAATGAGCGACGATGGGCGAAGTATTTCAACATAGTCCCGTATGCGTTCATATTACCATTCGTCTGATATCAACTAAACTTGGGTGAGTTGTTGTGTACACTCCAGGGAAAGTTTCAGGCTTAGTAAATCCATTTTACAATAGGTAGCGCACAAGTAGATTCAACAAATGAGCGAAGACGAGCGAAGCGTTTCAACAAAGTCCCGTATGCGTGATATACCATTCGTCCGATAGCGGTGAATCTTGGGGGAGATGTTGTGTACACTATAGGGAATGTTTCTGGCTTAGTACATCCACTTTACAATAGGTATCGCACAAGTAGATTCAATAAATGAGCGATGGCACGCGAATCGCTTAAACAAGGTCCCGTATGTGTTCATATACCATTCATCCGATTGCTATGAAACTTTGGTTGAATTGTTGTGCACACTCCAGGAAAGGTGTCTGACTTAGTAAATTCAACAAATAGTAGATTCAACAAATGAGTAACAGCGCGCGTATCGTTTAAAAAAAAAAAAATCCTTATGCGTTCATATACCGTTCATGCGATTGCAATGAAATTTGGAGAAATGTTGTTTCCACTCCCGCAAAGATTTCTGATTTAGTACATCCATTTTAGAATTGGTAGCGCGCGAGTAGATTCAGTTAATGAGCGACAGTTCGTGAATCGTTTCAACCAAGTTCCGTATGCGTTCATATACCATTCATCCGATTATGATAAAACTTAGGTGAGTTGAGTACAGTCCTGCGAAGGTGTATGAATTTGTAAATCCGTTTTTCAATGGGTGGCGTACAAGTAGATTCAACAAATGAGCGACGGCGCGCAAATCATTTAAACAAATTCCCGTATGCGTTCAAATGCCATTCATCCGATTGCGATGAAACTTTCATGAGTTGTTGTGAACACGCCAGGGAAGGTTTTCGACTTAGTAAATCCATTTTACAATAGGTAGCGTACGAGTATATTCAACAAATGGGTGACGGCGCTCGAATCGTTTCAACAAATTCACGTATGCGTTCATATACCATTCAGGGGCCGATAACCTAGATGTTAGGCCCCTTAAAACAACAATTATCATCATCATCATCATATACCATTCATTTCATTGCAACGAAATTTCGGTCAGTTGTTGAGCACGCTCCCATGATTTTTTTTGAGATAGTAAATCAATTCTACAATAGTTAAGAGGTGGTTAACGGAAAAAGAAAAAAATATTGGGAATCCAAAAGCACATCATCAAACAAAGTTACAACGCCAACACTATCTTTGATTGGCATTGCAACGCATGCTGGGTACAGCTAGTATATATATAAAAAGGAATGTATGTGTGTTCGTCTTTTATGCGTTCATAGACCATTCATCCGATTGCGATCAAATTTTGGTGAGTTGTTGTAAACACTTCCGGGATGATCATAGGCATGGTTAATCCATTTCACAATAGATAGCGCGCGAGTAGTTTAAACAAATGCGTCATGGCGATGCGTTCATATACATGGTGTCCACAGAATTTTCAATGTCAATTTTCCTGACTTTTCCTGACCATTTTTTTTCAACAAAATTCCTGACTCGCGAAGTCATCGTAACATCGGAAAAAAAGGTTTATTGAGCAAAAATATTTATATCTTTTTTCATTTGCAGAATTTGCCCAACGCTCGCTTTTTTATTCATTTAAAATATAAAATAAGGTAAATTATAATGCAATAACACATAAATCAAAGTACTTAAAGGGGGGCAGATTACCTCGTAGTTCTGCCCCTTAAATAAAAACAATAACTAACATATAACTTAAGTAGCCTACTTAATAACCGAAACTACAGTGATGGGGTCGCCACATCCCTATGCCAACGCCAAAAAAAGCGTACAAAAATAGGTAAAGGAGGTTTTTACTACGATGTACTGTATAAATGGAAACTTACCATAATGTCCAGTGAGTTATTGATTTTTAGCCTATTTTCAATTTTGAAAAAATAGGCTTATGAGATCACCTTTTGTCCGTGTGTGTGTGTGTGTGTGTGTGTGTGAGGTGTGTGTGTCCCCCCCTAATAAAATCTAAACGGCTGGAGCGATTTCAATGAAACTCGGTACGTTCATAGCACTATTCCCGGCGACCTCGACCGAGCCCTTCAAATTTTCTTACGTCTCACCAATCCAACATGGCGGCTGTGCGAAATATTTCACTAGCATTCAATATCTCCGAAACTATTACCGATATCGCCTTGAAATTGTGTATGGTGATAAAGGGCACTACTAGAAGTTCACCTATGAGACGTTCAAAAACCTGGTGACTACAAAACCAATATGGCGGCCAAGCGAAGTTGAAACATTTAAATAGATTTTTCTCGCGATTTAACCATCGAAACATAATGAAACTTGGTACAGCAAATGTTTATACACATTGTAATGCACTGGAGTCTAATTTTGTTCAATTGTTTACATAACCTCAAAATGGCGGCTGTGCGAAATATTTCACTGAAATTCTATATCTCCGAAACAATAACAGATATCACCCTGCAATTTTGTACGGTGATAAAGGGTACTGATACAAGTTTACCTATGTATATTTCATAAACCTGTAAAGTACAAAACGAACATGGCGACCAAGCGAATTTGAAATATTTTAATAGACTTTACTCGTGATTTAACTCTCTGAGCGCAGTGAAATGTGGTACAGTAAATGATTTTGCAGATTGTAATGCACTGCCATCTAATTTAATTCAATTGTTCACAAACCCTCAAGATGGCGGCTGTACGAAATTTTAAAATTAAGTTTTTATTTCTTGTGTCGTAATCATGCGATAGAAGTGAAAGTTTGAATAATGAACCTAGGCAATAATTATCCTTGAATGGTACATAACTCTATGGCCTATACATATAACAATCCTAAATGGCGAGCTCCTGAAATATTTAGACGGTTCTCAATATCTATGAATCTTTTACAGCATCCAAACTGAATTTTTTTAAATGTTCATAGAGACTATGAACATATGTTCAACTATAGGACTTTCAGTAACCTGGTGAGCACAAATCCAACATGGCGGCGACGCGAAGTATAAATATTTAAGTGGACGTTTCTCGCGAATTAACTATCCGAGTGCCGTGAAAGGTTGCACGTTAAATGCTTATACAAATGTAGATCCACTGACATCTAATTTATTTCAATTGTTTGCATAATCACAAGATTTTTGCAAAAAATGAAAGTAGACTTATGAGATCAACACAGGGCGAAAAAAAGTGTGTCTGTCTGTGTGTGTGTATGTGTGTGTGTGAGTCTGTGTGTGTGTGTGTATGTGTGTGTGTGAGTCTGTGTGTGTGTGTGTGTGTCTGTGTGTGTGTGAGTGTGTGTACTCTGAATGTCTGTCCCCCCCTATCAATTCGAACACGGTGAATGCGAATTGAACGAAATTTGGTACAAAGGTAGCACTAGCAAAGGACACCTCAGTGTCATGTTTTATATCGCCGCCATCTTTACTAAAACTGAATGGCGGCCACTCAAACGTTCAAAACGTAAAATCAAATAACGACTAACCAAATCATCCGATCTCTACCAAATTTGGTAACAACATACCTTCGTATAGGATGCGTCTTGTGACCAAACTACAAGGTCGTCCGCCATACCATTTCAGGATGGCGGCCGTGCGAATTATGCAAACTTTATAATCCATATCATGGGACCCACCAGTTCCGATTATCGAGCCGAGAATCGTTTTAACTGTTCTAAAGGAAGAGGCACGTTCGAAATTAAAAGTTTATTTTGTAATACTATAGTGCAGACGTGATTTTAAAAAGCTGAACTGATTCAGTAATAAGACAAGATGGCAGCGGATATCTTGTGCCTGACTTATATTTCACTAATTTGAGTATTGCATGCAATATAGCGTACTGATAAAAAATAAATAAACTTTGTATGAAATGCTTTATATATAAATAATATACTCCAGTGATGAAATCGTTTAGTATAAATCATTATTTGCTAACAAGTTCTATGTAAGGCATTTTAAATAGAACGATATTCGTTGACACAATTAGCTCAGTGGTAGAGCGGTAGCCTATCGCTCAAATGCCTATGGTTCAAACCCGATCAGAGCTAGGTTTTTTGCTTGAACTGTTATATGTTTATTGTTTTGTAATGACTCAGATGTTTTAAAATTAAGCGTTATATTGTGCACATTATGGTGTAAAATATATATTTAATTAAAACAATTCGCCAGCAGATTTACTCGAGACATCTAGCTGCCAAAAAGGTAACTTCCAGATTTTATTGAAAAGTTTCATCTTCTGGCCGCTAGAATGCACTCGCTCTGTTAGGATTATATTGTTCGATATTCCACCACTAGATGTCACGACTAGTCTACGTGGGGATCCATTGATTACTATACCATTATCATTCTATGCGCATCGAATTTGAAGAATGACAAGATGATACTACGATACATTTTAACTTTTTATTTTAAAGGGTTTGTAACAGCCTATTTTGCGTTACTTGAAAATGTTATTAAGCGTTATATTGTGCACATTATGGTGTAAAATATATATTTAATTAAAACATAATTCGACAGCAGATTTACTCGAGACATCTAGCTGCCGAAAAGGTAACTTCCAGATTTTATTGAAAAGTTTCTTCTTCAGGCCGCTAGAATGCACTCGCTCTGTTAGGATTATATTATCGAAAATATCCACATAGTTTGTATACACACGTCTCTGTAGGGTCATGGAAAGATTTGTTAATTCAATTAGGGTTGTGAAAGCCATGCACAACCAGACGTGTAAAGACATGCCTCAACTCAAAGTTGGATGTTGCCCACGGCAGGTCGTAATAATAATAATAATAATAATGTTATTGGTTTTACATCCCTTTTAACTACTGCTGATTTTAGAGACACCGGGGTGCCGGAATTTTGGCCCGAAGGGGATCTTTAACGTGCCAGTAAATGTACTGACACGGCTCCCTCGCATTTGTGCACCCTCAAATGCCAGCTGACTGCGCCAGGATACGAACCTGCAACCTAGGGCCCAGCAAGCGAGAACGTTACCGCTGAGCCACGCCGCCAGTCCGGTCGATTATGTCTCCAGATCCATAACATTCTTGATATACTTCTTATCTTTCTTTCTTCAATGATGGTAGCAGTTTTTATCTAGGTTGTGGCGTTTGGTAGAGGTAAATCGTTTCTAAGGTCTTCAACAAAGAATAGTTCTATTATACTCTTTGATAATAACAACAAGTTATAACTATACTCATACATATAGGAGAAAGTAGGCTATATGTTCTTTACTGAACATCTTGTTACTTCTTGTGTTCTAACCATGCGATTGAAGTTTGAATACCACACGTACACAATAATCTTAATGTGATACTACAAAAATAAAAATCCAACATGGCGACCATCAGAAATATTCAGACGGTTCTCAATATCTACGAATCTGTTACAGCAATTAAACTGAAATTTTGTATGTTGATAGAGGCAATTAACATGAGCAGGATATATGACAATAGGTTCTTTAGTTCTTCACGGAACTACTTGTTATCTTCAGAGATTAGTTGAACTAGTAACATCAAAATATGACTGTAAAACAAAATACTCTATGGTTAATATAAAATTCCTGACTTTCTAATACTTTTCACCAGTTTTTCCTGACTCACGCCATTTTCTCACACTTTTTCCTGACTTTTCCTGACCAAAAACAAAATTCCTGACTTTTCCTGACTATTCCTGACTTTTGCTGCCTGTGGACACCATGATATACAATTCGTCCGATTGCGATCAAATTTAGGTGAGTTGTTGTGCACAGTCCCGGAAAAGTAATAGGCTTAGTAAATCGAATTTACAATAGATGGCGCGCGAGTAGCTTCAACAAAATGGCGTGCGTTTGTTTCAAAAAAGTCCCACATGTGTTCATATACCATTCATCCCATTGCGTTGAAACTTGGGAGAGAGGTTGTGTACACTACAGGCAAGGTTTCTGGCTTAGTAAATCCATGTTATAGTAGGTAGTGCACGAGTAGATTCAACAAATGGGCGACGACGCGCGAAGCGTTTCAACAAAGTCCCGTATGCGTTCATATACTATTCGTCTGATAGTGATGAAACTTGGCTAAGATGTTGTGTACACTTCAGGGAAGGTTTCTGGGTTAGTAAATCCAATTAGCAATAGGTATCGCACAAGTAGATTAAACAAATGAGCGACGACGCGCAAAGTGTTCCAAAATAGTCCCGTTTGCGTTCATATTCCATTCGTCCGATAGCGACTAAACTTGGGTGAGTTGTTGTGTACACTCCAGGGAAAGTTTTAGGCTTAGTAAATACATTTTTCAATAGGTAGCACACAAGTAGATTCAACAAATGAGCGAAGTCACGCGAAGCGTTTCAAGAAAGTCCCGTATGCGTTCATACACCATTCGTCCGATAGCGATGAAACTTCAGTAATATGTTGTGTACTCATCAGGGAAGGTTTCTAGCTTAGTTCATCCACTTTACAATAGGTATCGCACAAGTAGATTCAACAAATGAGCGACGGCACGCGAATCGTTTCAACCAAGACCCGTATGCGTTCATATACCATTCATCCGATTGCTATGAAACTTTGGTGAGTTGTGAAAACTTCCGAAATCATTATAGGCATAGTCAATCCAATTTACAATGGACAGCGCGCGAGTATTTTAAACAAATGAGTGTTGGCAATGCGTTCATATAGCCTACAATTCATCCGATTGCGACCAAATTTTGGTGGGTTGTTTGGCACACTTCCGGGATGGTTATAGGCATAGTTAATCCAATTAACAATATACAGCGCACCTGTAGTTCAAATAAATGAGTGTTGGTGAAGCGTTCATATACAATTCATTCGATTGCAATCAAATTTCGGTGAGCTGTTGTGCATACGCCAGGAAAAGTTACAAGCATAGTAGATCCAATTAACAATAGATGGCGCGTGAGTAACTTCAACAAAATGGCGTGCGTTTTTTTTTTCAACAAAGTCCCACATGCGTTCATATACCATTCACTCCAATGCGATGAAACTTGGGTGAGATGTTGTATACACTCAGGGAAGGTTTCTGGCTTAGTAAATCCACTTAACAATAGGTAGCGCACGGGTATATTCAACAAATGACAGACGACGCGCGAATTGTTTCAAAAAGTCCCGTATGCGTTCATATACAATCGTCCGATAGAGATGAAACTTTGGTGAGTTGTTGTGTACACTCCAGGGAAGGTTTCTGATTTAGTAAATCCATTGTGCAATTGGTAGCAAACGGGTAGATTTAACTAATAAGGAACAGCGCGTGAATCATTTCAATCAAGTCCCGTATGCGATCATATACCATTCATCCGAGTGTGATAAAACTTTGGAGAGCTGAGTACAGTCCTGCGAAGGTTCAAGAATTAGTAAGTCCGTTTTTCAATGGGTGGCGCACAAGAAGATTCAACAAATGAATGACGGCGCGAATCGTTTAAACAAAATCCCGTATGCGTTCATATGCCATTCATCCGATTGCGATGAAACTTTGATGAGTTGTTGTGTACACGCCAGGAAAGGTTTTCGAGTTAGTAAATCCATTTTACAATAGGTAGCGTACGAGTATATTCAACAAATGGGTGACGGCGCTCTAATCGTTTCAGCAGTCCCGTATGCGTTCATATACCATTCATTTCATGGCGATGTAACTTTCGTGAGTTGTTGATCAAGCTCCCGTGAATGTTTCTGAGATAGTAAATTATTTTTTAATAATAGTTTAGAGGTGGTTAACGGAAAAGGAAGAAAATATTGGGAATCCAAAAGAACTGCAACTAACAAAGTCAAAACCCCAACACTTTCTTTGATTGCCATTGCAACGCATGCCGGGTACAGCTAGTTTTATATAATATTTAATTTTCAGGGCACCGCAACCTATGTGGCATTTTGGGTCTAATTTTACACTCTAGACGCCACTGTTGTTACGGAAGATTTTGAAACGTTACCTTATGACGAAAGGTATCACGCGCAATATATTGTATGCAATATCTACTAGAACTGAAGTTTCATACACTCCGTTAAGGTGTGTTCTACTACTGACATGTTGACGTTTATGATTCATTGATCATAATGTCCTTATGCTGCATTTATGTATTGTTGTCAGTGTTTACCTCTACAAGCTGTCTTTTGTATTACAAATCAGAAATACAGTAATTTTTTCGTAATATTGCAGATTGTTCTATGAATAGTATTTGCCTTTGATATTCGGGTTATATTGTCACTTGTAATTATCCTGCTCTATGACTATGCTAATTTGCAATGGAAACGGAGGTTAAATTATGAATTTAGTTGATTACATGTTAATAATATAATTAAACTACGAATATATATTATTTAAGCCAAGAAGATCACCGGCCTACCTCTTCACGAATCTTACGAAGCGCTGAGGATCGCATAGGATGGAAACGATTAGTCAAGGATGTAGTTACTAATGTGAAGAAATGACCTCACGACGCTCAGCAGTGAGTAACTAGACTAATGATGATGGTGATATATTATTATGCGATAAGGACCAAACGGACATTATATACTTCGATTCAATTCGTTTACAATTATTTTCCTACGTTTATATATTTACCAGCATTACCCGTCGCGGCTTTGCCCGCGAATATTGTAGTTGTAAAGAGTACATCATGAATGCTATGATTGACGTATCGTATAATTTTGAATAACAATGATAATAATTTGGTAAAGACCGTAAATAATCACACTTTAAAGACTCTATAGCACATAAATATCAAAATCTCCCCATCGTCATGTCGCATCGCATAAATGAAATTCGACTCAAAATCACAACGCGGTTTCCGACCACAAACGTAAATAGGAAATAAAGGAGATACTGTATATTAAACACACTGACTAAACACAAAATCCATTTACCTACATTCCTGTGAAAAACAGTACACATCATAAAATTACACAAGTAAAAAAAGCTCTACGGCCACATTTTCCCCCTTTCCCTTCAAAATAAACACCACATCGAAAACCCCTCAGACACAGGTCTGCTTAGTTTTTAGCCTATTTTCAATTTTGAAAAAAAAATAGGCTTATGACATCACCTTTTCTCCGTGTGTGTGTGCGTGCGTGTGCGTGCGTGTGTGTGCGTGTGTGTGTGTGTGTGTGTGAGGTGTGTGTGTGTCCCTAATAAATTCTAAACGGCTGGAGCGATTTCAATGAAACTCGGTAAGTTCATAGCACTATTCCGGACGACCCCGACCGTGCCCTTCAAATTTTGTTACGACTCACCAATCCAACATGGCGGCTGTGCGAAATATTTCACCAGCATTCAATATCTCCGAAACTATTCCCGATATCACCCTGGAATTTTTTACGGTGATAAAGGGAACAACTAGAAGTTCGCCTATGTGGCTTTTGAAAACCTGGTAACTATAAAATCAACATGGTGGCCAAGCGAATATGCGACCTTTAAATAGACGTTTCTCGCGATTTAACCAACCAAACGCAATAAAACTTGGTACAGTATATGTTTATACACTTTGCAATGCACCGACATATAACTTCGTTCAATTGTTTACATAACCACAAGATAGCGGATGTGCGAAATACTTCAACGGCATTCTATATCTCTGAAACTATTAGCGGTATCACCCTGAAATTTTGTACGGAGATAAAGGGCACTACTGGAAGATCATCTGTAAGACTTTCAAAAACCGGTTAACTACAAAACGAACATGGCGGCCAAGCGAATTTGAAAATTTTACATAGACCTTTCTCGCGATTTAATGTTCCAAACGCAATGAAATCTGATACATGAAATGTTTATACACATTGTAATGCACTGGCATCTAATTTAGTTCAATCGTTTACATAACCTCAAGATGGCGGCTGTGCGAATTTTAAAATTAAGTTTTTATTTCTTGTGTCGTAGTCATGCGATAGAAATGAAAGTTTGAATAATGAACCTACGCAATAATTTTCCTTTAATGGTACATGCCTCTATGGCCTATACATTTAACAATCCAACATGGCGATCATCCGAAATATTTAGATGGCTCTGAATATCTAGGAATCTATTATAGCAATCAAACTGAATTTTTAATGCTCATAGGGGCTATGAACTTAAGTTCACTTCAAATAACCTGGTGATCACAAATCCAACATGGTGGCGACGCGAAATATAAATATTCACATGGACGTTTCTCGCAATTTAACCATCCGAGTGCAGTGAAACTTGGTTCAGTAAATCCTTATACGAATCTTAATCCACTGGCATCTAATTTGTTTCAATTGTTTCCATAACCACAAGATGGCAGCTGAGCGAAATTTTAAAATCTCCTTGTTACTTTTTGTGTCCTAATCATGCGATTGAAGTTTGAATGCTACACGTACACAATAATCTTCATTTAACAGTACATAACTCTAGGACCTACATATATAAAATCCAACATGGCGATCATCCGAAGTATTTAGTCGGTTCTCAATATATACGAATCTATTACAGCAATCAAAGTAAAATTTTGTTTGTTGATAGTGGCAATTAACATGAGTAGGATATATGAAAATAGGCTGTATAGTTCTTCACGGAAGTACTTGTTTTATCATTAGTTAATATGCCGAGTATCACATCCCCAAATGAAACCACTCGTGGGATATTGTTATTCAATGAAATGCAGGTTTAACTCCTTTAACACCCCTTTAGAACTGGAATATCCAAATATCCTTCCTTAGTAGACGTTTTCGACATACAACAAACATATCCCCAAAATGTCATGTTTCTAACTTTAATAGTTTTGGCTGGTCGATGATGAGTGAATATCCAAAAATCCTTCCTTAGTGGACGTTTTTCTTCGGATATTTCACCCGGCCTTCTTAAATTGGATTGATGAAAATACGGTCGAACACTTTTTTACCTATTTTTAAGCTGATTGTTTTCCTCTGAGTTTCTAACTCCTCGCCTATGTCGTTTAAGAGATACACACTCCGTTAGGAATTCTTCAACCCCCACCTTTTATCCCTTCCACCTCATAATATACACCACATCGAAAAATCCTTAGACACAAGTCTGCTTGTTTTTAATGATTTGTTTATATGCCGAGTATCACATCCCCAAATGTGAGATTGTTTAGGCAAAGGCCCAAATCTGTTTACTTAAACCAAATCTACTTGCTAATTGTCACTTTAACTCAGAGAGTCATATCATGATATAGAGAATAATGAGAAATACAATAAATACATTGATTACATAAATTTACAATATAGCATTAGATAAATAAACCAAATGTTCATACGGCAATTAATACCTTCCTAGTTTTTTTTCTTCAAAAACTTAATAATGCTTTTGCAGTAGTTGTCCTCATTCAAAATATCACTGGGCAACTTTTTTGATGGAGATTGCACGAATTTCTTTCTTTATAATAAAGAGTATAATGTGGACGACAGTGTTCTTCATTTTTGACAGTTCTCCAAATACATCACATAAACATTTACTTTTATTTTCCTATCGAGCCCCTACTGTCAGTAAGAGACTGATAAGTTTGATAGTAAGGGGAATAAAACGAGGGCATCAAACTCACAGCATGGATTCAGGACGAAAAAATCTACAGACAGCAATATATGGATGTACTGTAGTAATAGTATACCTAGTTAATACAGATAGGCTCTCCTCGGCTTTAACAAGATGCATAGCTTAGGAAGCCATCTCTTGTACTTGTATGCTTAATTCACATGCATCTTTGTTCTGACTCTCATCCGACGCTTTCCTATTCCACATTGCCCTGATGGTATTAAAATATTTTGCTAATTGACCTGCCTTCCCCCATTCCCTTTTTAGTAATTTTTTTAAAGTGTGATACTCATTTTCTATTCTGTTGAGATCTGATTTGTCTACAAACTTTGCTCTCATCGTTTTAATTTCCTTGCATTCCCTGTGCTACACCCATAACCTTCCTACAAAACAGGCAAGGGTCCTCTTTTCCTACTTCTCTGAACGCTTTGTCCTTATGCACCCCCATTAACCACCAAATTATCCCTCTCATTTCTCTTTTCATTAGACATTGAGGCTTTATGCTCATAAAGTTCATTATTTCGCAGAACTCAGTGAAGGTTCTCCTGTTGGTGCACTCTTCTCTTAGCACCTGCAACTCTACGTCATTAAGCCTTCTGTACACTTTTTTACACACCCTACCTTCCTCTCTTCGTAAGTCCCTATCCCATAGATAACCCATTCCTAATCTTTCCAGTCCACTTCTTACCCAGTCCACCCGGTAGCCCTCTTGCTGATGCTTCATTTGGTGCAGGTAAGCTACCTTTAGCATTCCCCCCCATACTTCCACTCCATAAAGTGCTCTTGAAACGATGAGTACATTAACCACATTCTTATACACTTTGTAGTAAAGATTCGGTAACTTACGTTCTAACACTTGAACTCTCGCAAATGCAACTAGCCCTTTCGATTTTGCCCTTTTTATTCGTTCGGTCCATTTTCCATTACTCGCCATTATCGTCCCTAAATACTCAAGATTTTTCACTGTCTCTAACTCTGACCCATACATGACCCACTTTTCATTCTTAGCCAGTTAAACTCCCCTTGTGCACACCATAACTTTGGTCTTACACGGGTTAATTTTTATGTTCCAGTCCTCACAGTAATTCACAATCTCGTCAGTACTATGTTGCATATTATACGCTGTTAGAGCGAGCAGAAGGATGTCATCAGCAAAAGCTAGGCCCGGGATATCATAATTGTCCAAGCATGGGTTGGACCGTTGCTCAAAGCCCTTTTAATCGAAAATATCGTTGATAAATAGCACAAAAAAAAGCACCGGGGTTCATTTGCATCTCTGTTTTAATCCTATATTGCACTTTATCTCTCCTACAATTACATCCTCTTTAGTTTTAATTGCACATTTCACTTCGGAATACACACTCAATTGATCTTATCATTTTATGTGACACCCCGATTTTTCCCAGTTTAGCCATGACAGCTCCCCTGCTCACTGAATCAAACGCCTTCTCGAAGTCAATTGCTGTGATATACAGCTTACCTCTTATCCTCCTCATGTACTTGTCCATCACGTTTTCACCCCCATTATATTGTCATTGGTCCCCATCCCTTTTCTGAACCCTGACAGTAGTCCTCTGCCCATGCTATTAAACGCTTGGATAAGACCCCGGTGGACATTTTGCTCAGATTATCAAGCAAAGTTATACCTCTACAGTTGCCTGGGTGTAGTTTGTCCCCAAGTTTATTATATATTGGACAAATTATCCCCTCCAGCCACGCCCTTGGAAATCTTCCTCCTTCAAAAATCTTGTTAAAGAGTTTTACCAAGCTTTCCATCATGAACCTATTCTTACTCAACCCTTGCCAAAATCAATTTGTTATCCCTGAAATAGCACCTGACTTTCCTCCTTTACTTTTGCCATTACTTCCTTAACTTCATCTATTGATATGCCTTGGTCCAGCATAGGCAGAGCGACCTCCAGCCCCCTCGGGACGCCAAACTCATCTCTCTTCCTCCAATTATCTTCAGCGTTTAACAGATTTTCATAATATGCAATCCATACTTCATCACTAATAGAGCTCCCACCACCACTTCTGCGCCCCCTACAGTAATAATTTATCCTGCTCCACACTTTCCTACAGTCGTGAACTTTAGAATCCTTGTTTATTGCTGTTGCTTCCTTACCCTGTCACTAATTTTTCGTTTTGCTGAGCAGTTCCCTATATTCTTTCCTTAGACGACAAAATTCTACTCCCATCGTATCATCCCCTCCTCTCTTGTATAACTTCAGTGCCCTCATAACTTCGGTTTCCTTCCTTCTACAAGATTCATCGTACCATCCTTTAATTCTCCCTACCTTTCTCCTAGCCTTCACGCACATTTTCCGCCCAGTCATCATAATTACAATCTCAATCATACGTATTACCCCTTCAATTTGATCATTACTGATCATTAAACTTATCCCTACCTTTATCAGCTCAAAATTTTCTCCCTGGAAGTAGCTGTTGAACTCTCTGCAGTTTTCCTCCCTCCATCTGAATCTTTACCTTTAACTTGTAGATTCCCTTTTGATTTTGTCACCGCTCCCTGCATATTGACGACAATTGGTAGGTGATGTGATTCCCCCCATTCTTCAACAGTGAACCTCTTAATTACTGTCGACCAAAGTATTATGTGTACTCGAGTTTGAAGGTTGTTTGTGACGTAACCAATAGACATAAATAAAATCCAATAACATCATCATTTTCGTCGTTCTATTTTACGTGAGTTCATGTAGTTTTGGAATTTTTAGTTTATATTTTAATATTTTTTTATCCCAGTTGGAACACAAAAAGTGCCCATTTTTAAGCGTGTTTCAACCATGTGTGACATTTAAGAATTATTATCTCTCAAACCCGACATCAAATCGAATCCAAATTTTAACACAATATGCATTGGAATATTGTTTAACTGGTTTATTAATTTCAAAATTTTGCGTGTCCAAGAAACAAAGTTGTTATGATTTGTGTAAGGTAACGTTTTCTCGGCTTGGGGTGGTTGGAATATGTAGTTCTTGGTCACATTATAATCCTTATACATCAAAAAGTTATGCTGTATGACTTTAAAATACGTAAATTAATTCACTTATTTTATATCGGTTTATATTTGAACGGGGAAATACGACCTCGCCTCGCTCGGCAGTGATGGGCTCCATCTCAGCAACGCTGTACAGCTTACCCCGGAGTGGCTGGCTGGTGAATCATGCCTATTTCCACGAACAAATACAAACCGATATAAAATAAGTGAATTAATTTACGTATTTCACAGTCATACAGCATAACTTCTTGATGTATAAGGATTACAATGCGACCAAGAGCTGTATTTTCCAACCACCCCGAGCCGAGAAAAAGTTACCTTACAAAAATGATAACAACTATGTTTCTTGGACACACAAAATTTTGCAATTAATAAACCAGTTATAGAACATTCCAATGTATATTGTGTTAAAATTTGCATTCGATCTGGTGGCGGGGTTTTGAGATAATAATTCATAAATGTGACGCTTGGTTGAAACACGCTTAAAAACGGGCACATTTTGTGTTCCAACTGCGATAAAAAATATTAAAATATAAATTAAAAATTCCAAACCTACATGAACTAACGTAAAATAGAACGACGAAAATGTTGATATTATTGGATTTTATGTAGGTCTATTGGTTACTTCACAAACAACCTTCAAACTCGAGTGCACATAATACACACATCAAAAAAAGTTTTGCATCACCTCGGTTCCAAGAGTTCCGGAACCTTTAAATACAAAGGGAATAGAGATCAACACAAACAACATTTCAGCTCGTTTTATTGCTCACGAGACCCACACATTGCATGTTTTACCATCATACAGCTAGACTTTCAGCATTTGTGGTCCAGATTGCAGTACACACCACTACCTCTAATACCCAGTAGCACGTCCTCTTGCATTGATGCATGCCTGTATTCGCCGTGGCATACTATCCACAAGTTCATCAAGACACTGTTGGTCCAAATTGTCCCACTCCTCAACGACAATTCGGCGTAAATCTCTCAGAGTGGTTGGTGGGTCAAGACGTCCATAAACAGCCCTTTTCAACATATCCCAGGCATGTTCGATAGGGTTCATGTCTGGCGAACATGCTGGCCACTGTAGTCGAGCGATGTCGTTATCTTGAAGGAACGCATTCACAAGATGTGCACGATGAGGTCGAGAATTGTCGTCCATGATGACAAATGCCTCTCCAATATTCTGCCGATATGGTTGCACTATGGGTCGGAGGATGTCATTCAGGTATCGTAAAGCCGTTTCGGAGCCTTCCATGACCACCAGTGGCGTACGTCGGCCCCACATAATGCCACCCCAAAACATCAGGGAACCACCACCTTGCTGCACTCGCTGGACAGTGTGTCTAAGACGTTCAGCCTGACCAGGGTGCCTCCAAACACGTCTCCGACGATTGTCTGGTTGAAGGCATATGCGACACTCATCGGTGAAGAGAACGTGATGCCAATTCCGTGGGGTCCATTCAGCATGTTGTTGGGCCCATCTGTACCGCGTTGCATGGTGTCGGGGTTGCAAAGCTGGACCTCGCCATGGACGTCGGGAGTGAAGTTGCGCATCATGCAGCCTATTGCGCACAGTTTGAGTTGAAACACGACGTCCTGTGGCTGAACGAAACGCATTATTCAACATGGTGGCATTGCTGTCAGGGTTCCTCCGAGCGGCAATCCGTAAGTAGCGGTCATCCACTACAGTAGTAGCCCTTGGGCGGCCTGAGCGAGGCCTGTCATCGACAGTTCCTGTATCTCTGTACCTCCTCCATGTCCGAACAACATCGCTTTGGTTCACTCTGAGACGCCTGGAAACTTCCCTTGTTGAGAGCCCTTCTTGACACAAAGTAACAATGCGGACGCGATCGAACTGCAGTATTGACCTTCTAGGCATGGTAGAACTACAGACAACATGAGCAGCGTACCTTCGTCCTGGTGGAATGACTGGACCTGATCGGCTGTCGTACCCCCTCCGTCTAATAGGCCCTGCTCATGCATGGTTGTTTACATCTTTGAGCAGTTTTAGTGACATCTATGAACAGTCAAAGGGACTGTATCTTGGATACAATATACACAGTCAACGTCTATATGCCGGAGATCTGGGAACCGAGGTGATGCAAAACTTTTTTTGATGTGTGTACTTTGGTCGACAGTAGGGTTAGTGCTCCTCTGGAACATATCGCTAAATCTATTACACTTCCTCCATTCTCTGTAATATATATAAAGTTACCTCCTTCATCCCCCACACAGACACCATTTAGTATATATAACTCTTCTGTACCACATAGTTCCAAAATCTTTACTCCGTTCTTTTTGAATTCCCTGTCTTTGCTGTGCCTAACCCCACATGCGGCCTCGGCAACCATCTTGCTGTAAAGGGGCTTCCTGCCTGTAACTTTCGCATTCAAGTCCCCTAAAAGCACAATCTCTGTTTGTTCATATACATTATGAATTCTGTTCATTTCAATTGCTAACTCATCGAAATAGCTTTCTCTTATATCGGGGAATTCTCCGGAGGGTTGTAGACAAAACCAAAACATATCGTTCCTTTCCCCTGCCCCCTAATATCTGCTTTTACCCACACTACTTCTTCGAGTTCAGAACAAATACATTCTGATAATTCACTCACCTTCTTCAATTAAAACAACAACCCCCCACCCCGGAACCTAACGGTACAAGCTTTCCTAATCTTAGGTTTTGTATATATATTGAGGCCATCTATTTTAACGTCTCAACCTGCAGGGAGCCAACTTTCAACAAATCCTACAATCTGTATATCTTCTATTAGGGTCAAAACTGCATCATTCCCACTCTTATTAAAAAAAAATCTATAATTACGCTAGCAATATTCCAGTTTAGTTCTCCGCTGGCGGTGGCTTTGCTTATAGTAACTCTAGCTTTCTCTAGCTCTAGTATACTACCTGCTGGAGAAGAAATTACCTCCTTCTCCACATTCAACAGCTCTACCAAGGTTTTCTTGCCCCAAAGTTCTTTTAAACTAGTAACTCGTTGTTTGGCAGTCTCACCTTTCTGCAAACCACGCACTTCTCCAGTGTTCTTGGTGCTGACGTTAGTTGTTCCTGCTCGCGCCACTTCCGTATTGGACTTTCAGGTCGATGCTCTCTGTTGAATCAACACCACACTTCCCTCTGAACCGACAGCTGCTTCCACCTGGCTCCTGTTGTTCTCCATATCCTGGAGTTGTGCCACTGTCCAAACCCGCTCCCAGTTGTTGCCGCTAACCGCCAGTCTGTTGCCTTTTACATGAGCCTTGAGACCCGAGTACCCTTGCCTTTCTTAAATGAATCTGCAAGATCCACTGCTCGCTTCCCTCTTCTTTGCTCATTTCTTTTCTAACCCATATCCTCTCCCCCTTCAGGTTCCTTGTGTTCGCCAGAATTCTGTGAGCCATCAGCGAAGAAACTAACGACACTTTCACGGGTCTCGTGCCCCTTCCCCGCCCTATCCTGGTCACATTGTCAATCTCTGAAACCCCCATGTTTATCCGCATGCCTTCACAAATCACTCGGAGCACCTTGGATATTAGATCCTCGGTGCTTTCATTTACATCTCCCTTTATTCCGTAAATAAAGACGTTTTTCTTTCTCTCATCCAGCTTGGTCCTCCATTATTCTTTTACCTCCACTTCTAATATATTCACTTTTCTCTAAGGTCCTTTATGTCTCTACTATTCTCGGCCAGCCTATCTGTCACTATTCCCACCTCTTCTCGTATACACATCTTCATCTCCCTGAATTAATTACATTGTTCTCGAAGAATGCCCCGGATCTGTTCATTTTGTGACACTTCCTTTACAATTTCCCTTATATTTTCCAAATTCTAGCCATCCTAGCTGACCAGGCCCTGGGTTTGACTCCACTCCTCCAATTATTAGCAGCGCCACAACCAGCGCTACCATTACCATCGCCAAAACCCCCATCTGTTCAGTGACGTTGCCCATTATCACCTTCCCGACACCGAAATCACACTTCACTCTAGCCTGCCAGCGGCCGATGACCGCCCGGTACTGCTGAATAGCGATTCCCATTCTTCCTTACATTTCACTGCACGTCTATTCACCTTGCTTGCTTGGTTGAAACTGACATCCCCAAATGAAACCTTCCATGATATATTGTTATTCAATGAAATGCAGGTTTAACCCCCTTAACACCCCTTTAGAACCTGAATATCCAAAATCCTTCCTTAGTGGACGTTTACGACATACAACGTACATATACCCTAAATGTCATGTGCCTAACTTCAATAGTTTAGGCTGGCCGACGATGAGTGAGTGAGACAGTCAGGACATTTTCTTTAATTTTATCTTCAGAATTTCACCTCATTGGCCACTTAAATTGGATTTATGAAAGAACACCTATTCACTGATTTTTAAGCTGTTTTCCCTCTGAATTTGATGTGTTAGTGAGATAGGACACTTTCTTTCCTTTCTTTTCCAGAATTTCACCCCTATCCACTTATTTTTCCGCTGACTTTCAAACTTCTTGCCTATGTTGTTTAAGAGATACACGTTCCGTTAAGATTCCTTCAACACCCACTTTTCATCCCTTTCACCTCATAATATACACCACATCTAAAAAGCCTTACACACGTCCCCCAATGAAACCAATCGGGAGGTATTGTTATACAATGAAATGCAGGTTTGACACCCCTTTTGAACCTGAATATCCGAAAATCCTTCCTTAGTGGGCGCTTTCGAATTACAGCGAACATATCGCCAAAATTACATGTTTCTAACTTTAATAGCTTTGACTAGGCGATGATGAGTCAGTGAGTGAGTCAGTCAGTCAGGGCACTTTGATTCATATAAGAGATATTAGCCATTTTAGTGCTTACTGACAACAGTTATAGCCTAATGGTCATGAGTTCTAATCACTCTGGATTCCGGTATAGCATTTTAGAGATTAGTAACAACGGAGTTTAGAGAATCTATTTCTTATCTTACGAAATATTTTAGAGGCTAAGGAAGTCCAATGTGTTCAGAATCTAAGCATCATATTTGATATTATAGTGGGTTTATACGTTGCTTAATTTACTTAAACTCGACGTGGATGAGATAATATGCATGTAAATTATTTTTACATCAATAATGTTCCTTAACGTGCTGCTATAGGACACACTGAGCTATGTACAGGAATAAGTCATTTCTCAATATTCACGTAATTTGTGCGGGGTTGAAAATCATAAGTATATTTGACTCCACAATAATGACTTAATCTTCCAATCATTGAATAATTTAAATATTATTTCCTTTCAAGAAGGTAGTTGCTACATTTGAAAAATAATAGTGATAGCTATGTGAACACTGCTATAACACGTCTTAAATACCCCATTTAATCAAAAATAAACACTGTCAGGAAAGTAATGATGAGACAGAGTTCTCGAGGAATTGATTATATAGATCCCTTTTTACTATTGTTGCATGCTCTGCTCCACAGTAGTCTTTGACTAGGTTTGCAGTGGCTTAAAATTGCACTTGAGTAACATCAGAGTTGAGGAGAACTACGTTCTAAACTCACTTAGGGGCAAAATAAATATACTCTGCGAATATATATTGGCATGTATCTTTCTATAACATATAAAGATACCTCCCGTGCAACGCCGGGTACAATAGCTAGTATTTTATAAACATAAGCTAAAATGCCAAAATTTCGATGTTTATCGCCATTTTTACCATACATCGCAAATAGGTGAAGTAAAGATCGGGATACATCTTATGGGACTATATATATAAAAAAGAATGTTCGTGTGTTCGTCTTCTATGCGTTCATAAACCATTCATCCGATTAGGATCAAATTTTGGTGAGTTGTTGGCCACACTTCCGGGATGGTTACAGGCACACATAATCCAATTTGCAATAGATAGTGCGTGAGTAGTTTAAGAAAATGAGTGTTGGCGATGCGTTCATATACAATTCATCGATTACGATAAAATATTGGTGATTTGTTGTGCACACTCCCACGAATATGTGAAAATTAGTTAAACCATTTTACGACAGTTTAGAGGCACTTTACGGAAATTTAAATCGTATTGAATATCCAAAAGCACTTCAAGAAACAAAATCACAACGCCAGCACTTTCTTTGATTGGCATTGCAACGCATGCCGGGTACAGCTTGTATTTTATTAATATCAGCTAGAAAGACAAAATTTTGATGTGTATTGGGATCTTTACCAGACCTACATAGGTCAAGTAAAGAAGGGGATACATATTTAATAAATATAAGCAAAAATATGAACATTTGGAATACAAAACACATCTCTTATCCATGTGTTATTCCTAATGCCAAATTCCCTTTACTCTTCACCAAAACCCTTTATTCCCAGATATATTCCCACACGCTTGCCTACGATAGGGCACAGAGTGCCAGTAAAATGAACCTGTTGTTGTTGTTGCTTTAGTCTTCAGTCTTTTGAGTGGTTTGATTCATCGCTCCATGCCTCTCTGTCCTGTCTAATCGTTTCATCTCTACTTAGCTAACACACCCTACATCAGAGGCAATCTGATTAACATATTCTAACCTTCGTCTACCCCTACAGTTCTTGTCCTAGACCATAGCTAAGCTAGCTATTCCTGGGAGTCTTGGTATGTGTCCTACCAACCTATCTCTTCTCTTTATTAGTAGTCGCCAGAAACACCTCTCCTCTCCCAATCGTCTGAATACCTCTTCGTTTGCAACCCTATCTACCCATCTGATCTTCATCATTCTCCTCTAACACCATATATCAAACTCTTCAATTCTCCCCTTTGCTGCTGCACGAAGAGTCCACGCTTCACTTCCTTAGAGTGACATGCATCAGACAAAGGCTTTCAAAAATGACTATCTATTACCTAAATCTATATTCGATGTCAACAGAATCATTTTTTGTAGAAATGCTTTCCTTGCCTGAGCCAACCTACTTTTTATATCCTCTTTGCTTCGTTCATCATTAGTTATTTTGCGTCCTAAGTAACAGAAGTCTCCTACTTCCTTCACCTTTTCACCTGCCAAATTGATGTCCATAGCGGTTTCTGATTTATTTAGGCTACAATCCAATATTTATGTTTTACATTTATTAATTTTCATCATGAATCCTTTCCTCAACACGGTGTCCATTTCATTCAAAAATTCATTCAAATCCTCAAGCATGTCAGCCAATATCACGATGTCATTGGAAAATCTCAGAGTTGAAATTATTTCTCCTTGAATCTTCACTCCCACTTTAAATTTTTCTCCAATTTCCTTCATTGCATGAACCTGCATTACCAAAAAATAGCTACTGTTAACAGAGCAAGTGGTGTAGACTTCACCAACAATAGGCCCCAGGGTGTCAGTAGAATGAACCTGCATTATTAATACATTAGTTACTGTTAGCACAGCGTGTGATGTACACTTCACTTAAATAGGGCCCAGGTGCCAACACAGTGAACCAGCATTATGAATACAATAGCATCAGAGGAACTGCTCAGTGCATAAGCAAAAAATATTAACATAAGAGGAAATATAGAACCTATGATCACCTGTATTTCAAGTTCCGATTTCACTGCCCAGTTTTTATCTTCGTACTTAACACCAGACTCATCCAGAAGATTATAAGAAGGTAACAGGTCAATCGATTCCTAGAAAGTATTATACAAGTATGAACAGACAGAATAATTGTACTAAGTTACGTGTAACAATAAAATATTGAACATCCTGGTTACCTACTATTTGGTAGCAAGTATTAAGTCACTAAACCTTGCTTGTCATGAACATCACTAAGATTGCTATGTTACACGATATACATAATAAATAGGTACAACTTACAATATTAGGGAATTCATCAGTTTGAGACGGCCAATCCGGCTCACTCTTAATGAGTGGTTGTTGCTCCATAATGTCCAGCAAACTAGAACACAAAGTGCACTTAAGGATAATAGGAAGGCGTACTTACACCAGTACGCCAAATCATTATCATTGTCAAACTAGGTAATTCCAGAACTCAGATTCAAATCAGACTACAGTAATGAGAATATAACCCTCCAGGTGCACAGTGAGAAAAAGAGGTTAGCGCTCGACTTTATATGATATTAACTTAGTTAGGGAATAATATCGAGTAAAATATTAAGATCTATCATTGCGGTACAATTAGGAATTACTGGTGCCAGCCACATAAATGAAGCGTCCTATAAATTGGTTATACACAATATGACGGGGCAGAGGACTACAATACAAACCTCTCAACGTAAAAGCATACTCAATTCACACCACGAGTAGGCCAACTAAGAACTAGGTAGTAACAGCATACAATGAGTTTCAGAAAATACAAGACAATACTTCCGGCTCGTGTTACAAGAAACCCACCTTAAACCAAATACATCATATCTCCCTCAGAAACCACATTCAACGGGAGGGAATGGAGGATTTGTTTATCCTTACCTATTTCTACTGTAAATACTATCACGGGGTAACTTGTATAATTGTCTTCATAACGAAGTTTCTAGTTACACATTTAAAGCTGTGTATTCTCGACAATTAAGTAGTAAATTAATCTACACAAGGTCGAACATGTCCAAGCAGTATTTGAAGGAAACATAATTACTGTATCTTCATTATGAAGGTTATACACGTCTGTAAAGAGAACTTCCAATATCTCTAGGCTTGGAACTCAAAATTTCACAGATATTAATATTTTACCGCGAAGCACTTGGAAGACACAATTTGACGATATTACTAGCAACCTCGCCCCGCTGGTGATTAATAGACTGGGCACGGTGTAAGGCAAACAAGATTGTGGATGCATTTTTTAACTCAAAACAGATTATTTATGTTACCGATTTATATTCTTATGCCCTGGTGGCAAGTTACAATACTAATGCAATAAATAAATATTCCATCAAAGCCTAAAGTAAGCCTACATTTATCACAATCATAAAACTATCCAAAACACACTTTCTTCTTTGCCACTGTCTGACGATATTGGTTATCGTGTTGGCAGCTTGGACAAGCTGTTTCACTCAGTTCAACCGTGTCCCTCCTGGCCAGCAAGTTTTCATCTTATTTGGGGGAAATGGCAGAATTATAATTTCATTCTTTATAGCTTACAGTCTAATTTCATAGAGAAGCTGCAACGTCCACCATCGAATGTATTTTATCTCACGTGGCAAGTTAATCTGCAGCCAAGTCGGATTAATCCAATCAGTGCCTTTAGAGCCATTTATTCTCACTAAGCAGCTATGAATATGCGGTGAACTGTTGATGTTTATTGCTTCTTACTTCATTCCATTTCATTTCATATTTATTCATCAGTGCCTTACACTATATTTACATTACACTGAAGGGAGTCGCTGAAAAGAGCAAAGCCCCACTTTGCATTCAGGATGCGTCAGAGCCCCCACATTATTGCCATACAGGGGAGGGGGCGCCACAATGAGCTCTCGCAGCACCTGGAAACACTGCTAGGGCCCCTCTGAATCTAAGATGCCCAGCCATACAGGGGAGAGGGCATCACAATGAGCTCTCGCACCCCCTGGAAACCTTGATAGGGCCCCTCTGATTATAAGATGCCCAGGCATAGAGGGGAGGGGGCAACACAATGAGCTCTCGCACCCCCTGGAAACCTTGCTACGGCCCCTCTGAATATAAGATGCCCAGCCATACAGGGGAGGGGGCACCACAATGAGCTCTCGCACCCCCTGGAAACCTTGCTAGGGCCCCTCTGAATATAAGATGCCCAGCCATACAGGGGAGGTGGCGCCCCAATGAGCTCTCGCACACACTGCAAACCTTGCTAGGGCCCCTCTGAATATAAGATGCCCAGCCATACAGGGGAGGGGCCAACACAATGAGCTCTCGCACCCCCTGCAAACCTTGCTAGGGCCCCTCTGAATATAAGATGCCCAGCCATACAGGGGAGTGGGCAACACAATGAGCTCTCGCACCCACTGAAAACCTTGCTACGGCCCCCTCTGTATATACGATGCCCAGCCATACAGGGGAGGGGGGCCACAATGAGCTCTCGCAGCCCCTGGAAGCTTTGTTAGGGCCCCTCTGAATATAATATGACCAGCCATACAGTGGAGGGGGCACCACAATGAGCTCTCACACCCCCTGGAAACCTTGCTAGGGCCCCTCTGAATATAAGATGCCCAGCCATACAGTGGAAGGGGCGCCACAATGAGCACTCGCACCAGCTGGAAACCTTGCTAGGGCCCCTCTGAATATAAGATGCCCAGCAATACAGGGGAGGGGGCACCACGATGAGCTCTCACACCCCTGGAAACCTTGCAGGGCCACTCAGAATATAAGATGCCCAGCCATACAGGGAGGGGGCACCTCAATGAGACTCACACCCCCTGGAAACCTTGCTAGGGCCCCTCTGAATATAAGATGCCCTGCCATATAGGGGCGGGGGCGCCACAATAGGCTCTCGCACCCCCTGGAAACCTTGCTAGGGACCCTCTGAATATAAGATGCCAAGCCATACAGGGGAGGGGGCACCACAATAAGCTCTCACACCCCCTGGAAACCTTGCTAGGGCCGCCTCTGAATATAAGATGCCCAGCAATACCGTACCGGTACCCGGGAAAATTGATACCAAACCGGTAAATTGATCAACAAACCGTCTCGTTGCGCAGTGAATAACGGGGATTGACCGACGAGGTGGTGGCATTAGGCGTTAGTTATTCTCACTTTGCATGACATGCAGGTGGCAGAAACTTAATTCTTCTTTTAAACAAATTAATTTGTCTTGTCTCCTCCGGAATTTGATCCATCAACTCCAATTCTTCCTTAATCACATTTCTCAAAATAAAAAACCGTCAAGATGTAATCAAGCCAGCACGAATTACTGCCATCAAGAGCAATATTTGTAGTAAAAATACGTCTCAGTCCGTGAGTTACTGTTGTTCAGATGTCTGACTAAATATGCAGAAGGGTACACTATGCTGAAAGAGAACAGACCTTCCCTTACCTCCAGGAAAATGTAACACATTACATACTGTCAAACAGCTGACAGATCTTCCCCTACCACCAGGCGAACGTAACACATTACATATTGTCAAACAGCTGATAGAGAACAGATCTTCCCCTACCTCCAGGCGAATGTAACACATTACAAATTGCCAAAGAGCTGACTGAGAACAGATCTTCCCCTACATCCAAGCAAATGTAACACACTACGTATTGAATGTAACACATTACATATTGTTAAACAACTGACAGATCTTCCCCTACTTCCAGGCGAATGTAACACATTACATATTGTCAAACAGCTGACAGAGAACAGATCACCCCCTACCTCCAGGCGAATGTAACACATTACTTAATGTCAAACAGCTGACAGAGAACAGATCACCCCCTACCTCCAGGCGAATGTAACACATTACATTTTGTCAAACAGGCGACAGAGAACAGATGTTCCCCTACCTCCAGACGAATGTAACACATTACATATTGTCAAACAGCTGAAAGAGTACAGATATTCCTCTACATCCAGGCGTATATAACACATTAAATATCGTCAAAAAGCTGACAGAGAGCAGATCTTCCCCTACCTCCATGCGAATGTAACACATTACATATTATCAAACAGCTGACAGAGAGCAGATCTTCCCTTACCTCCAGGCGAATGTAACACATTACATATTGTCAATCAGCTGACAGAGAACAGATATTTTCCTACCCCAGGAGAATGTAACATATTACATATTGTCAAACAGCTGACAGACAACAGACCTTCCCCTACCTCCAGGCGAATATAAGAAATTACATATTGTCAAACAGCTGACAGAGAACAGACCTTCCTCTACCTCCAGGCGAATGAAACACATTTCATATTGTCGAACAGCTGACAGAAAACAGATCTTCCTCTACCTCTAGGCGAATGTAACACATTACATATTGTCAAACAGCTGATATAGAACAGATCTTCCCCTACCTCCAGGCGAATGTAACACATGACATATTGTCAAATAGCTGTCACAGAAGAGATCTTCCCCTACCTCCAGGCGAATGTAACACATTTCATATTGTCGAACAGCTGACAGAAAACAGATCTTCCCCTACCTCTAGGCGAATGTAACACATTACATATTGTCAAACAGCTGATATAGAACAGATCTTCCCCTACCTCCAGGCGAATGTAACACATGACATATTGTCAAATAGCTGTCACAGAAGAGATCTTCCCCTACCTCCAGGCGAATGTAACACATTACAAATTGCCAAAGAGCTGACAGAGAACAGATCTTCCCCTACATCCAAGCAAATGTAACACACTACGTATTGAATGTAACACATTACATATTGTCAAACAACTGACAGATCTTCCCCTACTTCCAGGCGAATGTAACACATTACTTATTGTCAAACAGCTGACAGAGAACAGATCACCCCTACCTCCAGGCGAATGTAACACATTACATTTTGTCAAACAGGCGACAGAGAACAGATGTTCCCCTAACTCCAGGCGAATGTAACACCATACATATTGTCATACAGCTGAAAGAGTACAGATATTCCTGTACTTCCAGGCGAATATAACACATTACATATCGTCAAAAAGCTGACAGAGAGCAGATCTTCCCCTACCTCCAGGCGAATGTAACACATTTCATATTATCAAACAGCTGACAGAGAGCAGATCTTCCCTTACCTCCAGGCGAATTTAACACATTACATATTGTCAAACAGCTGACAGAGAACAGATATTTTCCTACCCCAGGAGAATGTAACATATTACATATTGTCAAACAGCTGACAGACAACAGACCTTCCCCTACCTCCAGGCGAATGTAACAAATTACATATTTTCAAACAGCTGACAGAGAACAGACCTTCCTCTACCTCCAGGTGAATGAAACACATTTCATATTGTCGAACAGCTGACAGAGAACAGATCTTCCCCTACCTCTAGGCGAATGTAACACATATCATATTGTCAAACAGCTGACAGAGAACAGACCTTCTCCTACATCCAGGCGAATGAAACACATTACATATTGTGAAACAGCTGACAGAGAGCAGATCTTCCCCTAGCTCCTGCAAAATTAACACATTACATATCGTCGAACAGCTGACAGAGAACAGACCTTCCCCTACCTCCAGGCGAATGTAACACATTACATATAGTCAAACAGCTGACAGAGAACAGATCTTCCACTACCTCCAGGCGAATGTAACACATAACATATTGTCAAACAGCTGACAGAGAACAGATCTTCACCTATCTCCAGGCGAATATATCACATTACATATTGTCAAACAGCTGCCAGAGAACAGATCTTTTCCTACCCCAGGAGAATGTTACCTATTACATATTGTCAAACAACTGAGAGTGTACAGATCTTCCCCTACCTCCAGGCGAATGTAACACATTACATATTGTCAAACAGCTGACAGAGAGCAGATGTTCCCCTACCTCCTGCGAAATCAACACATTAAATATTGTCAAACAGCTGACAGAGAACAGATCTTCCCCTTCCTGCAGGCGAATGTAACACATTACATATTGTCAAAAGGCTGACAGAGAACAGATCTTCCCCTACCTCCAGGCGAATATAACTCATTACATATTGTCAAACAGCTGACAGAGAACAGATCTTTTCCTAACCCAGGAGAATGTAACATACTACATATTGTCAAATTGCTGAAAGAGAACAGATCTTCTCCTACATCCAGGCGAATGTAACACATTACATATTGTCAAACAGCTGGCAGAGAACAGATCTTCCCCTACCTCCAGGTGAATGTTACACATTACATATTGTCAAACAGCTGACAGAGAACAGATCTTCCCCTACCTCCGGGCGAATGTAGCACATTACATATTGTCAAACAGCTGACAGAGAGCAGTTCTTCCCCTACCTCCTGCGAAATTAACACATCACATATTGTCAAACAGCTGACAGAGAACAGATCTTCCCCTACCTCCAGGCGAATGTAGCACATTACATATTGTCAAACAGCTACAGGAAACAGATCTTCACCTTCCTCCAGGCGAATGAAACACATTACATATTGTCAAACAGCTGTCAGAAAACAGATCTTTCCCTACCTGTAAACGAATGTAACACATTACGTATTGTCAAACAGCTGACATAGAACAGATCTTCCCCTAACTCCAGCCGAATGTAACACATTACATATTGTCAAACAGCTGACAGAGAACAGATCTTCCCCTACCTGCAGGCGAATGAAACACATTATATATTGTCACACTGCTGACAGAGAACAGGTCTTCCCCTACCTCCAGGCGAATGTAACACATTACATATTGACAAACAGCTGACAGAGAACAGATCTTCCCCTACCTCCAGGCGAATGTAACACATTAAATATTGTCAAACAGCTGACAGAGAACAGATCTTCCTCTACCTCCAGGCGAATGTAACACATTACATATTGTCACACTGCTGACAAAGAACAGACCTCCCCCTACATCCAGGCGAATGTAACCGAATAGCAGCACCCACTCCTTCGTGCGGCCAATGCGAGGAGAGCGATATCCAGTAGTATTATAGGAATCAATGTGTAGCCCCTTGTACTTTGGGTGTGTATAGCATCTGTCTGATAACCGGTGTTATTTGTGATGGCTGTATTAGTGGGTTACCCGAAATTCAGGTATGAACTGCATACGATCAATTTCAAGTGGTTTCTACTTTTTCTACCAATTGCTACCATCAACGACTCCTAGCCACGTACATGGGTGCTAGATGCTGCCGCAACCGACACCTGGCATCAAACATTGAAGATTAATAGAGTATTAATCAAATCTAAACTAGAAATTTATATTCACACAATTGTAGTTAGTGGAAGTTTATTTTACAAGACATAAAACTATGATATGGGCCCGCCGTTTTTACTTCCTCTCCGAAAAAAGCATACTGGTTCTTAAGGATATTGGTGTGAACTCTAAATGTTATTGACAACCTGGAGTGTCTTTAAGCTAATCTCTCTGTGCCATTCTTCCCATCTCTCAGAGTTCCTCTTCAGTTCACAGTATGAGCCACAACCCATATCATTCAGTATTTGACTCATGTACTCCAGTCTGGGTCTTCCTCTACAATTCTTGCCGTCTACTGTTCCCTCGATTATAATTTAAGGTAATATAATTCAGAATAGGACCCTAGGTACCCATAAGACCATTAGTACCTCTTCGCCTTAATGAACCTGATACGCCTGCTGCGTCATTAAGCTAATATCTCTCAGATTAGAGCACGTAGGTACCAACACAGACTGTGATCGGAAAGTTCATCTTAGGGGTATTGGACACCTGAAGTGTCGTTATGCTATCATCCTTCAGTTTAGAGCTCCTAGATACCTACCAAACTATGATATGATGGTTCCCCTTGGAGGTATTTTCATACTGGAGGGTTGGTAAGCTACTATCAGCCAGCTTAGAGCAACTAAATAACCACCCAGACTGAGAGCAGATAGTTCCTCTTGGAGCGTCATTAATCATATATCAGTCAGCTGAGAGCTCATAGATACCCAGCAGACGATGACTAACTGGAGTGTCTTTAAGGTAATATCAGTAAGATTAGTGCTCCTACCAACCCAAGCTGTTAGCAGATTGTACTTATTAGAGGTATTGACACAATATCTCCTATAATCCAACATGAACAAAACGTCAGAGCTCTTGACATAAAGGAAGCAATCGAGATACACTTAGCTTAAAGAAACAACCCCAATTATTTAAAGGAACACATTTTCATGGTGAGTTCACCCCTCTTCACTCTACTAGAAAACACTAGAAAAGGGATATTATTGAATTTAAAATTCAGTATCATTTGAGACGATGGTCTTTATTCATCTGTACATGAATTTCCTACGACGCATTTTCTGAACAGACATGATTTAATTTTTGGAAATGTATTTAATTATTTTATGACGTCTTCGATTTTGTTTAATTTTATTTTATACTGTTTTTGAGTCTTGAATGCCCATTTAAATTCATTTTGGAATAAATGAATTAGGCATCTTTATTGCAAGAAGAAATATTAGTAGTAGAAGAAATATGCGTTTATTATTTAAATATTAGATACGACGGTCTGGCAAGAAATATTCGTCATGAATAGGCAACGAAAATTTATGTATGCAACTATATAGAGGAATTTATTTCATTATTTGACTAACCATTTTACTTGAAAGAAAGCTTTGAGCTTTCTGTAAATGTAACTTTATTAAGAGAGATCTTCTTAGAAGGTATGATTTCATTCGACTTAGGAAATTATAGGGACAACCTTATTTCAGCCGCTATTGAATGTAATTCGACACTTCATAACATTTGTTTATATTAAAACCCAGTTTGTAACATATCAGTATGGAGAGACAATATAATGTATTTTTATTTCATGTTTAGCAACAGAGGTTTTTATGACAGAGTATCTATACTTAGTAAGTCTTCGATAGGTCTTTCCATAAGCAACTTCATTTTTTGTGAAAATGAGAACTGTATTATAACAAAATATATTTTTCTTAACAATGTAGTGCAGTTGTATCAACAACCTGTTTGAGAAACAGTAAATGCAAATACTACATTAAGGTTGAAAGAACCATTGAGTTTGTTAAAGATATACGAGGTAAGGTAATGCCGTAAATGACATTGTGTCAAAGTATAAGTACAGGATATTATATGAAGCAATACGAGGGTGTATTCCGTATTGACATTTACTGCATTATATTACTGTTGTGTTGAGATTCGAAACATTGTTATTGTGTAATGAAGTTAATTATTACTCAGATGAGTGAGCAAGACTCCTACATTGAGGGGTTAACGGTAGGGAGTAGGATGGGACGGTATTTGTGAAATGAAGTATAACCTTAGATTACTAACCTTTGTTAACGTTTATTAAACCAGGACTATAATAATCAGATGGCTTATCTTTATTGATTGATCATTGTAGACTTGGCATAGACATTTAAACCTGAGCTAGACAATGGCATAGTATTCTAAACTGAGATAGTATATTAAACTGAGATGGTAGAAGGAGTAATACTATTTTAAATAATAAACCTAAACATTAATCTTTGTTAATTTTAATAATCACAAGTTTTAGTAATTGTTTTAAACAATTAAACTTTACGTGATCGATTGTTGTAAATATTATAAACATTTCTTTAATAATCAATTAACTTTGTTGTAAATAATATACTTTTCAAGGGTATTTAAATTGCTTTACAGCATTTGAGAATGCAGCGATAGTCGTGTATGTACAGTTTTGTGTGGATTTGAATGAGAGAGTTGCAGATGATGTGAACAATTGTAAGTATGAGAGTGTATTTAAACGTTATATTTTGTGTGTAAGATTGTAATACTTCACATTTATGAAGAAGTTTTAACGATAGTAACAGAGTGGAGACACTATTGTCAGTGTGACAGCAGATTTACGTGTTGATTGAGGGAAGTCACCCAGCTGCGTGTGTTCAAGCAGGCTGTGAGGCGAGGCTCTCGCATAACGGAGCGAGGTATTATTTAACCGAGTCACAGGTGTTCTAGACGAACGGATTTCGGTTGAATGTAAACAGTCGCACGTGAATGAAGCACGCAATCTTAGCTCGTGTTAAAACATGTAAAAGCAAATAACTTTTGTATTTGGATTATTAGAAGTGCAGTAACCATCTGAGCTGTATAAATGTAACTGAGTGTATGTTATGAAGTCATTTGGACTTAGATATTAGTTATTGAGGGAGGAGAAAGGGCCTCATTTCTTTATTGTTATTGTTCTTTATTTATTGTTATAAATTTAGGATTAGGATTTTGTTAATTCATTTGATTTCGTTCTTTTTCTACATCGTGGTGTTGCGTGACTTATCTTAATTATAGTGGAGAGATTATGTTATGGTTCCCCAGATCAGGTAAGGCTTCCTTTTACCCTTATACTCTCTGAGAATAGGTAAGATCCTCACTTTACCGGCCAGTTTTTTTTTAACCATAACATGATCATTGCAGCTGCGTGTGATCATGCAGTGCTTGCTGGTAGGTCTTTGAGGGTTTTACTAGCCGGGAACTTTCAAGATTCTACGATCCTACCTATCTTCGCATTTCCAGCAAGAGGCCCCTTGATTTATACGGGTAGAGTATCAACCAAGAATGTGGTCGGAAGTTTCTTCTTTTAGGTATTGGCTCACCTGAAGTGTCTTTGGGCTATCGTCCTTCAGTTTAGAGCTCCTAGGTACCTACCAAACTGTGAGGTGATGGTTCCTCTTTGGGGTATTTTCATACTGGAGGGTTGTTAAGCTTTTATCAGCCAGTTTAGAGCAGCTAAGTAACCACCCACACTGGGAGCAGATGGTTCTTCTTGGAGCGTCATTAACCTAATATCAGTCAGCTTAGAGCTCATAGATACCCTTGCAGACGGTGACTAACTGGAGTGTCTTTAAGGAAATATCATTAGGATTAGTGCTGCTACCAACCCAAGCTGTTAGCAGATTGTACTTGTTAGAGGGATTGACACACTAGAGTGTCTTTAAGTTCATAGCATTCAGCTAAGATCTCCTTTAATCCATCACGAACATAAAGGCAGAGCTCTTGACATAAAGGAAGCAATTGAGATACACTTAGCTTAAAAAACAACCCCAATAATTTAAACAAACACACTTACATGGAGAGTTCACCCCTCTTCACTCTACTAGAAACAAAATCCCGTCAGAAACAAGACACAACATTACGATGTAGTCAAGCTAGATAAGGGACTAATAAGGGAAAAATGCTATTGGGTCAGGATGTACGATGTACCTTCTTATTTAACAAACCCAGGCCGGTACTAACGGCAGTATTAAAGGTGCCGAGACATTCACATTAGTCCGTTTGCGCTTGAGGAGGGCTTTTTAGATTATGTGTGGAGTTTCAAACAAAGTGTGTGCTAGTTGAAGATTAACCTGAAAACAGTAAAATACACCATATTAAAGTGATTAGACTTGGCAACTTACTACAGGTACATTTACACGAGGAAAACATGGCACTTAGGAATTCAATAGAGGGGAATAGCCCAACGAGATAAGGGACCCTCACACTCAGGAATTTCGCTTCAGTCGAGTGCAAACAGTGACCATCTGAACTGGTCTCAACAGGACCGCTTATGACTCACCCAGATAAGTAGCTTGCACAATACAATATGAATTGACCATTTACAACAACCACATATTCACTCCAAACAAGCAAATTCCGGAGTTCAACCACCACTTCCAGTATCTCAACTAAACATCACATAGACTACAACAAATATTGACGAGTTGCATTATCTCATTTAATACTGCAACTAAAAAAGTATATATATATCGTAAAAGTTATCACCCATACTTACAAACATATATTTTATAGCCTAAGTGTAATGGATCTCATGATGATCGCTTGACGATCAAAACTGGTCATCCAAGTGTATTTATTAATTGCATGTAATTTTTTTTAGGATTAAGGAATTGCCAATCTCATTTGGGTACAATCATGTTCACCGACTGAAAAGCATCAAACTTTGTTAACTATGGAACAACATGTCTGTAGGCTGCCTCAGAACGAGACGAACGTAACTCCAAACATTATCATTTTCAGGTTATTTCATCATTGTATGTAGAATTTGATTCTACATTAAGCCACAACAACTTGAGTTCGTGGAAACAACGCGTTTTGTATTTACTAAGGGTTGTAAGAACGTAAGTCCCAACCTATGATTGAGCCAGACAAACTTAAATCCGCTTACGTTATTGTGGTTCTGAAGCTTTAAGAATACATTAACACGCAAGTCCACAGTTGGACTTACGTTAGACTGGCTGAATTTTTCATGAGTAAGACATACTCTCAAGTCCTTATAAGGAAGCAGAAGAAGACGAAGAAGAGACTAAGCGGAAAATAGTATATTGATACAAAAAATGTTGTCACTCATGATAAATCTATAAAGCCTCTGTGCCATGCTAATTATAGTCCAAAATGTAATCAGAAGTTTATAGAGGAGCAGCGTTTGAAAATACACTCTAAGTTTTGAAATGCTGAGAGAAGCTGGGACTCAAAAAGACAATTTATAACGTCTTCTATACAAACAAAACCTGTTGTTAGGCAACGGATTCGAGATGGCACAAGAAAAAGCAAAACCGAGAGCCATATTTTTTTTAAACTTACATCATAAAGAGGAAGTAGTCTGCAAAACCTTAACCCAAGTCACGAATTATTTTGTTTTTCTGATTTACATAATTTTTATTTCTATCAATTTAAGACAACGTTAAACATTGCAATAAGAAGGAATTTCACAATTTTAGCACACAGTTTTTGAGATATGCCCCGTCCTCAAAATAGGACACTGGGATCATGGAGTACAAATATCTCATGTATTGTTCCCCATGGAAGTAATATATTCCTGTTTCACATTTGCCGATTTCTTTTATTCCTTGAGATACAGAGGGAAGCACTAAATACACAATGTTTTATCACATTTTTGGGAGTACGTCCTTGGTTTTCCCTTGCATTTTGGTGGAGCACAAAACCTTTGCTGTTGCCATCTTGTGAGGAAGTGGCCAGCACCATCATACCTGACATCTGGTATTATTTGAAAATGACTGGTTGGCATTGCTAAGGGACGTCCTACTGCCTTACGATCAGTATCAAGTTTTAGGTACAGAATGGCGATAACACGCTTGAAATTTAATAGATAAAGAGAATTGGATCCATGAATGTGTCTATATAAGATCCAAGTTTTATAACTGTCATGTCTATCATTCGTATAAACAGCGGCCAGTACCACTTCTTACCTCTCACAGCAATGTCATACTTCCCTACCTACCAATCATGGCAGTCAACACCTCCCAAATGAGTGATGTAGGTCTTAAAAGTTTTTGGTTGTCGTTTACCAACACCTTTTTTTTTCAAATATCTGTTCCACCTGGCTGCTGAATGAGGTGGAAGTATAGTGTCAAAGTTTGTGTCAATAGTGACACATTTGTTATCTTGCCAACGAATTAAGAGAACTTCCCCATTGAGATCAAACTGATGATCCTTTCCTTTCTGGTGGAAGCTTGTGATAGCCAGTAAATAACACACATCCAACAAACACTCTCACTCCATTAGCGCTTAGTACATATTCTTGATCATTCTTTAGTTGCGAGGCTTATCGAACAGTCATTCACACTGTGTTCGTTATTAGTACCTCACATAGCTGTTTGGGTGTCAGTGAACTGTATTCTTGCTTCAAGTGTTCGGATTTTCCATTTGACAGGTTTCCTTTATCTGGTAGTTTTGTAAACACTGCTTCCGATTTCCTCCAGTCCCTCGGTATGTCGGTCAAGCGAGATCGTTTAGAACTGCTCTTTTTTTCTTTAAAGAGCTGTTGATTTTGAGAGGTTTGATCCATACCTGCACTTATTTATGATGAGATATAATGAATTTCAAGTGTCCCAGGAACATCATGAATATCAGAAGTTCCAATTTCATCATCTGCACCTTCTTCTTCATCAGTCACCTCGTCTGCAGCAGGTGGGCACACAACTACATCAACATGATCCTGGTCCTCAGATGCAGATACTAGAAACTCGGATGAATGCAGTATGTCCACTATTTCCTCTAGTGTAAGAACATCTATCTATTGGAGGGACAGGAAATATAGCACACTAAGAACACTATCCACGAACATACAAGTACAATCATAAAGCCACACTTACCCCTATCATACATAGACAATTCCTGAATGTGTATTATGAAATACCAAAGATGAATTGTTTCTAAACAGAATAAATCTCACTGCTCACCGCTGTAGGTTCCTGGCTACTGCTTAGTGTAGTGACCGAGAGAGGCACATAGAAGTACTGTATTCTTGAAACTTTCCACCAATAAACTAGTCAGTCTGTTGTAACAAAGAATACAATGCCGATACTTATTCACAGGGACCAGTAAGCCATTGAAATAAAATCATACATCCTACACCTATGTCCCAGTGTCCTATTTTGAGGACACTAATGTTTAGACGCCATCAGGGCTTAACTCATTACAATAAATTCGCTTGTGATTATAAGTGATTGTTAAACCCTTCAAACTAGAATTATTACAAGAGTTGCGTAATGCTTGTCAACTAAGCTAAATATAGTTATTCAGGGAAACTCGTGTGTTTGGGTAACAGGCTAAGGAAGAGAAAAATAAAAATTCAAAAGAATATTAATATATATGGAATATTTTCGAGTGTGATCCGCAACAAGAAACTCCTTACTAAATATAGCACTTATTGAATTGCATGCAAAATGAAAATCATTTTCTTAAAATTAAAAATAATGCAATGTCCTCAAAATAGGACACTTTCAATTTCTGAAACGTTTATGAGAGTTACCTTAAAATGAGCCAGTGAGTTTGACAAACGATATTAGAGGGAAGCATATTCCAGCAAATAAATTACCAAGTGATAGCTTGGAGAGGATTAAAAATCACATTTCTAAGTTCCCTGTGTACCAAGGCCACTACAGAAGAGAAAGATCAAAACGAAAATATTTAGGCAATCATTTGAATATTTCTATAATGCACTCAATGTATGTAGATGAGAGCGGGAAAGAAACAGATAAGAAATGGATCTATTCCAAAGTTTTTAATGGCGACTTGAACTTGTCTTTCCACTTGCCAGTCAATGACACCGGTGATGTTTGCGAAGAACGAGACTGCCAATTTAAAAAAGAGAAACATGTTGCAAATGAACTCAAACTACAAAAGGAAAATCACCTGAAAAAAGCTTCACTTAGGTATGACCTAAAGAGGGTAGACAAGGTAAATGGTCTTGCTACTCAAGGTTTCAGAGTTATGTCTGATCTACAAAAGTGTCTTACAACTGCAGATTTGAAGAATTCCCAAAGATTTTACTCAAGAAAACTGTGGACATTAAACAGTACAATTTATGATGCCACCGTAGACAAAACTTGGGAAATGAAATTGCATCTTGTTTATTTACTTGAGCACATGAAGAGCTTCGAAATTCTGAAAAACGTACTGAAAACATATCAGTCTGGACTGATAACTGCAGTGGCCTGAACAGGAATATTAACATGATTGTTATGTACATATGGATGCCGGAAAAGGTTCCCACACTCAAAGAAGCCAACCGTATGTTCCTGCTTGATGGACATACTCTCATAGAAGTTGACGGCAAGCATAGTGTGATTGAAAGAGCAAAAAAAGCAAATAAAAACCCACACTATTTTCACCACAAGTGACTGGGCGAATTCTATTGCTTCACTCTCTAAAATGAACCCCTTTGTTGTGAGAAGGATGCGACTTTAAGACTTTCTACATTTTCTTTACTTAAGGAAAAAAGAAGCCTCGTTCGTTACCAGGAAGAAAAACTCAGATAATGGACAATTTTTAATATCGCATGCAGTGTGGTTACAGGTTCGTAATGGAGATACCAAGTTGAACTACAATACCAGTTTCAACGATGATACTTTTAAAACTGTCGATCTCAAAAGAAAGTGGAGAGAAGAAGGGATTGTTTTGCCAGCGGCAAACCCACCAATGAGATTAACCAAAAGAAAGATACGTAATGAGAAATACAGAGACCTCATGAATTTATTGCAATGGGTTCCTGAAGAGTACAGATCATTCTTTGAAAACATTCCCCATGGGGAAAAGGAAGGGAAATTCCCTTAGAATGACTCAACCGCTCTAGATTAGAAATTTTGGTTATAATCTGCAATTTTTTTCAACATTTAAAACCATTACACCATATGATGTATACAATTTTTGTTACAATAATTGTTTTGTAGTGTTTTTAACACACCTTGTCATAGTGCTAAATCCTTACCCTGGTTTTATAAGTACAGCCAAAAAACCGTAAGTCATGTCCTGACTGAATATTGCGATAATTCTAAAGGAAATACTAATAAAGGGGTAAACCCGTATTTCAATGCATGGCTCAGCAGAGATTAAAGGCATGTTTTATTTTCCTGTATTAAAAGCGGGATTCAAACCTAGGATGGGAACGGAGCTCGCAATTATAACAGATCATGTATGTTTGGAAACTCGTATTATTGTTATATTTTCCGTACAGCACAGTGCCAAGCGGGCGAGAAAGCAAGGCTAGCCCGGCCAAGGTCAATTGTAGGGGCGAGAGATGGGTTGTCTTTGTGAGCGGGGCATGTCGGCGATTTACTGAAGCTTTAATTAAGACATCAATACTGTTACAGAAGAAACGGAAGAATTAAGAAGTTCCCAGGAAATGTCTTATTATTTTAGCGACATTACCATCTGTTCTGATAGAAAGTTATGCATATTTATGTGATTTGGAATTGAAATGCTGATTTGAGAGGACTCATTTTTGTTGGCGGAAGGGTTAACGTTTTCCCAAGGAGAATGTGTGGTTTAATCAGCAGAGACACCTGAGAAGGAACATGTGATTGAACTCTTGACGCGTTCGGAGTAAGTCGTGGTGCGTGATGTAATTCTAACCAGGTCCAGGAGTGTTTAACTTAACCGTGTCTTCAACCTGAAGCACAGTGTAAAGTCGGGCGACTGGAAATAGTGAAACTGAGTGCTTTTGATTTCAGCATTAAGCAAAATTCACGTCATGTTAAGCGAATACAGGAATTATGTTACGCTAGTGGGATTTTCACGGAGGCCTTAAAGCACGCATATAAACAGTGGAGATTGTGAAACAAGACGCGGAGCGTTGTTATATATTCGCCATTTACAAGATTATCGAACATTGATGTCATACGAGGGATGCTCAGTAAAGCATTTCCTTCTAGAACATTGTTTCGACACTTCGAGAATTCCGGACTTATGAAGTGGATGTTACGCCATATGACATATAATATAACTAAAGAAACCAGACGAGGGAGGTTCATAGAAGTATTTACGAAACTTCGGCTGAAAATGGAATTTATAGCTTCAGTGTGGGAAATCGTATTGGAATTGGACATGAGTGCTGAGATGGAAGAGTAAATTTGAATAGGGAATGAGACCATGGGAAAATCTTGAGAAACCAATTACTGATTTTAAAAAATTTTGGAGAAATGCCAAAGCTACGCAATATAAATCTGCGCTATTATGAGTATGGATAAGAAGTTTCCAGAGCGTCAGTACATGGCTGTTTGAGGAGGAATAGATTACGTAGGAGGAGCAATATGGACCCAGCACAAATGCTTCGAAAATCCAGTTCGAGACCGGACGAGGTCGTACTTGGAAACCGGACCAGGCAATTTAGCAGAGGTTGGAGGCATGGAGTTCCAGTGGCTGTTCCTATATTACCAGGGATGGTAATATCTATGCCAATTCCTTCAGAGGGAGCTAAGATCATCGCAAGGTAGCAGTTTTTGCTGTAGAATTTTGGAAAAATCTTGAGTACCATTTTTCGATGTTTTATATTTGGATAATGTATTTGAATTTTCATATTGTGATTTGGAGTAGTGGTTACAGGAGCCGTTTGCTTTTTCAACGATTTTCACTGTGGCGATTTTCGGATTTTCCTTGGTGATATTTTCTTCCTTTTAGCTAAATTTTGGCTAGGAGATTTTCATGTCTCGATAGGTTTTGATATTATAGGAAACGATTTTAGAAGCGTTTATATTTTGCTGCGTTAGTTTTCCTTGTATTTTTGATCCACGTTTGCATCTCTGGGATGAATCGAATTCTTTTGCGAATATTTTGTCACTGCTGTCTGAGAACAACTGATTGCTGGAATGTGGGTTAGGGACATTCTAGACTTGTGACAGATTCGATAGAGGCTTTGTTAAACTGAACTATGAAAGCATGATTAAATTGTATTGTATATTATATTGTTATTTTTTCGTTAATACAACGTGAGATTACCTGTTTAATTAATGGACGTAATTTATAAATGCCGATTGGTGCATTTACGAATGACCAGAGGGAAGTGCGTAATATAGTTATTACATTTTGATGTCTGATTTTTATAAAAATTATGCTTTGGTGAAATGTTCAATACAAGCTCTACATCTTTCGAAATTGTATGCACAGTCGTAATTAAGGGGGAACGCACTGTCGATTATTTTATGGCATTTTGAGAATCGAATGCTTTTGAAATGGAACGCCAATCTGTCAAGGTGACGATGGGAATGTTTAAAAATGCATGATATTATTGAAGTAAATTATTAATGTGGAATAATTAGCGGAATATGATATGAGATGCCGTTTAAGAACTGAATCTTGACAGGATCAGTTATGATACAGTTTGTGGGAGATGTGGTTCCCTATGCATTTTGTTGAGAGTTGATTTAATTGAATGCTGCGTTGTTTAATTATCAAGTGCTATGCCAGGCTTGTATGATTGTTGAATGAACATGAGTTTTCAGCAGTTGTGATGTGGACAATTTACATTGTTTTTATTAATTATTGATCCTGATTAAAAAGGTTTTAACATGAGCTAGACTTAATTGGACAGCTTTATGTCCCACATTTCGCCATATTAGAGTAGTGTTGTGAAAATAGTTGCTGTTCCGAATTTTTACTAAATCCAAGTTGATCTATGGAAGTGAAATACACGTTCACTATCCGGAAGGACATGAGTGTCATATTAAGCGTATATAAGTTGTAGGAGAGGATATCAGAGATTACCAGTTATATAAATTAAGAATATATATATATATATATATATGTTTAGCTTTGCTTATTTTTTTGTATCAGTTCACATGATTTCAGTTAGGGATTATCGATCTCAGATTTAATTATCTCCGATGGTAAGGTTTGGGAGGATCAGTTCAGTTTTTTATGGTGCACTTGGCATTGTGAAATCTAGACTTTTAGAATGTTTGATATTTATGGCGAAATACATTTTGTTGTGGAAAGAGACGTCAAGAGCGACATTTTTTAAATGTATATCGTCTTCTGAATAAATCCCGAACACGAGTTTTTCGTTTGTTCGACTTTCTATTTTAATCTTCGTTTTCTGATTTTTCTTAGCAAATGAACGTTGTTCTACGGGACCTACAATTGATGCCCACCAATTTTTGACCTGTAATCTCCCGAGATAATTGAGTTTCTCAGCTCTATGGGAGTTGTATTTTTTTCTGTTTCTTGTCGTTTTCGTCGAACAACTTTAGAAGGAGAGTAGTTTCTATCCTTTTTGTCAGGCATTTTCTATTTGCGGTTGATCTAGCCGGGGGCCGTGATCAGTCGGTGATCCTGCCCATCTTGGATTCTGACAAATAGTCCCCATAAAAGGGCACAGTATATACAACTTTAACAATGGCAATATTGTTTTGCAGGCTAATTCAAGTGTTAGCTCCGCAGTCAGACATAGAGTTCATTTTCTACAGTTTGTATACACTCCTGAAAAGTCGGCATAATGTGACATACGTGAGTCTGTTTCCGAGGTACAGATGTGTATCTTCAAATTACATTTTATAATAAAGTTATTCCTCATACACCTTACGAACGTCACTTTAGAACACTATGAATCATCAATGTCTCCACATGTATGAGGGATTAGATGACTATGGACCAACAAGTGTGTCCTCAAAAATCTCTCCGTAGTAAAACTTACTTCGCCAGTAGTACATGAATTTCGCTTATGACCACTATGGATCATTATGTGTCTCATCCAACTGCTTTTGAAGGTAATCATTGCTCCGAATCTACCAGAGGAATATGGCGTTAATCTACCATGGTAACTCTTCATAGTACCCTTATAAATAACTTTGCCTCCGCATGAACTACATTGGTTTTGCTTTATACCACTACGGATCATCAAGTGGGTATTCAGGATATATTTGCGAGTAAAGTTTGCTCTTCATTTACCACAGGATTCTGACTTGAGACTATTATAGAACATCACGTGTGCCTCAAAAAAACTTTCTAGTAAAGTTCGCTCCACATGTACATCACGAATGTGGCCTATGGCAACTATGTATGGACGTGTTTCTTTTCAATTTTCCTTTCTCAGTAAAGTTCGCTCTACATTTTCAGAGGAATTTAGCTTTTAGAGCACTATAGACCACCATCTTTGTCTTCAGGGAACCTGTACGAGAAAAGTATTTCCACTGTTATAAATGATCATGTGTCTCCTGAAAGAGCCTTTCCCAGTAACGTTTCCTCCGCATGTATCACAGGAAGAAGACTTTATAGCACTATTGATCATCATGTGTGTCTTCGCCTTTCGAAGTATAGTTTGCTCATCATGTATAACAGGAATAAGGCTTTACACCACGACGCATCTCCATTGTTTGTTTAAATTGGCTTTATGAGTAAATCTTGCTTCGCATGTACCACTAGAGTTTGGTATTAGACCACTATGAATCATGATGTCTCTCTTTAAACTGCCTTTCTCAGAGCACTCGCATCTACAAGCACCACAGGAATACGGCTTCGTACTACTATTGATAATCATGTGTCTTTAAACTGGATTTCTCAGAAAACTTATCATAGGAATGTGGTATGATACCACTAAGGATCATACTGTGCCTCCTTAGGTCAACTTTCCAATTAAAGTTTGCTCGCGTCAACTACAGAAATAAGTTTATAAACCACTATAGGTCAAAACATGTTTCTTTAAACCACCTTTCTCAGTAAGCTATGCTCTACATTTTTTACAGGAATAAGGCTTTATACCATTATTAGTCATCATGAGTCTCGAGTGTTAAAGTTTGCTCCACATGTACCACAGGAATTTGGCTTGAGACCACTATGCATCATGTGTTTAATCACACTACCTTTCTCAGTAAGAATGCTCCGTAGGAATGACAGGAATAAGGCCCTACACTATATGGGTTATCACATGTTTCTTTAAAGTACGTTTCTCAGTAAACTTTTCTCCACATGTTCCACAGGAATAGGGCTTAAAACCACTATGGGTCATCCTGTGTCTCTTCAGGTGATCTTTCCGAGCAAACTTTTCTTCGCATGTATCACAGGAATAAGGCCTTGCGCCACTATGCATCATAATGTGTCTCTTCAAGTGATGATTTTGAGTAAAGTTTGCTCCGCAAGTACGACAGGAATGTAGCTGGAGACCAATATGACGCATTATATGTTCAATTAAACGGACTTTCTCACTGAACTTCGCTTCGCATATATCACAGGAGAAACGTTTTGTACCATTATGGATCATCACATGATCCTTCAACTGACTTATGCGAGAAAATTTCGCTCTACATGTACCACAGGAATGTGGCTTCAGACCACTATGAATCATCATGTGTCTGTTTACACTACCTTTCTCAGTAAACTTAGCTCCGCATGCTTCACAGGAATACGGTTTCAAACCACTATGAATCATCATGTGTTTCTTCAGGTCACCTTTCCGAGCAAAATTTCCTCCGCATGTTTCACAGGAATGTGGCTTCACACCACTATGAATCATCATGTGTTTAAGCTTCCTTTCACAGTAAACTTTGCTTCGCATGCATCACAGGAATACGGCTTCAAACCACTATGAATCATCATGTGTTTCTTCAAGTCACCTTTCCGAGCAAAATTTCCTCCGCATGTTTCACAGGATTCAGGCTTCAAACCACTATGAATCATCATGTGTCTCTTCAGGTCACTTTTCTGAGCAAACTTTGCTCCGCAGGTTGTGCATATATATGTCATCTTAATTTTCTTACCATTTTGATTGAGTGAGACTCTTGTTAAAGTATTCTCTGAATTGTGGTCGTTTCTGTGGAGAATTTATAATGTTAGAATTAGTAAAATACTCACTACCATTATAATACCAAACATTTTATAGCACAATTCCGGATAAGTATATATTAATCCTCTGTATTCATAGACATAGATATAAGAGCCGAGATGTAATGCGTATAGTGATGATCGGAAGTAGTCACCCAGAGGTTGCTAATGTAGTTTGGTTCAGGGAATAACAACCTTTACAAATTCGATACAACCATGTTGACCAACTCAAAAGCATTTTATTTCGCTATGTTAGATGATCAAGGGAAACGGAAGAAAAACATTAGGTTCGAGAGATCTAACTAGTGATAACGTAACAAGTGCATTTTGAGCAATTTGCATTTATTTACAAGTTTCCTTGCAAACTAGCAACTGAGCTCGTATCAACTCTTAAATGTAGTGTTGCTCGTACTGTCGATATAAAATATATAAACAATACTGTTTTTTACTGTAAGTCGGTGGTTTTGGATTTATAGTTCTTACGGATGAACGTGTTAATACTTTTATAGCAAAAAAAAAAGCACTTGTGCTAGTCAACATGATCTTCCAACGTCTCGATTAAGTGGATAAGTAAAAATTGGGTGCTGCTCTAAACTATTAAGTACGAGAGTTGAGGAAAAGGAGGGATCCTATCTACGGGGTATTTGAATTGGCAACCCGCAGTACAGGGACAAGGCCATGCGCACACCCGTACGAGTAAGAGCAGAGAAAGTCGTGTGAGGGCTCAAACGATAGGAAAAATCTATTCCACCCTAAATTTAAAAATATCCACACTCCCGGGGAAATAGGAAAATTTTAAAGAACTTGAGCAATTATGGCCCTTCCAAGATGGCGGGCTTTTCAAACTATATGGAACATGCCTCCATCCCACCAAACACCCTCAGAATTTCCTAAAATCGCCAACTGAGTTTTTCAAATTTTATTAGATTTTACACAAAAGTCCGGCATTGCTTAATCTAACTTGCGCTCATTTTTGTTGACTTACTTTGGTCAGTTTCTGTTCCCTTCCAACTTATTTATCGATGCATTTATTATTTCGTATTTATGTATTTATAATTATTTATTGTGAAAATGAGTAGGGGTTGCTTTTGGAGGTGTAATGAATTTTTGTCCTGTTTAATAAAATGACTTTTTTATTGCTTATTGCCTTGTATCTTAACAATGCCATGGTTGATTTTTTCAATGAACTGCCGACAGCGCATCGTTATGAACTATCTAAAATCACGGTCCACTGGATGCGAGCTGCACTCTCCAAGGAGCTGAAATATTAGTCCATACATACTCATAGCAGAATATTAGCATGAATGATTATCGATTTACCGATTTTTAAGGACGTTTCCAAGGGTAGGTGAGGTTCGGAGTGGTTTCCACAAAGACATGTAACATGAAACCCAGCTGCCCACGACCGGAGAGCCCAAGCGGTCGATCCAAGATGGCCGCCGATGGATTATTTGTATTATTTTTTATTTATTTAATGTTTATTCATTTATTATTATTACTAATATCCGATTTGGCCAACTATGGACCACGTTACTTCAACCGCTTCCGTCCCTGAGCTTTAGTTCTATCCAAGTATTCCCGCATGAATTTTCGGTGAGCCTCCTTGCCTTCTAGAGTCCACTTTTTCCCTGTTTTCAGCTTTGGCATTTCTGAGATTCGCTGGTGTATTCCAAGATTTCTCTGAAGAGGAGCACGTTCCTGGATGTCTTCAAACGTAATCCCTACCTCCAAAAGATCTCTTTCAATCTTGGTTAATCAAATTCCCTACGTTTTCTTGTTTACAAAGTGGGAAAAGACGCGGTTAGTCAGTTTCTGAGAGTTCATGGGTGTTATGTGGCCTTATAAATTGATCCTCCTTTTCCTTATGTCTGTTGTCCTTTCCACACTTAGGTAGAGTTCGCTATGTGGCGCCTCCTGAACTTCCATTTTCCCTGATTGGTCCCAGTATCTTACTTAGAATTTTTCATTCTTTAGCCTCTACCTTTTCAATCAAGCCTTTCCTGTTCAAAGCAAGGCATTCTCCTGCGTACAGGATTGCCGGACGAATAACTGACAATAAGGTCTAAGCTTGGCACTGAGGGGCACTGATAGTTAGTTGGAATGCCAATTTCACCTTGTTGATCCTAGATGTTGATGCTTCTTCCTCAGAATTGTTTGGTGATATCCACTCACCTAAGTACTTAAACTTCTCTGTCCGCTTGATTATTCCCTGCTCTACAATTAACTCTCCGAGGGCTAGCTCGATGTTAGTTATAAATTCCGTTTTCTCAAAGGAGATTTGGAGGCCAGGGTTTTGAGTTGGTTGATTTCCTTGTAGCAGTTTTTAGGGAATCAGAGAAGATCGCCAGATCATCTGCAAAAGCTAAGCAGTCAACTGTGTGATCTATTCTCTTGTAGCCTATTCTGAGTCAATTCCTAATCCCTCCATTACGTATCTCTTTGCACCATTCTTGGATGGCATTTTCAAGTGCGCAGTTGAAAAGTAGAGGCGATAGACCATCTCCTTGCGTAACACCTGTCTTGATATAGAAGGCGTCTGAAATCTCTCCCCTGAATATCACTCTAAAGGTAGAGTTGGTTAAGGTCTGTCGAATGATTGTCCTCGTTTTGATATGTAAGCCGATTTCCTTTAGAAGTTGGAGGGGGGTATGTCGATCAATAGAATCGTAGACCTTCTTGAACTCGACGAAGGTCACCACAAACTTCCTGTTCTTAAACTTCTGATATGAAAGAATAGATTTAAGTTTCGTTATCTGCTTGGCACTTGAGCGTCCTTTTCTAAAACCTCCAAGATATTCTCCCAGTTGTGAGTCGAGTTGATATTCTGCTTGGGTCAGGAATGCTTTTGAGAGAATTTTGTGTGATATCGAGACGCCTCGGTAATTGTTTACAACAGCTTTATCACCTTTCTTGTGAAGGGGATAAATTAGTGCTGATGTCCAGTCACTTGGGAATTTCTCTGTTTCCCAGATCTCTTGAATGATCTCTGTCAGTCTGTCAATCGCCTTATCACCTGTGAATTTATTATGTAATATGTATTTATTATTAATATTTATTTATTAATTTTTACTATTTATAATTTATTTTATATTCATTATTAATTATTATAATTATTATCCAACGTGTAGGTTCACATTATCATGACGGCTATGCGGGTAGCGGCATGTGGGGCTCGCTCCAGGTAACGTCGTCGTCTCAACAAGAATACCTGTCGAGAGTTAACGAGCCAGGCTATTGCAGGTGGCGGGTGTCACGTTACCGTTTCAAACAAGACCAAACATGTTGCGTGACGTCAGAGGGTTTTAGTCATCCATGTAACGTGGACAAATGAAATATTTATTTATTTATAATTATTATTAAATTTTTACTTATTTATTATTATTATTTAATTTTTATTTATTTATTACAAGCTGTACCCAGAATGCGTTGCAATGCCAATCAAAGAAAGTGTTAACGTTATAATTTTGTTCGTTGAAGTGATTTTGGGTACACAATGTTACATCAACCGCTCGGGCTAACCTGTCGGGGCAGCTAGGTATCATGTTACATCAATCGCTCGGGCTATCCTGTCAGGGCAGCTAGGTATCGTGTTACATCAACCGCACGGGCTATCCTGTCGGGGCAGCTAGGTATCATGTTACATCAACCGCTCGGGCTATCCTGGCGGGGCAGCTAGGTATCATGTTACAACAACCACTCGGGCTATCCTGTCGGGGCAGCTAGGTATCGTGTTACATCAACCGCACGGGCTATCCTGTCGGGGCAGCTAGGTATCATGTTACATCAATCGCTCGGGCTATCCTGTCGGGGCAGCTAGGTATCATGTTACATCAACCGCTCGGGCTATCCTGGCGGGGCAGCTAGGTATCATGTTACAACAACCACTCGGGCTATCCTGTCGGGGCAGCTAGGTATCATGTTACATCAACCACTCGGGCTATCCTGTCGGGGCAGCTAGGTATCATGTTACATCAACCGCTCGGGCTATCCTGTCAGGGCAGCTAGGTATCATGCTACATCAACCGCTCGGGCTATCCTGTCGGGGCAGTTAGGTATCATGTTACATCAACCGCTCGGGCTATCCTGACGGGGCAGCTAGTTATCATGTTACATCAACCGCTCGGGCTATCCTGTCGGGGCAGCAAGTTATCATGTTACATCTACCGCTCGGGCTATCCTGTCAGGGCAGCTAGGTATCATGTTACATGACTGCGGAAACCACTCCGAACATCACCTACACTGGTCAAGTTCCGTCAATAATAAAATACTGAAAATAGATAGTGGGGAGGGACACCTTTCGTTCAAGCCCTCACGCACCTTTCTCCGATTGCGCGTTTGGGTGATATCCGCTATTTTCGGAAATCTCGGTTCGATGACTTTGTAGTTGTTCAATAATCGATAAATAGATAATCAATAAATATAAATAATAATTAAATACGAGGGTTGGAGCAAAAGTCATGGCAACTATTCTTTTTCTTGTAGATATGTGAACGGATCACAAACGTTTATGAGTCGTATGGACGTTCTGCAGGCATATTGTGTATGCAGACCAACAGATGGCTCTGTGATAGCTGGTAATAGCGCAGCGAGGGCTGCAAAATCAGTCAGTTGGTGAGGGTCGTGCGAGATGGATGTAACCCGTGTTGAGCAGCGCGCTTCCTTCAAAATAGCCGTTCTCCCAGGGAGAAATGCGATGGAATCTCACAGTGAATTAGTGAAAGCCTTTGGAAATAATGCCCTACCATACCGTACAGTAGCACGGTCGGTAGGAAAGTTTCAGCAAGGACGTGTGTCAACCAGTGATGAGCAACGTTTGGAACGAACTGTCAGTGTGCGGACCGACGTGGCACGTGCCGTCATCAAGCAGCTCCTGGATAAAGACAGACGATGGACGCTACTGGAGTTAGAGACGGCAAGTGGCATCGAGAAACGCACCGTCTACAGGATATTGCGTTATGAGCTGCAACTACGCAAAATTGCATCGCGGTGGGTCTCGCATGCACTGACGGAAGTTCAAAGGTGGGTGCGCTATGCAATATGCTCCGATCACCTTGCACGCTGGCAACAGGACGGCGATCAATTCTTGTCACGAATAATCGCCATCAATGAATTTTGGGCCAGGGCATACGAAACAGAACTGAAACGTCAGTCCGCGGAGTGGCGACATGATGCATCACCAAGGAGGCAGAGTTCCGTCAGAATCCTTCCTCCGTCAAATTGATGGTGATCGTCACGTATGACGTCGGGGGTGTCATTGTTTGCCACTTTGTTCCACATGGCAGAACTGTGACCGCACAGTACTAAAGGGACTTCCTGATGCGACAGGTACAACGTGCCGTTCGGAAGAAACGTCCGGATCTTGTGGACAGTGCAATAATCCTGCACGACAATGCAAGGCCGCGTAAAGCAGGATGTGTAGGGCAGCTACTGCGACGTTGGTGATGGGAAGAATTGGAGCACCATCCGTAATCTCCCGACAATTCACCCTGTGACTTTGACCTCATTCGAAAGATTAAGGAACCACTATGTGGTAGGCGGTTTGCAACACGAGAGGCCATTGCTAATGCTGTACGCGAACAGGTGACCCGATTCTCACTTGGTGCGGCAAATACTGAGGCAGATGGTATTATGCGCCTCCCACATCGTTGGCAGCGTGTGGTGACAGTAGCAAGGAACTACTTTGAAGGTCTTTGGGTCCAGGTTTGTCATGTCAACTGTATGTGTACTGTGTTGTCATTCTCTTGCACTGTGAAGGCCATATTGCCCTGTATACTACCATAATAAATTACGATATTGCAGTGCTATTCATTGTCCACACATGTAGTTAACACCTTGTCCATTCTTCTGTATATGTCACATTCTCCAACCGGACTGGTATATTCATGACAAAAAATAGTAGCCATGACTTTTGCCCCAACCCTCGTTTTAAATAATAAATAAATCGATGCATAAGTTGGAAAAGAACACAAACTGACCAAGGGAGGTCAACATGGATGAGCACTGCGAAAGTAAGTGGAAGCAATGGTGGACTTTTTTATTAATTCTAAATCAATTTGGAAAATCTCTTTGGAATTTTAGGGAAATCTGGGGTGGGGATGGCGGGGGATGGGGGTAGGGAGTAGAGAAGGGGGGTATGCAAGAATCTACCATAACGTTTGAAATCCCATCTTAGAGAAGGCTAGGTGCGCATGCGTACTAATAATCCTTAATTACGCCGGGGGTGCGGGTAGTTCTATCTTAAGGGAAAATAGACGTCCCATAGTTAGAGAGGATGGAGCCCCTTCGTTCGATCCCACACACGACTTCCTCCGATTACTCGTTCGGGAGTTCCCCGACCTTGGCCCCGGATGTATCGCGGGTTGGCCATTCAGGGGCCCTGGGATAGGACCCCTCTACTTATGAGCACGGGCAACTGAACAAGTAACTAGCGATGTTCATGCGACAAAAATTAATTCGCTACATAATAGCTTAGTTGGAATTTATTATACTTCACTATTGAAAACCTTACGAATGAATGGAGAGCACTATTTAGGGCTACACCCAATGTGTAGATATGGATGATTGATTTACCTGGCACATAGTACATATAGTGTGGTCTGTTATAATGTACAGAAGGTGGCAACCGTTTAAGAACCACACTACACAGCGCAAACTTATCCAACTCTCGGCATACCAGTGCATGCCTCCCCTGTAGCGTCCCACATTTTAACTGGCACGATTTATTCTGAACGTTTTCTTTTATCACAACAATGGCTTTAACTCCCGAAGTGGTATTTAAAAATTCTCTACATGTATTTGCAATCCAATTGGATTACACTATGTACACAGTATTTCCAAAATAATTTCTGGGCCTCTATTGACAATTGTTGTGTATGAATGCGAGTTAATTGGGCGTTACGATATGTAATTAATTATTTTCTTAAAGAAATTACAATTAAACTTCGTCAGTCTTGGGCCGTGGAGTGAAGTGATTGCTTAACTGTTGAGAATTTGTTCCCAAGCGGATGACAATGGCTGATGGCTTGACCTGGTATACATGTTTTGTGTCGATGGGATCAACTGGACTTGTTCACATCCTGATGATTGGGTTTTAACGTACTGTAATCCAAACTTTCCTTTGAAGGGTTATGTTTTGAAATTCATCCTCCACGGTGGTAATGTAATATTACGTTAACTAACCACTTACTAAATGAGAAAAATGGAAAACAGTTCTGTGAGCCACAGGAGAGACAGCCGCAACACATCCTACCCTCAACTCCTTTATAAAACACATTCCCACGAAGAGGATAAATATAAGGCAAACGAAAGAACATGTTGTTTGTACGTTTAACACTTACTCATTTAAGGGATTTCCTCTTTCATCTGCTTCTTCATTCTGATTTTCTTCTTTTACATCCTGGGAATAAGATGGAATAATTTATGTCAGTGTTATCACCTCATGCATTTACACAAATCACAACCCATGTAATTGTACAGCACTGCTCAGCTGAAGTGAAGATATATTCGCTGAATGACTTTCTACTGTCCATCACATCCTAGTGCTAGAGATAAACTTTATACAGATAAGTGGTAATAATCCCCAGATCTGAAACTTATAATACACTTTTGGATACCAAGTTACACGTAGAGTGAATGAAAATGCTAAGATCAGTGCCATAATGGAAGAATTAGCTTTAAGGATTGAGGACAAATGAACTTTTACTTTTAATTATTTTAGCCGTAAGACCAAAAGAAGGGGGTAGACGACAATACAATAGACCATAACACGTCCTACGGTCCAACACGTGCTAGTGTATGGGAGCACACAGTTTGCAAAGAAGATTATAGCAGCTAGTAACTCTAAGAATTATGTGTCTGCTAGTGTACGGGAACACACAGTTTGCAAAGGAGATAAGAGCACGCTAGTAACTCGAAGAATTGTGTGTCTGCTAGAGCACGGCAGCACACAGTTTACGAAGGATATAAGAGCAGCTAGTAACTCTAAGAATTATGTTTCTGCTAGTGTACAGGAGCACACAGTTTGCAAAGAATATAGGAGCAGGTACTAACAGCCAAACGCTTCCGTTTGTGGTCAACATAATTGTGAGAAAACAACGCTAAATCCCTAATTGTTATTAGGAGATAAGGAGATGTCTTGGAAATCATGACGTTTCTTACCTCATTCAGATCTGAAGATGATGCTTCTGTTTTGATGCATGTAACAATCTCCGGAATAAAAGATTCCTCAATCTTAATATCTGTGAGATGGTCTGTATCGTCCTGCAAAGAAATGATTGTTTCACATATATGTTATTTACGCAGGTTGGAATATATCTTACAGATGGCTTGTAAGGTTGCTCTGAAGGAATCAAGGAATGAAATAACATACTGAAGGTAATTCAACCCCGCATTCATAGTTTTCTTTCGTCCATAGCCGCATGGCAGAGAAACTAACAGTGTTTGTGTAGTTTTTGTCAAAAAGCATTACTGTTACATTCGCAAAACGCAGGCCTAGCATATTGTCACTAGCATTGAGTGTGTGTGTTGTGACTTTGCGGCGTAGCTGCAGTTACTTAGAGTTACCATATAACGTTAGTAAGGACAAGCAACGTTGATGCATTTTGGGTTAAGATAATCCGCACCCAGCGTTGACAAAACAATTTTTGATTTCGAGGATACCAAACGGAGGGAACGATAAACAAATAGGGGTTTATTTGTAAGTACAGTGGCAGCTACTTGAAGTCTCATTTCATATAAATTCACTTGTAATACATAATACATGAGTCATTGTTGTTATCAAGATGATTACGCAATGAGTTAATAAATAGAGAACTGAAAAAGAATAATTTTAAAGATAACAGCTTAAGAGCTTTTCTGAGGGTATATGCTGCCCGTAGTCTAATAAAATGCTAAGAAACTCCTCCATAGACAATCTGTGGGGAGTTTTCCGCGAAGACTTCGTGCCAGTCGAAAACAAGACACATATCTCTTTCTTCTTCGTTCAACCCTCCTAGAAAAAAGAAGAACCCTTAACTATCAAATATGTGTGCAACATTGGGGGCTATGATGAAGATACTGACAGTCACAGCTAGCAGTGGAGGATCTCTTCAAGGGTGGACCGTCAATATATTCTCAGCCATGGCTACCTGCGGAGAGAGGCATCAAGGTGGGAGGAGGACCAACATAATTTTGACAGGGCAAGCAGTGAAGGTCGCCCCAAGCCTCATGTCAGTGTTCGGACACTTCTGATCTCTTAATTTAGATTTGCAATAAAAATCCTACGCGCTCTCGAACACACATGTGTCCCGGGCCAGTCTAGGATTTGACAGGGGGTATCATTTTCAGGGAGTAGTATAGATCGCAATACATTTCCGTATAAAATTCCCTTAAGAACAAAATGGCGGCGTTGATGACGTGATCGACGATGTCACGAAATACACTAGATAATTTTCTAGTAAGCTTACGGGAAACTCCTGGGGAATCGGCGGTTTAGGGTGGGGGAAAAATAAACAGAAATCGGCTTTTACAATAACCCGTTGAAATTTTTGCAATTACCTAATATTTACAAAATAAGTATCCACATCTTTACTTGACCTACATCGAAATTTTGGCATTTTGGCTTATATTTACAACATATGTATACCCATCTTTACTTGACCTATATAGGTTATCTGGTAAAGATCCTGATACACATGTCATATCCAAGTGTTACTATAAATTGCAAAAATGTATATGTGTATCAGGATCTTTACCAGACATTCTTTATGGTAAAGATGGGCATACATCCCTATGTATATTATAATTGTGAAAGTTTGTGTGTGTGTCCGTCTGTTAATTTGTTACCTCTTAACGCTAAAACGGCTGGACGGATATGGATGAAATTTGAAATAGAGATAGCTTAAACCCTGGATTAACACATAGGCTGCCTTTCATCCAGAAATGAGTCATTGTTCCCGTGAAACGGGCAACATAATTGAAAAGTCGCCAAAAATACTCAACTGGGACAAAATATTGGAGTTGTCACATAAAGACCGGACATAGCTCATTTTATGCCCATCGATGCGGAAACAATACTCGGTAAGTCTCTATGGGACACCGAAAACCACATTTCAAGGCTCTAAAACCAACACTTTTAAAGATATTCCCAGAAAACTATCTGCGCTCTGATTGATGAACTAATCGCAAGTCCATATCCATGGCATTAGTACCCTCTGATAAACGAATCGCAAGTCCGTGTCCATGGTAACACTAGCTCAAGACATGGCATCCAATTTTCTATCTATCCCTGTAAGAGGCAATGCCAATCCATTTATTATCTAAAACACGATAGACTGGCTCAGCGGTAACGTTCTCGCTTGCTGGGCCCAAGGTTGCAGGTTCGTATCATTGCGCAGTCAGCTAGCATTTGAGGATGCACAAATGCAACGGAGTCGGGTCGGTAAATTTACTGGCACGTTAAGGATCCCCTTCGGGGCACAATTCTAGCACATCGGTGTTTCTAATAGCCAGAATAATTAAAAGGAACGTAAAACCAATAACATTTTTTATTAAAACACCATAAGAACATTAGAAATCTAAGCGGTCGTCCCTCTTTCAAGATATATCTACAGTATATCATAATTTAGAAATAAATAACTTTCTGTTTTAGAAATACAATTACGAAAATTAGTGTGAGATAGCGCCTTAAATACCACCTTTAATTTATAAACACTACAGTAGCGGCTACTAAATAAAGGTAGCGATATAGCTACGTCCAATTTCACAAACACTGGGTTCACAAATACCGTATAGTTTAGTACAAATATCAGTCTGCCGTTATGTCAGTAGTAACAAACTCTGAGGCGGCTATTGCCGTTTCCGTAATACTAAAGACATCCCGCCGTCACATACAGCAATGTGCACTTACGGAATTGTGAAACAGTCTATTTTACTGAAAATAATTTCCATGAGCGAGTATCCACTCCGCCAAAAACCATACTCACTACCTTTTCCAAAATGAACACAAAACATGATTTTGAAAGCACTCTTCTGTATGTTGAGGTACAGAGATATTACACATGGAAAGATACAAGAAAATGTTGGCAAATCTGAGTTCAAGGATCTGCTGTACAGAATAGGCCTTGTGTTAAATCTGCAGAAGCTTTCGTTACAGGTTATGCGGCCCATGTTCGTAACATGGAATGTTTTCCTTTGAATAAGCATCTACACCATATGCGAGGGCAACGCATTTCAAAGATCTCTAAAAATACAATAATCAGGAAATTGTAGAAAAATGTAAAAAGAGAGTGAATATTCAAGGAGAAATAATTTCAACTCTAAGATTTGCTGATGACATCGTCATCTTGTCCGATACGCCAGAGGATTTTAATGAGTTTTTGAATGGTATGGAGTCCCTCTTGAGGAAAGAAATCAAGATGAAAATTAATAAATGAAAAACAACAACATTCGAATGCAGCCCAAATGAATCACAAACCTCTATGGACATCAAATTTGCAGGTGAAACGCTTCGGGAAGTAGGAGAATTCTGTTACTTAGGAAGTAAAATAACCAGTGACGGACGAAGCAAAGAGGATTTAAAAAGTAGGTTGGCTCAGGCAAGGAAAGCATTTCTACAGAAAAGGAATCTGTTGACATCGAGTATATATTTAGGTATTAGGAAGTCATTTTTGAAAGCTTTTGTCTGGAGCGTGGCACTATAAGGAAGTGAAACTTGGACTATTGGTGCATCAGAAAAGAGAAGAATTGAAGCGTTTGAATTGTGGTGTTACAGGAGAATGATTAAGATCAGATAGGTGGATAGGGTAACAAATGAAGAGGTATTAAGACGAGTGGGAGAGGAGAGATGCTTCTGGCGTCTGCTAATGAAGAGAAGAGATAGGTTTGTAGGACACATATTAAGACACCCAGGAATAGCAAGCTTAGTTAAGGATGGGAGGGTCGAGGACAAGAACTGTAGGGGTAGACCAAGGTTAAACAGATTACCTCGGATGTTGTGCGTGGTAGCTATGTAGAGATGAAATGATTAGCTCAGGACAGGGAGGCATGGATTGCTGCATCAAACCAGTCAAAAGACTGAAGACTCAAACGACAACAATCAGGAATTTTAATTATTTAGAGAGACATGTGAGGCAAAAGGGTTGTTGGAGAATTACAATCCCTGGGATGTAACACTGGAAGAAGCTGCACATCGTACATCAGCGGCCAAGGTGAGAGATATTTTTGCTACTGGTCTATTAATAGAGACATGTTAACGTTAAAATTATCAATAATTGTGGGAAAAGTACACCCTGAATAGCTTAAGGAAAAATACTTTTAGTTACCCTCATTGAGATTATTTCGATTTGCCATTCCACAGTGCATGAGTGCAGCTCCCTCTTCAAACAGTATTCGCAATTATTGTTAACAAAGTGCACTGACAGCAGCAGGTGTACATTTAGACAAACCAGTTTTCCCAAGGGCAACTTTATATGGCGTGCTCACGAGAATCCGGACAACAAAATCTTTATGTCTCAGCAGATGGCAAAACCAAAAACGTTATTTTCAAATGTGTTCACATAATAAAACATCTTACCCTGCAGACTTTCTTAACTCTATGAAATTCCCACTTTGCTGCTCATATCAATATACTGTATGTATCAGAATTTTCCGAATTAATATGGACCCACCAGTAGCCGCGATTGCTGTAATATAATAGACCAATTATCAGCAATAATGCATCGTCCACATTGGCTTCATCGCGAGCGAAGCCGCGGGTACCTGCTAGTATTTTATAAAAGCTAAAATACCAAAATGTCGATGTGTATCGCCATCTATACCAGACATCATATATAGGTCAAGTAAAGATGGGGATACTTCCTATACATCAAAGTGAAAGTCTATATGTATGTATGTATATATATATGTGGATATGTTCTCTAACGAAGTCTACACCGAACCACCACTTTAAAACCAAATGTTGCATGCACAGAGTTCAGGACCCAGAAGAAACCGCTGGCTACATGGATTTTGGATAGTCTTTCTCATTATTCTGATTTAGGCCTTTTGGCACTCGAGCAAAGGCTAATAAACTCAGAAAATAAACTAATGAAGGAATGGCAAGGCCGGTCGTTTCCATGGCAACAGTAGCTCAAGACGAGACCACCAAGTTTCCATCTATCTCTGTAAGAGGCAATGCCACTCCACGTTCTCCACGGCAAGAGTAGCTCAAGACGTGACCACCAGGTTTCCATCCAGCTCTGTAAGAGGCCATGGCACTCCATTTTCTATCCAAACCACGATAAGAACATTATGTATCAGAACGCCATAAAAATCTGAATACTTTTTTTTTAAATATTATTAACAGGGAATTTAAATGAATAAAGAAATACATTGGCTAACGCTGCGTGTGGCATAACGTTACAACAGCTGGAGATATCATCAAGAGCTTAAATGATTCTGTTGGTTAATTTAGAAGCTTTGTAAAATCATAGCCCAGGCAAATTAGACATATGCTTCCCGAAAAATCGTCCAAAGCTGGAATGTGTTTTAATACCGTTTGAGGGTCCCATATAAGAGTCCTGTGAGTTTGCGACTTCTGCTTAATTTTTGGGAGTCAAAAACCCGCAAACTTTTCGCACCTTTTTCAGCTTTTTGCTTATAACTTCTAAACGACGCATTCTACAGAAACGTTTCCTCTTAACGGTTTTAAAGAACATTAAATTCTGCGTTGAATGCTTTTTATTCTGTCTAAATCAGCCCAGTCGTTTAGCCGCAATCGATTTCTGAATGTGGGCCAATTTTACCAAATTGGTTAAAAAGTTGATTCTTTGTTTAGTGTTTCGCTTTAAACTCCTAAACAACGCATCCTATAGAAAATTGTATTCAAAGCGTTTTTTAGGAAATTAAATTCTGCGTCGAATGGTTTTTAGTTTGTCAAAATCGGCCCAGCTGTTTAGCCGCAATCGATTTTTTTGAGTTGGGCCATTTATACCATCTCTCATGTCTCATGTAATTTTCTTTTCCAATCGTGGAGTTTTCGAAGTGGCAAAGGAGCAAATCCGGGTTGGCCCGGTTCCCCCACTTGGCCTTGACAACCTCATCCTTCTTCAATTTATACCAGTTCAATCAGTGTTCGGCAGGTGAAACAACTATAGAAAAGGGCACAGCCAGTATGAAAACCATTGAAGGGAAAAACTTCAAAGAACTTGAACTTAGCAGAAAAACCGAGTGGTGTCTCTACGAGCCGTGAAGGCTACGGCAAAGATCAACGGAGAATCAGTCCGGACATGATTTTCCGCCGCAATCCATTTCACATGAAATCCCAGCTTCAGCTTGAATCGTACTTTGAATTCGAATTGGCCCCGTACCCACTCTCACTGTTTGATGATGATGTCATGATGCGGAAGAGTAGAGAATCAGAACTGTACAAGCTGTTCACTCCAGTCAAAGTAGATCTCACTGTGAATGCAGACTGCGTAGTGGATGGTGGTTACTTCCTGCACAGAGTTGTGTGGAACAGCGGAGAACAGTTTTCCAATATCATTCAGAAGTACGTAAATTACGTGAAATCCAACTACAAGTCTGACAGTATCACCATGGTTTTCGATGGGTCCCCAGAGGATGTGGCCGAGAAGAGTATAAAGTCAGCTGAAAGAGCGCGAAGAGCCCGGGTTATGTCATCTTCGTCGGTTATATTCCAGGAAAATACCTAGGCCACAATGTCCGAAGATCGTTTCTTGTTCAATGATCACAAGAAACGTCTCATATCGAAGCTGACAAGTAAACTGATGGACGAGGGCATTCACGTGAAACAAGCCGTTGAAGATGCAGATTCTCTGGCTGTGAGCACATCCATGGAGAGGTCTATGGAAGGAGGCAATGTTTTCATAGTGGGAGAGGACACCGATCTATTGGTCATGCTCACTTTTAATGTTGCTGTCTTTGAAGAGCCCATCTCCAACGTGTTCCTCATCAAACCCGGGAAACAGAACCAGGAAACTGTCGTTTACAGCCAGAGCAATTGCCAGCTGCCTGAAGACATGAGGAAGCATACCCTGCTTCTCCATGCATGGAGGAGTAATGTACTAGATCCAGAGAGATGGGGATGGAAAATAACCACCAATGGCGTAACTCCCATCACAACGACTGATCCACTGGCTCCACAAGAACTTCTCAACTCCATATCGTGCACATGTAAAAAAGGGTGCAAAGCAACTTGTTTCTGAAGGAAAGCTGGGGTAAAATGCACCACCATCTGCATGACCTGCCAAGGGCACACATGCCTGAATTCCATCTCTGAAGACAAGGATGTTATACTGGATACCACCCAGTGTGACGAGGAGATTGATATCATCGAAGAAGAGCAAGAAATGAATCCTCATTCTCAAGATTCCGAGGGTGAGGAGCTAGATGACGTGATCGGCGAAGAGCCACAGTTATCTCCTAAACGGCGAAGGAAATCGTCAACATGAGTACCTAGCACATATTTCACATTATGATGTTTCATGTACACAACTAATACATCTTTATGTACATAATTTATATCGTTATCGTTTAAGTAAACATCTTATGTAAATGTATCAAATGTATATATATTTTGTTGCGTTCAATGAAACATTCATAATAATGTCTTCTTATATTTTGAAACCATATAACATCATTTTGGAATGGCTGCTCTTGAGTTGTCAAGGCCAAGTGGGGGAACCGGGCCAACCCAGATTTGCTCCTTTGCCACTTCAAAAACTCCACGATTGGAAAAGAAAATTACATGAGACATGAGAGATGGTATAAATGGCCCAAATTAAAAAATCGATTGCGGCTAAACAGCTGGGCCGATTTTGACAAACTAAAAACCATTCGACGCAGATTTTAATGCTCGTAAAACGCTTCGAATACAATTTTCTATAGGATGCGTTGTTTAGGAGTTTTAAGCGAAAAACTAAACAAAGAATCAACTTTTTAAGCAATTTGGTAAAAATGGCCCAAATTCAGAAATCGATTGCGGCTAAACTACCGGGCTGATTTAGACGGACTAAACACAATTCAACGCAGAATGTAATGTTCTTTAAAAACGTTACGAGGAAACGTTACTGTAGAATGCGTCGTTTAGAAGTTATAAGCAAAAAACTGAAAAAAGTGCGAAAATTTCGCGGTTTTTTTACTCCCAAAAATTAAGCAGAAGTCAGAATCCGTCGCAAACTAACAGGACTCTTATTTGGGACCCCCGAAGGGTATTAAAACACATTCCAGCTTTGGACGATTTTTCGGGAAGCATGCCCTTTTTTTGATCTAATTTGCCTGGGCTATCATGCTCATATAGCCCATGAACTTGAGTGTGTACGGAATTTTTTCTGATAACATGTGTTACTGTGATTGCTGTAGTAGTGTGTGTATTTATAATTCAATAGAGGATTGAAAAGGAGGTTGCTATGGCCTTCAGTTGGGAACTATCCCGGTGTTTGCTTCCAGTATAATAAATAACCCCTGGCACTTCAGCCCATGAAGGGCCAAGGCCTACTAATCGACCGATGCCCAGCCATTTTACCTGCGTGGTCAGCGCATCGAGTCCCCTCACCGCTTAATATTGGTTTTCGTGACCGAGTTTTGCTTCGAGTGAATGTGGGAAACCACGGAAAATAATTACCAAATTTCACACTAATACACCTGGTCGTCTAAATGATTTCTGAATCTTATGTATAATTTTATTTAATAATTAGTCCTTAGGTCACCGAAATCTACGTGACATTTTGGGTCTAATTTTAAACTCTTGATGTCGCTGCTGCTACGGAAGATTTTGAATCTTCATCATATGACGGAAGTATCACGCACAATATATTGTATGTAATAACTACTAGAACTGAAGTTTTATACACCCCATTAAGGTGTGTTCTACTACAGATATGTTGACGTTTATGTTTTATTAATCATAATCTCTTTACGCTGCATTTTTAGCCTATTTTCAATTTTAAAAAATAGGCTTATGAGATCACCTTTTGTCCGTCTGTGCGTGTGTGTGTGTGTGTGTGTGTGTGTGTGAGGTGTGTGTGTGTGTCCCCGCCCCTAATAAATTCTAAACGGCTTGAGCGATTTCAATGAAACTCGGTTAGTTCATAGCAATATTCCGGGCGACCTCGACCGTGGTCTTCAAATTTTGTTACGTCTCACCAATCCAACATGGCGGCTGTGCGAAATATTTCACCAGCATTCAATATCTCCGAAACTATTACTGACATCACTCTGGAATTTATTACGATGATAAAGGGAACTACTAAAAGTTCAGCTATGTGACTTTTGAAAATCTGGTTACTACAAAACAATAATGGCGGCCACGCGAATTTGCGACTTTTAAATAGACGTTTCTCGCGATTTAACCAACCAAACGCAATAAAACACAGTACAGTATATGTTTATACACATTGTAATGCACCGACATCTAACTTGGTTCAATTGTTTACATAACCACAAGATGGCAGATGAGCGAAATATTTCACCGGCATTCTATATCTCTGAAACTATTAGCTGTATCACCCTGAAATTTTGTACGGAGATAAAGGGCACTACTGGAAGTTCATCTATAAGATTTTCAAAAAGAGGTTAACTACAAAACGAACATGGCGTCCAAGCGAATTTGAAAATTTTAAATAAACCTTTCCCGCGATTTAATGTTCCAAACACAATGAAATCTGGTACAGGAAATGTTTATACACATTGTAATGCACTGGTATCTAATTTAGTTCAATTGTTTACATAACCTCAAGATGGCGGCTGTGCGAATTTAAAAATTAATTTTTTATTTCTTGCGTCGTAATCAAGCAATCGAAGTGAAAGTTTGAATAATGAACCTACGCAATATTTTTCCATTAATGGTACATGGCCTATACATTTAAAAATCCAAACTGGCGACCATCCGAAATATTCAGACGACTCTGAATATCTACGAATCTATTATAGCAATCAAACTGATTTTTTTGTGTTGATAGGGGCTATGAACTTAAGTTCACCTATAGGACTCGAAATAACCTGGTGATCACAAATCCAACATGGCGGCGACAAAAGTATAAATATTCACATGGACGTTTCTCGCAATTTAACCATCCGAGTGCAGTGAAACTTGGTACAGTAAATTCCTTTACGAATGTTAATCCACTGGTACCTAATTTATATCAATTGTTTCCATAACCACAAGATGGCAGCTGTGCGAAATTTTAAAATCCCCTTGTTACTTCTTGTGTCCTAATCGTGCGATTGAAGTTTGAATGCTTCACGTACACAATAATCTTCATGTAACATTACATAACTCTGGGACCTACATATATAAAATCCAACATGGCGACCATCCGAAATATTTAGTCGGTACTCAATATCTACGAATCTATTACAGCAATCAAACAGAAATTTTGTATGTTGATAGTGGCAGTTAATATAAGTAGGGTATATGAAAATAGGCTGTATAGTTCTTCACGGAACTACTTGTTTTATTGTTGACAGTGTTTACCTCTAACAGCTGTCTTTTGTATTACAATTCAGAAATACTGTAACTTTTGCGTAATATTGCAGATTGATCTATGAATATTATTTGCCTTTGTTATTCAGGTTATATTGTCATTTGTAATTATCCTACTCTATGACTACTGTATGCTAATTTGAAATGGAACCGGATGTTAAATTATGAATTTAGTTGATTACATGTAAATAACATAATTAAACTACGAATATATATTACGCGATAATTTTCGGCTGATAAGGACCAAACAGTAAGTAATGATACATTGCCATAAGAATAGCGGACATTATTTAGTTCGATTCTATACGTTCAGAATTTTTTTACTATGTTTATGTACTATATATTATCCATTTTAGAGCTTACTGACAAAAGTTATTGAATAGCCTAATGTTATATTGTCATTGGTTGTAATCACTCTGGATTCCGGTAGAGCAATTTAGAGATTAGTAAGGAGGGAGTTTAGAGAATTTATTTATTTATCTTACGAAATACCGTAGAGGCTAAGGAAGTCCAATGTGTTCAGATTTTAAGCATCATATTTGACATTATAGTGGGATTGTACACTGCTTAATTTACTTTAACTTGATGTGGATGAGATAATATATATGTACATTATTTTTACATCAATACTGTTCCTTAATGCGCTGCTATAGTACACACTGAGCTATGACCAGGAATAAGTCATTTCTCATTATTCACGTAATTTTGCGGGATTGAAGATCATATGTATATTTGACTTCACAATGATGACTTAATCTTCCAATCAAGAAGGTAGTTGCTACATTTGAAAAATAATAGTGATAACTATGTGAACACTACTATAAGAGGTCTTAATTACCCCATTAATCTATATATATAAAAATCAATGCTACTTGATAGTATGTATGTGGGTGTGTATGTCTCCTATGCGTTCATACACCCCCCATCCGATTGCGCTGAAACGTGGGTGAGATGTTGATTACTCTCCAAGGAAGGTTTCTGGCTTAGTAAATCCATTTTACAATAGGCAGCGCACGAGTAGATTCAACAAATGAGCGACGACGCGCGAAGCATTTCGACACAGTCCCATATTTGTTCGTAAACCTTTCATCCGATTGCGATGAATCTTGGGTGAGAACTTGTTTCCACTCCAGGGAAGGTTTGTAACTTAGTAAATACATTTCACAGTAGATAGCACACGAGTAGATTCAACAAATGAGTGACGACACACAAAGCGTTTCAACAAAGTCCCGTATGCATTCATATACCATTCGTCCGATAGCTATGAAACTTGGGTTAGATGTTCTGTACACTTCAGGGAAGGTTTCTGGCTTAGTAAATCCACTTTACAATAGGCAGCGCGCGAGTAGATTCAACAAATGAGCTACGACGCACGAGGCGTTTCAACAAAGTCACGTATGCGTTAATATACCATAGTCCGATAGGGATGAAACTTGGGTGAGATGTTGCGTACACTCCAGGAAAGGTGTCTGGCTTAGTAAATCTACTTTACAATAGGCAGCGCACGATTAGATTTAACAAATGAGCTACGACGCGCGAAACGTTTCAACAAAGTCCCGTATGCGTTCATATACCATTCGTCCGATTGCGATTAAACATGGGGGAGATGTTGTGTACGCTCGAGGAAAGGTGTCTGGCTTAGTAAATCTACTTTACAATAGGCAGCGCACAATAATTAGATTCAACAAATGAGCTACGACGCGCGAAGCGTTTCAACAAAGTCCCGTATGCGTTCATATACCATTCGTCCGATAGCGATGAAACTTTGGTGAGATGTTGTGTACACTCCAGAGAAGGTTTCTGGCTTAGTAAATCCATTTAACAATTGATAGCGCACGAGTAGATTCAACAAATGAGCGACGACGCGCGAAGCGTTTAAACAAAGTCCCGTATGCGTTCATATACCATTCGGCCGATAGCGATGAAACTTGGGTGAGATATTGAGTACAATCTAAGGAAGGATTCTGGCTTAGTATATCCACTTTACCATAGGTAGCGCACGAGTAGATGCTACAAATGAGTGACGACGCGCGAAGCGTTTCAACAAGGTCCCGTATGTGTTCATATACCATTCGTACGATAGCAATGAAACTTGGGTGAGATATTGAGTACACTCTAAGGAAGGATTCTGGCTTAGTATATCCACTTTACAATAGGTTCCGCACGAGTAGATTCAACAAATGAACGACGACGCGAACACCGTTTCAACAAATTCCCGTATGTGTTCATACACCATTCGTCCGATAGCAATGAAACTTGGGTGAGTAAATACATTTCACAGTAGATAGCGCACGAATAGATTCAACAAATGAGTGACGACACGCAAAACGTTTCAAGAAAGTCCCGTATACATTCATATACCATTCGTCCGATCGCTAAGAAACTAGGGTTAGATGCTGTGTACACTTTTGGGAAGGTTTCTGGCTGAGTAAATCCACTTTACAATAGGCAGCGCACGTGTAGATTCAACAAATTAGCTACGACGCGCGAAGCATTTCAACAAGGTCACGTATGCGTTCATATACCATTCGTCCGATAGCGATGATGCTTGGGTGAGATATTGAGTACACTCTATGGAAGGATTCTGGCTTAGCAAATATACTTTACAATAGGTAGCACACGAGTAGATTCAACAAATGAGCGACGACACGCCAAGCGTTTCAACAAAGTACCGTACGCGTTCATATAGGCCTACCATTCGTCCGATAGCGATGAAACTTGGCTGAGATGTGGTGCACAGTCCAGGGAAGGTTTTTGACTTAGAAAATCAATTGCACAATAGGTAGCGCACGAGTAGATTCAACTAATGAGCGAAGGCACGCGAATCGCTTCAATAAAGTCCCGTATGCGTTCATATAGGTCTACTATTCATCCAAATGCGATGAAACTTGGGTGAGTTGTTGTGCACACTGCAGGGAACTTTTCTGATTTAGTATTTCCATTGTATAATTGGTTGCGCACGAGTAGTTTCAACAAATGAGTAACGGCGCACAAACCGTTTCAACAAAACTCCATCTGCGTTCATATACCATTCATCCGATTGTGACGAAACTAAGGTGAGTTGTTGTGCACACGGCAGGGAAGGTTTCTGACTTAGTAAATCCATTGTACAATTGGTAGCACGCGAGTTGATTCAACAAATGAGTGACGGCGCGCGAATCGTTTAAACAAAATCCCAAAAGCGGTCATATGCCATTCATCCGATTGCGATGAATCTTTGATGATTTGTTGTGTATACGCCAGGGAAGGTTTTCGACTTAGTAAATCCATTTTACAATAGGTAGCGCACGAGTTGATGCAACAAATGAGTGGCAACGCGTGAAGTGTTTCAGCAAAGTTCCATCTGCGTTCATATACCATTCATCCGATTGCGATTAAACTTTGGTGAGTTGTTGCGCACTCTCCCACAAATGTTTCAAAATTATTAAATCCATTTTACGATAGCTTAGAGGCATTTAACGGAAATTGAAGAAAAAATTGTGTATCCAAAAGCACTTCAAGAAACCAAATTACAATGCCAACACTTTCTTTGATAGGCATTGCAACGCATGTCGGGTACAGCTTGTTAAAAATAAACACTATCAGGAAAGTAATTGAGATACCAAGTTCTCGAGGAATTGTGTATAGTTTTACTATTGTTGCATGCTCTGCTACGTTATTGCACTCCACAGTACCTTTCGACCAGGTTTACAGTAAGTTAATATTGCAGTTGAGTAGCATCAGTGTTGAGAAGAACTATGTTCTAAACTCACTTAGGGGCAAAATTAATATGTTCTGAGAACTATATTAGCATGTATCTGTCTATAACATGTAAAGACACCTCCCAGGCAACGTCGGGTACATAAACTAGTATTTTATAAAAATAAGCAAAAATGCCTAAATTCCGATCTTTACCATACATCGTATATAGGTGATGTAAAGATGGGGATACATATTTTACAATTATCAGCTAGAATAACAAAATTAGGATGTGTATCGGGATCTTTGCCAGACCTATATAAGTCTATAAAGTATTTTCCAATGTGCTATTAAAGAAGTTACAGATCTACTATGAGGAAATAGTAGGGGAATATCAATGTGGGTTCCGCAAGAATAGAAGTACTATTGATCAAATCTTCGTTGTTAGACAAGCGATGGAAAAATGTTATGAACACAACGTAGATCTTCATATGTTGTTTGTAGACTACAGACAAGCCTTTGATAGTATTGACAGGGAATGATTGTACAGATATATGGAACAGAAAAGAATTCACGGAAAGCTAATAAGATTAGTGAGAATAACCGCAGAAAATGCTAAAGCCAAAGTAATGATGGAGGCTAAACTTGGTGCTGAATTTTCCTTGGAAAGAGGTGTGCGACAGGGTGATGCCATGTCTTCTTCGCTGTTCAACTTGGCTTTAGATAAAGTGTTGGAGAAATTGGAACGAGCAAATAATAATATAGTATATAAATCAACCCAAGTGTGTGCCTATGCTGATGATGTAGTATTGATAGCGAGAAGACTAGACTATTTAAAGGAGATGTTGGAAGAGATGAAAAAGGAAAGGGAAAAAATGGGTCTAAATGTGAACGCGCCTAAAACAAAGTAGATGCACCTGATATCTGTTGAAAGAAAAAATAAACTGTGTTAATTTAATAATAGACTCCTGCACATCTGATAATGTTGTAAATTTGGAGTATTTGGGTGTTCTTGTTAATAATAAAAACAAAGTGAGTGAGGAAATAAATAGAAGGATTATTAATGGAAACAGAGCCAATTTTGCCAATCTGAAACTCATTAAGTCGCAATTGTTATCGCATAAAACAAAACTCAAAATTTACAAGACATTGATCAGACCAGTGTTATCTTATGGCTCAGAAACATGGAATATGTTGGTTCAGGATTGCAATAAATTTAGGGCGTTTGAGGGGAAAATAATACGGAGAATTTATGGTGCTGTATTGGATAGAGGATAATGGAGGATACGAACTAATAGGGAAATAGATGAAATCCTCAAAAGCGAAGACATTGATCGATATATAAAGTCACAAAGTCTTTGATGGCTGGGCCACATTGAAAGGATGGAAGACAAAAGAACACCAAAGATTATATATAAAGCCCGAATGGAAAAAGAAGACGCCCTGGGAGACCAAGGAATCGATGGAAAGATGAAGTGGTGGTGGACTTGCAAACAATGAACATACGACCCTGGAGAACAGCTGTCCAAGATCGAGATCGATGGAAATCTGTGGTTGGCGAGGCCAAACCTCAAACCGGGCTGTAGTGCCAGATAAAGGAGAAGAAGAAGAAGATATAGGTCAAGTAAAGAGTAGTATACATATCTTATAGGCTACATAAAAGCGACAATGCGAAAATTTTGAAAACGATACTTATCTCATTTCCAAGTGTCACCGTATTCTAAATGCCATGCACCAACACAAAATTCTTTATTCCGTGACATTTCCCCATAAGCTCGCCAAGTAAGCATTCAGTGTCCTTCGTAGTGTCGTCGACTCTTCATCACTGCAGCCATTCTGTTAATAAGGCTTTCCATACATACACTGTGTGTTTTATTATGAAAGGTTATCACTAAAGCTGTGTTTCATCCTCCGACAAATATGCCAGAAGAGTTAGCACAGCGTGTGGTGCAGACTTCACGTACAATAGATCCCAGGAACTCGCATTATGATTACAATAACATCAGCAACTGCTCACTGCTAAAGTAAGAAATATTTAAATGAGAGGAAATATAGAACCTATGATCACCTGTATTTCAAATTCCGATTTGACTGCCAAGCTTCTATCTTCATAATTATCACCAGATTCATCCTTCAGATTATAAGAGGGTAACAGGTCAATTGATTCCTTGAAAGTATTATACAAGTATGAGCCAACGTAATACATGCAGACAGAATAATTGCTCTTAGGCCTAAGTTATGCGTAACAAAAACATATGAAACATCCTGGTTAACCTACTAATTGGTAGCAAGTATTAAGTCACTAAAGCTTGCTTGTCATGATCATCTCCAAGATTGCTATGTTACACGATATACATAATAAATACAACTTACAATATTAGGCAATTCATCCGTTTGAGACAGGCATTCTGGCTCACTCTTAATGAGTGGTTGTTGTTGCTGCTCCATATTGTCCAGCAAACTAGAACACACAAAGTGCGCTTAAGGATTATAAAAAGCCATACTTATACCAGTACGCCAAATCATTATCATTATCAAATGAGGTAATTTCAGAACTCAGAATTCAAATAAGACTACAGTAATGAGAATATAACCCTCCAGGTGCACAGTGAGAAGAAGAAGTTAGCGCTCGACTTTATATGATATTACTGTAACTTAGTTAGGGAATAATATTGAGTAAAATATTAAGATCTATCATTGTGATAGAATGAGGAATTACTACGAGGCAGAGAATTACACTGCAAACTACAAACCTATCAGCGTAGAAGTAAACTCAAATCACACCACGAGTAGGCCAACTACGAAACAGGGGCCGATAACCTAGATGTTAGGCCCCTTAAAACAACAATTATCATCATCATCATCACCAACTACGAAATTGGCAGTAACTGGATACAATGAGTTTCAGAAAATACAAGACAATACTCCCGACTCGTGTTTCAAGAAACCCACTTCAAACCAAACACAACATATCTCGCTCAGAACAGAATATACGGAAGGGATTCGAAGATGTATTTATCCGTACCAACGTATAATTACTATCACTGGGCAACTTGTATAATATGTCGTCATAAAGAAGTTCTAGATACCTACACATTTAAACCTGTGTATTCTCGGCAGTCAAATACCGTAAATTAATCCGCGCAGGGCACGAACGTGTCCAATCAGAACTCTGGTTGTACGATTTGTCTTCATTATGAAATGTAGTCACGTCTGTAAAGAGTAGCCTACTTCTAATATCCGTACATGAAACTAAAAAACTCTCAGATCTTAATATTTTGCCGCGAGAGACCGTACATGGAAGACACTAACTCGGTGACGATATTGCTAGCAACAATAAAAACTTCGAGCCGAAATTGTTGCTGATGATAAATAGCCTCACCTTGTCTCCGATCCCGTAAAATGGGGTATAATTTTATGTAGAGATAATTATTATTATTCTTTCCTTTAACCCTCTTTGGGTACCGGTACGTTGAATCAATCATTTCTCTGAGAGTTGTTCTTTCCTTTGTGCCCGGTATCTCTTAATTCTTTCTGATTTTTTTATCGCTTCTTCCGAGATGACGGGTTTGGATTTAATGTAGATTTGTCTTGGAACCATATATTTTCGTTTTTAACAATTCGTTTTGCTTGACAATTGAGCAGTGAATATTCTGTAATTTTGTTTCAAATTGTACTAGGCAGTTTTCAGTTTCTTGAAACCATGTGGGGTTTGTATTTTGGGTTTCGGAAGAAATCAAAGATTTGTTTGTTTAATCTATTAGAGTTCATTCTGAGAAGATCACCGTAAAGATTTATCCTCTCTTTGTCATAGTACTGATATCGCGTCAGGAGTTGGCAGTCGGGTTTGATCTGCAGGGGTCTTCCCGCTCACTGCGTATCGCTCATTCCAAAAATATTCAGTTGGTTACTACTTGCTTCACTCACTCAGCACATTCCTTCTTTCAGTGGCTGAGTGTCGCCTGCTGCAATGACGACCATTGGCATGCGGCAAGCTGATATATTTAACTTAGGAATAGGCGGGTCGCGCATGCGTACTGCAAGACCCCCCGCACCCCGTCACAGCGTGTTCAACTGCCATCTCCTGCCGCGATGACAGTATCTGGGAGTTATTATTATTGTTAGTATTGGGCGATCTACTCTCCAAATTCAACACAGCGAAACCGGCACTGTATTGGGTAGTCTGTGGCCTTTGTCTTGTATTCATCAAATGTGATACGAGAGATCATTTACGAGATCGCCGGGAATCAAACCCCCACTGATCCGCCGGGACGCGAGATTGCAATTTCTAGTCCACTTTTAGCATTGAAGAAGGATACGGCTTCCTGATTGGCTGTTCCAACGAAACCCAACTGCAGCAAGGGTTGTGATTAGCCAGTTTAGTTTCAGAGTGGAACCTATCAGCAATGTCGTTCTATGTTTAAATAAATGTGTAGAACTCCCGCTTTTATTGACTTAGTATTTTCTTGAGTTCTATGAATTGTAATGTGCCTAGCCTATGGGATTCAGTTTCTTCTTAAGAAAATAATCATTACCGGAATGTTTTCATTGATTGATGCCACCTTGCACCACTTATATGCAGTCCTTTCTTTTTTTTTTTTTACCATGGAACCAACTATACTTGACGTCCAAATATGATAATTATTAACTGAGACATGTTTTGAGCAGGTTTGCGTGAAATGGATTACACCACGAAATCTGTCCCAATAACAAATTTCATGTTACTTGCTAATTGTGACTTATGTGTATGTGTTGTTTGGAGATAGACGTGACAGATATCACATACAGTATTGTAAAAAACGATCCAAGCCACTAATCAATTACGCTCAGAATGCCTGAACACATTACATCTAATTTTATAAATATTATTTTCTTGTGCAATCAATAAAATAAAAATTACGACAATACAACTAAATTTTCGTGTGTAGTACTAATAATTAAATTTTTTGTCTAGAGCTGAGAGTGCGATGTAGCAGTGATTTCGGGGGGGACTCGTGATATTGCGTGGAATGTTATCAACTTTTGCATACCGGTAACAGCTCCTCATTTGATTGAATAATTTCACACTTTCTATTGGAATTTGAAGTCTAATGGGATTGTACACGGTAAGTAGGCTACTAAGATATATTGATTAAAACAGTTAGTACTACGATTATACAACACAGCCTACAGTATGTGTTCATTTTCGCTCAACTGAATGTTTTCAAAACTGTTTTATAATTCATGTGTGCATACATTTTTATTTAGATTTCATTAAGAACCCTAAAACACGTAAGGACGAAGTAGCAGAAACTCCACGAAAGATAACTTGCCAGGATGGATTTTGAAATTTGTGTCAAGTAAGTAGGCTACCATAACCTACAAGGCCATGTGCTTTAAGTGCTTTATTCTATGTTATATTTACATGGAACAATAATACTATCTTCAGTCAGGGCACAAAGCCCAATACAAATAGTTATTGTCTTTTGAAATAGCCTTCTGACTGCATATTTTTACATTCAATCCAAACATAACCTAAATATAGCCTACCAAAATCTACACTTAGCAACATAATCTTAGTTTGAATTAGCCTTTTATCTTTTTCTCGACTTCCACAAGTCATATTTCCGTGTGTAATTGAACCACAAATTGTTTATGGAATGTGACCTGAATCCATCCCAATGTGATAAATCCATTATTCACATGTCACTTGGACATGACTTTGCTGTTAGATACGATTTAATTCATTTTACAGGGAGCAATGCTATTTGTTAACTAGGAAGTAAGATTGACGCTTTGCATGGCACTGTAATTATTGCTTGTGCCTGTATTCTCTGCCAGTTCTTTCAGGGAGTTGATTCTCATATACTCGATAGGCTAGTAGGAAGATAAAAAAAACTTTAAACATTTATTTTCCATCTGTTTCAGTAGTGGTTGCGACTGATTGTGGTACCTCCTGCTATTACACAGAAGAGCTATGTAACATCATGGTAATGTAGCCCTGTGTACTTGGGTCTGTGTGTATAATGTGTGACATTGTGGTTTGTATTCATTTATGTACATGCAATTAAAACTCCGTCATAACGTTTCTAAAGTAGGAAAATGAACCAAATATCTGTAGTAATGGTCAAGCCTCCGTGGCTTAGGCGGCAGCACGCCGGCCTCTCACCGCTGGGTCCGTGGTTCAAATCCCGATCACTCCATGTGAGATCTGTGCTGGACAAAACGGAGGCAGACAGGTTTTTCTCCGGGTACTCCGGTTTTCCCTGTCAAAATATCATTCCAGCAACACTCGCCACTATCATATCATTTCATCTGTCATTCATTTAATCATTGCCCCAGAGGAGTGCGTCAGGCCTCGGCAGCCGGCACAGTCCATATCCTCGCCGCTAGATGGGGGCTTCATTCATTCCATTCCCGACCCGGTCGGAGACTGGAAGCAGGCTGTGGATTTTCATTCATCTGTAGTAATGGTCAGGAAAATATCTGGATATAATGTCGTTATAGATGTTTACTACTCCGCTGTCTATAACCCGCCCGCTCTCCCAAATAGGATCACGACTTATATACATTAAATTCCATCTGTGTCCGCCATATTCACAATTGATTATGCACTAATACAATATTGCCAACCCCACATTTACGGTACTACTTCGTATATGCGCGGTACCTTGAATTAAAAAAAAAAAAACATTTTACAATGACCGCAAAGAGTTGCTGAAGCTGTTACAGAGACACCACAATGAATGTGTGATGTTCTACATACAAAACAAAGCTAACCTGAGGCTTACGGCCCAGACCCCTTTGCTTGTAGTGCAATCAGTATTTTTCGTCCAGACAGTCCCAAACCTTGCTACAGGGGATTCCGGTAAAGTGAAGTTGGCACCATTGCCACATACAAACATTATTTGCAAATGCAAATAATTCACAAAAGCCCAATTATTTCTTTTTTCACATAATTACAACGTTACGTGTGTCGTCTGGTGTATTTTGTACCGGACATGTTGGCAACTACTGACGTCAATGTGTGCACCTCGTGAGTGTTCGCTGCGGCAGTTTCACATACTAAAAAACATCTGACGAATATGGCTCCGGTTGTTAAATATAACACATATTTACATGATTTAGCACATTTATATCGGGTGCAGTCGGTGCAAAAGTGATCAAGGATAGTAGTTAAAATTGATAATGTCCCCCAAAATGATAAAATAGGGTTTGAAACTGATATATTGTCGAAATTGAAGCGGAAGGGAAAAGAGTGATACGTCGTGCATAATTAATAAACTGAGATTGGAAAGGAAACAGCTGTGGTCTAAAATTAGGAACCTTCCCAGCATTTTCGTGGAGTAGAAATGGGAATCACGGAAAACCATTTCTAGGATAGCTTATCGATAGGATAGCTCTTCTCAGTTTTGTCTCACAAGACTATCTGTACCGTACATTAATTCTGAATAAGGTATCACTCGTTTCTTTTTTGCTTTCTTTTTGATAATATATAATTTTCACACCTAATTTCATCTTCTGGGGGGGGGGGATATTATCAATTGTAACTACTAACCTTGTTCACTTCAGCACCGACTGCACCGGATATATGAGCTAAATTATGTTAATACAGCATGTGTGTTTATGTATTGGTCATTTAAGAACGGCAGTCATGTTCGACAGCGTATTTAGTAGCCTACTGTATGTTAAACTGTTGCCAAAGCGCACACATTGACGTCACTAGTTGCCGACATATGGGATACAAAATACACCACTACTACTCCCACTCGGTAGCGTTCTCGATTGCTGTGCTCAAGGTTGCACGATTGAATCCTGGCGCATTTGAGGGTGCGCAAATGTGAGGGAGCCGTGTCAGTAGATTTACTGGCACGTTAAAGATCGCCCTTGGGGCGAAATTCCAGCACCCGGCGTCTCTAAAAGCCACAGTAGTTAATAATGTTATTGGTTTGATGTCTCTTTTAACTACCCCACTGTGCATGGCTAAAATCAGGGGCGTATATATGGCTAACGCAGCCCTCAGATTAAAACCTTTGTCAAGACCCATTGGATTAGACAAAACCAAGGTTAGAATGGTTGGGTTGAGGTGTGATCTTGGCCGCGGGAAGCTTGCGGGGCTCTGTTGACGACACATTAAGCTGTAACCATTGTCAAAAACCATTGATCTGGATGAGTTAGGCTGTAACCATTAAAAACCATTGGATTGGACGTGTTAGGCTGTAACCACTGTCAAAATCCATTGGTCTATATTCAACAAATTTTAATTAGAAAAACTATACACTGTAGCACCGTAAGCATGGGGTTTGCAATACTGTACTTGATGGTAACTCATGCGCATAATGGCGGACACAGCTGAAGTTTTACTGTGTAAGTCGTGATCTAAATAAGGGATGGCAGGTGGCTTATGGGCTGCGGAGGAGCACTCATTTATTGCTTCATCATTCCCTGATTTCTCTTTCTTCATTAGAAAAGGTATTTTGGCTAATTCCAGTACTTAAGAAAATGTTATCAACAAGTGGTACTTCATTCAGTGTTACCATCATCGCACATTATTTAAATTGCCGTCATGGGGTTCATCCAAGCATACACGTCAATGCTATTGCACAGAATATAAAGAAAACATGTACGGTATTTAAGATGAAATCATGTGAAAATTTTGCGGCGTCAAATAATTGTCTATTTTATTGTTAAATAAGTGTACTACTTACAGTGTACATGACTGACACTGCCTGTGAAGTACCTACGGCAAACTTTAGTCATCTGTTTAAGGTAACCGTGTAGTGTAATTTGATGAAAAAATGCATTTCTAGTTTTCAACGTAATAAAATTCTTCGTTCATTTATGAATAATTTGATCTATAATTTATTATAAATCGTTTACATTTAAGCCTTGAAAATTAATTTTGGACTAAGTAATGCACAGCTATTGCTCTGAAAGTGCCACATTCACTTTCACTTCAATACTTTCTTACTCATTATATTCTAATTTTTTCACTTAGGTGAATGTAATTTATGCTTGGTAAAGTTTAGCTTCATACAGTACGTTGTATGTTTAGTTTCTTGATATTGTTGTTGGTTTATTTACTTTCCCGGCAGTGTTGTTGTTGTTGTTGGTTTTTTTTTTCCTTGAGTAGAAGTCAGAAAGTGTATATGAAACGTAAATTCTTTGGCAATAGACATGCTGTAAATATAATATAGACAGTGATTCTTTGTTGCAGTCACTCGTTAGTGTTGATTCTAACCCAACTACTCCATGTGGTATTCCTGAAAATAGTTCATAGCCATCAAGTGCATCCAAAAGAAAACTTTCTTAAGATCAATTTCATGATATGGATAGTATTGAGCTTATATAACATTCTAATGCTGGCAATGTAATTAAAGGCTTAACAATTCTGTCAGATATTATACAAACACATTGTGTAAAGCTTGTAAAATGAGTGATAGTTTATCAGTTGGGAAGGATGTTTGTGTAAGTGAAGTTGTGTCCTCCAAGTTAATTTTGAGACCTTCAAAATAGGGGTAATAGAGGCACTACTTACATTTAATGATGGTGTGATTTCAAGGAATCATGTATTAAAGAAAATGTGTGTTGTTTGTTTAATTCCTGCCGCTCCTTCCGGAGCATAGGGCCTTGGCGAAATTTCTCCACGCAGTACGGTTCCTGGCTATTCTCTTCACTTGACTCCAGTTCTTGTCCTCCTCTGCAATTTCATTTTCGATCGTCCTCTTCCAGGTCTTCTTAGGTCGACCTCGCTTCCTGGCACCTTGAGGATTCCAGTCTAGCGCCGCCCTCTCAACAGCTCCGTCCGGCTTCCTTAGTGTGTGACCGATCCAGCGCCATTTCCTCTCCTTGATCTGGATGCTAATCGGTTGTTGATTGGTGATGGTCCAAAGATCTTCGTTTGAGATTATGTCCGGCCACCTCACAATCATGATGCGACGCAGACATCTGTTAATGAACACCTGTAGCTGGTTGTTGATCGGTTTTGTGACTTTCCATGTTTCACAGCCATTGAGAAGAATCGACTTTACGTTGCTATTGAAAAGGCGGAGCTTGGTCTTCCTGGAAATGTTTCTATTTCTCCAGATGGGGTAGAGCTGGACAAAGGCACCATTTGCCTTCCTGATACGGCTTCGAACATCTTCCTCTGCTCCCCCATCATTTGTGACTATACTCCCAAGGTAGAGGAAGGACTCAACTCGCTCAATTTCCTTTCCGTTGACTGTCAAGCTAGTCGTGACGTCAGAATTTACCCTCATCTCTTTGGTCTTGTTGGTGTTAATCATCAGTCCTGCACGTTCTGCTTCTCTCTGCAACCTCCCCAGCTTATCTTCTATGTCTTGGTACCGTTGTGCCATAAGACAAATGTCCTCCGCGAAATCCAGATCTTCAAGCCTGTCATTTATACCCCATTGAATACCCCTCTTCCGTCCTCCCATTACCTTCTTCCTCACACTATCCAGGACCAACAGGAACAAAGTGGGGGAAAGGACACACCCCTGTCTCACTCCGGAACTGACCTTTATCTTTTCTGTTAATTTGCCTTCGTGTAGAACCTGGCACTCATATCCTTCGTACATCTCTTCCATGATTCTGATGATCTTTGTTGGAATTTTATATTCCTCGAGGGTCTTCCACATGATTCTTTGATTTACGGAGTCGAAAGCTTTCTCGAAGTCAACAAATGTGAGGTAAAGGGTATTCCGCCACTCCACACTCTGCTCCAGGATGATTCGGAGGGTGTTGATGAGATCCACACAGCTGCGATGTTGTCGAAATCCAGCCTGTTCCTTCCGAAGCCTTTTTTCTACGCAGTCATTTATACGATTCAGGATGACTCTCGCCAGTACTTTGCTTGGAATGGACAGCAAGGTGACTCCCCTCCAGTTATTACAGTTTGTGGTGTCCCCTTTCTTCGGTAACTTGACGATCAACCCCTTCTTCCAGTCGGTATTTTCACCTCCTTCCAGATCTTCTCCAACAGCGGGTGCAGCAGATTGATCGTGATATCCAGGTCTGCTTTCAATACTTCCGCTGGGATATTATCCAGACCTGGTGCCTTCCCGCACTTTAACTGCTTCAACGCTGTCCGTATTTCGCCCCGAGTTGGGGAGTCGAGGCTGATGTCCGGGTCACTTTCTGCTTCCTCTTCATCTCCTCCTCGCTGCTTACTTTCTGGTCCTCTATCTCTATTAAGAACCTCCGCAAAATGTTCTCTCCATCTAGTCAGCTGCTGTTCACACGTCGTGAGGATCTTGCTCTTCACAGGCCTAGTTTTATTAAAACCTTTCTTCGAAAGCATCTTTGTGATGCCATAGAGCTCCTTAACGTCCCCCCTTCTTGCCGCTTCTTCTGCTTTCACCGCGTGTTCATCAATCCACCTCCTATGATCCTTCCGCACACTCCTCTTTACCTCCCTGTTTGCTGTTGAATACTCTGCTTGTGTGAGAGCCTTCTGCCTAGTCTTGCAGGTGTTGAGCTTAGCCTTAATCTCCTTTTTATAATTTATCTTGTCCCAGGTCTGATCGCATATCCATTCTTTCCGCAGGTAGTTCTTGTACCCGAGCTGCATCTCACTGGTCTCCACAAAGATATTCTTTACCTCGATCCACACAGTCTCTACATCCTTCTCTGTCTCGGAGTCCAACACCTGGAATTTATTTCTGAGCTCCAGTTTAAATTGGTCCAATCTCTGCTGGTTCTTAAGCTTTCCCACATCAAACTTGTTGTGCCGAGTGATAAACTTTCGGCGGACTGCCACGATCTTCATGCGGAAGTTGGCAACCATAAGATGATGGTCACTACCGACATCCGCTCCTCTCTTGTTCCTAACATCTTCCAAGCTTCTTCTGAACCTCCTGTTCACCACGATGTGATCAATTTGATTTTCTGTGACTTGATCAGGAGACACCCAGGTGCCCTTGTGGCACCACCTATGAGGAAACACCGTGCCACCCATCACCAAATCCTGACCGGCGCAATATTCCGTAAATTTCTACCCATTGTTATTCATCTCACCAAGGCCATGTTTACCCATGATCTGCTCCAACCCCTCATTGTTTGATCCCACCTTCACGTTGAAGTCTTCCATAACAATGAGAATGTCCTTCTTACTTGTTTGTCTTGTGGCATCTCGCAGCATTTGGTAGAATTCTTCCTTCTCTGGCTCCGATTGTTCTGTAGGCGCATAGCATTGGATGATGATCACATTCCTGATATTTGTCTTGAACCTAGCAAACATGAGCCTGCTAGAAATTGGCTTCCACTCCATAAGGCTCCTCTTTGCATTTCTGTTGAGCAGCAACCCCACTCCATCCCTGTGTTCTTCCTCATCGCCCCCAGAATAGAGGAATGTAATTCCATCTGTTGTCTGTATTTCACCAAATCCTGGCCACCTCACCTCACTCAATCCTAGGATATCCAGCCCATAGTTCTTCATCTCCCGTGTCACTTGTTTCAGTCTGGTTTTCTCCATCAAGGTCCTCACATTCCAGAAACCGATTTTCGTAATCCTTTTCATGCCAAAAGTCGTCATCAGGTTATCCGTCCGGTTTTGTAATTTCGCTTCAGTTTCAGTAATCAGTTTATTTAAGAGGAGCGAGTGATTAACCCACTGCCTCCGAGTGCCTTGGAGGGACTGCCACCTGAGGCCTGAGGCACCAGGCTGATTTTATGTCAGGGTTTCTTCCCTTAGCCTTTGAAGAACCAACTCCAAACTACATGGCAGCAGTTTTTTCACCAGAGCCCCGTTAGCCGTAATTTCTTCAAGGTCCCTGTAGGGCCTTCACAGCTACCATAGCGGTCTTGAGGCACACAAAGTCCCCACTGTACTTCACCCCTACAGGCAATCTCCTACTTCATTACGTTGCCCTTCTCCCACGACGAGGACGAGGGGTTGGATTTGTGGGAGACAAATGTGTGTTAGAGTTGGGAAAAAATGTCTAGAGTCATTGAAGTCCATCGACCAGAAGCGTTTATATTAAGCTGATAGAGCTGCTGAGGCCATGCAAAAGGAATTAAGAACCAAGCTGAGGTTCAAAAGGAAGTATACAAAGGGAGGGGATGAATCCCAGGATGATTATTTTCCTGGGATGTACTGAGATTACACTCCAGACACTGTCATAATGTTTTTTGAGATTTTCTCAAAAACTATATTTTTTGAAACATGTGTACATTTTTCTCAGAACTGGATAGGACTATCAAGCTAATATTTTGTATACACAACATAACCATGCCTTTGAGTATTGATGACTAGGATTATTCAAATTGATCCAGTAATTTCTGAGAAACAGTAATTAATACCACCAAATTTTCATGAAAAATGTATTTTTTTTGTTACAAATTTCAAAAGTTAATAATTAAGAACTTTTTTAACATAGAGTTAAGATTCTAGTCATCATAATAGAACAGGGTAATAAGTTTATCTGTGTGAAATTATATCCCCACATAACTATTCGTTTCAGAGAAAAAGGTACATCAATGTAGGCATTTATTTCTGCAGTTTTATTTACATCTTTCAGTGCATTATTAGTGCCCTTATGACAATACCGTACAGCTGTACTCAATATAAATTACTGTGTATGCTCATATGTCTATGTTATACAAATGACACAAATTTCAAAATTCTAACATGAAATAGTTGTGAAATATTGAGATATTTGTAATGTGGTGCGTTATTTGCCAGTTTCACACTACACGGTTACTTTAAGTCCGATATGGTGAGATTTAAGAAACACATTTTTACCGGTAAAACATTGAAATTACTAAGTGTGGTAATAATTCTTGTTGTAAGGCGGTTAGGTGAGGACCATTATCAGCAATTCTTGCCATGTGGCAATTAGGTTAGGACTAGGTTACAGTTTACACCACCATTTTTGGCAGGTGGCTGTGAGAGCTCGTACATTGAAATGTTTAGTAGTACCAGCTGACAGCAGACATGCTTAGACCATGTGCTCTGCTGGTAGTCTGGATTCTCGCCAGCTGATTGTAATTTTATCTTCAGTCCATCATTTTGATCACAACTAAAAATAAAATAAAGTCGCCATACCCAGAAAATTATACGAGTGTATGTTAATTTAGTTGACCTGCGTAATAAAACCCTCAAAATGAAACTCGTAGTTCACAAGTTAGACCGTAGTTTGATAGCCGAAGTAATCAGCCGTTGAGATAAGCGAACGTCTGACGTGTCAGGCCTCTCAATTAGATCAATGCAGCACCGAGTGCTTCGTCACAGAATGATGATATTGAATGTGACACAAGACGTAGGGATTGTAGGCAGCTTCCATACCAAGAGATACCGTAGTAGGTTCGAGCACGACTTTAATCATTGGCATTTTAAGATTGTTGAAATACGACAACCCTCCATTCCTCAGAGACCGTTAGCTGTTAGAATTGAGGTTAAAGACGACAATCACTTTAATTATGCTGATGCATTTGTAGCCAAATAACACATTTATCAAAATCGTCAATATCAATGATGCGACTGCGTACCTGATGGGCCCTTCATGATGTTCCAAACTAGGTAATCTGTTCCTCACTGTTACTTCCTTATTTAATAATCCTTGAAAAGGTCCTCTCTGGCACTTTTGTTGCAGCTACCATTCTATCCTGTAATTAAGACCTCACCCGACGCTCCTTCACTTTTCATAAACAAATGCACATTATTTATAACGTCATGAGTATGGCTGTGAAGAGGTTTGCCACGAAGTTTTGATTGAACACTAATAAAATCTTCTCTATAAGTTCCACAATACGTACACAATGAACTAGAAGTAACTACGATAAATAATCGTCAACTACTGCATTTCATTTATTCATCAACAGAGCATGCAGCACGATTTTGACACCGTCCAGCTTATCTCGCTACTAAAAACTCACGTATCAATTGCATATCGCTGAGGCTCGCAGGCTGTCCTGTGTACGTATGCGCAGGGCTGGGGCTGACCAGCCAAAATCAGTGGCGTAAACTGTTTGCCCTAGGCTAGCGACATAATTCTTGCCATACGGAGGTTAGACGTAGGGTTTAGTGGGTGTGTGAAACCATGTAAGTCATTGTAAGGAAGCTCGTAGTTTACGTGACTGTTAATCTCGAGATCATGAGTCACGGGACCTCCTTTTAACATGGAATCCGAACCACAGGATATGGCATTTCAAATCTAAAATCTCACATGCATTGACCAAGAATCGAACCCGGTCCACCTTGGTGAGAGGCCAACAGCTTGACCGCTGCGCCACCACGCCCCGTAAGTCATTGTGTTACAGTTTTCGTACAAGTACGATACGTACCTGTCTAGGGGAAATTTTTAGTATAGTCGGTGACGTCATGGATGACATTGATCATCGTTAGTTTGATGTTTTGGCTTGAATTGTCATATTTGTTGGCTGTTTGAGGTTTCAAAGAGTGCTTCGTTACTTGCCGATATAGTTACATGTGTTCAAGTGCAAGGTGTGGTGAGTTACGAATGCTCATACATTACTTTTAGTTGCCCAATTCAATTGGAAAGTAGCACTGTACTCTTGTAAAGCCTTGGTGAGACAAACCCATTGGTCACTACTAGGTTAGACCACTGTCGGGACGAAAATTACTCCGTGTACTAGGAGCAAGGGGCTCTGGGGCCTAAGCCCCATGTAACGTTTGTGTTTATATGTAAAGCCTTATTATCACACAGAATCTAACCCACCATTGGTCGCTAGAACGAAAATTACGCTAGTAGCCGCTCGTTGAGCAAGGTGCTCACACAATCATATGACTTGTTTATATAATACATAGCAACTGATTTCATGCGTTAATGTATTTCCAAATTGAAACAGTAAGAAAGCGTATCACAAAATTTAAACGCTTAGAAATAAAGTTTTACAATCTTATGTAAACGGCAAGATATTCTCTTTTCTTTTTTAAAATAAAATACAGTTAATACCGTCTCATTCTTATTGATACCCTGGAATTCTCTGGAACTGTCGCGTCGTAGCACTAGAACTGTTGCTCACTGTATTCACATCCACAGTCAATGTCACTATTTTTGTCCTCGATCTAATCACATGGAGTTTCACCAAACCAAACTAAAAAGGCACAACTTGAATTCATTGTCACTCAATAACTGAACCAAATTTTGATAAGTTTTGAAGAACACTGTTACAACCATGTAACTTTACCGCACAGAAATTAGGGCCAATGTTACTGGTTGTCACTGCTGAGGGAAGGTTTTAATTTCTCCCTTCCTGTATCTTCACAAGGTCATGGAAGCAAGTGACAATGCATCCGTCCTCCCCTCAAAGTGGGAAGGTATACCCAGGGCTCAAGTTCAAAACCACATGATGTTTAAAACACAAGTTAATTTTCAACAGCTGTGAACATTTCGCTAGTGGGTTAACATGCATGCATTGTTTAAACCTATAGTGTTGTCCATGACATCATGGATGCCACCATGTCAGCTCGGAGGTCCGGGTTTGGTTCCCGGCTCTGGCAAGATATTTAATTCTGGTCTGAGGTCTGGAACAGGATACACTCAACCTCGAGAGGCAAAACTGAGAAGGGGTGTTTTCGATTCCTACCTCAGCCATCCTGGAAGTGGTTTCGCCACTTCCAATCCAGGCAAATGCCAGGATGGTTCCTAACTTATGGCCACAGCAGCCTTCTTTCCAATCTTCATCTGAATTACAAATACACACTAATACTGACATCACAATAACACAGGTTATCAGACAAATTCGGCATTCAGCCAAGTACATCGGTCTACACAATGTTACAAAGCCCCGTAATCCATCGACAATGACAATTGCATTCTACCATTCCAAGAAGAAATCTTCAAGTTGTCATTGCAGTTTTGTGCCCCTAAAATCCAAGACTAATTGGAGTGGATTTTGGCTTAAGCATCAGAACATCCATCTTATAATATCTCAAAGGGGAGGTGCCATTAGGCTTGTCTCAATTCTACCTCCATATATGTAGGCCTGCCTGTCCAGTACATGCAAGAAAAGGATATTTTACAAAAATAAAGAAATAATAAGCAAATAAACAGTATTTTATTCCTCTCCTACTCCTGAATCCTTCGACATTTTTGGATCAATTATAAAACAAAACTGGAAAAACCTTAAGTAAGTACTGTATTAATATTTCTGTAATTTTGCATTTTATATGGTGGTTTAAAAGCCTATCTAGAAAAGCAAAGTTTGACCACTGAGGACTGATGAACAAGATGTCCCTAACTTGACAAAGGACTGCCTCACTATTTCATGTACTGTAAAATGTAGCCTGCGTAGGTAAGATCTTATTTATTTTGGTGCCTTTAGGATACGATTAACTTACATTGGTTGGTTTGACGTTTAATGATGCAAGTTGGTAACTCTGAATGGAGCATCCAAATTTTGTTTTTTAGTAACTTATTTAAGATGGCTTAACATGTCTTAACATTACATAATATATGCTAATGTGACCTAGGTCAAAAATAATGCGTGTTTACGCATGACGGTCTGTGGTATTATCCCAGTAAAAATACCTTAGTCTCACTGGTAGTGTGGGTCCTTTAGGAGCAAAAAAGGAAGGATTCAGTGTAAGTGAAAAAAAAAATTAAACGAACCAGATACATGCAGAAATGTATTTCAACCAAGGGAATATTCTTAAAAGATAATCTTGTCATGAAGGATCGAGGAAGTATTGAATCAAACAGCAGTAGTAACTATTTTAATTTAAAAAGTGTGGGCTACCGAGGAGAATTGAGCCCGATTTTATCAAGATAACCTGGAAATTGCTTGTTATTAATTTTTATCCTACCACGCGAGGGCAGCAAATAGAGATCGGAGGTTCGAATTCCGAAGCTTACAGCAGCTATCCCGAGTCTGGTTTTTGTTTTTCCCACACTCACTTCATGTAAATGTCGGGTAAGTATAAAGTCCCTAGTACAGTTGCACACACTAGCAGGTTATCAGACAAGTTCGACACCAATACTACACGGGGCTGATGGCCAAAATGTCCTAATGGAGAACTAATTGTATCCCGAATGGAAAGCTCGCCTTACGACTTGTGGTCAGGTCACCATCTATCAGTAGTGAGGAATGTAACACCTCCCATGTAAACACATTTGAAATATAGGCTAATTTTCAACTGGGGGTTGATGATAGGCCATTTCGCAGTTGTGCAGAAGAAATGATCTAATTAAATAGATGGAATGGTGCATGCGTTGGAAATGATTCTTATTGACTTAAAGATACGGAAACACACATGGTACAGTACATAGAAACAAATTACGAGTTAAAAGTGGGACATTAGACCTAGTTCATAACAAGAATATACTATGTTCTGAAAAGCTCCAGTTGAACATATTTATTTTGGAACGACATCGCTGAGAGGTTCCACACAATAACTACGCTGACTAATCACAGATGTGTTTCGTCCGAACAGCCAATCAGGAAGCCGAATCCTTCTGTAATGCTAAAAGTGAACTAGAATTTGCAATGTCGCAGCCCGGATCTTCAGACCAGTATACGCCATAGTTCGATGGCCCAGCCCGGACCCCCACAGGAGTGCCAAACTCCCTATGAAGACTTCCAAAAAGACATGGCAAAAACCTAGAAGAATTGCTGAGTTTCAGATAATTAATTACAGTATATACTCTTATGCACTGGTGACAAACTACAAAACTTAATGCAATAAATATATTCCATCAATAGCCTAAAGTAAGCCTACATTTATCACAATCATAAAACTATCCAACACACACTTTCCTTTTTGCCTCTGTCTGACGATATTGGTTATCGTGTTGGCAGCTTGGACAAGCTGTTTCACTCAGTTCAACCGTGACCCTCCTCGCCACTGAATATCCATCTAATTTGGGTGAATTGGTAGAGTTATAATTTCCTTCTTTATAGCCTACTGTTTTCAGGGGCATATATAAGGGGGGAGCTGTGGGGACCCCCCCCCCCCCTTCACAGAAAACGACAATAAATATTAAGAAAGTGTTGCATTGGTAAAAGCATAAAATAATTGTGAATTTGGTTGTACCCTAATCTTAAATTATTGGCTAACCTATAAACAATATTAAGATAGAAATTAGAAAACCTCGTGGTGTAGTGGCTAGCATTCTTGGCTGCCGCCCCGGAGATATGAATTTGGTTCCTGGCTCTGCCAAGAAATTTTAATTCTGGTCTGAAGGCCGGAACAGGGTACACTCAGCCTTGTGAGACGAAACTGAAAAATCCACAGTACGGTATTTATGAGGGAAAAAAACACATCGATTTGTAAAATAATTAAACTGTTTACCTTTCTGTTTAATAAATTGAAAAATATATGGATATTTGCCATTTATACTCCGTACGCCATATTAGAAAATTCATTGTATAAAATGTGTATGTGTGTTGTGTTTTTTCTTTGTATTGCCACTAATAATTGTAGGCTAAATAAACTGGGAGTTTTACAATTAACTTTTATCTAAAATAATTACGCAAAGGTATGTTTTAAGATATTGGTCGATAGTTCCGGGTATTTTGCGGTGAAAATCCCCTGAGAATACTCACACTTTTCCAGGATAGTTAGCCCCCCCCCCCCCCCCCCTTGTATCTACGCCCCTGACTGTTTCATTTCATAGAGAAGCTGCATCGTCCACCATCGCATGTTCTTTATCTCACATGGCATGTTATTCTGCAGCCAAGTCGGATAAAACCACTCAGTGCCTTTAGAGCCATTTATTCTCACTAAGCAGCTATGAATTTGCCGTGAACTGTTGATTTTATTGCTTCTTACTTCCCCCTTATTGCCACTTAAATACCGTACCACAGTAAAAGATCCTTCCACCAAATAAACTTGCGTGAAGCTAAATTTCTAGGTTAGACTTCGTTGAAACACTCTACCAAAGTTCCAACGTTCACCACTAGGTGTCAGTGACATCTGGTAGCAAAAGAGTGAACTACATGAAATTGAACGTACATTGTAGCTCACCACATGGGTATCCGCTTGAAGCAGCTATAGCCTCTGTTGAGCCGAACATGTCCAAGGACACTCCCAGCACTAAAAGCCATACGCTAAATTGAATTAAAAAAACACCGTAAAACTGTATCCCTTAATTGGCATCTGCTTTCTGGAAACTGCCCTTAAACCTTTGTGCCCCAATTACCTTGCCCTTGTCTTTATTTCCCCTTAGGGGCAGTGATTTGTAACATGGAATATAAGCAGTGGCGGCTTTAGGAAAGGGGGCGCGCCACCTGGAAACCTCGCTAGGGCCGCCTCTGAATATAAGATGCCCAGCCATACCGTACCGGTACCATCATACCGCCTCGTTGCCCAGTGGCTAGTTTCTTGTCTGTCACAGTGAAGGCCCGAGTGAGATTATCAGCCATATTATTCTGGTCTGAGGGATACTGATGTAGAACGCTGCCATCTTGTAAGTGGTTTCCTACTCATATTCAATGCCAATGCTGGGATATTACGGCACTTAACCGAACTGAGGGCCACGGCTGCTTCCTGCCCGAATCCTACCTTAATTAAAAATACACACGCTGGTTGTAACACTTATAAATTTCCGGAAAATACAAAATCATCATCATCATCCTTTTCCGTCTCCAGTTTCCCGGGTGCGGTAGACAAGCGCTCGCCACCGCTGTCTGTGCCCCATTTAAGCCATTGATTCTCCTCTTCTGATTTCACGGTCTCAATCCATCGTCTTCTGGGTCTTTCCCTCGGTCTTTTCCCTTTCAGTTCTAAATTGAAGTAGACCCTTGCTGTTATAGTGTCATTCATTCACATCATATTATGTCCATACCACTGGAGTCTATGCTTCCCTATATTTTTGCAACAGTTTCCTGTATCCCAGCTCCTTTCCTATTTGTTTCGTTTCTGATCTTGTCTTTTATGGTCTTTTGATTCATGGTTCTAATAAATTTAATTTCTGTTGCTTGAATTGTGTTAAGGTCTGAACAGTGTTATCCTTTGAGATGGTGCTTTCGAGATATTTGAAGTTGAAGACAGAGTCTAATTTAGTTCCTTCCAAAAAGATGTTAGAATTTGTTCCAGTAAAGTACATGTCTCCAGTCCATACACCAGAATTGGTATAAAGTAAGTATTGGACATGGTTAATTTTGCTTTCAGGGGTAGGTTGCTGTCCCATAGTGGGTTTCTCACTAGACTGTAATGATGTGACGCTTTCTGTGTCCTGTTGAGTGCCTCTTGCTGAACAGTGTTATCCTTCGAGATGGTGCTTTCGAGATATTTGAAGTTGAAGACAGAGTCTAATTTAGTTCCTTCCAAAAACATGTTAGAATTGGTTCCGTCTCTGTTGATAGTCATTTCTACAGTCTTGGTTTTGCTGATGTTTAGCTGGAACTCCTTAAACTTGTTGTTCCAGGAATGTATCTTCTTTTGTACTTCAGCTTCCGTTTCTCCCCATATCAGAACTTTATCTGCAAATACAAAGGCGTTCGGTTCACTGTTAGCTTCCTTAATAGATTTAAGGATCTGATCCATTAATATGATGAATAAAACTGGTGATATGGCACTTCCTTGTTGGACTCCTGTCTGTGTTTGAAACCACTCTGATCATCCGTTTCCTATCTGGACACAACTATAGCTCTTTTGATATAGCGTCTTCACTTTGTCAATCAAGTAATTTGGCACATGCATATCTTCCTGAAATTCCCAGATCCTTTTCTTGGGACACTATCATAAGCCTTTTTAATGTCCAAAAATACCATCACCAGTTTTTTTCCACGCTCCCAATACTTCTCTGCTAACATTCTCACAGCGAAGATGAGGTATGTTGTACTTCGATGCTTCCTGAATCCATGTTGTTGTTCCTCTAGAAGGGGCTCTGCTATCCTTCTTATTCTCTTTTCTGTTATTTTTTCAAGGATCTTCAGTGAATGTGATAGAAGGGTGATGACGCCTCTGTAATTTACACATTTTCTCCTATTTCCCTTTTTTTAAAAGGGGGATGATCCCTCCTTTCCTCCAGTCCTCTGGGATCCTGTTCTCATTCCTGATGATCGACAGTACTCGATACAGCCAATTCAATCCCAGTGTTCCAGCTGCTTTCAATATGTCAGAGCTGAGTTCATCAAACCCTGATGACATTCCCCCTACTCATGTTCTTCAGTTCTGACTCAACTTCTAACCATGTCATGGGTGTGGATTTTTACATCCTGCATCTACTAAGCAATCATTGTCACTGTCATTGTTGTTTACATCTCCGTTTAGCAATGTATTAAAATAGTTCTTCATTTCATTTCTAATTTCTTCATCCATCCTCAACAAATTTCTAACATCTGTCTCCAATGCCGTGATGTGGCCAGGCTCACTCCTTCTGTTCCATATAACTTTGTACAATAACTTCTTATTTCCTTGGCTGTCTTCCATTATCTTATTAGTGAAATCGTTCCAACACTTATCCTTTTCCTCCTGGACCAGTCGTTTGACTGCAAGCTTCTTGTCCCTGTAATCTGAAAGCACGATACTATCCACCATTGCCCCGTTAGCCATCATTTTTCAGGGTTCCTGTAGAGCCTTCACAGCTACCGCAGCGATCACGGGGCACTGTACTTCGCCCCTACAGGCAGTCCCCTACTTTATGGTGTTGCCCGTCTCTCACGACGTGGACGAGGAGTTGGACTTCTGGGAGACATCTTATTGTTGATACATTTCAAATTTCTTGTCCCTGTAATTCTGTGCAAGGCGTTCAATTTCTGATCCATTGCGACTACTGTCTATTTTCTGGTTTCCACATTCTAGTTTCCTTTTCAGCATATTTCTTTCTTTCTTTCTTTCTTCACTCTATCGTTCCACCAAGGTGTTTCCTTTTCTCTCTGTATAGCACTTGTTTTCCACAGATTTCTTCAGCTTCTGAAACGAGAGTTTCTTTGAAGAACATCCATTCTTCCTCCACCCCTCCTTTTGTTGTTATCCTCCTTTGGCACTCCATTTTCTTTTCATCATCATTTAGAAGCCAAGTCCTGATCTTGGGCATTTTCTTGTGTTTGATCTCTTGTACTTGAATATTCTTGAGAACTGCGACTAGGAGTCGATGGTCACTACCTAGGCATTCACTAGGAATGACTTGAACTTCGGAAATGAACTTACCAGCTAGTCTATCATTGTTTTGAGCATTCCATCCCAGCAGTAACGTGTTATTTTATGGCTTGCTCGCTTTAGAAACCAAGTGTGTTGTATGCTCAAGTTGTTCCGTACACAGAAGTCTAACAGATGTTCCAAATACTATTTACAAATTCATTTCAAATTCAAAACACTTTCTTCCATTCAGACTGTTCAAAATAATAATAATAATATATTACTATTAGAAATATTATTGTCATTATTGACCTGAATGGATACGCACATTAACGTGCAAGGCCAATGGTCCAAATCCCACCATCAGTCCTCTTGAAATGTTTCTCCTCACTTTGTCTCCGATCCCGTAAACTGGGGAACAACATGTAGGGATATTTTATTCATCTTCCTTTGTTCCACCCTCTCTGGGGCACGTTAAATCAATCATTTCTCCGTGTGTTGTTCTTTCCTTTGTGCCCGGTATCTCTTCATTCTTTCTGATCTTTTCCTCCCTTCTTCCGAGATGACGGGTTTGGATTTAATGTAGATTTGTCTTGGAATCATATATTTTCGTTTTTAACAATTCGTTTTGCTTGTCAATTGAGCAGTGAATATTCTGTAATTTTGTTTCAAATTCTACTAGGCAGTTTTCAGTTTCTTGAAACCATGTGGGTTTTGTTTTGAGGTTACGGAAGAAATCAAAGAGTTGTTTGGTTAATCTGTTAGAGTTCATTCTGAGAAGATCACCGTAAAGATTTATCTTCCCTTAGTCATAGTATCTGGGAGTTATTATCATTATTAGTCGATCTGCTCTCCAAATTCAACACAGCGAAACCGGCACTGTATTGGGTAGTCTCTGGCTTTTGACCTGTAATCATCAAATGTGAGACGAGAGATCATTTACGAGATCGCCGGGATTCAAACTACCACTGATCCACCGAGCTATAGCAGTATGTACTGTTTACAGTGGGTGTAACTCTTGACAGAACGCTGTCATCTAAGAAACACTGCTGCCAACCTCAAGAGACGGAACCATTGTGGTACTAACACTCTCTTCTATTGCTGAATACTGTTCCCCAGTTTGATAAATAGTTTGTTGTTGTGGATTGATTTAAGGACTTTGCGACATGTATAATAAAATAAATCAATCAATCAACCCTCGACAGGTTTCTGGAAATCCAGACCTGGAAATGTTGGGCCATATGTCATTATTACTATTATTATCGCTGTGGCTCAGTTTGTTGCGGACTTTGAAAGACGTGAGCTCGATCCGTTCTCCGTGGTTTCTCATATTCAACTCCAAGCATATGCTAGGACGGTACCTTTTAATAGGTCACGGCCGCTTCCTTCCAATGCCTTGCCTAGTTTCATTCTCCTTCACTCATTTCATCTCTTATTAACTCCTCTCATGAGGTTGGGGATAGTTAGGGCATCTGACCGTAAAATAACCCTCCACAAGGCAAACAATCATCACACACCATCCCCAACCCCCTTGAAACGGGAATAATATGAGGTAGACATATATATGATTATTATTATCATCGCTCCTTAACGTAGACAATTATGCAAGGCATTTTAAGGGATTCAAGTTTCGTACTCGGGCACTGCCATCATCAGTGTGGTATTTGCTGGATTCTTCCCACTCTGCGTCTAGGCAAATGTCGGAATGGTAACATACTTCAAGTCCCGGGGCATCAAATCATTTCTAGACCACAATGAATACAGGCAGGCAAACTACTACAGACACCACACAAACACAGGTTATAGACAAATTAACACACACAGTTACATGATCAAGTAGGAAACAATCATTGTCTGCTATGTCCACAGAAGAAGCTGAATATATCACCATGTCAGAGGCTTTAAGAGAAATTAAATGGCTTCAGAATTTATTTTCTGAATTGGGACAGTCGGGGTTCATGAAGGAACCGTGTACAATATGGTGTGACAATAACCAAGCATTTAAGGTGAGTGATACAGGAACTGCAACTGAGACGTCAAAACATATTGATCTGAAATATCATTTCTGTTGTGAGCAAGTGGAAATTGGTAATGTTGTGTTTTCTTATGTGCCATCGCATGAAAATGTCAGTGATATTTTCACCAAATTAGTAAGTGGTCCAAATATGAGATCATGCTATACTTCATTGGGCCTAGAGCCATATCCAACAATCTGAGTTGTTTGATCAGAAGCCTTAATTATTTCATATTGTTTTGTGTTGTTTGAGATATATCAAGGGGGAGTGTTGGTACATGTTTTGCCAGTATCTCAAACAGATATGGATTTGATTTGAATTGCCGGCCAGGGGTTGGTTGTATCCTTGATTGGTGGAGCGCTCTATCGAGCGTGTTCAGAGCTGTGATTTTGTTCCTGTGTCGGCGGCTGCTTAGAGGGTCGTCAGTCAGTCGTGACCTGAGAGCTATGTTGCTCTGTAGTCAATGAACACGCTGGTGTTTTGTGGAGGACGGTAATGTGTGGTATAATAAACTGTATGTATAATTCCACTGCCCTATCAACAAACCTAACAAAGTATTCTAGAATTTATACAATCTTAGTGTTTTTGTTGCTTTTTTATGGAACTAGCAGTAAGAGGCCTGCTGGATTCATCTAAAAACCATGCGAGGTATATGGGGTTTCTCAAAAAAAGCGCCCAACCAAGCCATCAAAATGAAATAAGTTACAAAATAAGCAACTATCCGGATCAATAGCGCCAAAAAACGTCAGGATCCATAAGCCCCGCCCGGACCCCCACAGGAGTAACGAACTGCGCGCTACCTCCCTTGTGTGGGATTCGGCACAAACCTAGAGAAATTGCTGAGATTTAATTCACTGGCCGTGAAAACCAATATACCAGCTTTTTGGAAGCCTTCATAGGGAGGTTATGGCTGCTTGAGCGTTTAGTTCTTGCAGTAGAGAGGCGCAGGTGCGCTTCATAAAAGGGAGGTAGCACGGAGTTCACTACGCCTGTGAGGGTCTGGGTGGGGACACCAAAAGTCCGCTGATGAGCCAGCTTGGTGTCTTAGGTGAAACTCCACACAAGACACGGCACAAACCTAGAAAAATTGCTGATATTTAATTCACTGGCCATGAAAACCAATTTACCACCATATATAATAGTTTGAAAAGCCCGCCAGAGTATCACCACTAGTCACGTGTGGGAATAACCTGACCCCCAAGGGAAGATGATGAAGAAAAAGAAGTGGGTTTCGGACTGGAGAAAAGGGATGGAGAAATAGGACCAGAGTCCAACATAAGTTATAATTTTAACTTTAAGTACACTCAAAAGCAGCTGCCACTGTAAACCAGTTTTCCGATACCGAAAGTGGGTAGGGACCTGGACGCAGCTAACAGGAAACGCAGCTGGAACTTGGGCTATACGCAAGCAAACGGCTATAGCGTATTCCCTCTCAAGCATATATTTGCCTACTATGGGGAAGGGTGGTGGTCTGGCAAAACAAAGAGTGACAGATTTACTGTTTGTACTTTCAAAGGAGTTAGGTTTAACAAAATGTTTTGAAAGGCGAGCAAAGGTTGGGCTCGTAGTGATATTTCTTAACTCCGGGTGGGTAATTCTTCTCAACAAATGACCGAGTACTACCAGGAAGGGTAGTGAAGAAACAGTTATGTTTTTGAAAATAATTTTGGTAAGAGCACCAAGAGTTGCATTTAGAAATAGCTAAGCTTGTACCCAGCAAGGTGCCGACTAAAAGTTTAGACGATGAGAAAACCTTAAATTTGGAAAACCAACCATATTTAGAGAAAGTATCAACAAGCAGGAAGCTGGCGGAGCGAGCTGTACTTGCCTTACTGGCCAGTTAGAATTAGCTATCAAAGCTAAGAGAGGCTTTAATAAGTTTGTAACTAAAAGTTCTTGCTCAAATGCAAAAAATAGTGCAAACCTTATCAATAGATTTATTTTTATTAAAGAGGGCATAAACCTAGGAAGAGTCGAGGAAGACAGGGTCCTACCTAAGCGTGAATCTAGCAAAAAGAATAACGAGAAAAAATAATAGCTTTATTAACAATAAATTAAACTTTGAAGAATTAACAAAGAATTAATAACAGTTAGATCATGATTGTGATTTCTGAAAGGTTACATGTAAAGGTCTGAGACCTAAAGATAACAAGTTTACAATTTATAAACAACGTTAAATTGGGTACAAGTTTAAAACTTGTGGTAAGCACTAAAAATCTGAATAAGATTTTAAAAGTAGTGCTTAAAATGGACAATTTTAAAGTTTGTAACAACAATTATAAAGTAATTCTGGCGTAGCCGAATTAATCAGGTACGATGTGGGTATTTTAAGAAATACTGTAACTTTTGCGTGATATTGCAGATTGATCTATGAATATTATTTGCCTTTGTTATTCAGGTTATATTGTCATTTGTAATTATCCTACTCTATGACTACTGTATGCTAATTTGAAATGGAACCGGATGTTAAATTATGAATTTAGTTGATTACATCTAAATAACATAATTAAACTACGAATATATATTACGCGATAATTTTCGGCTGATAAGGACCAAACAGTAAGTAATGATACATTGCCATAAGAATAGCGGACATTATTTAGTTCGATTCTATACGTTCAGAATTTTTGTACTATGTTTATGTACTATATATTATCCATTTTAGAGCTTACTGACAAAAGTTATTGAATAGCCTAATGTTATATTGTCATTAGTTGTAATCACTCTGGATTCCGGTAGAGCAATTTAGAGATTAGTAAGGAGGGAGTTTAGAGAATTTATTTATTTATCTTACGAAATACCGTAGAGGCTAAGGAAGTCCAATGTGTTCAGATTTTAAGCATCATATTTGACATTATAGTGGGATTGTACACTGCTTAATTTACTTTAACTTGATGTGGATGAGATAATATATATGTACATTATTTTTACATCAATACTGTTCCTTAATGCGCTGCTATAGTACACACTGAGCTATGACCAGGAATAAGTCATTTCTCATTATTCACGTAATTTTGCGGGATTGAAGATCATATGTATATTTGACTTCACAATGATGACTTAATCTTCCAATCAAGAAGGTAGTTGCTACATTTGAAAAATAATAGTGATAACTATGTGAACACTACTATAAGAGGTCTTAATTACCCCATTAATCTATATATATAAAAATCAATGCTACTTGATAGTATGTATGTGGGTGTGTATGTCTCCTATGCGTTCATACACCCCCCATCCGATTGCGCTGAAACGTGGGTGAGATGTTGATTACTCTCCAAGGAAGGTTTCTGGCTTAGTAAATCCATTTTACAATAGGCAGCGCACGAGTAGATTCAACAAATGAGCGACGACGCGCGAAGCATTTCGACACAGTCCCATATTTGTTCGTAAACCTTTCATCCGATTGCGATGAATCTTGGGTGAGAACTTGTTTCCACTCCAGGGAAGGTTTGTAACTTAGTAAATACATTTCACAGTAGATAGCACACGAGTAGATTCAACAAATGAGTGACGACACACAAAGCGTTTCAACAAAGTCCCGTATGCATTCATATACCATTCGTCCGATAGCTATGAAACTTGGGTTAGATGTTCTGTACACTTCAGGGAAGGTTTCTGGCTTAGTAAATCCACTTTACAATAGGCAGCGCGCGAGTAGATTCAACAAATGAGCTACGACGCACGAAGCGTTTCAACAAAGTCACGTATGCGTTAATATACCATAGTCCGATAGGGATGAAACTTGGGTGAGATGTTGCGTACACTCCAGGAAAGGTGTCTGGCTTAGTAAATCTACTTTACAATAGGCAGCGCACAATTAGATTTAACAAATGAGCTACGACGCGCGAAACGTTTCAACAAAGTCCCGTATGCGTTCATATACCATTCGTCCGATTGCGATTAAACATGGGGGAGATGTTGTGTGAGCTCGAGGAAAGGTGTTTGGCTTAGTAAATCTACTTTACAATAGGCAGCGCACAATAATTAGATTCAACAAATGAGCTACGACGCGCGAAGCGTTTCAACAAAGTCCCGTATGCGTTCATATACCATTCGTCCGATAGCGATGAAACTTTGGTGAGATGTTGTGTACACTCCAGGGAAGGTTTCTGGCTTAGTAAATCCATTTAACAATTGATAGCGCACGAGTAGATTCAACAAATGAGCGACGACGCGCGAAGCGTTTAAACAAAGTCCCGTATGCGTTCATATACCATTCGGTCGATAGCGATGAAACTTGGGTGAGATATTGAGTACAATCTAAGGAAGGATTCTGGCTTAGTATATCCACTTTACCATAGGTAGCGCACGAGTAGATGCTACAAATGAGTGACGACGCGCGAAGCGTTTCAACAAGGTCCCGTATGTGTTCATATACCATTCGTACGATAGCAATGAAACTTGGGTGAGATATTGAGTACACTCTAAGGAAGGATTCTGGCTTAGTATATCCACTTTACAATAGGTTCCGCACGAGTAGATTCAACAAATGAACGACGACGCGAACACCGTTTCAACAAATTCCCGTATGTGTTCATACACCATTCGTCCGATAGCAATGAAACTTGGGTGAGTAAATACATTTCACAGTAGATAGCGCACGAATAGATTCAACAAATGAGTGACGACACGCAAAACGTTTCAAGAAAGTCCCGTATACATTCATATACCATTCGTCCGATCGCTAAGAAACTAGGGTTAGATGCTGTGTACACTTTTGGGAAGGTTTCTGGCTGAGTAAATCCACTTTACAATAGGCAGCGCACGTGTAGATTCAACAAATTAGCTACGACGCGCGAAGCATTTCAACAAGGTCACGTATGCGTTCATATACCATTCGTCCGATAGCGATGATGCTTGGGTGAGATATTGAGTACACTCTATGGAAGGATTCTGGCTTAGCAAATATACTTTACAATAGGTAGCACACGAGTAGATTCAACAAATGAGCGACGACACGCCAAGCGTTTCAACAAAGTACCGTACGCGTTCATACAGGCCTACCATTCGTCCGATAACGATGAAACTTGGCTGAGATGTGGTGCACAGTCCAGGGAAGGTTTTTGACTTAGAAAATCAATTGCACAATAGGTAGCGCACGAGTAGATTCAACTAATGAGCGAAGGCACGCGAATCGCTTCAATAAAGTCCCGTATGCGTTCATATAGGTCTACTATTCATCCAAATGCGATGAAACTTGGGTGAGTTGTTGTGCACACTGCAGGGAACTTTTCTGATTTAGTATTTCCATTGTATAATTGGTTGCGCACGAGTAGTTTCAACAAATGAGTAACGGCGCACAAACCGTTTCAACAAAACTCCATCTGCGTTCATATACCATTCATCCGATTGTGACGAAACTAAGGTGAGTTGTTGTGCACACGGCAGGGAAGGTTTCTGACTTAGTAAATCCATTGTACAATTGGTAGCGCGCGAGTTGATTCAACAAATGAGTGACGGCACGCGAATCGTTTAAACAAAATCCCAAAAGCGGTCATATGCCATTCATCCGATTGCGATGAATCTTTGATGATTTGTTGTGTATACGCCAGGGAAGGTTTTCGACTTAGTAAATCCATTTTACAATAGGTAGCGCACGAGTTGATGCAACAAATGAGTGGCAACGCGTGAAGTGTTTCAGCAAAGTTCCATCTGCGTTCATATACCATTCATCCGATTGCGATTAAACTTTGGTGAGTTGTTGCGCACTCTCCCACAAATGTTTCAAAATTATTAAATCCATTTTACGATAGCTTAGAGGCATTTAACGGAAATTGAAGAAAAAATTGTGTATCCAAAAGCACTTCAAGAAACCAAATTACAATGCCAACACTTTCTTTGATAGGCATTGCAACGCATGTCGGGTACAGCTTGTTAAAAATAAACACTATCAGGAAAGTAATTGAGATACCAAGTTCTCGAGGAATTGTGTATAGTTTTACTATTGTTGCATGCTCTGCTACGTTATTGCACTCCACAGTACCTTTCGACCAGGTTTACAGTAAGTTAATATTGCAGTTGAGTAGCATCAGTGTTGAGAAGAACTATGTTCTAAACTCACTTAGGGGCAAAATTAATATGTTCTGAGAACTATATTAGCATGTATCTGTCTATAACATGTAAAGACACCTCCCAGGCAACGTCGGGTACATAAGCTAGTATTTTATAAAAATAAGCAAAAATGCCTAAATTCCGATCTTTACCATACATCGTATATAGGTGATGTAAAGATGGGGATACATATTTTACAATTATCAGCTAGAATAACAAAATTAGGATGTGTATCGGGATCTTTGCCAGACCTATATAAGTCTATAAAGTATTTTCCAATGTGCTATTAAAGAAGTTACAGATCTACTATGAGGAAATAGTAGGGGAATATCAATGTGGGTTCCGCAAAAATAGAAGTACTATTGATCAAATCTTCGTTGTTAGACAAGCGATGGAAAAATGTTATGAACACAACGTAGATCTTCATATGTTGTTTGTAGACTACAGACAAGCCTTTGATAGTATTGACAGGGAATGATTGTACAGATATATGGAACAGAAAAGAATTCACGGAAAGCTAATAAGATTAGTGAGAATAACCGCAGAAAATGCTAAAGCCAAAGTAATGATGGAGGCTAAACTTGGTGCTGAATTTTCCTTGGAAAGAGGTGTGCGACAGGGTGATGCCATGTCTTCTTCGCTGTTCAACTTGGCTTTAGATAAAGTGTTGGAGAAATTGGAACGAGCAAATAATAATATAGTATATAAATCAACCCAAGTGTGTGCCTATGCTGATGATGTAGTATTGATAGCGAGAAGACTAGACTATTTAAAGGAGATGTTGGAAGAGATGAAAAAGGAAAGGGAAAAAATGGGTCTAAATGTGAACGCGCCTAAAACAAAGTAGATGCACCTGATATCTGTTGAAAGAAAAATGAACTGTGTTAATTTAATAATAGACTCCTGCACATCTGATAATGTTGTAAATTTGGAGTATTTGGGTGTTCTTGTTAATAATAAAAACAAAGTGAGTGAGGAAATAAATAGAAGGATTATTAATGGAAACAGAGCCAATTTTGCCAATCTGAAACTCATTAAGTCGCAATTGTTATCGCATAAAACAAAACTCAAAATTTACAAGACATTGATCAGACCAGTGTTATCTTATGGCTCAGAAACATGGAATATGTTGGTTCAGGATTGCAATAAATTTAGGGCGTTTGAGAGGAAAATAATACGGAGAATTTATGGTGCTGTATTGGATAGAGGATAATGGAGGATACGAACTAATAGGGAAATAGATGAAATCCTCAAAAGCGAAGACATTGATCGATATATAAAGTCACAAAGTCTTTGATGGCTGGGCCACATTGAAAGGATGGAAGACAAAAGAACACCAAAGATTATATATAAAGCCCGAATGGAAAAAGAAGACGCCCTGGGAGACCAAGGAATCGATGGAAAGATGAAGTGGTGGTGGACTTGCAAACAATGAACATACGACCCTGGAGAACAGCTGTCCAAGATCGAGATCGATGGAAATCTGTGGTTGGCGAGGCCAAACCTCAAACCGGGCTGTAGTGCCAGATAAAGGAGAAGAAGAAGAAGATATAGGTCAAGTAAAGAGTAGTATACATATCTTATAGGCTACATAAAAGCGACAATGCGAAAATTTTGAAAACGATACTTATCTCATTTCCAAGTGTCACCGTATTCTAAATGCCATGCACCAACACAAAATTCTTTATTCCGTGACATTTCCCCATAAGCTCGCCAAGTAAGCATTCAGTGTCCTTCGTAGTGTCGTCGACTCTTCATCACTGCAGCCATTCTGTTAATAAGGCTTTCCATACATACACTGTGTGTTTTATTATGAAAGGTTATCACTAAAGCTGTGTTTCATCCTCCGACAAATATGCCAGAAGAGTGAACCTGCATTACAAATAAATTAGCTACTGTTAGCACAGCGTGTGGTGCAGACTTCACGTACAATAGATCCCAGGAACTCGCATTATGATTACAATAACATCAGCAACTGCTCACTGCTAAAGTAAGAAATATTTAAATGAGAGGAAATATAGAACCTATGATCACCTGTATTTCAAATTCCGATTTGACTGCCAAGCTTCTATCTTCATAATTATCACCAGATTCATCCTTCAGATTATAAGAGGGTAACAGGTCAATTGATTCCTTGAAAGTATTATACAAGTATGAGCCAACGTAATACATGCAGACAGAAAAATTGTTCTTAGGCCTAAGTTATGCGTAACAGAAACATATGAAACATCCTGGTTAACCTACTAATTGGTAGCAAGTATTAAGTCACTAAAGCTTGCTTGTCATGATCATCTCCAAGATTGCTATGTTACACGATATACATAATAAATACAACTTACAATATTAGGCAATTCATCCGTTTGAGACAGGCATTCTGGCTCACTCTTAATGAGTGGTTGTTGTTGCTGCTCCATATTGTCCAGCAAACTAGAACACACAAAGTGCGCTTAAGGATTATAAGAAGCCATACTTATACCAGTACGCCAAATCATTATCATTATCAAATGAGGTAATTTCAGAACTCAGAATTCAAATAAGACTACAGTAATGAGAATATAACCCTCCAGGTGCACAGTGAGTAGAAGAAGTTAGCGCTCGACTTTATATGATATTACTGTAACTTAGTTAGGGAATAATATTGAGTAAAATATTAAGATCTATCATTGTGATAGAATGAGGAATTACTACGAGGCAGAGAATTACACTGCAAACTACAAACCTATCAGCGTAAAAGTAAACTCAAATCACACCACGAGTAGGCCAACTACGAAACAGGGGCCGATAACCTAGATGTTAGGCCCCTTAAAACAACAATTATCATCATCATCATCACCAACTACGAAATTGGCAGTAACTGGATACAATGATTTTCAGAAAATACAAGACAATACTCCCGACTCGTGTTTCAAGAAACCCACTTCAAACCAAACACAACATATCTCGCTCAGAACAGAATATACGGAAGGGATTCGTAGATGTATTTATCCGTACCAACGTATAATTACTATCACTGGGCAACTTGTATAATATGTCGTCATAAAGAAGTTCTAGATACCTACACATTTAAACCTGTGTATTCTCGGCAGTCAAATACCGTAAATTAATCCGCGCAGGGCACGAACGGGTCCAATCAGAACTCTGGTTGTACGATTTGTCTTCATTATGAAATGTAGTCACGTCTGTAAAGAGTAGCCTACTTCTAATATCCGTACATGAAACTAAAAAACTCTCAGATCTTAATATTTTGCCGCGAGAGACCGTACATGGAAGACACTAACTCGGTGACGATATTGCTAGCAACAATAAAAACTTCGAGCCGAAATTGTTGCTGATGATAAATAGCCTCACCTTGTCTCCGATCCCGTAAAATGGGGTATAATTTTATGTAGAGATAATTATTATTATTCTTTCCTTTAACCCTCTTTGGGTACCGGTACGTTGAATCAATCATTTCTCTGAGTGTTGTTCTTTCCTTTGTGCCCGGTATCTCTTAATTCTTTCTGATTTTTTTATCGCTTCTTCCGAGATGACGGGTTTGGATTTAATGTAGATTTGTCTTGGAACCATATATTTTCGTTTTTAACAATTCGTTTTGCTTGACAATTGAGCAGTGAATATTCTGTAATTTTGTTTCAAATTGTACTAGGCAGTTTTCAGTTTCTTGAAACCATGTGGGGTTTGTATTTTGGGTTTCGGAAGAAATCAAAGATTTGTTTGTTTAATCTATTAGAGTTCATTCTGAGAAGATCACCGTAAAGATTTATCCTCTCTTTGTCATAGTACTGATATCGCGTCAGGAGTTGGCAGTCGGGTTTGAACTGCAGGGGTCTTCCCGCTCACTGCGTATCGCTCATTCCAAAAATATTCAGTTGGTTACTACTTGCTTCACTCACTCAGCACATTCCTTCTTTCAGTGGCTGAGTGTCGCCTGCTGCAATGACGACCATTGGCATGCGGCAAGCTGATATATTTAACTTAGGAATAGGCGGGTCGCGCATGCGTACTGCAAGACCCCCCGCACCCCGTCAAAGCGTGTTCAACTGCCATCTCCTGCCGCGATGACAGTATCTGGGAGTTATTATTATTGTTAGTATTGGGCGATCTACTCTCCAAATTCAACACAGCGAAACCGGCACTGTATTGGGTAGTCTGTGGCCTTTGTCTTGTATTCATCAAATGTGATACGAGAGATCATTTACGAGATCGCCGGGAATCAAACCCCCACTGATCCGCCGGGACGCGAGATTGCAATTTCTAGTCCACTTTTAGCATTGAAGAAGGATACGGCTTCCTGATTGGCTGTTCCAACGAAACCCAACTGCAGCCAGGGTTGTGATTAGCCAGTTTAGTTTCAGAGTGGAACCTATCAGCAATGTCGTTCTATGTTTAAATAAATGTGTAGAACTCCCGCTTTTATTGACTTAGTATTTTCTTGAGTTCTATGAATTGTAATGTGCCTAGCCTATGTGATTCAGTTTCTTCTTAAGTAAATAATCATTACCGGAATGTTTTCATTGATTGATGCCACCTTGCACCACTTATATGCAGTCCTTTCTTTTTTTTTTTACCATGGAACCAACTATACTTGACGTCCAAATATGATAATTATTAACTGAGACATGTTTTGAGCAGGTTTGCGTGAAATGGATTACACCACGAAATCTGTCCCAATAACATATTTCATGTTACTTGCTAATTGTGACTTATGTGTATGTGTTGTTTGGAGATAGACGTGACAGATATCACATACAGTATTGTAAAAAACGATCCAAGCCACTAATCAATTACGCTCAGAATGCCTGAACACATTACATCTAATTTTATAAATATTATTTTCTTGTGCAATCAATAAAATAAAAATTACGACAATACAACTAAATTTTCGTGTGTAGTACTAATAATTAATTTTTTTGTCTAGAGCTGAGAGTGCGATGTAGCAGTGATTTCGGGGGGGGGGGGGGGGTACTCGTGATATTGAGTGGAATGTTATCAACTTTTGCATACCGGTAAAAGCTCCTCATTTGATTGAATAATTTCACACTTTCTTTTGGAATTTGAAGTCTAATGGGATTGTACACGGTAAGTAGGCTACTAAGATATATTGATTAAAACAGTTAGTACTACGATTATACAACACAGCCTACAGTATGTGTTCATTTTCGCTCAACTGAATGTTTTCAAAACTGTTTTATAATTCATGTGTGCATACATTTTTATTTAGATTTCATTAAGAACCCTAAAACACGTAAGGACGAAGTAGCAGAAACTCCACGAAAGATAACTTGCCAGGATGGATTTTGAAATTTGTGTCAAGTAAGTAGGCTACCATAACCTACAAGGCCATGTGCTTTAAGTGCTTTATTCTATGTTATATTTACATGGAACAATAATACTATCTTCAGTCAGGGCACAAAGCCCAATACAAATAGTTATTGTCTTTTGAAATAGCCTTCTGACTGCATATTTTTACATTCAATCCAAACATAACCTAAATATAGCCTACCAAAATCTACACTTAGCAACATAATCTTAGTTTGAATTAGCCTTTTATCTTTTTCTCGACTTCCACAAGTCATATTTCCGTGTGTAATTGAACCACAAATTGTTTATGGAATGTGACCTGAATCCATCCCAATGTGATAAATCCATTATTCACATGTCACTTGGACATGACTTTGCTGTTAGATACGATTTAATTCATTTTACAGGGAGCAATGCTATTTGTTAACTAGGAAGTAAGATTGACGCTTTGCATGGCACTGTAATTATTGCTTGTGCCTGTATTCTCTCCCAGTTCTTTCAGGGAGTTGTTTCTCATATACTCGATAGGCTAGTAGGAAGATAAAAAAACTTTAAACATTTATTTTCCATCTGTTTCAGTAGTGGTTGCGACTGATTGTGGTACCTCCTGCTATTACACAGAAGAGCTATGTAACATCATGGTAATGTAGCCCTGTGTACTTGGGTCTGTGTGTATAATGTGTGACATTGTGGTTTGTATTCATTTATGTACATGCAATTAAAACTCCGTCATAACGTTTCTAAAGTAGGAAAATTAACCAAATATCTGTAGTAATGGTCAAGCCTCCGTGGCTTAGGCGGCAGCACGCCGGCCTCTCACCGCTGGGTCCGTGGTTCAAATCCCGATCACTCCATGTGAGATCTGTGCTGGACAAAACGGAGGCAGACAGGTTTTTCTCCGGGTACTCCGGTTTTCCCTGTCAAAATATCATTCCAGCAACACTCGCCACTATCATATCATTTCATCTGTCATTCATTTAATCATTGCCCCAGAGGAGTGCGTCAGGCCTCGGCAGCCGGCACAGTCCATATCCTCGCCGCTAGATGGGGGCTTCATTCATTCCATTCCTGACCCGGTCGGAGACTGGAAGCAGGCTGTGGATTTTCATTCATCTGTAGTAATGGTCAGGAAAATATCTGGATATAATGTCGTTATAGATGTTTACTACTCCGCTGTCTATAACCCGCCCGCTCTCCCAAATAGGATCACGACTTATATACATTAAATTCCATCTGTGTCCGCCATATTCACAATTGATTATGCACTAATACAATATTGCCAACCCCACATTTACGGTACTACTTCGTATATGCGCGGTACCTTGAATTTAAAAAAAACCACATTTTACAATGACCGCAAAGAGTTGCTGAAGCTGTTACAGAGACACCACAATGAATTTAGCGTATTTAGTAGCCTACTGTATGTTAAACTGTTGCCAAAGCGCACACATTGACGTCACTAGTTGCCGACATATGGGATACAAAATACACCACTACTACTCCCACTCGGTAGCGTTCTCGATTGCTGTGCTCAAGGTTGCACGATTGAATCCTGGCGCATTTGAGGGTGCGCAAATGTGAGGGAGCCGTGTCAGTAGATTTACTGGCACGTTAAAGATCGCCCTTGGGGCGAAATTCCAGCACCCGGCGTCTCTAAAAGCCACAGTAGTTAATAATGTTATTGGTTTGATGTCTCTTTTAACTACCCCACTGTGCATGGCTAAAATCAGGGGCGTAGATATGGCTAACGCAGCCCTCAGATTCAAACCTTTGTCAAGACCCATTGGATTAGACAAAACCAAGGTTAGAATGGTTGGGTTGAGGTGTGATCTTGGCCGCGGGAAGCTTGCGGGGCTCTGTTGACGACACATTAAGCTGTAACCATTGTCAAAAACCATTGATCTGGATGAGTTAGGCTGTAACCATTAAAAACCATTGGATTGGACGTGTTAGGCTGTAACCACTGTCAAAATCCATTGGTCTATATTCAACAAATTTTAATTAGAAAAACTATACACTGTAGCACCGTAAGCATGGGGTTTGCAATACTGTACTTGATGGTAACTCATGCGCATAATGGCGGACACAGCTGAAGTTTTACTGTGTAAGTCGTGATCTAAATAAGGGATGGCAGGTGGCTTATGGGCTGCGGAGGAGCACTCATTTATTGCTTCATCATTCCCTGATTTCTCTTTCTTCATTAGAAAAGGTATTTTGGCTAATTCCAGTACTTAAGAAAATGTTATCAACAAGTGGTACTTCATTCAGTGTTACCATCATCGCACATTATTTAAATTGCCGTCATGGGGTTCATCCAAGCATACACGTCAATGCTATTGCACAGAATATAAAGAAAACATGTACGGTATTTAAGATGAAATCATGTGAAAATTTTGCGGCGTCAAATAATTGTCTATTTTATTGTTAAATAAGTGTACTACTTACAGTGTACATGACTGACACTGCCTGTGAAGTACCTACGGCAAACTTTAGTCATCTGTTTAAGGTAACCGTGTAGTGTAATTTGATGAAAAAATGCATTTCTAGTTTTCAACGTAATAAAATTCTTCGTTCATTTATGAATAATTTGATGTATAATTTATTATAAATCGTTTACATTTAAGCCTTGAAAATTAATTTTGGACTAAGTAATGCACAGCTATTGCTCTGAAAGTGCCACATTCACTTTCACTTCAATACTTTCTTACTCATTATATTCTAATTTTTTCACTTAGGTGAATGTAATTTATGCTTGGTAAAGTTTAGCTACATACAGTACGTTGTATGTTTAGTTTCTTGATATTGTTGTTGGTTTATTTACTTTCCCGGCAGTGTTGTTGTTGTTGTTGGTTTTTTTTTCCTTGAGTAGAAGTCAGAAAGTGTATATGAAACGTAAATTCTTTGGCAATAGACATGCTGTAAATATAATATAGACAGTGATTCTTTGTTGCAGTCACTCGTTAGTGTTGATTCTAACCCAACTACTCCATGTGGTATTCCTGAAAATAGTTCATAGCCATCAAGTGCATCCAAAAGAAAACTTTCTTAAGATCAATTTCATGATATGGATAGTATTGAGCTTATATAACATTCTAATGCTGGCAATGTAATTAAAGGCTTAACAATTCTGTCAGATATTATACAAACACATTGTGTAAAGCTTGTAAAATGAGTGATAGTTTATCAGTTGGGAAGGATGTTTGTGTAAGTAAAGTTGTGTCCTCCAAGTTAATTTTGAGACCTTCAAAATAGGGGTAATAGAGGCACTACTTACATTTAATGATGGTGTGATTTCAAGGAATCATGTATTAAAGAAAATGTGTGTTGTTTGTTTAATTCCTGCCGCTCCTTCCGGAGCATAGGGCCTTGGCGAAATTTCTCCACGCAGTACGGTTCCTGGCTATTCTCTTCACTTGACTCCAGTTCTTGTCCTCCTCTGCAATTTCATTTTCGATCGTCTTCTTCCAGGTCTTCTTAGGTCGACCTCGCTTCCTGGCACCTTGAGGATTCCAGTCTAGCGCCGCCCTCTCAACAGCTCCGTCCGGCTTCCTTAGTGTGTGACCGATCCAGCGCCATTTCCTCTCCTTGATCTGGATGCTAATCGGTTGTTGATTGGTGATGGTCCAAAGATCTTCGTTTGAGATTATGTCCGGCCACCTCACAATCATGATGCGACGCAGACATCTGTTAATGAACACCTGTAGCTGGTTGTTGATCGGTTTTGTGACTTTCCATGTTTCACAGCCATTGAGAAGAATCGACTTTACGTTGCTATTGAAAAGGCGGAGCTTGGTCTTCCTGGAAATGTTTCTATTTCTCCAGATGGGGTAGAGCTGGACAAAGGCACCATTTGCCTTCCTGATACGGCTTCGAACATCTTTCTCTGCTCCCCCATCATTTGTGACTATACTCCCAAGGTAGAGGAAGGACTCAACTCGCTCAATTTCCTTTCCGTTGACTGTCAAGCTAGTCGTGACGTCAGAATTTATCCTCATCTCTTTGGTCTTGTTGGTGTTAATCATCAGTCCTGCACGTTCTGCTTCTCTCTGCAACCTCCCCAGCTTATCTTCTATGTCTCGGTACCGTTGTGCCATAAGACAAATGTCCTCCGCGAAATCCAGATCTTCAAGCCTGTCATTTATACCCCATTGAATACCCCTCTTCCGTCCTCCCATTACCTTCTTCATCACACTATCCAGGACCAACAGGAACAAAGTGGGGGAAAGGACACACCCCTGTCTCACTCCGGAACTGACCTTTATCTTTTCTGTTAATTTGCCTTCGTGTAGAACCTGGCACTCATTCCCTTCGTACATCTCTTCCATGATTCTGATGATCTTTGTTGGAATTTTATATTCCTCGAGGGTCTTCCACATGATTCTTTGATTTACGGAGTCGAAAGCTTTCTCGAAGTCAACAAATGTGAGGTAAAGGGTATTCCGCCACTCCACACTCTGCTCCAGGATGATTCGGAGGGTGTTGATGAGATCCACACAGCTGCGATGTTGTCGAAATCCAGCCTGTTCCTTCCGAAACCTTTTTTCTACGCAGTCATTTATACGATTCAGGATGACTCTCGCCAGTACTTTGCTTGGAATGGACAGCAAGGTGATTCCCCTCCAGTTATTACAGTTTGTGGTGTCCCCTTTCTTCGGTAACTTGACGATCAACCCCTTCTTCCAGTCGGTATTTTCACCTCCTTCCAGATCTTCTCCAACAGCGGGTGCAGCAGATTGATCGTGATATCCAGGTCTGCTTTCAATACTTCCGCTGGGATATTATCCAGACCTGGTGCCTTCCCGCACTTTATCTGCTTCAACGCTGTCCGTATTTCGCCCCGAGTTGGGGAGTCGAGGCTGATGTCCGGGTCACTTTCTGCTTCCTCTTCATCTCCTCCTCGCTGCTTACTTTCTGGTCCTCTATCTCTATTAAGAACCTCCGCAAAATGTTCTCTCCATCTAGTCAGCTGCTGTTCACACGTCGTGAGGATCTTGCTCTTCACAGGCCTAGTTTTATTAAAACCTTTCTTCGAAAGCATCTTTGTGATGCCATAGAGCTCCTTAACGTCCCCCCTTCTTGCCGCTTCTTCTGCTTTCACCGCGTGTTCATCAATCCACCTTCTATGATCCTTCCGCACACTCCTCTTTACCTCCCTGTTTGCTGTTGAATACTCTGCTTGTGTGAGAGCCTTCTGCCTAGTCTTGCAGGTGTTGAGCTTAGCCTTAATCTCCTTTTTATAATTTATCTTGTCCCAGGTCTGATCGCATATCCATTCTTTCCGCAGGTAGTTCTTGTACCCGAGCTGCATCTCACTGGTCTCCACAAAGATATTCTTTACCTCGATCCACACAGTCTCTACATCCTTCTCTGTCTCGGAGTCCAACACCTGGAATTTATTTCTGAGCTCCAGTTTAAATTGGTCCAATCTCTGCTGGTTCTTAAGCTTTCCCACATCAAACTTGTTGTGCCGAGTGATAAACTTTCGGCGGACTGCCACGATCTTCATGCGGAAGTTGGCAACCATAAGATGATGGTCACTACCGACATCCGCTCCTCTCTTGTTCCTAACATCTTCCAAGCTTCTTCTGAACCTCCTGTTCACCGCGATGTGATCAATTTGATTTTCTGTGACTTGATCAGGAGACACCCAGGTGCCCTTGTGGCACTACCTATGAGGAAACACCGTGCCACCCATCACCAAATCCTGACCGGCGCAATATTCCGTAAATTTCTACCCATTGTTATTCATCTCACCAAGGCCATGTTTACCCATGATCTGCTCCAACCCCTCATTGTTTGATCCCACCTTCACGTTGAAGTCTTCCATAACAATGAGAATGTCCTTCTTACTTGTTTGTCTTGTGGCATCTCGCAGCATTTGGTAGAATTCTTCCTTCTCTGGCTCCGATTGTTCTGTAGGCGCATAGCATTGGATGATGATCACATTCCTGATATTTGTCTTGAACCTAGCAAACATGAGCCTGCTAGAAATTGGCTTCCACTCCATAAGGCTCCTCTTTGCATTTCTGTTGAGCAGCAACCCCACTCCATCCCTGTGTTCTTCCTCATCGCCCCCAGAATAGAGGAATGTAATTCCATCTGTTGTCTGTATTTCACCAAATCCTGGCCACCTCACCTCACTCAATCCTAGGATATCCAGCCCATAGTTCTTCATCTCCCGTGTCACTTGTTTCAGTCTGGTTTTCTCCATCAAGGTCCTCACATTCCAGAAACCGATTTTCGTAATCCTTTTCATGCCAAAAGTCGTCATCAGGTTATCCGTCCGGTTTTGTAATTTCGCTTCAGTTTCAGTAATCAGTTTATTTAAGAGGAGCGAGTGATTAACCCACTGCCTCCGAGTGCCTTGGAGGGACTGCCACCTGAGGCCTGAGGCACCAGGCTGATTTTATGTCAGGGTTTCTTCCCTTAGCCTTTGAAGAACCAACTCCAAACTACATGGCAGCAGTTTTTTCACCAGAGCCCCGTTAGCCGTAATTTCTTCAAGGTTCCTGTAGGGCCTTCACAGCTACCATAGCGGTCTTGAGGCACACAAAGTCCCCACTGTACTTCACCCCTACAGGCAATCTCCTACTTCATTACGTTGCCCATCTCCCACGACGAGGACGAGGGGTTGGATTTGTGGGAGACAAATGTGTGTTAGAGTTGGGAAAAAATGTCTAGAGTCATTGAAGTCCATCGACCAGAAGCGTTTATATTAAGCTGATAGAGCTGCTGAGGCCATGCAAAAGGAATTAAGAACCAAGCTGAGGTTCAAAAGGAAGTATACAAAGGGAGGGGATGAATCCCAGGATGATTATTTTCCTGGGATGTACTGAGATTACACTCCAGACACTGTCATAATGTTTTTTGAGATTTTCTCAAAAACTATATTTTTTGAAACATATGTACATATTTCTCAGAACTGGATTGGACTATCAAGCTAATATTTTGTATACACAACATAACCATGCCTTTGAGTATTGATGACTAGGATTATTCAAATTGATCCAGTAATTTCTGAGAAACAGTAATTAATACCACCAAATTTTCATGAAAAATGTATTTTTTTTTTGTTACAAATTTCAAAAGTTAATAATTAAGAACTTTTTTAACATAGAGTTAAGATTCTAGTCATCATAATAGAACAGGGTAATAAGTTTATCTGTGTAAAATTATATCCCCACATAACTATTCGTTTCAGAGAAAAAGGTACATCAATGTAGGCATTTATTTCTGCAGTTTTATTTACATTTTTCAGTGCATTATTAGTGCCCTTATGACAATACCGTACAGCTGTACTCAATATAAATTACTGTGTATGCTCATATGTCTATGTTATACAAATGACACAAATTTCAAAATTCTAACATGAAATTGTTGTGAAATATTGAGATATTTGTAATGTGGTGCGTTATTTGCCAGTTTCACACTACACGGTTACTTTAAGACCGATATGGTGAGATTTAAGAAACACATTTTTACCGGTAAAACATTGAAATTACTAAGTGTGGTAATAATTCTTGTTGTAAGGCGGTTAGGTGAGGACCATTATCAGCAATTCTTGCCATGTGGCAATTAGGTTAGGACTAGGTTACAGTTTACACCACCATTTTTGGCAGGTGGCTGTGAGAGCTCGTACATTGAAATGTTTAGTAGTACCAGCTGACAGCAGACATGCTTAGACCATGTGCTCTGCTGGTAGTCTGGATTCTCGCCAGCTGATTGTAATTTTATCTTCAGTCCATCATTTTGATCACAACTAAAAATAAAATAAAGTCGCCATACCCAGAAAATTATACGAGTGTATGTTAATTTAGTTGACCTGCGTAATAAAACCCTCAAAATGAAACTCGTAGTTCACAAGTTAGACCGTAGTTTGATAGCCGAAGTAATCAGCCGATGAGATAAGCGAACGTCTGACGTGTCAGGCCTCTCAATTAGATCAATGCAGCACCGAGTGCTTCGTCACAGAATGATGATATTGAATGTGACACAAGACGTAGGGATTGTAGGCAGCTTCCATACCAAGAGATACCGTAGTAGGTTCGAGCACGACTTTAATCATTGGCATTTTAAGATTGTTGAAATACGACAACCCTCCATTCCTCAGAGACCGTTAGCTGTTAGAATTGAGGTTAAAGACGACAATCACTTTAATTATGCTGATGCATTTGTAGCCAAATTACACATTTATCAAAATCGTCAATATCAATGATGCGACTGCGTACCTGATGGGCCCTTCATGATGTTCCAAACTAGGTAATCTGTTCCTCACTGTTACTTCCTTATTTAATAATCCTTGAAAAGGTCCTCTCTGGCACTTTTGTTGCAGCTACCATTCTATCCTGTAATTAAGACCTCACCCGACGCTCCTTCACTTTTCATAAACAAATGCACATTATTTATAACGTCATGAGTATGGCTGTGAAGAGGTTTGCCACGAAGTTTTGATTGAACACTAATAAAATCTTCTCTATAAGTTCCACAATACGTACACAATGAACTAGAAGTAACTACGATAAATAATCGTCAACTACTGCATTTCATTTATTCATCAACAGAGCATGCAGCACGATTTTGACACCGTCCAGCTTATCTCGCTACTAAAAACTCACGTATCAATTGCATATCGCTGAGGCTCGCAGGCTGTCCTGTGTACGTATGCGCAGGGCTGGGGCTGACCAGCCAAAATCAGTGGCGTAAACTGTTTGCCCTAGGCTAGCGACATAATTCTTGCCATACGGAGGTTAGACGTAGGGTTTAGTGGGTGTGTGAAACCATGTAAGTCATTGTAAGGAAGCTCGTAGTTTACGTGACTGTTAATCTCGAGATCATGAGTCACGGGACCTCCTTTTAACATGGAATCCGAACCACAGGATATGGCATTTCAAATCTAAAATCTCACATGCATTGACCAAGAATCGAACCCGGTCCACCTTGGTGAGAGGCCAACAGCTTGACCGCTGCGCCACCACGGCCCGTAAGTCATTGTGTTACAGTTTTCGTACAAGTACGATACGTACCTGTCTAGGGGAAATTTTTAGTATAGTCGGTGACGTCATGGATGACATTGATCATCGTTAGTTTGATGTTTTGGCTTGAATTGTCATATTTGTTGGCTGTTTGAGGTTTCAAAGAGTGCTTCGTTACTTGCCGATATAGTTACATGTGTTCAAGTGCAAGGTGTGGTGAGTTACGAATGCTCATACATTACTTTTAGTTGCCCAATTCAATTGGAAAGTTGCACTGTACTCTTGTAAAGCCTTGGTGAGACAAACCCATTGGTCACTACTAGGTTAGACCACTGTCGGGACGAAAATTACTCCGTGTACTAGGAGCAAGGGGCTCTGGGGCCTAAGCCCCATGTAACGTTTGTGTTTATATGTAAAGCCTTATTATCACACAGAATCTAACCCACCATTGGTCGCTAGAACGAAAATTACGCTAGTAGCCGCTCGTTGAGCAAGGTGCTCACACAATCATATGACTTGTTTATATAATACATAGCAACTGATTTCATGCGTTAATGTATTTCCAAATTGAAACAGTAAGAAAGCGTATCACAAAATTTAAATGCTTAGAAATAAAGTTTTACAATCTTATGTAAACGGCAAGATATTCTCTTTTCTTTTTTAAAATCAAATACAGTTAATACCGTCTCATTCTTATTGATACCCTGGAATACTCTGGAACTGTCGCGTCGTAGCACTAGAACTGTTGCTCACTGTATTCACATCCACAGTCAATGTCACTATTTTTGTCCTCGATCTAATCACATGGAGTTTCACCAAACCAAACTAAAAAGGCACAACTTGAATTCATTGTCACTCAATAACTGAACCAAATTTTGATAAGGTTTGAAGAACACTGTTACAACCATGTAACTTTACCGCACAGAAATTAGGGCCAATGTTACTGGTTGTCACTGCTGAGGGAAGGTTTTAATTTCTCCCTTCCTGTATCTTCACAAGGTCATGGAAGCAAGTGACAATGCATCCGTCCTCCCCTCAAAGTGGGAAGGTATACCCAGGGCTCAAGTTCAAAACCACATGATGTTTAAAACACAAGTTAATTTTCAACAGCTGTGAACATTTCGCTAGTGGGTTAACATGCATGCATTGTTTAAACCTATAGTGTTGTCCATGACATCATGGATGCCACCATGTCAGCTCGGAGGTCCGGGTTTGGTTCCCGGCTCTGGCAAGATATTTAATTCTGGTCTGAGGTCTGGAACAGGATACACTCAACCTCGAGAGGCAAAACTGAGAAGGGGTGTTTTCGATTCCTACCTCAGCCATCCTGGAAGTGGTTTCGCCACTTCCAATCCAGGCAAATGCCAGGATGGTTCCTAACTTATGGCCACAGCAGCCTTCTTTCCAATCTTCATCTGAATTACAAATACACACTAATACTGACATCACAATAACACAGGTTATCAGACAAATTCGGCATTCAGCCAAGTACATCGGTCTACACAATGTTACAAAGCCCCGTAATCCATCGACAATGACAATTGCATTCTACCATTCCAAGAAGAAATCTTCAAGTTGTCATTGCAGTTTTGTGCCCCTAAAATCCAAGACTAATTGGAGTGGATTTTGGCTTAAGCATCAGAACAACCATCTTATAATATCTCAAAGGGGAGGTGCCATTAGGCTTGTCTCAATTCTGCCTCCATATATGTAGGCCTGCCTGTCCAGTACATGCAAGAAAAGGATATTTTACAAAAATAAAGAAATAATAAGCAAATAAACAGTATTTTATTCCTCTCCTACTCCTGAATCCTTCGACATTTTTGGATCAATTATAAAACAAAACTGGAAAAACCTTAAGTAAGTACTGTATTAATATTTCTGTAATTTTGCATTTTATATGGTGGTTTAAAAGCCTATCTAGAAAAGCAAAGTTTGACCACTGAGGACTGATGAACAAGATGTCCCTAACTTGACAAAGGACTGCCTCACAATTTCATGTACTGTAAAATGCAGCCTGCGTAGGTAAGATCTTATTTATTTTGGTGCCTTTAGGATACGATTAACTTACATGGGTTGGTTTGACGTTTAATGATGCAAGTTGGTAACTCTGAATGGAGCATCCAAATTTTGTTTTTTAGTAACTTATTTAAGATGGCTTAACATGTCTTAACATTACATAATATATGCTAATGTGACCTAGGTCAAAAATAATGCGTGTTTACGCATGACGGTCTGTGGTATTATCCCAGTAAAAATACCTTAGTCTCACTGGTAGTGTGAGTCCTTTAGGAGCAAAAAAGGAAGGATTCAGTGTAAGTGAAAAAAAAAAAATTTAAACGAACCAGATACATGCAGAAATGTATTTCAACCAAGGGAATATTCTTAAAAGATAATCTTGTCATGAAGGATCGAGGAAGTATTGAATCAAACAGCAGTAGTAACTATTTTAATTTAAAAAGTGTGGGCTACCGAGGAGAATTGAGCCCGATTTTATCAAGATAACCTGGAAATGGCTTGTTATTAATTTTTATCCTACCACGCGAGGGCAGCAAATAGAGATCGGAGGTTCGAATTCCGAAGCTTACAGCAGCTATCCCGAGTCTGGTTTTTGTTTTTCCCACACTCACTTCATGTAAATGTCGGGTAAGTATAAAGTCCCTAGTACAGTTGCACACACTAGCAGGTTATCAGACAAGTTCGACACCAATACTACACGGGGCTGATGGCCAAAATGTCCTAATGGAGAACTAATTGTATCCCGAATGGAAAGCTCGCCTTACGACTTGTGGTCACCATCTATCAGTAGTGAGGAATGTAACACCTCCCATGTAAACACATTTGAAATATAGGCTAATTTTCAACTGGGGGTTGATGATAGGCCATTTCGCAGTTGTGCAGAAGAAATGATCTAATTAAATAGATGGAATGGTGCATGCGTTGGAAATGATTCTTATTGACTTAAAGATACGGAAACACACATGGTACAGTACATAGAAACAAATTACGAGTTAAAAGGGAGACATTAGACCTAGTTCATAACAAGAATATACTATGTTCTGAAAAGCTCCAGTTGAACATATTTATTTTGGAACGACATCGCTGAGAGGTTCCACACAATAACTACGCTGACTAATCACAGATGTGTTTCGTCCGAACAGCCAATCAGGAAGCCGAATCCTTCTGTAATGCTAAAAGTGAACTAGAATTTGCAATGTCGCAGCCCGGATCTTCAGACCAGTATACGCCATAGTTCGATGGCCCAGCCCGGACCCCCACATGAGTGCCAAACTCCCTATGAAGACTTCCAAAAAGACATGGCAAAAACCTAGAAGAATTGCTGAGTTTCAGATAATTAATTACAGTATATACTCTTATGCACTGGTGACAAACTACAAAACTTAATGCAATAAATATATTCCATCAATAGCCTAAAGTAAGCCTACATTTATCACAATCATAAAACTATCCAACACACACTTTCCTCTTTGCCTCTGTCTGACGATATTGGTTATCGTGTTGGCAGCTTGGACAAGCTGTTTCACTCAGTTCAACCGTGACCCTCCTCGCCACTGAATATCCATCTAATTTAGGTGAATTGGTAGAGTTATAATTTCCTTCTTTATAGCCTACTGTTTTCAGGGGCATATATAAGGGGGGAGCTGTGGGGACCCCCCCCCCCCCTTCACAGAAAAACGACAATAAATATTAAGAAAGTGTTGCATTGGTAAAAGCATTAAATAATTGTGAATTTGGTTGTACCCTAATCTTAAATTATTGGCTAACCTATAAACAATATTAAGATAGAAATTAGACTACCTCGTGGTGTAGTGGCTAGCATTCTTGGCTGCCGCCCCGGAGATATGAATTTGGTTCCTGGCTCTGCCAAGAAATTTTAATTCTGGTCTGAAGGCCGGAACAGGGTACACTCAGCCTTGTGAGGCGAAACTGAAAAATCCACAGTACGGTATTTATGAGGGAAAAAAACACATCGATTTGTAAAATAATTAAACTGTTTACCTTTCTGTTTAATAAATTGAAAAATATATGGATATTTGCCATTTATACTCCGTACGCCATATTAGAAAATTCATTGTATAAAATGTGTATGTGTGTTGTGTTTTTTCTTTGTATTGCCACTAATAATTGTAGGCTAAATAAACTGGGAGTTTTACAATTAACTTTTATCTAAAATAATTACGCAAAGGTATGTTTTAAGATATTGGTCGATAGTTCCGGGTATTTTGCGGTGAAAATCCCCTGAGAATACTGACACTTTTCCAGGATAGTTAGCCCCCCCCCCCCCCCCTTGTATCTACGCCCCTGACTGTTTCATTTCATAGAGAAGCTGCATCGTCCACCATCGCATGTTCTTTATCTCACATGGCAAGTTATTCTGCAGCCAAGTCGGATAAAACCACTCAGTGCCTTTAGAGCCATTTATTCTCACTAAGCAGCTATGAATTTGCCGTGAACTGTTGATTTTATTGCTTCTTACTTCCCCCTTATTGCCACTTAAATACCGTACCACAGTAAAAGATCCTTCCACCAAATAAACTTGCGTGAAGCTAAATTTCTAGGTTAGACTTCGTTGAAACACTCTACCAAAGTTCCAACGTTCACCACTAGGTGTCAGTGACATCTGGTAGCAAAAGAGTGAACTACATGAAATTGAACGTACATTGTAGCTCACCACATGGGTATCCGCTTGAAGCAGCTATAGCCTCTGTTGAGCCGAACATGTCCAAGGACACTCCCAGCACTAAAAGCCATACGCTAAATTGAATTAAAAAAAACACCGTAAAACTGTATCCCTTAATTGGCATCTGCTTTCTGGAAACTGCCCTTAAACCTTTGTGCCCCAATTACCTTGCCCTTGTCTTTATTTCCCCTTAGGGGCAGTGATTTGTAACATGGAATATAAGCAGTGGCGGCTTTAGGAAAGGGGGCGCGCCACCTGGAAACCTCGCTAGGGCCGCCTCTGAATATAAGATGCCCAGCCATACCGTACCGGTACCATCATACCGCCTCGTTGCCCAGTGGCTAGTTTCTTGTCTGTCACAGTGAAGGCCCGAGTGAGATTATCAGCCATATTATTCTGGTCTGAGGGATAGTGATGTAGAACGCTGCCATCTTGTAAGTGGTTTCCTACTCATATTCAATGCCAATGCTGGGATATTACGGCACTTAACCGAACTGAGGGCCACGGCTGCTTCCTGCCCGAATCCTACCTTAATTAAAAATACACACGCTGGTTGTAACACTTATAAATTTCCGGAAAATACAAAATCATCATCATCATCCTTTTCCGTCTCCAGTTTCCCGGGTGCGGTAGACAAGCGCTCGCCACCGCTGTCTGTGCCCCATTTAAGCCATTGATTCTCCTCTTCTGATTTCACGGTCTCAATCCATCGTCTTCTGGGTCTTTCCCTCGGTCTTTTCCCTTTCAGTTCTAAATTGAAGTAGACCCTTGCTGTTATAGTGTCATTCATTCACATCATATTATGTCCATACCACTGGAGTCTATGCTTCCCTATATTTTTGCAACAGTTTCCTGTATCCCAGCTTCTTTCATATTTGTTTCGTTTCTGATCTTGTCTTTTATGGTCTTTTGATTCATGGTTCTAATAAATTTAATTTCTGTTGCTTGAATTGTGTTAAGGTCTGAACAGTGTTATCCTTTGAGATGGTGCCTTCGAGATATTTGAAGTTGAAGACAGAGTCTAATTTAGTTCCTTCCAAAAAGATGTTAGAATTGGTTCCAGTAAAGTACATGTCTCCAGTCCATACACCAGAATTGGTATAAAGTAAGTATTGGACATGGTTAATTTTGCTTTCAGGGGTAGGTTGCTGTCCCATAGTGGGCTTCTCACTAGACTGTAATGATGTGACGCTTTCTGTGTCCTGTTGAGTGCCTCTTGCTGAACAGTGTTATCCTTCGAGATGGTGCTTTCGAGATATTTGAAGTTGAAGACAGAGTCTAATTTAGTTCCTTCCAAAAACATGTTAGAATTGGTTCCGTCTCTGTTAATAGTCATTTCTACAGTCTTGGTTTTGCTGATGTTTAGCTGGAACTCCTTAAACTTGTTGTTCCAGGAATGTATCTTCTTTTGTACTTCAGCTTCCGTTTCTCCCCATATCAGAACTTTATCTGCAAATACAAAGGCGTTCGGTTCACTGTTAGCTTCCTTAATAGATTTAAGGATCTGATCCATTAATATGATGAATAAAACTGGTGATATGGCACTTCCTTGTTGGACTCCTGTCTGTGTTTGAAACCACTCTGATCATCCGTTTCCTATCTGGACACAACTATAGCTCTTTTGATATAGCGTCTTCACTTTGTCAATCAAGTAATTTGGCACATGCATATCTTCCTGAAATTCCCAGATCCTTTTCTTGGGACACTATCATAAGCCTTTTTAATGTCCAAAAATACCATCACCAGTTTTTTTCCACGCTCCCAATACTTCTCTGCTAACATTCTCACAGCGAAGATGAGGTATGTTGTACTTCGATGCTTCCTGAATCCATGTTGTTGTTCCTCTAGAAGGGGCTCTGCTATCCTTCTTATTCTCTTTTCTGTTATTTTTTCAAGGATCTTCAGTGAATGTGATAGAAGGGTGATGACGCCTCTGTAATTTACACATTTTCTCCTATTTCCCTTTTTTTAAAAGGGGGATGATCCCTCCTTTCCTCCAGTCCTCTGGGATCCTGTTCTCATTCCAGATGATCGACAGTAATCGATACAGCCAATTCAATCCCAGTGTTCCAGCTGCTTTCAATATGTCAGAGCTGAGTTCATCAAACCCTGATGACATTCCCCCTACTCATGTTCTTCAGTTCTGACTCAACTTCTAACCATGTCATGGGTGTGGATTTTCACATCCTGCATCTACTAAGCAATCATTGTCACTGTCATTGTTGTTTACATCTCCGTTTAGCAATGTATTAAAATAGTTCTTCATTTCATTTCTAATTTCTTCATCCATCCTCAACAAATTTCTAACATCTGTCTCCAATGCCGTGATGTGGCCAGGCTCACTCCTTCTGTTCCATATAACTTTGTACAATAACTTCTTATTTCCTTGGCTGTCTTCCATTATCTTATTAGTGAAATCGTTCCAACACTTATCCTTTTCCTCCTGGACCAGTCGTTTGACTGCAAGCTTCTTGTCCCTGTAATCTGAAAGCACGATACTATCCACCATTGCCCCGTTAGCCATCATTTTTCAGGGTTCCTGTAGAGCCTTCACAGCTACCGCAGCGATCACGGGGCACTGTACTTCGCCCCTACAGGCAGTCCCCTACTTTATGGTGTTGCCCGTCTCTCACGACGTGGACGAGGAGTTGGACTTCTGGGAGACATCTTATTGTTGATACATTTCAAATTTCTTGTCCCTGTAATTCTGTGCAAGGCGTTCAATTTTTGATCCATTACGACTACTGTCTATTTTCTGGTTTCCACATTCTAGTTTCCTTTTCAGCATATTTCTTTCTTTCTTCACTCTATCGTTCCACCAAGGTGTTTCCTTTTCTCTCTGTATAGCACTTGTTTTCCACAGATTTCTTCAGCTTCTGAAACGAGAGTTTCTTTGAAGAACATCCATTCTTCCTCCACCCCTCCTTTTGTTGTTATCCTCCTTTGGCACTCCATTTTCTTTTCATCATCATTTAGAAGCCAAGTCCTGATCTTGGGCATTTTCTTGTGTTTGATCTCTTGTACTTGAATATTCTTGAGAACTGCGACTAGGAGTCGATGGTCACTACCTAGGCATTCACTAGGAATGACTTGAACATCGGAAATGAACTTACCAGCTAGTCTATCATTGTTTTGAGCATTCCATCCCAGCAGTAACGTGTTATTTTATGGCTTGCTCGCTTTAGAAACCAAGTGTGTTGTATGCTCAAGTTGTTCCGTACACAGAAGTCTAACAGATGTTCCAAATACTATTTACAAATTCATTTCAAATTCAAAACACTTTCTTCCATTCAGACTGTTCAAAATAATAATAATAATATATTACTATTAGAAATATTATTGTCATTATTGACCTGAATGGATACGCACATTAACGTGCAAGGCCAATGGTCCAAATCCCACCATCAGTCCTCTTGAAATGTTTCTCCTCACTTTGTCTCCGATCCCGTAAACTGGGGAACAACATGTAGGGATATTTTATTCATCTTCCTTTGTTCCACCCTCTCTGGGGCACGTTAAATCAATCATTTCTCCGTGTGTTGTTCTTTCCTTTGTGCCCGGTATCTCTTCATTCTTTCTGATCTTTTCCTCCCTTCTTCCGAGATGACGGGTTTGGATTTAATGTAGATTTGTCTTGGAATCATATATTTTCGTTTTTAACAATTCGTTTTGCTTGTCAATTGAGCAGTGAATATTCTGTAATTTTGTTTCAAATTCTACTAGGCAGTTTTCAGTTTCTTGAAACCATGTGGGTTTTGTTTTGAGGTTACGGAAGAAATCAAAGAGTTGTTTGGTTAATCTGTTAGAGTTCATTCTGAGAAGATCACCGTAAAGATTTATCTTCCCTTTGTCATGGTATCTGGGAGTTATTATCATTATTAGTCGATCTGCTCTCCAAATTCAACACAGCGAAACCGGCACTGTATTGGGTAGTCTCTGGCTTTTGACCTGTAATCATCAAATGTGAGACGAGAGATCATTTACGAGATCGCCGGGATTCAAACTACCACTGATCCACCGAGCTATAGCAGTATGTACTGTTTACAGTGGGTGTAACACTTGACAGAACGCTGTCATCTAAGAAACACTGCTGCCAACCTCAAGAGACGGAACCATTGTGGTACTAACACTCTCTTCTATTGCTGAATACTGTTCCCCAGTTTGATAAATAGTTTGTTGTTGTGGATTGATTTAAGGACTTTGCGACATGTATAATAAAATAAATCAATCAATCAACCCTCGACAGGTTTCTGGAAATCCAGACCTGGAAATGTTGGGCCATATGTCATTATTACTATTATTATCGCTGTGGCTCAGTTTGTTGCGGACTTTGAAAGACGTGAGCTCGATCCGTTCTCCGTGGTTTCTCATATTCAACTCCAAGCATATGCTAGGACGGTACCTTTTAATAGGTCACGGCCGCTTCCTTCCAATGCCTTGCCTAGTTTCATTCTCCTTCACTCATTTCATCTCTTATTAACTCCTCTCATGAGGTTGGGGATAGTTAGGGCATCTGACCGTAAAATAACCCTCCACAAGGCAAAAAATCATCACACACCATCCCCAACCCCCTTGAAACGGGAATAATATGAGGTAGACATATATATGATTATTATTATCATCGCTCCTTAACGTAGACAATTATGCAAGGCATTTTAAGGGATTCAAGTTTCGTACTCGGGCACTGCCATCATCAGTGTGGTATTTGCTGGATTCTTCCCACTCTGCGTCTAGGCAAATGTCAGAATGGTAACATACTTCAAGTCCCGGGGCATCAAATCATTTCTAGACCACAATGAATACAGGCAGGCAAACTACTACAGACACCACACAAACACAGGTTATAGACAAATTAACACACACAGTTACATGATCAAGTAGGAAACAATCATAGTCTGCTATGTCCACAGAAGAAGCTGAATATATCACCATGTCAGAGGCTTTAAGAGAAATTAAATGGCTTCAGAATTTATTTTCTGAATTGGGACAGTCGGGGTTCATGAAGGAACCGTGTACAATATGGTGTGACAATACCCAAGCAATTAAGGTGAGTGATACAGGAACTGCAACTGAGACGTCAAAACATATTGATCTGAAATATCATTTCTGTTGTGAGCAAGTGGAAATTGGTAATGTAGTGTTTTCTTATGTGCCATCGCATGAAAATGTCAGTGATATTTTCACCAAATTAGTAAGTGGTCCAAATATGAGATCATGCTATACTTCATTGGGCCTAGAGCCATATCCAACAATCTGAGTTGTTTGATCAGAAGCCTTAATTATTTCATATTGTTTTGTGTTGTTTGAGATATATCAAGGGGGAGTGTTGGTACATGTTTTGCCAGTATCTCAAACAGATATGGATTTGATTTGAATTGCCGGCCAGGGGTTGGTTGTATCCTTGATTGGTGGAGCGCTCTATCGAGCGTGTTCAGAGCTGTGATTTTGTTCCTGTGTCGGCGGCTGCTTAGAGGGTCGTCAGTCAGTCGTGACCTGAGAGCTATGTTGCTCTGTAGTCAATGAACACGCTGGTGTTTTGTGGAGGACGGTAATGTGTGGTATAATAAACTGTATGTATAATTCCACTGCCCTATCAACAAACCTAACAAAGTATTCTAGAATTTATACAATCTTAGTGTTTTTGTTGCTTTTTTATGGAACTAGCAGTAAGAGGCCTGCTGGATTCATCTAAAAACCATGCGAGGTATATGGGGTTTCTCAAAAAAAGCGCCCAACCAAGCCATCAAAATGAAATAAGTTACAAAATAAGCAACTATCCAGATCAATAGCGCCAAAAAACGTCAGGATCCATAAGCCCCGCCCGGACCCCCACAGGAGTAACGAACTGCGCGCTACCTCCCTTGTGTGGGATTCGGCACAAACCTAGAGAAATTGCTGAGATTTAATTCACTGGCCGTGAAAACCAATATACCAGCTTTTTGGAAGCCTTCATAGGGAGGTTATGGCTGCTTGAGCGTTTAGTTCTTGCAGTAGAGAGGCGCAGGTGCGCTTCATAAAAGGGAGGTAGCACGGAGTTCACTACGCCTGTGAGGGTCTGGGTGGGGACACCAAAAGTCCGCTGATGAGCCAGCTTGGTGTCTTAGGTGAAACTCCACACAAGACACGGCACAAACCTAGAAAAATTGCTGATATTTAATTCACTGGCCATGAAAACCAATTTACCACCATATATAATAGTTTGAAAAGCCCGCCAGAGTATCACCACTAGTCACGTGTGGGAATAACCTGACCCCCAAGGGAAGATGATGAAGAAAAAGAAGTGGGTTTCGGACTGGAGAAAAGGGATGGAGAAATAGGACCAGAGTCCAACATAAGTTATAATTTTAACTTTAAGTACACTCAAAAGCAGCTGCCACTGTAAACCAGCTTTCCGATACCTAAAGTGGGTAGGGACCTGGACGCAGCTAACAGGAAACGCAGCTGGAACTTGGGCTATACGCAAGCAAACGGCTATAGCGTATTCCCTCTCAAGCATATATTTGCCTACTATGGGGAAGGGTGGTGGTCTGGCAAGACAAAGAGTGACAGATTTACTGTTTGTACTTTCAAAGGAGTTAGGTTTAACAAAATGTTTTGAAAGGCGAGCAAAGGTTGGGCTCGTAGTGATATTTCTTAACTCCGGGTGGGTAATTCTTCTCAACAAATGACCGAGTACTACCAGGAAGGGTAGTGAAGAAACAGTTATGTTTTTGAAAATAATTTTGGTAAGAGCACCAAGAGTTGCATTTAGAAATAGCTAAGCTTGTACCCAGCAAGGTGCCGACTAAAAGTTTAGACGATGAGAAAACCTTAAATTTGGAAAACCAACCATATTTAGAGAAAGTATCAACAAGCAGGAAGCTGGCGGAGCGAGCTGTACTTGCCTTACTGGCCAGTTAGAATTAGCTATCAAAGCTAAGAGAGGCTTTAATAAGTTTGTAACTAAAAGTTCTTGCTCAAATGCAAAAAATAGTGCAAACCTTATCAATAGATTTATTTTTATTAAAGAGGGCATAAACCTAGGAAGAGTCGAGGAAGACAGGGTCCTACCTAAGCGTGAATCTAGCGAAAAGAATAACGAGAAAAAATAATAGCTTTATTAACAATAAATTAAACTTTGAAGAATTAACAAAGAATTAATAACAGTTAGATCATGATTGTGATTTCTGAAAGGTTACATGTAAAGGTCTGAGACCTAAAGATAACAAGTTTACAATTTATAAACAACGTTAAATTGGGTACAAGTTTAAAACTTGTGGTAAGCACTAAAAATCTGAATAAGATTTTAAAAGTAGTGCTTAAAATGGACAATTTTAAAGTTTGTAACAACAATTATAAAGTAATTCTGGCGTAGCCGAATTAATCAGGTACGATGTGGGTATTTTAAGATTTCATATTTAGAAATCTTTAAGTATGAAAATATAACAATTTGAAATTATAACAACAAAGAGAGAGAGAGAGAGAAAATAGGTAGAAGTTTCTATAACTTCTTATATTTATACAGTAATTACGGTGATTATTTATACAAATAGGGCAGGTCACTTATAGTGAAACCTGAAGTAAAAATTAAGAAGAAGTTTCTAGAACTACTATATTTAAATAGGATCACGAGGAAAAATAGGGCCAGTTACCCTTTCGTGAAACCTGGATTAAAGAGATTAATGAAAAGTTGCGTACTTAGAACTTGAGCAATTCCTGTACTAGCAAGAAAAGAAAATAGATTAATAAGCAGTTTCTAACTGCTGATATTTATACAGAATGAATAAATTTCAAATGGAGAAAGTTGGGAGGGAGCCTATGGTTTGGCGAGGCCTCATTGAAATTGACATAAATTTTAAGATTAACCTAATTTGTTAGTAAAGAGGGGTTGTGGAAGAGGAACTTTGTGGAAAAAGTTCTTGGCCCTATTTATTTTTCTCGGACGAGCGCGACGCGGATGAAAAGTTGGCTGAGCACTGTTTTCACTATAGTCTATTGACGTGGTTGAAAAGTTCACTATTGTAGAACAGAAAATTTATAGCAAGGAAAGTTATTGCATTGGTGAAAAATAACTAGTTGCACTAGATTTGCGAGAGTCTACTGCGTTGAAAAACTTGTAAGTTACAGTTGAATGCAGCAGAAAAATTCCAACGGAGGAAGAAAAATGAAGTGTTGGATAGTTGTTCATAAGGAAGATTCCTTTGTTAGAAAAAGTATTCCCATATGAGAGTGGAAAATACTGGAAGGTTTAACTTGTAGATGAATTGTTTGGCATGAAAAATTCCAGAACAATCATAACTGTTGAAATTGGCAGAAAAGGTCCAGCGGTGGAACGAGCTAAGTTTTCTACAGACAGTGGGTAATTTAAAGATGTCCCACGTTGTGAGAAATTATCTCAGTTAATAAGCATAAGAAATGCTGCTTCATGTTAAGACTCGGTTAGATAGACAAAGCCCAACCTCGAAAATCCCGCGAAGATGGTAATTGCCTCACATTTAGTAATATCACACTGTCTGTAAATGAAGGTTAAAAAGCATGTAGCTATTTAAAAGCAATTAAAAAGAGTTGAAGAACGTTGAAGTAGTACTTAGCTCATTGCTGATGAACGGCGAAACTCCTGGTGACCGTTAGTCTGGAATTCACAACATGGCGAAGATTTGAATTATGTCTCTCAAGTAGAGGAGACGGGCCCTAGTTAGGCTCCAACTGTAGGCTTTGAAGTTCGAAGCACTAGTGAGACCAGCTCAACGAAGCGCAGGGGGACCATGGAGGGAAGATGGGTGGGGGAAACAAACAAAGTAGCATACATAAAGATTACAAACTTAAGAAAAATTAAATATCTTCTTGAAGTAGTGTACATGGAGTTGAAAGCAGGCGTCACTAGCGAAGCCTGGAGGATAGGAGGTGAACAAAGGCCTCTTGATCACGGAGATGATAGCTGGCGATAGCGACGAGATCTGGTGGCTAGATTGGTAAGGAAGTCCTCTTGTACATGGAAAAATTGAGGAACTTCAGAGATTCGCTGCTAGATGACGCTATGGAAGATATATATCTAGAACAGACTCACAGGTAATATAAGCACAGTGTATAAACAAAGAAAAACCAGGAGATCACTGTTGATGTTTGCGTAAAGAGAAAGTAATGAAATAAAGCAAAGAGAAACAAAAGCTTACTTTGTATTACCGTGTATTCCAAGGAATACACCAACGTGCACGCAGCGCAGTACAGCCGCATATAGGCAAAGTCGGTCCCTGAAAGAATTAGGATCGCCAAATTTACTAGGCCGAATTTAAAAAAACAAGAAATGTGTATTCACACGAACTTTTTAGGACGAGGAGATAACGTCTAAGCACCATATGTGGTCCAGGGAACGAAAACAAACTCATTCGTTGAGTATAAAGGAATAATGGGCTCAATGAAAGGCTAACTAATGTTGATTCCGCGTGGTCCTAAGAGACTCTTTCACGATCCAGAAGAAGAAATGCTTAGAAATTGTTAATCATTAGTTCACATGATATCCTATATAATTGAAATAGGAAACTCTACCAGGCTAATTAATTATATTCTACAAATTGTGAATATTATAACAAATAAAGGTAAACGGATATACATAACTATAGGATAATATAGTTGATATGAACTCTGGGTGCTGACACATTCAGAGCGTCACTAAGCAAATATCATTCAGAAGGTTCTTAAGGTTGGTTGGTTCATCAGTTTAATGATCTCTATAATACTACTTGATGTCTCGCTCCCACGGCTGGAGTGAGGCCTCTTGCTTTGCGGTTACATTTACCTGGCGGAAGGGGCAAACATCGCTCAAGCTGCATGGGGCGCTTACTTAGGCGTATTAACACCCTAATTGTGATGGGAAATTGTTATCACGAGCTGTTATAAATGAAAAAGAAGATATTTGGTGTAAGCTGTCATTCTACAACATTTCCTTGTTTCAAAATGCACAGCAGTGACTACAATCTACAGGAGAAGAGAAGTGATACATAGGCCTATACACAATCTCAATTTCCAGCACGCGCTTTCATAGAAATAATAGGTTATTAGAGTCAATTTCAGCATAATATGAAAAGTTCGCTTGTTGGGTAGGCTATTAACTTCTAAGCTATTTTGCTTTTCAATCATTTAGGCAAGGGTATGCAAACTTGAGCAACTTCCAAGCTTTCTTTTCTGCAGGCCTATATAGTATATGTACTGTCCCCGTTTACCCGGATAGTAGGCTGTCAGATATCCGCCCCCTCAATCGGATTGCCAACAATCAATCGCACCAGCTCAGCTACATCAATGAAAATGGCACTGACAGATACTACCGAGGTTTGAACACAGAAGTTACCAAGAAAAATTATTGTGGAACACACCAAAATAGACGGGGTTACATACTTACTTTTACTTACCTCTTATAAATATCTCAGGGATTGGGTTGACAACAGGATCCTTAAAGTATGCTCTCACAATAACCTTCACCATGACATTTAAAAATGAACCAGACCGAAGACGAGAACTTTGAACTGTACAAGAGCTTTATTTTCAAATAAAGAGTATGATTTTCACAACTCAACAAAATAAACGTGGCTATCAGTAGCCTATGTCAATCTGACTACGTCCTCCTAAAGGACTTGCAAATTTATCAAACAATATGTTAGCTCCCATGAGCTCAAAATAACGTAACATTTTATAACACAATTGGATTGGATGAGGAAGTCAGGGTACGACATATATATAGAGCATTTGGTTTCTTTTAATAAACATAACACTAGTATTAATAGGCACAAGGCCGGAGTATCGACCTCACCCGCTTATAACCAGATGTCTGGCCGGCTGGTCTACTCTTTAACCTGGCTCACACCTGTCAAATGGGGCTCCCTACTCACACCACACTGTGTAAGAATTCAGCTCCTTTTAAATCTTTAAATGTCTACAAGACAACTCATACATATTGCCGCAAATCTTTCAAATGCTTAACTCACATCCCACTGGATTATTTTAACTCTCCTTAAACTTGTTAAGTTATCATCCAAATGTTTAAAAAGCATAGTTTAGAGTATAAAACACACTCTTAAATGTTTATAACAAAATCACATAAATTATTTATAACAATTAGAAATTGTTTATAATATTGTCGAAGATAATTACAAAATTTTAAAACACGCCTTTAACATTACTTTCGTTCCACATTATTGTCAAAGATATTTACATTTATTATTTACAATATCAACATTTAAATTATTTAAATTATTAATTTAAGAAATACATTGAACCACATGTTTTATCCGGTTGGTAAATTCATAATCGTGTTTAATATAATCGACCAATGAAGGTTAGTTATACATGTAAATGTCACAATCTGGTTTAATAAAGGTTGTAATAATTTTAATTATTTGTGACGGTAATCTTCATTCAAAATCTTATCTCAAATTCTTTCAAAACTCTTGTTAATTATAACAGTAAATTCACTTGATTAATTTTCAACGAACTATGACAATACACTCTAGCGGAAAATACTTCGCTTACAAAATAATGCACAAACTGCATTCAAAATAGCCCAAAATTCATCATATATTAAAATATACGGCAACAAAATCTTCCACAGCATTTACAAAAACCTCCCCTAACACAATCTTTATCATTATTAATTACTGTGGGAATCTCCTTCATTTATTTAAGGGCATTATACATCAGCGACTTTCAACATGTCCGCTGCACTATCGATTATACATTCATAGTTCCACTTAAAAATTCATATATCAATAATTGTTTCAAAACTGTTGTCATTTAAACTTTGTGGATTTCATTCATGAATCGAAATGAAATAAAAATTTGCCAATCACAAACAAATTTAATAGTGAATACGCTTATATACGCCTGTCTGGTCTATCAAAATTTAAGATTAACATCTTCAAAGAATTGTAGTATAAAAATACTATCATCAAACAAAGTGCGACTAACTGCAAAATAGTCGAATAGAATCCAATTAGACTGGGGAATGCAAACATCATTATATAAATCTCTATATGAGAAAAAACCTAACACAAGTTTCACGAATTTAATGCATTCAATAATTCATAATTAATGTTCATCTTTCACAAAATTGCCTGTGATGCAATGGTCGTTCATGACTGACGATAAATGTCTGTGTTGCAATCAATTCAAATACCGACTAGTATTTCCAAGATCGTCGACAACGTACTGGATTTTAACGCTCTAAAATCATTTAAATGTTCTTCCTTCTTGATGATGACAGAAAATTGGTCAAAGTAATTAAACTGGGGTAGAATTACTTTAATAAAGTGACACGCTGTCTGAATTTAAATCTGCCATAAAAATCACTAACTTACAGTCAAATCATGACTACAAAAATAAGCAAATTACTGAAAAATCTAAATATCAGTCTCAACTGATTCAAAATCATTTAACTATGCCCATGACATAACAATGTCTTAATAAAACGTCGAAAAAGGCATAACTCATCAACGTGTACTGAGAATAGGAATCTCAAACAAGAATATCGGGCAAAAATACATGAGGACAAAAATATGGGAAAATAGTTGCTCAAATATTGCTAAGAAACTCAAATACAATAAACGTTCACGACTACCTTATCTGCCGATTGACGTTCCAGAGGAAAATTCCCCAAAGAAGACTGTTGATGGATCCATTTCACCAAGTTAAAGCTGAGCTCCATCCTCGAAACCAGAAACAGCACCATCGGAGAATCGAACTGCTTTACGAAGACGAACGACATCCTTCCGGCAATAATCTTCTTTGTGAGTCGGGACAACCCTGACCTCTCTTGAAAAATCCCTGAAGTTCCAGTTGAAAATCGCCATGAAGTTTTTGTATAAATTTCCGAAGAAATATTCATATTCAGAAAGTATGAAATCATTTCTATTGCTGTTTGATAGTATTCAGCCTTTAATCACGAAACATGGGTGTAGATGGTTATTTACCACATGTTCGCTTGTATGGAATAGCAATTAGCGAAGTTCCATGCTGCTATCTTACTCCGTTGAAATATGTCCCAATTGCATAAAGTCCTTTAGCCTTCCATCTTCTCTTCGGTAATAGTATTAGAAGAACAAACTGCCATATTAGACTGCTCCATAATACTGTAGCGTTGTGTCACAAAAGCAATCTGAAGTCTCCCTATTTCACTAGACCTGTCAGCCGTAGCGTAGAGTCTGGCTATACAAAGTGTTTCTCCTGTGGCGAGAAAATCACTTTTGTCAGTCGTCTAATATTGTCAATAACTTCCAAAATACTTCCTCGAAATTGTTCAGCTTTTCTACAGTCCTTACTGTAGCAATGCACAAGAGAATTAGCTTATAGGCGACCGCTTACTGTTCACAGCTAATCTTGTAGAAGCGTTATAAGTGTCGTTTCAACTTCACCTAGATTTACTTCACAGTAAACCTGCACTGCTTGTATGTTCGACTCTCGTTTAATGCAGTGGCTTCGCCACGCGTTATAAAGACGACTTTTTCACTACTAAACTCACTCGACGTTTCACTGAAATGACTATTTGAAATCTGACGATTGATTTATAATCTGAGAATGAGCGAATGAGACTCCTCTCTTCTGCGCAAGGCCTTTTATGAACTTCATGAGGGGCGTATCTATCCCTTCCATCGCGTGTTACTGCGTCATCGCTAGAAGTTCCAACTTCGTCAATACATGACGGATTTTCATAATTCAAAAACTGAAAATAAATTTCACCAAAATTCCAGAACAATGCCTCTACTGCAAATGGATTTCCACAATTCTGCATTCCAAAAAGTAATAAAAATACTATAGTTTCAGCAATCTCCGTCTTCCTTCAGACTATCGTTCATTGGTTTGAGCCTCCCCTCCAATAGCATAATTTCTTCCTCAGCAGAATTCCACGTTTCCTGCGACTGCGTCGTACATCTCGGATCCTTCTCGAATAAATGCTGACGTCACTGAGAATCTCAGCTCAAGTAGCCTGCTGGCATAACGTCTGCGTCATCCGTGCTTACGTCATGACTACCCACGTCATAACTATGACAGCCATAACTTTCGCTATAATTTCCAAAATAGCCACCGTGGTCTCTATATAATTCAATTACGGGGGCAGTACCCTACAATTATTTATGTAGTCTACAAACTTCATTAGTTAGTTTATATAGAGAGTATATTTTGCTTATTCAGATGGTGTTTGGTCTGGATTATTTGGGCAACAAATTCATTTTTCCACTTTAACTTCAATTTATCACTACATTTCATTCTGAAGTTTGACCCTAATAAAGTGTGTTTGTTGCAACAAAATTACTCTTCTAAGGAGATCGTTCCTTTTTATTATTATACTGAACACATACAATCTGCAATGTACTTAATATGTAACTCATATAACAGTTCAGAGTTCCAGTCCGTAGACAATAAGGATATCAGAACAAGAACGAGAAGGGACATGAGAGGCAGAAAAAGGAAGGATACTCTATCCCCAGAAACATTACACAAATAGCTTTGGGGTCAGACGAAAACACGAGTTCTGGCATTAAATATGTTAGCCTGAAACATGTGACCGCAATGTTCTATGAAAGTACGGTATATTCTTCCTGCAAACACAGAAGCAGCGATTTCAGTAATGCATTATGTTTATGACTGAGAGAGAAAGATACATTTGTTATAGAAACTACTGCACACTTCCAAAGAAGTCTAGGCTGCAGTTTTTGTTGTTGAATGTTTTATCGTCATTGCGACATCATGGTCAGATAGCCCAGTGTACTTGGCTGTGTGTGAATTTGTTTGATGACCTGTGTCACTGTGTTTCTGTACTGGTGTATGTAAAACGGAAGGAAAATTTTAGATTAACGAGACGGTAAATATCGAATTCTTAAACTACGGGACCTCCTTCTTACGTAGAATCCGAACCACGGGACATGGCATTTTACTTTGAAAATTCCACATGGATTGACCGGGAATCAAACCCGGTCCGCCATGGTGAGAGGCCAACAGCTTGACCGCTGAGTCAGCACGCCCCATTACTGGTGTGTGTATTTGCAATTGAGGTAGGATTTGGGAAGGTAACAACCATGACCATAAGTTAGGCACTATTCTGGCATTTGCCTGAAAACCACCGAAAACCACTTCCACGTTGGATGAGGTAGGAAACGAACCCACATCTACTCATTTTGGCCTCACGAGGTAGAGTGTACCCCGCTCCAGCCTTCAGACCTGAATTATAAGTTTCTAGGCTGAGGCAGGAATCGAACACGGACTTCCGAGTTTCACTACCTAACTTAACAACCAGGCCCTTAAAGATAATATATTTATTTCCTTATGAGATCCTCATAAATTAGTTTGCAATAATTAACAGCAATGTGTAGTCTGAAACTGTTATGAAATAAATATATTTACAAGGAATGACCACCTTTGATAAAATATTGCCGCCTTTCACTCATTACATATTGTCAAACAGCTGACAGTGAACAGATCTTCCTCTACCTCCAGGCGAATGTAACACATTACATATTGTCAAACAGCTGACAGAGAACAGATCTTCCTCTACCTCCAGGCGAATGTAACACATTACATATTGTCAAACAGCTGACGGAGAACAGATCGTCCCCTACCTCCTGGCGAATGTAACACATTTCATATTGTCAAACAGCTGTCAGAGAACAGATCTTCCCCTACCTCCAGACGAATGTAACACATTACAGATTGCCAAACGGCTGACAGAGAACAGATCTACCCCTACCTCCAGACGAATGTAGCACATTACATATTGTCAAACAGCTGACAGAGAACAGATCTTCCCCTACCTCCAGGCGAATGTAGCACATTACATATTGTTAAACAGCTGACAGAGAACAGATTTTCCCCTACCTCCAGGCGAATGTAGCACATTACATATTGTCAAACAGCTGACTGAGAACAGATCTTCCCCTACCTCCAGGCGAATGTAACACATTACATATTGTCAAACACCTGACAGAGAACAGATATTCCTCTACCTCCAGACGAATATAACACATTGCATAATGTCAAACAGCTGACAGAAAACAGATCTTCCCCTACCTCCAGGCGAATGTATCACAATACATATTGTGCCCAACATATTTCCCCAATATAAGCACGGAGTGGCAATTCCGCGAGCACTGCATGTTATCGCTGTGTGCGTGACGACAAGGTTGATTGACGTCACGCGTACCTGAATACTATCTCCGCCAGAGAGCGCTCCCGCTGACTAAGTGCTCAGTCCTTGTATTCGGCAGTTTGTCACATCGAGGCAGGCAGACACACGATTTAAGTGCGCATACGGGACACTGTGCTCCATCGTGCGGATCGCGAGTGGCTTTATATCCGGTCGTGATTGCGAAGGGCCGTGAATGCAATTTCGCCGTGTATCGGGATTGAGTTGTTTTGGAGTCTATGAAAGACCCTATAATTACGTATCGCCGTAGTTACCGTGCGCAATCGAAACTAAGACGGTCGAATTTTGTGTGCATAGTTGTGAAAATGCTCTTGGCTTGAAAACTAAAGAATTGACTTATATGCGGGCTACATTACGGAATCTTGTATGAACGAATGTTCGGGAACAATCGAGCACTTGCCATCATAGGAGGACTCGCTAATCCAATTTGTGATTTGAGGATGCAAATGAATTTCATGAAGAGCTGTGAATGCTTTCAACTGACTGCCAATGTACAGCTTGAGAAGATTACTTGATAGAAAGAGTCGTGTTCCAATATGAACTGTGCGTGGGGCAGAGACTTGTAATTTCCAGAATGGAATTAAGGCATTTTTCGTCTTGTGCTTTTGGAGTGTCTGAAAAAAAATGGAAATGGAAATATTTACTGAAAATATGGAGCACTAAGCCGGTACAGAAGGGAACGAGATAGAGTGATAGCCACGCCAGAATGAAGCCTTGTGAACACCATGATCACCACATCGAGGGAGATTGAGATAGCCACCATGGGGCTGGAAGGTACCGGGTTCGGTTCCTGCAAGAAATTTGGAAGAAGACTGAAGAAGATGGATTCCTACAGCTTTGGATTTGGGGGCGGATGGTACTGGATGAAGATGGGGATTTCTTCATTGGATCTGGAGATTATTCACACCAGGAACATAGGCCTACTAACCTTGTACCATCCTTTCTTATTTCTTCGAGTTGGTGAGCCAGAATATTTCTTCATTTAGTAGTTGAGTGGTTTGACTACTCAGTATTACTCTATATCAAGGAATTGAGCTAATATTGAACTAAAGTTGAATTGGAAGTAGAATTGAATTTAGATAAGATGGTAAAGGAATTGGATTAAGGAAATTACTGCTTGATTGATTGATGATGATTATTATTATTATTAATAGCCAGATTTATTCTACGTCTACGAAGGATATCTGATGTAATATTTCCCATGGATGGGCTATTGGATGTGGAAGGACATAACCCACATTGCCTTATTCTACGATCCAGTTCATATTTTGCGATTATTCTATAAATCCATCTCAAATTCAGATGATAGGATTTTGATAATTTTGGACGTTGGAACTTAATAGGAGAATTACTATTTTTTTGGTCGAATACAGTATAACCTATTCGACTGTATTTTCGATGGAATATGCTAGATGCCTGTAAGTAATGTGATATTGAGAGCTATAGTAAAATTCAAGTTTAAATTCTTGGATCTTAACTTCAGATATTGGCGGATATTATTATGATTTGCTAAGTATGATTATCAGTTCAATACTTTCATATTTTCTTCTCACTTTGCTTTAGGAATTTGAACTATTTCAAGCACGTTTTGCTTTTTTGCTTGAACGTTTATACATTTGACACTGCTTCTAGTCAGGCCTACATTATATTATAATTTATACAGGCCAATTATGTGATCGAAGGGAAGCCATAATGATTATAGGGTAATAATTATACATTTTTCTGCACTAAAACTGTGAAGTTGGTGTGTTTGTTTTAAAAAAGAATTGAGATTTAAAAAAATAAAAGAGAATAATTTAAGGTGATAATTCACATATGCTGTGAACAACTCGACAATGTTTTGAGGATTTATATTGGTGTTTAATAAAAAAAGATAGTAGAATAATGAAACACTTGGTGAATATATAAAGAAAGATGTATATTACTCATAATAATCATTATTGGTGTGAGGTCATTCAAATCGGCATGACTACATAATGTATAGGCAAATGATTGTAAAATAAGCATTGATATAAGCATATCAATTATAGTCGAATCACTTTGCATTTAATCAAGTAGACTATATTACAAACAAACCATCGAATGGGAAGAAATAGAATCACTTAGATGCCACATTATATTGAAACATAAAATTTGAATTTTGTACAAAAGATAATGAGGGATGCATATTTGTTGCAACATGATGAGTAATAAGGGTAATGAGACTCTGAAATAACTTGTAAAATAATTTGGAAATCATAAAATTTGAGACATAGACCTGAGCAGTGTCTGTTACATTTGGAAAGCATGGATATTCTACTAATGAAATTTATTCTTCTATTTGAAAGAATGCAGATAACAAGTTGTATAATAATTGTTAATAGTGAATTTAATCTTGATTTAGTGGTCAAGCTAGACCAATATTGCTACGGCAGTAATTGCTGTTAATAATTGGTGAATGATATAGTTAATTATTGGACTTTTCTCATTGGTTGCACTAGTTAGAATGGAGATCTATACTTTTACTCCGAGGCAAGATACTTCTTTTCTATGGATTTTTCTTTAATCGTAATCTCGAGTGAGTGTGTTTGTGATAGACTGAAAACACCACCTGACGGACATTCAGGGGGTTTAATGGATCACATAGTAAATATGACCGAATCTAACATGTTTTTATTTTATTAAATTTTCTCGAGTATCTCCTAATTGTGTTTATATCAAAGGATAGGACCGAGGAGATTCGTTGACCATTTAAACCTTAATTTTTATATTTAAACTATAAATATTTTTCATTTGCATCGATCTACATCAAGCTTTAATTTAGACTGAATCTCCGAGGCAATATACGCTTTAGAAATTTCTAATTGTATTTGTTGTTCGATGAGTTTCCAATAAAAGGATGCCAATTTTATCTTATTATTTGTGCTTATCTTCAGATTTCTGTTGTGCTATTGTTTTGATTTAGTTTTGGGAGTGGGTTGATTTAACCAGTTACACCTGTATCCTGTTAACCACCCCTGAGACTACTTGAGTTCTCGTTCCCTACGGCATTTTTTAAAATTCAAAATCAGACCTCAATAATTTGTATTTCTTTATCTGATATATGTCTTGTGTTATCGGCATTAATTGAGATGTTTTCGCCGGCTCATCCAATTCACTGCCGGTTAACGGGGACAATATTGTCAAACAGCTGACAGAGAACAGATCTTCCCCTACCTCCAGGCGAATGTAACACATTACATATTGTCAAACATCTGACAGAGAACAGATCTTCCCCTACCTCCAGGCGAATGTAGCACATTACATATTGTCAAACAGCTGACAGAGAACAGATCTTCCCCTACCTCTAGGCGAATGTAACACATTATATATTGTCAAACAGCTAACAGAGAACAGATCTTCCCCTACCTCCAGGTGAATGTAACACATTACATAGTGTCAAACAGCCGACAGAGAACAGATCTTCTTCTACCTCCAGGCGAATATAACACATTACATATTGTCAAACAGCTGACAGAGAACAGATCTTCCCCTACCTCCAGGCGAATGTAACACATTACATATTGTCAAACATCTGACAGAGAACAGATCTTCCCCTACCTCCAGGCGAATGTAGCACATTACATATTGTCAAACAGCTGACAGAGAACAGATCTTCCCCTACCTCTAGGCGAATGTAACACATTATATATTGTCAAACAGCTAACAGAGAACAGATCTTCCCCTACCTCCAGGCGAATGTAACACATTATATAATGTCAAGCAGCTGACAGAAAACAGATCTTCCCCTACCTCCAGGTGAATGTAACACATTACATATTGTCAAACAGCTGACAGAGAACAGATCTTCTTCTACCTCCAGGCGAATATAACACATTACATATTGTCAAACAGCTGACAGAGAACAGATCATCCCCTACCTCCAGGCCAATGTAACAAATTACATAATGTCAAACAGCTGACAGAAAACAGATCTTCCCCTACCTCCAGGCGAATGTAACACAATACATATTGTGCCCAACATATTTCCCCAATATAAGCACGGAGTGGCAATTCCGTGAGCACTGCATGGTATCGCTATGTGCGCGACGGCAAGGTTGAGTGACGTCACGCGTACCTGAATACTATCTCCGCCAGGGAGCGCTCCCGCTGACTACGTGCTCAGTCCTTGTATTCGGCAACTTGTCACATCGAGGCAGGCAGACAAAAGCTTTTAAGTGCGCATACGGGACAGTGTGCTCCGTCGTGCGGATCGCGAGTGGCTTTATATCCGGTCGTGATTGCGAAGGGCCGTAAATGCAATATCGCCGTGTATCGGGAGTGAGTTGTGTTGGAGTCTATGTAAGACCCCATAATTACGTATCGCCGCAGTTACCGTGCGTAATCGAAACAAAGACGGCCGAGTTTAGTGTGCATAATTGTGAAAATGCTTTTGCCTTGAAAACTTTATAATTGACTTATATGCGGGCTACATTACGGCATCTTGTATGAATGAATGTTAGGGAACAATCGAGCACTTGCCATCATAGGAGGACTCGCTAATGCAATTTGTGATTTGTGGATGCAAATTAATTTCATGAACAGCTGTGAATGCTATCAACTGACTGCCAATGTACAGCTTGTGAAGACTAGTTGATAGAAAGAGTCGTGTTCCAATAAGAACTGTGCGTGACGCAGAAACTTGCAATTTCCAGAATGAAATTAGGGCATTTTGCAACCTGCGCTATTGGAGTGTCTGTAAAAAAATTGGAAATGGAAATATTTACTGAAAATATGGAGCACTAAGCCAGTACATAAGGAAACGAGATGGAGTGATAGCCACGCAAGAATGAAGCCATGAGAACACAATGATGACCCCATGAGGGAGATGGAGATAGCCACCATGGGGCTGGAAGGTCCCGGGTTCAGTTCTTGCAAGAAATTGGGAAGAAGACTGAAGAAGATGGATTCCTGCAGCTTTCGATTTGGGGGCGGATGGTACTGGATGAAAATGGGGATTTCTTCATTGGATCCAGAGATTCTTCACACCAGGAACATAGGCCTACTAACCTTGTACCATCTTTTCTTATTTCTTCGATTTGGAAGTATGATTATCAGTTCAATACTTTCATATTTTCTTCTCACTTTGCTTTAGGAATTTGAACTATTTCAAGCACGTTTTGCTTTTTTGCTTGAACGTTTATACATTTGACGCTGCTTCTAGTCAGGTCTACATTATATTTTAATTTATACAGGCCAATTATGTGATCGAAGGGAAGCCATAATGATTATAGGGTAATAATTATACATTTTTCTGCACTAAAACGGTGAAGTTGGTGTGTTTGTTTAAAAAGGAAATGCGATTTAAAAAAATAAAAGGGAATAATTTAAGGTGGTAATTCACATAGGCTGTGAACAATTCGACATTGTTTTGAGGATTAATATTGGTGTTTAATAAAAAAGATAGTAGAATAATGAAACACTTGGTGAATATATAAAGAAAGATATATATTACTCATAATAATCATTATTGGTGTGAGGTCATTCAAAACGGCATGACTACATAATGTATAGGCAAATGATTGTAAAATAAGCATTGATATAAGCATATCAATTAAAGTCGAATCACTTTGCATTTAATCAAGTGGACTATATTACAAACTAACCATCGAATGGGAAGAAATAGAATCACTTAGATGCCACATTATATTGAAACATAAAATTTGAATTTTGTACAAAGATAATGAGGGATGCACATTTGTTGCAACATGATGAGTAATAAGGGTAATGAGACTCTGAAGTAACTTGTAAAATAATTTGGAAATCAGAATATATTTGAGACATAGACCTGAGCAGTGTCTGATACATTTGGAAATCTTCGATATTCTACTAATGAAATTAATTCTTCTATTTGAAAGAATGTAGATGACAAGTTGTATAATAATTGTAAATAGTGAATTTAATCTTGATTTAGTGGTCAAGCTAGACCAATATTGCTACGGCAGTAATTGCTGTTAATAATTGGTGAATGATATAGTTAATTATTGGACTTTTCTCTTTGGTTGCACTTTTACTCCGAGGCAAGATACTTCTTTTCTATAGATTTTTCTTTAATCATAATCTCGAGTGAGTGTGTTTGTGATAGACTGAAGACACCACCTGACGGACATTCAGGGTGTTTAATGGATCACATAGTCAAATATGATCGAATCTAACCTGTTTTTATTTTGTTATATTTTCTCGAGTATCTCCTAATTTTATTTATATCAAAGGATAGGACCGAGGAGATTCGTTGACCATTTAAACCTTAATTTTTTTATTTGGACTATAAGTATTTTTCATTTGCATCGATCTACACCAAGCTTTAATTTAGACCGAATCTCCGAGACAAGGTACGCTTTAGGGATTTCTATTTTTATGTGTTGGTCGATGAGTTGCCAATAAACGGATGCCAATTTTATCTTATTATTTGTGCTTATCTTCAGATTTCTTTTGTGCTATTGCTTTGATTTAGGTTTGGCAGTGGGTTGATTTAATCTGTTACCCCTGTATCCTGTTAACCACCCCTGAGACTACTTGAGTTCTCGTACCCACTGGCATTTTTTAAAATATTCAAACCCAGACCTCAATCATTTTTGTTCTTTATCTGATATACGTCTTGTGTTATCATCATGTATTGCGATGTTTTTGCCGGTTCATCAAATTCACTGCCAGTTAATGGGGACAATATTGTCAAACAGCTGACAGAGAACAGATCTTCCCCTACCTCCAGCCGAATGTAACACATTACATATTGTCAAACAGCTGACAGAGAACAGATATTCCCTTAACTCCAGGAGAATGGAACACATTACATATTGTCAAACAGCTGACAGATCACAGATCTTCCCCTACCTCCAGGCAAATATAACACATTACATATTGTCAAACAGCTGACAGAGGACAGATATTCCCCTACCTTCAGGCGAATGTAACACATTCACTGGACCCACTCTTTAGTGCGGCCAATGCGAGGAGTGCGACATCCAGTAGTATTATAGAGATTAATGTGTAGCCCCGTGTACTTTGTGTGTGTGTAGGAATTGTCTGATAACCTGTTTTGTCTTTGATAATTCCTAATGATTGGTTTATTTTTCTGACAACTAACTTGATTAAATTTTAGGATAATTATTGTTGTATTGTGATCAGTTTTTTTGCTTTCCGAGATGACAGAGAGAATATTTTCATTCGGAAACCTGCTTTGAAGAAATGCGTGGTCAATACATGATTTACTAGTTTCAGTCTCCCTAGTTGTACCATTGATTATAGATCTGAAATCATATTCATTAAGAAGGTTTAAATAATCAGCTGAGTCTTCATTTTCGAATAAATTAATATTCATGTCACCAATTATTAATTCATTTTCTAGCTGACAATTTGTTTTTATATTGTTATTTAAATTCTCCATAAATAATGTTTTATTGTATTTTGGTGGTTTGTACACCCCTGTTATTGCTATTTTGTTGTCTCTTTTATTAACAACTACTCGAATAAATTTGAAATCTTTATATGCTACACACTTAACTTCATGCTGTAATCCATCTTTTATCATGATGACTATTCCATCATTCTGTTTTATTGCACTTTCATTATAGTAGGATTTATAGCAGCTATGTTTAGTAACATTTGCGTTATTTAATTTCCACGTTTCCCATAAGATGACAACATCAAATATATTTTCATAAGCCTTCAGAGTAACATCTAAGCTATTCTTGGTTTCGCTAGACTACTAATATATAATGGATTACTTTTAAACAATTGTTATCTTCATGTCTATCTAAGAAGTATTTACACTCACCTGTAATTTTCTTCACCTCAGACCGAATTTGATATTTTACATAATCATCTGCATATGTGTTCATAGGAAAAGTATTAAGTGTTAGCGGTCAAGTTTTGTCTTGGAAGGAGGGGAGTGGAATTCAGCTGTAGGCCTACTAACTACAGACACAGAGTTTCCAGAAATATTAAATATTAAAAGATGGTCCTAAAAAGAAATGTTGCATATTTAAGTGAGTTATATGAAATAAATTAAAAATAAAAAGAGGAAAAAGAGTGAATAATATGAGTACGGTAGTTATCTTCGTTGTACCTGGAACTTAGCAGGGGATGAGCTTTTTAAGCTCGGCTGCGTTTCTCACACGGTGTTTGATGTCACTTCGCAGTACAATTAACGTACCATCTGATGTCCACACTTGCTTCTGCGTGAAGATGGCGACCACTTGCTTGAGTAGATGGTGTCTGGTGGAGGTGAGATCCTCTCGAATTGTCACCTTAGTTCCACGCAAGGCCCTCTTTGCGTGAAAAATCGCCGAATGTTTCCCATATGAAATACACTTGCACAGGACATCTCTAGGCTTTCCACCCCCCCCCCCCCCCCCCCCGGAGCTCCAACCCTATGCGAGTGGTCAATATCATCCACGGTCAAAGAAACGTTCAGCTTCGCAGCAACATTGAGCACTAATTGGTCTGTAAATTCACTTCTCTCCTCCGGCACACCGAAGATTCCTCCTTAAATATAGTTGTGTTTCCTCAATTTTGTTGTGAAGTCAAGACTTCAGTTCAATAATTTCATTTTCACGAGCTTCGAGTTCATGTTTTTATTCTGCAATCAGCTCATTGCTGAAAGCCAGTGATTCCTTAGTTCCTCGCATACCTTTTGTTCGAGAACTGTCACAAGGGGCTGAAGGTAGTCATTGTTTTGAAATAAGTCCTTTACGATACCTTGCACCAAGTTTCCAATGTTATCATGTGATAAGATGTCATTACCTGCTTTGTCAGATTGGCTGCGTGTAGTACCCTGTTGAGGGGATGAGACCTCACTGGAAACAGCTGACGAGTTTGATGCGTGCTTGAACCTTTCCTTGTGCACTGTTATTTGAAGAGCGAGTTGCGTTTCTTTTATCTTTGTTTCCTGCCATGCCTAACCTCAATGTGACAATTCACAAATTCCAATATGACTATAAATATCTCACTACACTTACGCTCACTTCATAAACACTTTCACAGGTCACCTTCACTTCAGTGAACCAATAGCACGTCACAAGACCGCCGTAATATATATTTTACAGTTTCTAAATGAAAAACTTTCTGGACTGATGCTCCGATCGTTAAGCACCATGGAATATTAATTATCTAAAACCATTGTTTATTGTGATAGCTCTATTAGTGTGTTATCTAAAATTCAGGACTGCAGACGATCAATTTAAAGTAGTTCTCTACTTTTGCTACCGGCAACAACACCTAGCCATGAACATTGGTGCTATATGCCAACGCAAACGACACTTGGCATAGAACGTTGGAGATTTATAGAGCATTAATCAAATCTAAACTAGAAATTTAGATTCAAACTATTGTAGTTAGTGGAAGGTTTATTTACATGCCATAAAATTATGACATGGGCCAGCCGGCTTTACTTCCCCTCCGAAAGAAGCATACTGGAGTGTCTTTATGCTAATATAATTCAGAATAGAGCTCATAGGTCCCCAAAAGAGAGTCAGTAGCTTTTCACCTTAATGAAGCAGACACGCCTGCCTCAGATTAGAGCACCTAGCTACCAACACGACTGTGGTCAGAAGCTTTCTCTTAGAGGTATTGGCACATCTGAAGTGTCTTTAAGCTATCATCCTTCAGTTTGGAGCTCCTAAGTACCTACGAAACTGTGAGATGAAGGTTTCATATTGAGGTATTTTCATACTGGAGGGTTGTTCAGCTACTATCAGCCAGTCAAAAGCACCTGACTACCATCCAGACTGAGAGCGTATGGTTCCTCTTGGAGCGTCATTAAGCTTATATCAGTCAGCTTAAAACTCATAGATACCCACGCAGACGGTGACTAACTGGAGTGTATTTAAGGTAATATGATTAAGATTAGTGCTCCTAACATACCAAGCTGTTAGCTGATTGTACTTCTCAGAGGGATTGACACACTAGAATGTCTTTAAGCTAATTCAGTTAATATCTCCAATAATCCGTCACGAACCAAAAGGCAGAGCTCTTGACGTGGTGGAAGCAATCGAGATTCACTTGGCTTAAGGAAACATCCCATTAAAATTTAAAGGAAGACACTTTCATCGATATTTCTCCCTTTTTCACTCTACTAGAAAACACACCCCGTCGAAAACAAGACACAACATAACGATGTAACCAAGCTAGATAAGGGATTAATACGGGAAACATCATTTTGGATCAGGATGTAACATGTATCTATTCATTCAGTATCCCAGGCCAGTACTAACGGAAACATTAAAGGTGCCAGGTCATTAGTCCGTTTGCGCTTAAAGAGGGTTTTCTAGCATATGTGTGGAGTTTGAAACCAGGTCTATAATAGTTGAAGATTATCCTGAATACAGTAACATACACCACATTTGAGAGACTAGACTTGGCACCTTACTAGAGGTACATTTGCACGAGGAACACATGCCAATTAGGAATTCGAGAGGGGGAAATGCCCAACGAGATAAGGGATATTCACACACAGGAATTTCCCGTCATTCGAGTGCAAACAGTGACCAAGTGAACTGTTCTCAACAGGACCACGCATGACTCAATCAGATAAGTAGCCTGTACAATACAATCTGCATTGACCATTTACAACAACCACATATTCACTCCAAACAAGCAAATTCTGGAGTTCAATCAACACTTCCAGTATCTCAACTAAACCTCACATAAAACTCAGCAATTCTTCTAGGTTTGTGCCGTGTCTTGTGTGGTTTCGACTAGGACACCAAGCTAGGCTCATCGGCGGGCTCTTGGTGACCCCGCCCGGACCCCCACAGGAGTAACGAATTGCGCGCTACCTCCCTTTGAATAGAGTGCAACTGCACTACTTTACTGCGAGAACTAAAAGTTCAAGCAGCCTTTACCTCTCTAAGAAGGCTTTCATAAAGATGGTATATTGGCTTTCACGGCCGTTGAATTAAAACCTCATAGAGAGGTTGAGGCTGCTTGAGCTTTTAGTTCTCGCAGTTAAGTAGTGCAGTTTCACTCTATATAAAGGGAAGTAGCGCGCAGTTCGTTACTCCTGTGGGGGTCCGGGCGGGGACACCAAGAGTCCACCGATGAGCCAGCTTGGTGTCCTAGGCGAAACCCCACACAAGACACGGCGAAAACCTAGGAGAATTGCCGAGTTTTAATTCACCGGCCGTGAAAGCCAATAGAAACATCACATAGACTACAAAAAATATGGACGAGTTGCAATATCTCAACTAATACTGCAACTAAATAAGTATATATATTGTAAATATTGTCACCCATACATTCAGACATAGGTTGTATAGCCTAAGTGTAATGCCTCTGATGATGATCGCTTGACGATCAAAACTGGTCATCCTAGTGAATTAATTAATCTCGTGTATTTTTTCAGGATTGAGTAATAACCCATGTAATTTGGGTATGAACGATTTCACCGACTGAAAAGCATCAAACTATTGGCTACTATGGAAAAACATGTGTGCCTTCAAATTACTCTCCAGAACAAATTTGCATTGCAGGTAGTACATGACCTTCGCTGGAGACCACTATGGATCATTAAGTGTGTCTTCCAACTGCTTTCTAAGGTAATCTTACTCCGCATGTACCACAGGAATGTGGCTTTAGACTACCATGGATCAAGAGGTATGTCTTCAGACTATCTTTATAAGTAAACTAGCATTACCCGTCGCGGCTTCGCTCGCGAATATTGTAGTTGTAAAGAGTACACTTACCAACGTCTCAATCATGAATGCTACGACTGACTTATCGTTAAATTTTTAATGATAATAATGATAATAATTTGGTAAAGACTTTAAACCATCAGACAATAAAAACAATGTAACACAACAATGGCACATAAATATCAGAATCTCCCCCACGTCGGATCGCAAGTATAATATTCGACTCAAAATCACAACACGGTTTCCGGCCAGCGTAAATAGGAAATAAATCAGATACAGTATATGATACACACTGACTAAACACAAACTCCATTTACCTAAATTCCTGTGAAAAGAAAATTCACATCATAAAATTACACAAGTAAAAAACCTTTACGGGCACAATTCCCCCCTTTCACCTCATAATACAGTATATACCACATCGAAAAATCCTTAGACAGTGTCTGCTTTTTGTTCTTTCATTAGTTTTAGTTCTTTTTTTTTTGTCGTGTGGCCTCATGAGACCGAGTGGAGGTCATCCTATTCGACGCCCGTGGGCGACCTGAGCGTCGGGATGAGAGATGTAATGGATGAAGATGAATGAAACTGGGCAAGGATGTGGAAGGAATCGGCCGTGGCCTATCAGAAGGTACCGTCCCAGCATTTGCCTGGTGTTGAAAATGGGGAAACCTCGGAAAACCATTTCAAGGACAGCCGACGGTGTGGCTCGAACTCACGCGTCTACCGAGTCAGCAGAGAGCTTGGTCCCATGACCTAACGCTGCGCTTTAGCCAGCTGAGCCACTACTGTCGGTGTTTCATTAGTTAATATGTCGAGTATCACATCCCCAAATAGAAACAACTCGTGATAAATTGTTATTCAATGAAATGTAGGTTTAACCTCCTTAGCCCTGAATATCCAAAATTCTACCTTAATAGACGATTTCAACATACAACAAAAATTACCAAAAAAATTCATGTTTATAACTTTAATAGTTTTGGCTGATCGATGATGAGTGAATATACAAAAATTCTTCCTTTAGTCGACGTTTTTCTTCCAGAATTTCAAACCCACTCTTTTTCATGATCCCCTGAAATTGGATTTATGAAAAAACGGTCGAACACCTATTTACTTATTTTAAGCTGATTGTTTTCCTCTGAGTTTCAAACTCCTCGCTTATGTCGTTTAAGAGATACCCGCTCCGTTAGGAATCCCTCAACCCCCCACTTTTCATCCGTTTCACCTCATAATATACACCACATCGAAAAACCCTCAGACACATGTCTTCTTATATTTTGTGCTGAGCTTATATGCCGAGTATCACATCCCCCAATGAAACCAATCGGGAAATATTGCTATTCAATGAAATGCAGGTCTACCCCCTTAACACCCCTTTAGAACCTGAATATCCAAAAATCCTTTCTTAGTGGGCGTTTGCGGCCCTTGAGGAAGCTGAATACCAAATGTCATTCCAATCCGTTTGGTGGTTTCAGAGATTTCGTGATGAATGAATGAGTCAGTGGTATTTGAGCTTTGTATAGTAGATAAGCATCGGTCCTAGTGGAAAATAATTCTATCACCTGAAACCAAAAATGCAAGGGACGAAAAAACATCAAAATATCATGTTGGTTTTGTACCCTAAAAGACGTGAAAAATATAATTAAAGTATTAAAAAAATATATTTTTGAAATTTAATTCGAATCAATTTATATGTCATTCCTGGGACTTTGAAAATTCCGGCCAAAAATACGAAATCATTAATAACTCCCTACGTATTCGTCGTATGATGAAATAGCAAGAGACAAAAAAGATGTAATGTGTTATTGTCTACAACATAGGCCATGTATAATTTTAAACTCAGACATATTACGTTTCCCCCCCTCCCCCATTATTTCACCCCTCCCCATGGGCCCCATAAATTGGATTTATGAAAAAACGGTCAAACACCTGTTTAGTTATTTTTTATGCTGATTTGTTTCGGCTGAGTTCCAAACTCCTCGCCTATGTCGTTTAAGCGATACACGCTCCGTTAGGAATCCTTCAACCCCCACTTTTCACCCCTTTCACCTCATAATATACACCACATCGAAAAACCCTCAGACACGTGTCTTCTTATTTTCTGTGCTGAGTTTATATGCCGAGTATCACATCCCCAAATGAAACCAATCGGGAAATATTGCTATTCAATGAAATGCAGGTCTACCCCCTTAACACCCCTTTAGAACCTGAATATCCAAAAATCCTTTCTTAGTGGGCGTTTGCGGCCCTTGAGGAAGCTGGATTCCAAATTTCATTCCAATCCGTTTGGTGGTTTAAGATATTTCGTGATGAATGAATGAGTCAGTGGTATTTGAGCTTTATATAGTAGACAAGCTGACCCGGCAGACGTTGTCCTGCCAATCAAAGAAAGTGTTGTAACTTTGTTCCTTGAAGTGCTTTTGGATACACAATTTTTTTTCAATTTCTGTTAACTGCCTCTAAACTATCGTGAATTGAATTATCTAATTTAGAAACATTCGTTGGAGCGTGCACAACAACTCTCCAAAGTTTCATCGCAAACGGATAAATGGCATTTAACGCATACTTGATTTGGTTTAAATGATTCGTGCGCTGTCACTCATTTGTTGAATCTACTCGCGCTCTGCCAACTGCGAAATGGATTTACTAAGTTAGAAAGTTTCAGGTATGTGTACACAACTCATCAATGTTTCATCGCAATCGATGAATAGTATATGAACGCATACAGGATTTTGTTGGAACGCTTCGCGCGTCGTCACTCATTTGTTACATCTCCCCGTGCGCTACCAATATTGTAAAATGGATTTACCAAGTTGAACACCTTCCCTGGCGTGTACACAACAACTCATCAAAGTTTCATCGGAATCGGATGATTGACATATGAACGCATACGGGATTTTCTTTAAATGATTTGCGTGCCGTCACTCATTTGTTGAATCTACTCATGCGCTACCTATTGTAAAATAGATTTACTAAGCCTGAAACCTTCTCAGGCATGTACTCGATGATTCACCAAGGTTTGATCGCAATCTGATGAATGATATATGACCGCATACGGGACATTGTGGAAACGATTCGCGCGCCGTCGCTCATTTGTTGAATCTACTCGTGCGTAACTTATTGAAAACTGGATTTACTAAGACAGAAACATTTCCTGGAGTGTACACAACAATTCACCAAAGTTTCATCGCAATCGGATAAATGGTATATGGACGCATACGGTACTTTGTTGAAATGTTTCGCGTGCCGTCACACATTTGTTGAATCTAGTCGTGGGCTACCTATTGTAAAAGGGATTTATTAAGCCAGAAACCTTCCGTAGGGTGTACACAACATCTCACCCAAGTTTCATCGTAATCGGACGAATGGTATTTGATCGCATACGGGACCTTATTGAAACGCTTCGCGCGTCGTCGCTTATTTGTTGAATCTACTCATGTGAAACCTCCTGTGAAATGGATTTACTAAGTTAGAAACCCTCACGTAAGTGTACACAACAACTCACCCAAGTTTCATTGCAATCGGATGAATAGTAGGCTATATGAACGCATACGGGACTTTGATTAAAAGTTCGCGCGTCGTTGCTCATTTGTTGAATCTACTCGTGAGCTACCTATTGTAAAATGGATTTACTAAGTTAGAAACCCTCACGTAAGTGTACACAACATCTCACCCAATTTTCATCGATATCGGACGAATGGTATTTGAACGCATACGGGACTTTGTTGAAACGCTTCGCACGTCGCCGCTCATTTGTTGAATCTACTCGTGCGCAACCTCCTGTGAAATGGATTACTAAGTTAGAAGCCTTCACTTATGTGTACACAACAACTCATCAAAGTTTCATCTCAATCTACGAATGGAATATAAACTTATACGGGATATTGTTGAAACGCTTCGCGCGTCGTCACTCATTTGTTGAATCTAGTCGTGCGCTACCTAATGTGAAATTGATTTACTAAGCCAGAAGCCTTTCCTGGAGTGTACACAACATCTCACCCAAGTTTCATCGCTATCGGACGAATGGTATTTGAACGCATACGGGACCTTTTGGAAACGCTTCGCGCGTCGTCGCTCATTTGTTGAATCTATTCGTGCGCTATCTATTGTAAAATGGATTTATAAGCCAAACACCTTCCCTGGAGTTCACTCAACATATCACCCAAGTTTCAAGGCTATCGGATGAATGGTATATGAACGCATACGGGACTTTGAAACGCTCTAACGTGTAGAGACAAACAGTAGAATTCGACATCACTGCCACCTTTGGTATAAAACACAACTTTTCGCCACGAGCGGAGTGTATGTAATGGCGGTAGTTGCACAGGTTGCAACAGGTGGCTCTAACGTGCAGAGACAAACCGTCCAAAGACATCAGCTTTCACGAAGGCCATGGCTAGTGGTTTCCATGACGACTGTTTTTGACTGTATATTGTGGTTCTAAAATTGTGTGTAAATTGTGGTACTAAAATTGTGTTCATACAACCTACCGTGTCGGATTGTGAATCTAAACCATACATGGACCCACCCTAATATACAAACCAAATTCCATCAAAATCGGTTCAGTCGTTTAGGAGGAGTTCAGTCACATACACACGTGTCGAAGAATTATATATATAAAGATAAGCATCGGTCCTAGAGGAAAATAATTCTATCACCTGAAACCAAAAATGCATGGGACGAAAAAAACATCAAAATATCATGTTGGTTTTGGACCCTAAAAGACGTGAAAAATATAATAAAAGTATTTAAAAATTTATTTTTTGAAATTTCATTCGAATCAATTTTTATGTAATTCCTGGGACTTTGAAAATTCCGGCCAAAAAGTACAAAATCATTAATAACTCCGTAAGTATTCGTCGTATGATGAAATAGCAAGAGACAAAAATGATGTAATGTGTTATTGTCTACAACATAGGCCATGTATAATTTTACACACCGACATATTACGTTTCCACCCCCCACCCCCCCATAATTTCACCCCTCCCCATGGGCCCCTTAAATTGGATTTATGAATAAACGGTCAAACACCTGTTTAGTTATTTTTTATGCTCATTTTTTTCGGCTGAGTTCCAAACTCCTCGCCTATGTCGTTTAAGAGATACACGCTCCGTTAGGAATCCTTCAACCCCCACTTTTCACCCCTTTCACCTCATAATATACACCACATCGAAAAACACTCAGACACGTGACTTCTTATTTTTTGTGCTGAGTTTATATGCTGAGTATCACATACCCCAATGAAACCAATCGGGAAATATTGCTATTCAATGAAATGCAGGTCTACCCCCTTAACACCCCTTTAGAACCTGAATATCCAAAAATCCTTTCTTAGTGGGCGTTTGCGGCCCTTGTGGAAGCTGGATACCAAATTTCATTCCAATCCGTTTGATGGTTTCAGATATTTCGTGATGAATGAATGAGTCAGTGGTATTTGAGCTTTATATAGTAGATGTCATTGCGCGTGTAAAGTGTGTCTTCAGGATACCTTTCCGAGAAAAGTTTACTCTACATGTACCACAGGATTGGTGCTTGCGACCCTCATGGAACTACATGTGTGCCTTCAAAAAAAAAATAAGAGTTAAGTTTCCTCCGCACGTATTCTACGAATGTAATATTGCCTAGGCAACTATGTATGCCCGTGATTCTTTTCAATTTTCTTTTTTCAGTTTAGTTCACTCTACATTTATCACAGAAATTTAGTTTTAGACTACTATCGACCAATACCTTTGCCTTCAGGGAACTTTTCCGAGTAATGTTAGTTCCCTTTGTTCCACGGAAATGTGGCTAGCGACAAAATTGGATCATCATGCGTTTCTTCGGCTGAACATTCCGAGTAAAGTTTGATGCACACGTACCACAGAAATGTGGCACGAGACTAATATGAATCACCATGTGTGTCTTCAGATCAGCTTTTCAAGTCGAGTTTGCTCCTCAAGTACCACAGGAATTAGGCTATACACCACTATGCATCTTTATGTGTCTCTTCAAATTGCTTATCTAAACAAATGTTGCTTTGCATGTACCACAAGAATGTGGCTTGAGACCACTATGAATCGCCATGTTCTTCTTTACACCACCTTTCTCAGAGAATTTTGCTCCGCATATGTCACAGGAATAAGGCTTTATACCACTATGGATCATCATATGTATATTCAGGTGACCTTTCCTAGTAAAGTTTGCACCACATGAACTGCGGGAGTAAGGCTTTATACCACTATGGACCATCATATGCCTCTTCATCTCACCTTTCCAAGAGAAGTTTGCTCCGCATGTAATACAGAAGAAAGGCTTTACACCACCATGCATCATCATGTGTCTGTTCAGGTAGCCCTTCGAAGCAAAGTTTGAACCACATGTATCGCAGGAATGTGGCATGAGATCACCGTGGATCATCATGTGTCTCTTCAAGTTCCCTCTCTGAGTAAATTTTGCTTCGCATGTATCACAGGAATAAGGCTTTATACCTTTATGGATCATCATGTGTATCTTCAGGTCGGCTTTCCTAGCAATATTTGCTCCGCATGTACTACAGGAGAAGGACTTTATAACTGCATACATCATCATGTGTGTGCTCAGGTCGCCCTTCCGAGTAAAGTTTGAACCACATGTATCGCAGGAATGTGGCTTAAGAACATCATGGATCATCATGTGTCCCTTCAAGTTCCCTCTCTCGGTAAATGTTGCTTCGCATGTATCACAGGAGTAAGGCATTACAGCACTATTGTTCAGGTCATCTTTCCGACCGAAGCTAGCTTTACATGCACCACAGGATGGTAGCTTGAGACTTTTATGGCTCATTATTTGTGTCTTTGAACTGCCTTTCTCTGTAAACTTTGCTCCGCATATATCACAGGAATCAGACTTACAACCACTATGAATTTTCATGTGTTTCTTCAAACCGACTTTCCGAGCAAATTTAGCTCCACACGTATCACGGGAATGTGGCTTGTTACCATTTTCATTCAGTGAGGACACGAATCTATCTCTTGTTAAAATGTTCTCTGAATTGTGGTCGTTTCTGTAAAGAATTGTTAATGTTAGGACGAGTAAAATATCAAGGATCAAAAGATCAAAAATGACATAGCAGAATTCCAGATAAGAATATAATAATCTTCTGTATTCATAGACATAAATATAAGGCTCAAGATGCAATGCGTACGATGATGATCGGAAATAGTCACCCAAGGGTTCTTTAGTCTCCTCTAATTTGGTTCAAGGAATAACATCCTTAACAATTTCGGTACAATCGTGTTGACCAATTCAAAAGCATTTCATTTCGGTATGTAAAGCGAACAAGGAAAACAACTTTGCGGTCAAGAGATCCAACTACTGAAAACTTAACTAGTGAATTTTGAGCAATTTGCATCTACTGTATTTGCAAGTTTTCCTTAAATACTAGAAAATGAGATCTCCGAATGACTAAGAGCGGAGAAAGTCGTGTGAGGGCTGAAACAAATGGGCTCCTTCCGAACTACCTAAAGGAGTTATCTATTCAACCCTAAATTAAAAAATATCCACACCCCCAGGGAAACAAGAAAATTTTAAAAGACATGCGCACTTGAGGCTATTCCAAGACGGCGGGCTTTTCAAACTTTATGAAAGATGCCTTCATACTCCCCTACCCCCCCCCCCCCCCCTACTGCCATCCCACCACCTCCCTCAGAATTCCCTAAGATTCTCACCAAAGTTTTCCAAATGTTATCAGATTATACACATAAGGCCAGCATTGCTTCAACTTTTTTTTGCACTAGGCTCATCTCTGTTGACCTACCTTGGTCAGTTTCTGCTCCCTTCCAACTTATGTATCGATTTATTTATTATCTCATATTTATGTACTTATAATTATTTATTGATTACTTATTTACCGATTATTGATGAACTACGAGGTCATCGACCCAATATTTCCGAAAATAGTCGATATCACCATAAGGATAATAGGAGAAAGTCGTGTCAGGCTTAAAAAGAAAATTCTAGGCTCCCTCTATCCACAGGACTCATCATCTTCAATTTATTTTATTTTATGATGGATGATTCCAAGGGTAGGTGAGGTTTCCACTAAGTCATGTAGCTGCCCACGACAAGATAGCCCGAGTGGTCGATCCAAGATGGCCGCCGATATATTATCTTTATTATTTTTATTTATCAAATGTTTATTCATTTTTTTATTTCGTTAGGGCCATCTATGGACCACGGTGCTTGTGTTTTAGCTGTTTCTTGATGTCATCGTCAGGCTTGCCACGATTGGTGTTCTTAGTGGTGGGTTTGGCAGCTGCTTTCATGCTGGTACCTCGAGCTTTTCTGATGGCCCAGTAGTCCTTCATTTTCCGGCTAAATTGAATCTTACGTTCCTCAGACCATTTCCTAGTCTCGTCTTTTGGTCTGTGGGTAACTTCTGTGAGGGATGTTACGAAGGATTTAATTTTAAGAGTTGTATGATAGTTACTATAATCCGATTCAACCGGTTCCGTCCCTGAGCTTTAGTTCTATCCCAGTATTCCCGAATGAATTTTCTGTGGGCCTCCTTTCTTTCATCAGTCCAGTCTTTCCCTGTTTTCTGCTTTGGCTTTTCTGAGAATCGCTGGTGTGTTCCAAGTTTTTAATTTTTCATAAGAGGAGCACGTTCCTGGTTGTCTTCCAACGTGATCCCAACTTCTAGAAAATCCCTTTGAATCTCGGTGAATCAAATTCCCTTCGTTTTATTGTTTACAAATTGGGAAAGATGCAGTTGGTTAGTCTCTGAGAGCTCTTGCGTGTTATGTGGCCATAGAAATCAATCCTCCTTTTCCTTATGATGTCTTTTGTTCTTTCTACTCTTATGTAGAGTCATTGTTGAACCACCTCCTGAACTCTCCATTTTCCCTGATTGTCCCAGTATCTTACTTAGAATTTGTCCTTCTTTAGCCACTTTCTATTCAATCAAATCTTTCCTGTTCGATGACAGGCATTCTCCTGCGAACAGGATTTCTGGAGGAAAAACTTAACAATAATGTCTAAGGTTGGCATTGAGGGACACTGATCGTTTATTATAAAAGTCCCTAGTTAGTTGGAATGCCTCTCCCACCTTATTGATCCTTGGTGTGGATGCTTCTTTCTCAGAATTGTTTATTGTTATCCACTCACCTGAGTACTAAAACGTCTCTGTCCGCTTGATTATTCCCTGCTCTACAATTACCTCTCTGTGGGCTAGCTTGATGTTAGTTATAAACTCCGTTTTCTCAAAGGAGATCTGGAGGCCCGCTTTTGCTGCTTGAGTTTTGAGTTGGTTGATTTGTTTTGTAGCAGTTTCTAGGGAATAAGAGAAGATCATCTGCAAGAGCTAAGCAGTCAACTGTGAGATCCATTCTCTTGTGGCCCAATCTGAATCCATTCCCAACCCTTCCATTACGTATCTCTTTGCGCCATTTTCGGATGACCTTTTCTAGTGCGCAGTTGAAAAGTAGAGGCGATTACCATCTGATTGCCAAACACCTGTCTTGATTTCGAAGGCGTCTGAAATCTCTCCCCCGAATATCACTCAGGAGATAGTGTTGATTAAGGTCTGTCGAATGATTGACCTCGTTTTGTTATCCAAGCCGATTTAATTGAGAATTTGGAGGAGTTTATGTCGATCAATGAAACGAAGGCCAAACCAAATTTCCTGTTCCTAATATTCTGATATGAAAGAATAGATTTAAGGTTCATTATCTGTTCGGCACTTGAGCGTCCATTTCTAAAGCCTCCCTGATATTCTCCCAATTGTTAATAGAGTTGCTTTTCTGCTCGGGCCTGAAACGCTTTTCAGAGAATTTTGTATGATCGAGAGGAGCGAGACGACTCGGTAATTGTTTACAACAGGTTTATCACCTTTCTTGTGAAGAGGATAAATTAGGGCTGATGTCCAGTCACTTGGGTGTTTCTCGGTTTCCCAGATCTCTTGAATGATCTCTGTCAGTCTGTCAATCGCCTAATCACCTGTGAATTTATTCTTTAATCATCTTCCTAGCATTAATCCCGCTTTATTGCAGGGTCTGCCTTTCTGCACTTTTTCCTCCATACTGCTCGATCTTGAGCGTCTCTAGTTGTGGCATTCACTAGTCGCATGTCCTCCCGCATAGTATCCAGCCAGCGCTTTCTCGGTCGCCCTCGTGGTCGTCGGCCTTCTGGACTGATGTCAAGTGCAGTTCTCGCGACTGAAGAGTGACTGCTACGCAGCACATGGCCATACCAACGCAGACGGCTCTCCCGCATTTTTTCATGGATTGGAGCCACACCAAATGTAGCTCGAACATTGTCATTCCTGATGTGGTCCAGTCTAGTAAGTCCCTGTGTCCAGCGAATCATCTTCATCTCCATGACATGCAGTTGTTGTTCATGTCTCTTCGTTACTGGCCAGCATTCAGTACCGTACAGTGCTACTGGTCGAACGATGGTTCTGTAAATTTTCGACTTCAGATATAGTGGCACATTCCGGTCAAAAAGGACTCCAGCAACTTGGCGCCACCTCAGCCATGCAGCGTTGACTCTGTTTCGGACATCTGGGAGTGTTCGGCCATCTGAACAGATTAGCGTACCCAAGTATTTGAATGCAGATGATTTTCGGAGTTCAGTGCCATCAATGTGAATAGATCCTTCACTTGGTACTCCACACTCCATATACTCTGTCTTCCCAATATTAAGTCGTAGGCCATGGGTGTCTAATGCAGTTTTCCAACATTGAACATGTTGTTCCAATTCTTGGCGAGACTTGCAGGCTACAATGATATCGTCAGCATAGAGCAAGGTCCAGGGATGTGGTTGCAGAAGTTCGGCTGCGATGGTGTCAAGACAGATGATGAACAGGAGCGGGGACAAAGCTGACCCCTGATGAACACCAACTCGGATGGGAAAAGTTGCGGAGTTTCCTGAAGCACATCGGACATAGCTGGTGACATTCCGATAAAGAAGCTGAACCCATTGAACATATGCTTCTGGTACCCCATGCTGTCGTAGTGCATACCATATTAGATCACGAGGTACCCTGTCGAAGGCCTAATTTATTCTTTAATATGTATTTATTATTCATTTTTATTTATTTATTTCTTACAATTTATAATATATTTTTTATAAATTATTATAATTATTATTATCCAACGTATACGTTCACATTATCATGACGGCTATGCGGGTATAAGCATGTGTGGCTCGCTCAAGGTAACGTCGTTGCTTCAACAAGAATATACATGTCGAGAGTTAACAAGCCAGTCTATTAGAGGTGGTGGGTTTCACGTTACAGTTTCGAACATGACCAAACATGTTGCGTGACGTCAGAGGCTTTTAGTCACCCATGTGACGTGGACAAATGCAATATTTATTTATTATTATTATAATTATTATTTAATTTTTATTTATTTATTACAAGCTGTACCCGGCACGCGTTGCAATGCCAATCAAAGAAAGAGTTGGCGTTATAATTTTGTTTCTTGAAGTGCATTTGGATTCACAATATATTTTTCAATGTTACATCAACCGCTCGGGCTATCCCATCGGGGCAGCTAGGTATCATGTTACATCAACCACTCGGGCTATCCTGTCGAGACAGCCAGGTATCATGTTACACCAACCACTCGGGCTATCCTGTCGGGGCAGCTTGGTATCGTGTTACATCAACCAATCGAGCTATCCTGTCGGGGCAGCTAGGTATCGTGTTACATCAACCAATCGAGCTATCCTGTCGGGGCAGCTAGGTATCGTGTTACATCAACCGCTCGGGCTATCCTGTCGGGGCAGTTAGGTATCATGTTAAACCAACCACTCGGGCTATCCTGTCGGGGCAGCTAGGTATCAGGTTTCATCAACCACTCGGGCTATCCTATCGGGGCAGCTAGGTATCATGTTACATCAACCACTCGGGCTAACCTGTCGGGGAAGCTAGGTATCATGTTACATCAACCACTCAGGCTATCCTGTCGGGGAAGCTAGGTATCATGTTACACCAACCACTCGGGCTATCCTATCGGGGCAGCTAGGTATCAGGTTTCATCAACCACTCGGGCTATCCTGTCGGGGAAGCTAGGTATCATGTTATATCAACGGCTCGGGCTATCCTATCGGGGCAGCTAGGTATCATGTTGTATCAACCACTCGGGCTATCCACTCGGGGCTGCTAGGTATCATGTTACATCAACCGCTCGGGCTATCCTGTCGGGGCAGCTAGATATCATGTTACATCAACCGCTCGAGCTATCCCATCGGGACAGCTAGGTATCCTGTTACATCAACCATTCGGGCGATCCTGTCGGGGCAGCTAGGTATCATGTTACATCAACCGCTCGGGCTATCCTGTCGGGGCAGCTAGATATCATGTTACATCAACCGCTCGGGCTATCCCATCGGGACAGCTAAGTATCATGTTACATCAATCACTCGGGCTATCTTGTCGGGGCAGCTATGTATCATGTTACATCAACCGCTCGGGCTATCCTGTCGGTGCAGCTAGGTATCATGTTACATCTACCGCTCGGGCTATCCTGTCGGGACAGCTAGGTATCATGTTACATCAACCGCTCAGGCTATCCTGTCGGAGCAGCTAGGTATCATGTTACGTCAACCGCTCGGGCTATCCTGTTGGGCAGCTAGGTATCATGTTACATCAACCGCTCGGGCTATTCTGTCGGGGCAGCTATTTATCATGTTACATCAACCGCTCAGGCTATTATGTCGGGGCAGCTAAGTATCAGGTTACATCAACCGCTCGGGCTATCGTGTCGGGCAGCTAGATATCATGTTACATCAACCGCTCGGGCTATCCTGTCGAGGCAGTTATTTACCATGTTACATCAACCGCTCAGGCTATCCTGTCGGGGAAGCTAGGTATCATGTTACATCAACCGCTCAGGCTACCCAGTCGGGACAGCAGGGTATCATGTAACATCAACCGCTCAGGCTATCCAGCCGGGACAGCAGGGTATCATGTTACATCGACCGCTCGGGCTATCCTGTCGGGGCAGCTAGGTATCATGTTACACCAACCGCTCGGGCTACACTGTCGGGGCAGCTAGGTATCATGTTTCATCTACCGCTCGGGCTATCCTGTCGGGACAGTTAGGTAAAATGTTACATCAACCTCTCGGGCTATCCTGTCGGGGCAGCTAGGTATCATGTTACATCAACCGCTCGGGCTATCCTGTCGGAACAGCTAGATATCATGTTACATCAACAGCTCGGGCTATCCAATCGGGGCAGCTAGGTATAATAATACATCTACCGCTCGGGCTATCCTGTCGGGACAGCTAGATATCATATTATATCAACCGCTCGGGATATTCTGTCGGGAAAGAAAGGTTTAATGTTACATCAACCGCTTGCGCTATCCTGCCGGGGTATCTAGGTTTAATGTTACACCAACCGCTCGGGCCATCCTGTCAGGGCAGCTAGGTATCATGTTACATCAACTGCTCGGGCTTTCCCGTTGGGACAGCTAGGTATCGTGTTACATCAACCGCTCGGGCTATCCTGTCAGGGCAGATAGGTTTAATATTACATCAACCGCTCGGGCTATATTCTCAGGGCAGCTGGTATCATGTTACATCAACCGCTCGGGCTATCCTGTCGGGGCAGCTGGGTATCATGTTACATCAACCGCTCGGGCTATACTGTCGGTGCAGCTAGGTATCATGTTACATCTACCGCTCGGGCTATCCTGTCGGGACAGCTAGGTATCATGTTACATCAACCACTCAGGCTATCCTGTCGGAGCAGCTAGGTATCATGTTACATCAACCGTTCGGGCTATCCTGTCAGGCAGCTAGGTATCATGTTACATCAACCGCTCGGGCTCTCCTGTCGGGCAGCTAGGTATCATGTTACATCAACCGCTCGGGCTATTCTGTCGGGGCAGCTATTTATCATGTTACATCTACCGCTCAGGCTATTATGTCGGGGCAGCTAAGTATCAGGTTACATCAACCGCTCGGGCTATCCTGTCGGGCAGCTAGATATCATGTTACATCAACCGCTCGAGCTATCCTGTCGAGGCAGTTATTTACCATGTTACATCAACCGCTCGGACTATCCTGTCGGGGCAGCTAGGTATCATGTTACATCAACCGCTCAGGCTACCCAGTCGGGACAGCAGGGTATCATGTAACATCAACCGCTCAGGCTATCCACCCGGGACAGCAGGGTATCATGTTACATCGACCGCTCGGGCTATCCTGTCGGGGCAGCTAGGTATCATGTTACACCAACCGCTCGGGCTACACTGTCGGGGCAGCTAGGTATCATATTTCATCTACCGCTCGGGCTATCCTGTCGGGGCAGTTAGGTAAAATGTTACATCAACCTCTCGGGCTATCCTGTCGGGGCAGCTAGGTATCATGTTACATTAACCGCTCGGGCTATCCTGTCGGAACAGCTAGATATCATGTTACATCAACAGCTCGGGCTATTCAATCGGGGCAGCTAGGTATAATAATACATCTACCGCTCGGGCTATCCTGTCGGGACAGCTACATATCATATTATATCAACCGCTCGGGATATCCTGTCGGGACAGAAAGGTTTAATGTTACATCAACCGCTTGGGCTATCCTGTCGGGGTATCTAGGTTTAATGTCACACCAACCGCTCGGGCCATCCTGTCAGGGCAGCTAGGTATCATGTTACATCAACTGCTCGGGCTTTCCCGTTGGGACAGCTAGGTATCGTGTTACATCAACCGCTCGGGCTATCCTGTCAGGGCAGCTAGGTTTAATATTACATCAACCGCTCGGGCTATTCTCTCAGGGCAGCTGGTATCATGTTACATCAACCGCTCGGGCTATCCTGTCGGGGCAGCTGGGTATCATGTTACATCAACCGCTCGGGCTATCCTGTCGGTGCAGCTAGGTATCATGTAACATCTACCGCTCGGGCTATCCTGTCGGGACAGCTAGGTATCAAGTTACATCAACCGCTCAGGCTATCCTGTCGGAGCAGCTAGGTATCATGTTACATCAACCGCTCGGGCTATCCTGTCAGGCAGCTAGGTATCATGTTACATCAACCGCTCGGGCTATCCTGTCGGGCAGCTATTTATCATGTTACATCAACCGCTCGGGCTATTCTGTCGGGGCAGCTATTTATCATGTTACATCAACCGCTCAGGCTATTATGTCGGAGCAGCTAAGTATCAGGTTACATCAACCGCTCGGGCTATCCTGTCGGGCAGCTAGATATCATGTTACATCAACCGCTCGGGCTATCCTGTCGAGGCAGTTATTTACCATGTTACATCAACCGCTCGGGCTATCCTGTCGGGGCAGCTAGGTATCATGTTACATCAACCGCTCAGGCTACCCAGTCGGGACAGCAGGGTATCATGTAACATCAACCGCTCAGGCTATCCAGCCGGGACAGCAGGGTATCATGTTACATCGAACGCTCGGGCTATCCCGTCGGGGCAGCTAGGTATCATGTTACACCAACCGCTCGGGCTACACTGTCGGGGCAGCTAGGTATCATGTTTCATCTACCGCTCGGGCTATCCTGTCGGGGCAGTTTGGTAAAATGTTACATCAACCTCTCGGGCTATCCTGTCGGGGCAGCTAGGTATCATGTTACATCAACCGCTCGGGCTATCCTGTCGGAACAGCTAGATATCATGTTACATCAACAGCTCGGGCTATCCATTTGGGGCAGCAAGGTATAATAATACATCTACCGCACGGGCTATCCTGTAGGGACAGCTAGATATCATATTATATCAACCGCTCGGGATATCCTGTCGGGACAGAAAGGTTTAATGTTACATCAACCGCTTGGGCTATCCTGCCGGGGTATCTAGGTTTAATGTTACACCAACCGCTCGGGCCATCCTGTCAGGGCAGCTAGGTATCATGTTACATCAACTGCTCGGGCTTTCCCGTTGAGACAGCTAGGTATCGTGTTACATCAACCGCTCGGGCTATCCTGTCAGGGCAGCTAGGTTTAATATTACATCAACCGCCCGGGCTATTCTCCCAGGGCAGCTGGTATCATGTTACATCAACCGCTCGGGCTATCCTGTCGTGGTAGCTGGGTATCATGTTACATCAACCGCTCGAGCTATCCTGTCGGGGAAGCTAGGTGTCATTTTCCATCAACCGTTCGGGCTATCCACTCGGGGCAGCTAGGTGTCATGTTACATCAACCGCTAGGTCTGTCCTGTCGGAGCAGCTAGGTATCATGTTCCATCAACCGCACGGGCTATCCTGTCGGGGCAGCTAGGTATCATATTACATCAACCGCTCGAGCTATCCTGCCGGGGCAGCGAATTATCATGTTACATCAACCGCTCGGGCTGTCCCGTCGGGGCAGCTAGGTATCGTGTTACAAATACCACTCGGGCTATCCTGTCGGGGCAGCTAGGTATCATATTACATCAACCGCTCGAGCTATCCTGTCGGGGCAGCGAATTATCATGTTACATCAACCGCCCGGGCTATCCTGTCGGGGCAGCTAGGTATCGTGTTACAAAAACCACTCGGGCTATCCTGCCGGGGCAGCTAGGTATCATGTTACATCAACCACTCGGGCTATCCTGTCGGGGCGGCTAGGTATAATGTTACATCAACCGCTCGGTCTGTACTGTCGGAGCAGCTAGGTATCCTGTAACATCAACCGCTCGGGTTATCCTGTCAGGGCAGCTAGGTTTAATATTACATCAACCGCTAGGTCTGTACTGTCGGAGCAGCAAGATATCATGTTACATCAACCGCTAGGGCTATCCTGTCGGGGCGGCTAGGTTTAATGTTACATCAACTGATAGGGTTATCCTGTCGGAGCAGCTAGGTATCATGTTACATCAACCGCTTTGCTCTCCGGTCAGGACGGCTAGGTATAATGTTACAACAACCGATCGGGCTATCCTGTCGGGGCAGCTAGGTATCATGTTACATCAACCGCTCGGGCTATCCTTTCGGAGCAACTAGGTATCTTGTTACTTCAACCTTTCGGGCTATCCTGTCGGGGCAGCTATGTATCATATTACACCAAACACTCGGGCTATCCTGTCGGGTCAGCTAGGCATCATGTTTCATCAACCACTCGGGCTATCCAGTCGGGGCAGCGAATTATCATCTTACATCAACCGCTCGGGCTATCCTGTCGGGGCAGCGAATTATCATGTTACATCAACCGCTCGGGCTATCCTGTCGGGGCAGCGAATTATCATGTTACATCAACCGCTTGGCTCTCCGGTCGGGGCAGCTAGGTATAATGTTACATCAACCGCTCGGTCTGTACTGTCGGAGCAGCTAGATATCATGTTACTACAACCGATCGGGCTATCCTGTCGGGGCAGCTAGGTATCATGTTACATCAATCGCTCGGGATATCCTTTCGGAGCAGCTAGGTATCATGTTACTTCAACCACTCGGGCTATCCTGTCGGGGCAGCTATATATCATATTGCACCAACCACTCGGGCTATCCTGTCGGGACAGCTAGGTATCATGTTACATCAACAGCTCGGTCTGTCCTGTCGGAGCAGCTAGGTATCATGTTACATAAACCGCTCGGGCTATCCTGTCGGGGCAGCTAGGTATCATGTTACATCAACCGCTCGGGATATCCTGTCGGGGCAACGAATTATCATGTTACATCAACCGCCCGGTCTGTCCTGTCAGAGCAGCTAGGTATGATGTTACATCAACCGCTCGGGCTATCCTGTCAGGGCAGCTAGTTTTAATATTACATCAACCGCTCGGGCTATCCTGTCGGGGCAGCTAGGTATCATGTTACATCAACCGCTAGGGCTATCCTGTCGGGGCAGCTAGGTTTAATCTTACATCAACTGCTAGGGTTATCCTGTCCGGGCAGCTATGTATCATGTTACATCAACAGCTCGGTCTGTCCTGACGGAGCAGCTAGGTATCATGTTACATCAACCGCTCGGGCTATCCTGTCAGGGCAGCTAGGTATCATGTTATATCAACCCCTCGGGCTAACCTGTCGTGGCAGCTAGGTTTAATGTTACATCAACTGCTAGGGTTATCCTGTCGGGGAGCTAGGTTTAATATTACATCAACTGCTAGGGTTATCCTGTCGGAGCAGCTAGGTATCATGTTACATCAATCGCTCGGGATATCCTTTCGGAGCAGCTAGGTATCATGTTACTTCAACCACTCGGGCTATCCTGTCGGGGCAGCTATATATCATATTGCACCAACCACTCGGGCTATCCTGTCGGGACAGCTAGGTATCATGTGTATCAACAGCTCGGTCTGTCCTGTCGGAGCAGCTAGGTATCATGTTACATCAACCGCTCGGGCTATCCAGTCGGGGCAGCTAGGTATTATGTTATATCAACCGCTCGGGATATCCTGTCGGGGCAGCGAATTATCATGTTACATCAACCGCCCCGTCTGTCCTGTCAGAGCAGCTAGGTATGATGTTACATCAACCGCTCTGGCTATCCTGTCAGGGCAGCTAGGTTTAATATTACATCAACCGCTCGGGATATCCTGTCGGGGCAGCTAGGTATCATGTTATATCAACCACTCGGGCTACCCTGTCGGGGAAGCTAGGTTTAATGTTACATCAATCGCTCGGGCTAACCTATCGGGGCAGCTTGGTATCATGTTATATCAACCCCTCGGGCTATCCTGTCAGGGCAGCTAGGTTTAATGTTACAACAATCGCTCGGGCTAACCTGTCGGGGCAGCTAGGTATCATGTTATATCAACCCCTCGGGCTATCCTGTCAGGGCAGCTAGGTTTAATGTTACATCATTCGCTCGGGCTATCCTGTCGGGGAGCTAGGTTTAATATTACATCAACTGCTAGGGTTATCCTGTCGGAGCAGCTAAGTATCATGTTATATTAACCGCTTGGCTCTCCGGTCGGGGCAGCTAGGTATCATGTTATATCAACCCCTCGGGCTAACCTGTTGGAGCAGCTAGGAATCATGTTACCTCAACCGCTTGGCTCTCCAGTCGGGGCAGCTAGGTATAATGATACAACAACAGATCGGGGTATCCTGTTGGGGAAGCTACGTTTAATGTTACATCAACCGCTCGGGCTATCCTGTCGGGGCAGCTAAGTATCATGTTACATCAACAGCTCGGGCTATCCTGTCGGAGCAGCTAGGTATCAAGTTACTTCAACCACTCGAGCTATCCAGTAGGGGCAGCTAGGTATCATATTACACCAACCATTCGGGCTAACCAGTCGGGGCAGCTAGGTATCATGTTACATCAACCACTCGGGCTATACTGTCGGGCAAGCTAGGTATCATGTTACATCAACCGCTCGGGCTATCCTGTCGGGGCAGCTAGGTATCGTGTTACAAAAACCACTCGGGCTATCCTGCCGGGTCAGTTGGTATCATGTTACATCAACCACTCGGGCTATCCTGTCTGGGCGGCTAGGTATAATGTTACCTCAACCGCTCGGTCTGTACTGTCGGAGCAGCTAGGTATCATGTAACATCAACCGCTCGGGTTATCCTGTCAGGGCAGCTAGGTTTAATATTACATCAACCGCTCGGTCTGTACTGTCGGAGCAGCTAGATATCATGTTACATCAACCGCCAGGGCTATCCTGTCGGGGCGGCTAGGTTTAATGTTAGGTCAACTGATAGGGATTTCCTGTCGGATCAGCTAGGTATCATGTTACATCAACCGCTTAGCACTCCGGTCGGGACAGCTAGGTATAATGTTACAACAACCGATCGGGCTATCCTGTCGGGGCAGCTAGGTATCATGTTACATCAACCGCTCTGGCTATCCTTTCGGAGCAGCTAGGTATCATGTTACTTCAACCACTCGGGCTATCCTGTCGGGGCAGCTATGTATCATATTACACCAACCACTCGGGCTATCCTGTCGGGGCAGCTAGGCATCATGTTACATCAACCACTCGGGCTATCCAGTCGGGGCAGCGAATTATCATGTTACATCAACCGCTCGGGCTATCCTGTCGGGGCAGCGAATTATCATGTTACATCAACCGCTCGGGCTATCCTGTCGGGGCAGCGAATTATCATGTTACATCAACCGCTCGGGCTATCCTGTCGGGGCAGCTAGGTATCATGTTACAAAAACCACTCGGGCTATCCTGCCGGGGCAGCTAGGTATCATGTTACATCAACCACTCGGGCTATCCTGTCGGGGCAGCTAGGTATAATGTTACATCAACCGCTCCGTGTGTACTGTCGGAGCAGCTAGGTATCATGTAACATCAACCGCTCGCGATATCCTGTCAGGGCAGCTAGGTTTAATATTACATCAACCGCTCGGTCTGTACTGTCGGAGCAGCTAGATATCATGTTACATCAACCGCTAGGGCGATCCTGTCGGGGCAGATAGGTTTAATGTTACATCAACTTCTAGGGTTATCCTGTCGGAGCAGCTAGGTATCATGTTACATCAACCGCTTGTCTCTCCGGTCGGGGCAGCTAGGTATAATGTTACATCAACCGCTCGGTCTGTACTGTCGGAGCAGCTAGATATCATGTTACTACAACCGATCGGGCTATCCTGTCGGGGCAGCTAGGTATCATGTTACATCAACCGCTCGGGCTATCCTTTCGGAGCAGCTAGGTATCATGTTACTTCAACCACTCGGGCTATCCTGTCGGGGCAGCTATGTATCATATTGCACCAACCACTCGGGCTATCCTGTCGGGGCAGCTAGGTATCATGTTACATCAACAGCTCGGTCTGTCCGGTCGGAGCAACTAGGTATCATGTAACATCAACCGCTCGGGCTATCCTGTTGGGGCAGCTAGGTATCATGTTACATCAACCGCTCGGGATATCCTGTCGGGGCAACGAATTATCATGTTACATCAACCGCCCGGTCTGTCCTGTCAGAGCAGCTAGGTATGATGTTACATCAACCGCTCGGGCTATCCTGTCAGGGCAGCTAGTTTTAATATTACATCAACCGCTGGGGCTATCCTGTCGGGGCAGCTAGGTATCATGTTACATCAACCGCTAGGGCTATCCTGTCGGGGCAGCCTGGTTTAATGTTACATCAACTGCTAGGGTTATCCTGTCCGGGCAGCTAGGTATCATGTTACATCAACAGCTCGGTCTGTCCTGTCGGAGCAGCTAGGTATCATGTTACATCAACCACTCGGGCTATCCTGTCAGGGCAGCTAGGTATCATGTTATATCAACCCCTCGGGCTAACCTGTCGGGGCAGCTAGGTTTAATGTTACATCAACTGCTAGGGTTATCCTGTCCGGGCAGCTAGGTATCATGTTACATCAACAGCTCGGTCTGTCCTGTCGGAGCTGCTAGGTATCATGTTACATCAACCGCTCGGGCTATCCTGTCGGGGCAGCTAGGTATCATGTTTTATCAACCGCTCGGGATATCCTGTCGGGGCAGCGAATTATCATGTTACATCAACCGCCCGGTCTGTCCTGTCAGAGCAGCTAGGTATGATGTTACATCAACCGCTCTGGCTATCCTGTCAGTGCAGCTAGGTTTAATATTACATCAACCGCTCGGGATATCCTGTCGGGGCAGCTAGGTATCATGTTATATCTACCACTCGGGCTATCCTGTCGGGGAAGCTAGGTTTAATGTTACATCAATCGCTCGGGCTAACCTGTCGGGGCAGCTTGGTATCATGTTATATCAACCCCTCGGGCTATCCTGTCAGGGCAGCTAGGTTTAATGTTACATCAATCGCTCGGGCTAACCTGTCGGGGCAGCTAGGTATCATGTTACATCAATCGCTCGGGCTCTTCTGTCGGGGCAGCTAGGTATCATGTTATATCAACCCCTCGAGCTATCCTGTCAGGGCAGCTAGGTTTAATGTTACATCAATCGCCCGGGCTCTCCTGTCGGGGAGCTAGGTTTAATATTACATCAACTGCTAAGGTTATCCTGTCGGAGCAGCTAAGTATCATGTTACATTAACCGCTTGGCTCTCCGGTCGGGGCAACCAGGTATCATGTTATATCAACCCCTCGGGCTAACCTGTCGGAGCAGCTAGGTATCATGTTACCTCAACCGCTTGGCTCTCCTGTCGGGGCAGCTAGGTATAATGTTACAACAACAGATCGGGCTATCCTGTTGGGGAAGCTACGTTTAATGTTACATCAACCGCACGGGCTATCCTGTCGGTGCAGCTAGGTATCATGTTACATCAACAGCTCGGGCTATCCTGTCGGAGCAGCTAGGTATCAAGTTACTTCAACAACTCGGGCTATCCTGTCGGGGCAGCTAGGTATCATATTACACCAACCATTCGGGCTAACCAGTCGGGGCAGCTAGGTATCATGTTACATCAACCACTCGGGCTATACTGTCGGGGAAGCAAGGTATCATGTTACATCAACCGCTCGGGCTATCCTGTCGGGGCAGCTAGGTATCGTGTTACAAAAACCACTCGGGCTATCCTGCCGGGGCAGCTAGGTATCATGTTACATCAACCACTCGGGCTATCCTGTCGGGGCGGCTAGGTATAATGTTACATCAACCGCTCGGTCTGTACTGTCGGAGCAGCTAGGTATCATGTAACATCAACCGCTCGGGTTATCCTGTCAGGGCAGCTAGGTTTAATATTACATCAACCGCTCGGTCTGTACTGTCGGAGCAGCTAGGTATCATGTTACATCAACCGCTAGGGCTATCCTGTCGGGGCGGCTAGGTTTAATGTTACATCAACTGATAGGGTTATCCTGTCGGAGCAGCTAGGTATCATGTTACATCAACCGCTTGGCTCTCCGGTCGGGACAGCTAGGTATAATGTTACAACAACCGATCCGGCTATCCTGTCGGGGCAGCTAGGTATCATGTTACATCAACCGCTCGGGCTATCCTTTCGGAGCAGCTAGGTATCATGTTACTTCAACCACTCGGGCTATCCTGTCGGGGCATCTATGTATCATATTACACCAACCACTCGGGCTATCCTGTCGGGGCAGCGAATTATCATGTTACATCAACCGCTCGGGCTATCCTGTCGGGGCAGCGAATTATCATGTTACATCAACCGCTCGGGCTATCCTGTCGGGGCAGCGAATTATTATGTTATATCAACCGCTCGGGCTGTCCTATCGGGGCAGCTAGGTATCATGTTAGAAAAACCACTCGGGCTATCCTGCCGGGGCAGCTAGGTATCATGTTACATCACCACTCGGGCTATCCTGTCGGGTCAGCTAGGTATAATGTTACATCAACCGCTCGGTCTGTACTGTCGGAGCAGCTAGGTATCATGTAACATCAACCGCTCGGGTTATCCCGTCAGGGCAGCTAGGTTTAATATTACATCAACCGCTCGGTCTGTACTGTCGGAGCAGCTAGATATCATGTTACATCAACCTCCAGGGCGATCCTGTCGGGGCGGCTAGTTTTAATGTTACATCAACTGCTAGGGTTAACCTGTCGGAGCAGCTAGGTATCATGTTACATCAACCGCTTGGCTCTCCGGTCGGGGCAGCTAGGTATAATGTTACATCAACCGCTCGGTCTGTACTGTCGGAGCAGCTAGATATCATGTTACTACAACCAATCGGGCTATCCTGTCGGGGCAGCTAGGTATCATGTTACATCAACCCTTCGGGCTATCCTTTCGGAGCAGCTAGGTATCATGTTACTTCAACCACTCGGGCTATCCTGTCGGGGCAGCTATGTATCATATTGCACCAACCACTCGGGCTATCCTGTCGGGGCAGCTAGGTATCATGTTACATCAACACCTCGGTCTGTCCTGTCGGAGCAGCTAGGTATCACGTTATATCAACCCCTCGGGCTAACCTGTCGGGGTAGCTAGGTTTAATGTTACATCAACTGTTAGGGTTATATTGTCCGGGCAGCTAGGTATCATGTTACACCAACCACTCGGGCTATCCTATAGGGGCAGCAAGGTATCAGGTTTCATCAACCACTCGGGCTATCCTATCGGGGCAGCTAGGTATCATGTTACACCAACCACTCGAGCTAACCTGTCGGGGAAGCTAGGTATCATGTTACATCAACCACTCGGGCTATCATGTCGGGGAAGCTAGGTATCATGTTACACCAACCACTCGGGCTATCCTATCGGGGCAGCTAGGTATGAGGTTTAATCAACCACTCGGGCTCTCCTGTCGGGGAAGCTAGATATGATGTTATATCAACGGCTCCGGCTATCATATCGGGGCAGCTAGGTATCATGTTATATCAACCACTCGGGCTATCCAGTCGGGGCAGCTAGGTATCATGTTACATCAACCGCTCGAGCTATCCTGTCAGGGCAGCTAGGTATCATGTTATATCAACCCCTCGGGCTAACCTGTCGGGGCAGCTAGGTTTAATGTTACATCAACTGCTAGGGTTATCCTGTCCGGGCAGCTAGGTATCATGGTACATCAACAGCTCGGTCTGTCCTATCGGGGCAAATAATTATCATGTTACATCAACCGCTCGGTCTGTCCTGTCAGAGAAGCTAGGTATGATGTTACATCATCCGCTCTGGCTATCCTGTCAGGGCAGCTAGGTTTAATATTACATCAACCGATCGGGATATCCTGTTGAGGCAGCTAGGTATCATGTTATATCAACCACTCGGGCTATCCTGTCGGGGAAGCTAGGTTAAATGTTACATCAATCGCTTGGGCTAACCTGTCGGGGCAGCTAGGTATCATGTTATATCAACCCCTCGGGCTATCCTGTCAGGGCAGCTAGGTTTAATGTTACATCAATCGCTCGGGCTATCCTGTCGGGGAGCTAGGTTTAATATTACATCAACTGCTAGGGTTATCCTGTCGGAGCAGCTATGTATCATGTTACATCAACCGCTTGGCTCTCCGGTCGGGGCAGCTAGGTATCATGTTATATCAACCCATCGGGCTAACCTGTCGGAGCAGCTAGGTATCATGTTACATCAACCGCTTGGCTCTCCAGTCGGGGCAGCTAGGTATAATGTTACAACAACAGAGCGGGCTATCCTGTTGGGGAAGCAAGGTTTAATGTTACATCAACCGCTCGGGCTATCCTGGCGGGGCAGCTAGGTACCATGTTACATCAACAGCTCGGGCTATCCTGTCGGAGCAGCTAGGTATGAAGTTACTTCAACCACTCGGGCTATCCTGTAGGGGGAGCCAGGTATCATATTACTCCAACCATTCGGGCTATCCTGTCGGGGCAGCTAGGTATCATATTACACCAACCACTCGGGCTATCCTGTCGAGGCAGCTAGGTATCATGTTACATCAACCACTCGGGCTATCATGTTGGGGAAGCTAGGTATCATGTTACATCAACCGCTCGGGCTATCCTGTCGGGGCAGCTAGGTATCATGTTATATCAACCACTCGGGCTATCCTGTCGGGGCAGCTAGGTATCATGTTATATCAACCGCTCGGGCTATCCTCTCGGGGCAGCTAGATATCATGTTACATCAGCCGCTCGGGCTATCCTGTCGGAGCAGCTAGGTATCAAGTTACTTCAACCACTCGGGCTATACTGTCGGGGAAGCTAGGTATCATGTTACATCAACCACTCGGGTTATCCTGTCGGGGCAGCTAGGTATCATATTACACCAACCACTCGGGCTATCCTGTCGGGGCAGCTAGGTATCATGTTACATCAACCACTCGGGCTATCCTGTTGGGGAAGCTAGGTATCATGTTACATCAACCGCTCGGGCTATCCTGTCGGGGCAGCTAGGTATCATGTTATATCAACCACTCGGGCTATCCTGTCGGAGCAGCTAGGTATCATGTTACATCAACCGCTCGGGCTATCCTGTCGGGGCAGCTAGATATCACGTTAAATCAGCCGCTCGGGCTATCCTGTCGGGGCAGGTAGATATCATGTTATATCAACCGCTCGGTCTGTACTGTCGGAGCAGCTAGGTATCATGTAACATCAACAGCTCGGGTTATCCTGTCAGGGCAGCTAGGTTTAATATTACATCAACCGCTCGGTCTGTACTGTCGGAGCAGCTAGATATCATGTTACATCAACCGCTAGGGCGATCCTGTCGGGGCGGCTAGGTTTAATGTTACATCAACTGCTAGGGTTATCCTGTCGGAGCAGCTAGGTATCATGTTACATCAACCGCTTGGCTCTCCGGTCGGGGCAGCTAGGTATAATGTTACATCAACCGCTCGGTCTGTACTGTCGGAGCAGCTAGATATCATGTTACTACAACCGATCGGGCTATCCTGTCGGGGCAGCTAGGTATCATGTTACATCAACCGCTCGGGCTATCCTTTCGGAGCTGCTAGGTATCATGTTACTTCAACCACTCGGGCTATCCTGTCGGGGCAGCTATGTATCATATTGCACCAACCACTCGGGCTATCCTGTCGGGGCAGCTAGGTATCATGTTACATCAACAGCTCGGTCTGTCCTGTCAGAGCAGCTAGGTATCATGTTACATCAACCGCTCGGGCAATCCTGTCGGGGCAGCTAGGTATCATGTTACATCAACCGCTCGGTATATCCTGTCGGGGCAACGAATTATCATGTCACATCAACCGCCCGGTCTGTCCTGTCAGAGCAGCTAGGTATGATGTTAAATCAACCGCTCGGGCTATCCTGTCAGGGCAGCTAGTTTTAATATTACATCAACCGCTCGGGCTATCCTGTCGGGGCAGCTAGGTATCATGTTACATCAACCGCTCGGGCTATTCTGTTGGTGCTGCTAAGTATCATGTTACATCAACCGCTTGGGCTATCCAATCGGGGCAGCTATGTATAATATTACATCTACCGCTCGCCTGCGTATTTCTTATCCCTCCTGGACTACAACATGGCCCGTATTTGAAGGCATGTGATTGGCGGATATTATGACGAAATGAATTGTGTGAAAAATATGATCGTTCGAAACTCCAATCGTTAATCACGCGTGATAGCATCCTGGTTGTAGTATCCTGTATTCTTTGGCAGTATCCTCCTATTGTCAGGTCACGAGCAGGAGGTATGTTGTTTACAGCACACAGGAGTTTTACACAATGTATACTTTGTGAGCTATCACAATAGGATTGACAGTTCTCGGCTCGCCATGTGGTCTGAGAACGAGGTTGCCAAACTCTACAAGACAGAGATACAGCTGACCAGGCACCGAAGCACGTGGTCTGTAATATTGCAACCCTGAGTATTATAACATCAACTATCTGAACATGGATTGGTCAAGAGGCTGAGGGGTGATAACTGACGTGCAATTTACGGCTTAATGTCAATCCTATCCAGGCAGCTCACAGATTATAGGGAGGAATTCTGGTGTGAAATTTAATTAAAAAGGTTGAAGAATGGGTTAATTAAAACTGTAGTTCTTGAAATGACAGTGCATGTTTTAAGATTACAGCATTTCTTTAGTGAGTACAATTTAACAAAGCCCATGGTGGACAACTATATCCTATAGTAATACTTTGATAGTATTTCGCACAATGTGCATTGAATGTGGCTTGTGGCAATGTGTATTTGTGTTTATTATCAGTTTTTGATACTCGTAGTGACCTTTATTGTTTAATTCTGGTGCAATATTCTCAATTCAATATAATTGTTAGCTACATTATGTATCAGAGTAGGTTGGTCTACTGTGAGAGCCCAACTGAACCTATATGAATGAGACTGGCTTACATAGCCCTGACTGATTGGGTAGATTATTGGCTGAGGAATAACCTAACCACCAAGGGAAGATGATAAAGAAAGGGAGGTGGGTTTCGGACTGGAGAGAAAGGATAGTGAAATAGGAGGAGAGCCCCAAAAAAGTTGTAAATTTAACTTTAAATACACTCAAAGGAGGTTGCCACTGCAAATCCGCTCTCTGACACCTAAAGTGGGTACGGACCTGGTCTAAGCTAACGGGAACCGCAGCTATGACTTGGGCGGTTTGCAAGAGAATGGCTTTAGCGTATTCCCTCTCAAGCATGCATATGCGTACTATGGGGAAGGGTGATGGTCTGGCAAGACAGATAGTAACAGACTTATTGTAGATCTGTTTAAAGGAATTCTTTTTTGACCATGTAATTCGAAGAATGCCAATAATTTGCATCGATTTTGATATTTCCAGTTTTCGAAGTTGCAGAGTTACTACCAAGCGACCAAGTGCTTCCAAAAAGGATAGCAATAAAAGAATTATGTGTTTGGGAATAATTTTGGTGAGTGCACCAATAGTTGCATTTGGAAATGGCTAAGCTTTTACCCAGCAAAGAGCCGACTAACAGTTTAGGCAAAGAGAAAAACTTATCTTTTGGAAAACCAACCATAAGATTTTGGAGAGGATCTCCACAAGCAGGAAGCTGGCGTAGCGAGCTGTACTTGCCTTACTGGCCAGTTAGAATTAGCTATTAAAGCTAAGAGAAACTTTAACGAGATAACTACTAAGAGTTCTTGCTCAAATGCAACGAGTGGTGAAAGCCCTATCAATAGATTTAATGGCATTGAGTAGGAAGAGCCAAGGAAGACAGGATCTTGCCTAATTGTTGCACTAGGAAAATGAAAAAGCGAAAAGAAACGCTGAATTTATTTAACAATTCCAAGGAAGTTGATAACTTTAACAAATATATATTTTCAATTTGGTTAACAATTTTGGGGTCACAGACCTCAGAAAACATTTAACGTTTGCGCCAGGCAATTAACAGTTTATTAGGTTTCAAACCTTTATAAAATCCTAGCAAGGATTTAAAATAGCGAAGATAAAAATTCAAAATTTAAAGACAATTAAGGTGATTAAAGTTTAACAATAAATAGAGTACAAGGTATGTACTATAAGAAATTTCTGAGAAAACATTCTAGAGAAAGTAACCACTTCGAAAATAACAATAACAAAAACATAAAGAATAAGATAGAAGTTCCTATAACTTCTTATATTTATGCAGAATTACTTTTATGACAATTATACAAAAGAGGGCAGGTCACTTACTGTGAAACCTGAAGAGAAAGTCAAAAGGAAGGTTCTAGACTTCCTATGTTTACGTAGGAATCACGAGACCAAATGGGGCAAGTTTCCCCTTTCGTGAAACCTAGAAATAACTCACTCATGAGTTGAAAGAATTGTATTCCCTGATTATAAGGGAGAAACAATGTAAGCTTGAACCGTGTATAAAACACGTGGTTATGCAGAAATTAATTAATGATAAACAAGCAAGATGGAAGGGCACTTCGTTAGAGTGACACCTCATTGAAAATGACCTAGAGTAACAATTTTATTATGGGTTGTTAGTAAGAGAGGAAAAAGCAAGTGGGATGGAAGGTAAATGTTCATGGCCGTATTTATAATAATCGGACGTTCGCGACGCGGAAGAAATGCTGAAAGAACACTGTTTATCACTATAGTTTGTTGAATGGATGAAAAGTTCACTGTAGTAACACGAATGTTTGTGGCAAAGAAAGTTATTGCAATCGTGGAAAATGACTGGTTGCACTAGATAGGCGAAAGTCTATTACTTGAGAAGGTTGTAGATTATCATTAAATACGCTTGAACAAATCCAATGGAGGAAAGAAAATTAGCTATGGAGCATTTATTTATAAGGAAGATTTCCTAGTTTGGGATGGCATTACCACAAGTGAGTGGAACATACATGACGGCGTGACTTGTAGATAGAGTACAGGATCTGGAAGGTTCCAGAACGATCCTAATAGAAGAATGGGGCCAAAGTTATTCCAGCGGTGGAACGAGCTTAATCTTTATAGACAGTGGGTATTCGATAATATCCCACGTTGTGAGAAGATCTCTCCTTTAATAAGCATAAGAAATGCTGCTTTTCACAAAGACTGGCTTAATTAGACAAAAGCCCAACATGGAGAATCCCGCGAAGGATGAATATTGCCACAAATAAGTAATCTCACACTGCCTATAAAATGATCGATAAAAGCATGTAGATAATAAAACTGATGAAGATGAGGTTAAAACCCGAAGTTTGTACTTATCTTTGTTGCATGGCGAAGGTGAAGTTCCCTTTGACGGATACTTAATGTGCAAACATGGCGTAGAATGTAGAGAGTGCCTCTTGGTTTGAGGAGACTGGCTCTAGTTGAGCCTTGACTGACCAAGTCAACTGCCGACTTACAAGTGAGACCCACTCAGCGAAGCGCGGAGGGTCCAAGGAAGGGAGAAGATTGGGGCTAGGAGAAGAAAGGAGAACATATAAGCATGACCAATATTGTAAACTTGAATTCTCTTGAGGAAATGGTCTTCAAAGAGTTGATAGCAGGCGATACTAGCACAGCCTGGTGGGTGAAAAAGTAGACGAAGTTCTCTTGATCACGGAGCTAATAGCTGGCGATGGCAACGAGATCTGGTGGCCAGATGGATAAGGAAGTCCTCTTGCACCAGGAAGAATTGAGGAGCTTCAGAGATTCGCTGCTAGATGACGCTAGGTGGGTCATGGAAGATATATATCTAGAACAGACTCACAAAGAACATAAGAGACATGACCACCAAAGAGAACAATAGAAGATCACTGTTGGTGTTTGATAAAAAGGAAGGAATGAACAAGAAAAGAGCATTAAAATTTATATTCTCTCATACCGTGTATTCCAAGAATACACCATACTGGGAGGGGAAAAACACCAACAGAGAACAAATAAGCAGTTAAACATTTAAAGGTAATGGAGAGATCAAAGACAGTGGTCTTGTGATCGGACCATTAGTGGTCAAGACTCTGACCACCCTGACTCTCCCATCCCTTCCAGGATAACACTCGGTCACTCTACCAGAAATCCAGACCAGGGGAGGAGAAACATCACTAACCAAGACCAAGTCCCCCACATTGATGTCGGGACTGGAAAGAAACCACTTCTGTCTCCGTTGCAAGGAAGTTAAATATTCCAAGTTCCACCTCTTCCAAAAGGAATTGCGGAGGGCTTCAAGTTTACGCCAAATAATAGGTAAATTAGAATCCCTGTAAGAATTGGGAAGAGGAGGAGGGGCAGAAAGAGAAGTGCCGATAAGGAAGTGACCAGGTGTGAGTGGAAGTGGTCATCAGGGTCATTGGAAGGAGGAGTTAAAGGGCGAGAATTAACAACACCTTCAATCAGAACGGACAGCGAATTGAATTCTTCATAAGTCAGAATGCGATTACATAAGACCTTTCTTAAATGACGTTTAGTGAGTTTTACGCAAGATTCCCACCTACCACCGTGATGAGGAGCGTAGGGAGGTATAAAGCGCCATTTGAAACCCTTTGAGTAGGAAAAATTAGAAATTTGTTCCACGGCAGGAGAAGATGTGAGAGCTTTCTTCCACAGGGAAGCTGCGCCCTGAAAAGTGGAAGCGTTATCAGAGAACATCTCTGAAGGAACACCACGACTAGCAGCGAAGCGAGAGACAGCTGATAAAAACTAGGAAGTAGAGGCATTCGTTACTAGTTCCAAATGGATTGCGCCAGTAACCATGCAGACAAAGAGAGAAACATAAAGCTTACCAAATAATTTGCGTTTAGCTTCAAGGGAATTTCGTTGATATTGGAATGGACCCTTATAGTCCACACCAGTTAAAGCAAATGGGCGTATAGGAGAAGAGCGAAAGGAAGGCAGATCGCTCATTAGTTGAGTATTGACTTAAGGTTTCGCTTTAAAGCAAGGAATACACTTGTGAATTACAGAGGAAACTTCGTGAATTCCATTTATAATCCAGTACTTTTCCCTTATGAGGCAAAGCAGAGTGCGTGTGCCAACATGCAGATTGCGATAATGAAAGTCACGTATAATTAATGAAGTTACGTGATGTTTAGAAGGCAAAATAACGGGATGCTTTTTGTCCTCAGAGAGCAAAGATTGCGAGAGCCTACCACCTACCCTGAGTAACCCATGGTCATCAAGAAACGGGGCTAAAGCACGAAGACGACTGGATTTGGGAAGATCCCTTTTAGAAGAAATTAAAGACAATTCAGAAGAAAAGGCTTCTTGCTGTGTCAGTTGTAAAACCTTAATGGTAGCGAGATTCAATTCATGATTGGTAAGGTGTGGTTTGGGGAGAAGAGGTTGGTCAACCACAAGATATTTCCATCTAAGGAGAGAGGCAACAATTCGAATTAATTTGTGAAAGGAAGAATAGCGGGACAACAAGGGATGAGAAACGTTGGAAACAAGACACGAAGCAGTAGATAAAGATACTTTAGCGTCAGGCAAGTTGGAGTTTGTAGCTGGATGTTTGGAAGGCCAACAAGAGGAATCTTCGATTAACCACGAGGGCCCATGCCAGTACAACTGGGAAGCTGCCAATTGAGAGGGTATACATCCACGAGCGATAATATCGGCTGGGTTATCAGCACTGGGCACATGCCTCCATTGGCATCCCGAAGAAAGAGTTTGAATTTTGGAAACCCTGTTTGCAACAAAAGTTTGCCAGTGTGCAGGGTTCTTGGCGATCAAAGAAAGGGTTATCATGGAATCGCTCCAGAGATAGATTTTCGAGAATTCGACTTTTAACACTTCCAGTAATTTTTTAACAAGTTCTGCAGCCATGAGTGTAGCACACAATTCAAGCCTAGGCAACGTAATGGTTTCAAGAGGAGCTACCTTCGATTTGGCACAAACAAGATTGGAGACTGAAGATCTATTTATTGGACCGCGATAAACTAAATAAGCGCAGCAACCGTAAGCTTTTTCGGAACTGTCCGCGAACACATGAAGGAAAAAAGATTCATTAGAATGAGAGTTAATTAAATTCCTGGGAATTTCAATTAGGGAAAGATCCAGAAAATTGCTGCGAAAAGAGAGCCAACGGTTAAGAAAAGAAAGGGGAACAGTGTCATCCCATTCACATTTGAGCGACCACAGCTCTTGCATGAAGAGTTTGACTATAACGATAACTGGGGCAAGAAATTGAAGCGGATCAAAAATTTTTGCAATTTCAGAGAGAATTTGTCTTTTTGTGTTAGGGAGCTCTTCGGCGAGCGAAACTTTATAGATGAGAGTGTCAGTGCTAGTGCACCAATGAACTCCTAGAGTTTTTATGGATTCGGAGTTTCCACAAATTTCGACAGAGGAGGGATCAACGTCTTCAATCGGAAACCGGGCGAGAAACTCAGGGGAGTTGGAATTCCACTTATGAAGTGGGAAACCTCCATTTCTTAGCAATGCTTGAAGTTCTAAAGACACGAAAGTAGCTTCCTCCAGAGTGGGGAAGGACTGCAAATAATCGTCAACATAGAATGACGTAGTTAGTGCTTTAGAAGCTTTAGAATCAAATAAATTACCATCTTGAGAGGCTAACAAGTGTAGGGATCGAATAGCCAGGAAAGCAGAAGGTTTAAAACCGTAAGTAACTGTTTTTAACCGAAATACCTTCATAGGCTTACTGATTTCATCGCGCCACAAAATTCTTTGGAGATCTCGTTGTTCCGGCTGAATTAAAACTTGGCGGTACATCTGTTTTATATCAGCTATAACAGGTATGGGAAATAATCGAAAATTTAAGAGTATAGCAGATAGATCTGACTGAATGGCAGGACCAGAGTAAAGAGTGTCGTTAAGGCTGTTGCCATTAACGTCGGGTGATGAACCATTGAAAACAACTCGAATGTTATCCTTTACAATAGGATTTTTCCTCACGGGATGATGATTTAAATAAACCGTTTCAATTGGGGGGTGCAATTCATCATCAGATTTGTTGACAACTTCCATATGATCTAAGCTTTCATACTCATCCATGAAATTAGTGTACTGCTGTTTAACGAGAGGTTCTTTCTGGAATTTACTCTCGATAGCAAAGAGAACTTTTCGAGCTTTGGGTTGAGAGTTAATAAGTTTAGGGGGATTATGCAATCTTGGCATTTGAACAATGAACCGGCCATCAGAAGAGCGAGTGGTGGTGTTTAGAAAAAGTTGCTCACAGAATTCATTTTCTGAAGAGGTCACGTTAGGAGGATCAACGCTTTCGAGCCTCCAAAACTGTTCCAGATCAGTATTGGAGAAATAACATTGCGATGCGGGTTGGGGAGAATAATGGGGAAGTTGACCGGTGACGATCCATCCAAAATTAGTGTCTCTGGCGACTACGTTTGAAGATAACTTGCGAACCTGTTTACGAAGGCAATTCCAAAAAACATTGGCACTAAAGAGTATGTCAACAGGATTTTGTATGTTGAACAAAGGATCGGCTAGCCTTAAATGCGAGGGAATGTTTAACCCTGAAATATCCACAGAGTGACTGGGAGTGTCTTCTCCAATGCTATTGAGAATGAGACAATTCAGTTTGAGAAAATTGTTTCTGTGACAAATATCTCTTATGGTTAGCTTTAAGAATTGTAAAGCTTGCGATTTTGAGCTGTTGATGCCCGACACGTTAATAGAAGTGGGGTTTACAGGTAGGCCTAGTTTTCTAATCAAAGAATTAGAGACAAAATCATGAGTTGCCGCTGAATCAAGAAGACCGCGTGCACGGACCCAGTTTCCAAAGTTATCCTGAACTTCGATTTGGACAGTAGACAATAATACTTGGGCACTACGAATGGACTTGGCATTTTGAATATACGATGGAGCATTAGAATTGTTAGCATTATCACTTTTCTGAGAAGTGGATGCTGTCGATGACCTAGCCTGATCATGACGATGTAGCAAAGTGTGATGAGCATTTTCACAATGATAGCAAAGTCTTGTGGACTTGCAATTAGAAGCAGAATGCGTGGGCGCTAGGCAGTTGAAGCAATGTTTGTTTTGAGAAACTAATTTTCTTCTGTCGTCGACTGACAGTTCTTTAAAGGATTTGCAGAAATATAAAGCATGGGAATCTTTGCAAAGTATGCACTTTAAAGGTTCGTTTAAACTCTTGCGGGGTTCACTTTGAGTGTTTAAAACAAGAGAGCTAGCAATACGGCGTTCACTAGACCTAGTTGGGTAACCAGTAGTGTTTGGCTTAAATTTGGATGAGCTGCACCCAGGTTTTTTGATACTAGACGCTAAGTGTTCGCTTTTAGGTTTGATAGACATTAATTCAAATTTAGAACTAGGAGATGAGGGTTCACTTTGATTTGCTAGAGCGGTTAAAAGCTGGCATCTGGCATTTATGAAAGTGACTAAATGCTCGTAAGAGTAGTCGTCTTCTCTAGAAAGTTCAATTTCCCAAGCTTTGAGGGTAGCAGCATCAACTTTAGAAACCACTAAATGTATTAGGAAATTATCCCAGTGTTCAGTGGGTTGATCTAATTGGGACAGAGCCTTAACGTGAAGTTGTGTAGTGTCAACTAGAGTACGCAAACTAGTGACGTCATTGTGCTGTGACGCAGGTAGTTTGAATAGAGCCTTCATATGGCGTTGAATACGTAACCGTAAATTGCCGTATCTTTCTTTTAATAAGTTAAAGGCAATGGGGTAATTTTCGGCACTTAAAGGGAGTGCTTCAACTAACTGCAGAGCTTGACCTCGAAGAATATATCTCAAGTAATGAAACTTGTATATGACTTGAATGTCTTCATTGTCATGAACAAGGGAGCAAAATAATTCATGGAAAGAATCCCAAGTAGATTCATCTCCAGAGAAATGGGGTAAATCAATTTTAGGTAAAATTGGTTTGGGCTTGTGAGTACCATCGCGAAACGAAGTTTGTGGTTCGTGAAGAGAACCAAGAACAGACGCGTCCTTTTTCTGCTCCTCTTCTAGTTGGCGTATTATTTTGAAAGCAGAACCTAAGCCTTCGTAATATTGGTTTTCTACTTCGACACGATCTTCGGTTTGATTAAGCATACAAGTTTCTATTTCAGTTTGGATGTTGCAATAATTCTCATAGGAACGTTCAAAATCCCTTACACGATGTTTCAACAAGTCTAATTGAGCTTCTGAGGGATCTAAATCTTTAATGTATTTTCTGAATCGGGTATTTTGTCCTTTATAGGATGCTCGTTTAGAAGTAAATTTTTCATCCTTATCCTTTTCAGTAGGAGCCATGACAAGGAAAATAGATTAAAATGTAACTCACGAAACTGTGGAACCTTGGAAATGCTGTCAGGCTGGCAGCAGCAAATAAGTAGAAAGAACGGGACACACCAAAGGAGACAGGAGCGTCCTCTTTCCCCTTCACAGGCTTTGCACGATGTAGTTATAGCTGAAAGATTCAAAGCAGATATTAATAATTTGTAAGGTATTGTCAAATAACCTCTGCAAAGGAACAACAAATGGACTCTCACGGGTTTCTGGGACCAACTTTTGGGTAGATTATTGGCTGAGGAATAACCTAACCACCAAGGGAAGATGACAAAGAAAGGGAGGTGGGTTTCGGACTGGAGAGAAAGGATAGAGAAATAGGAGGAGAGTCCCACACAAGTTGTAAATTTAACTTTAAATACACTCAAAGGAGGTTGCCACTGCAAATCCGCTCTCTGACACCTAAAGTGGGTACGGACCTGGTCTAAGCTAACGGGAACCGCAGCTATGACTTGGGCGGTTTGCAAGAGAATGGCTTTAGCGTATTCCCTCTCAAGCATGCATATGCGTACTATGGGGAAGGGTGATGGTCTGGCAAGACAGATAGTAACAGACTTATTGTAGATCTGTTCAAAGGAATTCTTTTTTGACCAAGTAATTCGAAGAATGCCAATAATTTGCATCGATTTTGATATTTCCAGTTTCGAAGTTGCAGAGTTACTACCAAGCGACCAAGTGCTTCCAGAAAGGATAGCAATGAAAGAATTATGTGTTTGGGAATATTTTTGGTGAGTGCACCAATAGTTGCATTTGGAAATGGCTAAGCTTTTACCCAGCAAAGAGCCGACTAACAGTTTAGGCAAAGAGAAAAACTTATCTTTTGGAAAACCAACCATAAGATTTTCGAGAGGATCTCCACAAGCAGGAAGCTGGCGTAGCGAGCTGTACTTGCCTTACTGGCCAGTTAGAATTAGCTATTAAAGCTAAGAGAAACTTTAACGAGATAACTACTAAGAGTTCTTGCTGAAATGCAACGAGTGGTGAAAGCCCTATCAATAGATTTAATGGCATTGAGTAGGAAGAGCCAAGGAAGACAGGATCTTGCCTAATTGTTGCACTAGAAAAATGAAAAAGCGAAAAGAAACGCTGAATTTATTTAACAATTCCAAGGAAGTTGATAACTTTAACAAATATATATTTTCAATTTGGTTAACAATTTTGGGGTCACAGACCTCAGAAAACATTTAACGTTTGCGCCAGGCAATGAACAGTTTATTAGGTTTCAAACCTTTATAAAATCCTAGCAAGGATTTAAAATAGCGAAGATAAAAATTCGAAATTTAAAGACAATTAAGGAGATTAAAGTTTAACAATAAATAGAGTACAAGGTATGTACTATAAGAAATTTCTGAGAAAACATTCTAGAGAAAGTAACCTCTTCGAATATAACAATAACAAAAACATAAAGAATAAGATAGAAGTTCCTATAACTTCTTATATTTAAGCAGAATTACTTTTATGACAATTATACAAAAGAGGGCAGGTCACTTACTGTGAAACCTGAAGAGAAAGTCAAAAGGAAGGTTCTAGACTTCCTATGTTTACGTAGGAATCACGAGACCAAATGGGGCAAGTTTCCCTTTCGTGAAACCTAGAAATAACTCACTCATGAGTTGAAAGAATTGTATTCCCTGATTATAAGGGAGAAACAATGTAAGCTTGAACCGTGTATAAAACACGTGGTTATGCAGAAATTAATTAATGATAAACAAGCAAGATGGGAGGGCACTTCGTTAGAGTGACACCTCATTGAAAATGACCTAGAGTAACAATTTTATTATGGGTTGTTAGTAAGAGAGGAAAAAGCAAGTGGGATGGAAGGTAAATGTTCATGGCCGTATTTATAATAATCGGACGAGCGCGACGCGGAAGAAATGCTGAAAGAACACTGTTTATCACTATAGTTTGTTGAATGGATGAAAAGTTCACTGTAGTAACACGAAAGTTTATGGCAAAGAAAGTTATTGCAATCGTGGAAAATGACTGGTTGCACTAGATAGGCGAAAGTCTATTACTTGAGAAGGTTGTAGATTATCATTAAATACGCTTGAACAAACCCAACGGAGGAAAGAAAATTAGCTATGGAGCATTTATTTATAAGGAAGATTTCCTAGTTTGGGATGGCATTACCACAAGTGAGTGGAACGTACATGACGGCGTGACTTGTAGATAGAGTACAGGAACTGGAAGGTTCCAGAACGATCCTAATAGAAGAATGGGGCCAAAGTTATTCCAGCGGTGGAACGAGCTTAATCTTTATAGACAGTGGGTATTCGATAATATCCCACGTTGTGGGAAGATCTCTCCTTTAATAAGCATAAGAAATGCTGCTTTTCACAAAGATTGGCTTAATTAGACAAAAGCCCAACATGGAGAATCCCGCGAAGGATGAATATTGCCACAAATAAGTAATCTCACACTGCCTATAAAATGATCGATAAAAGCATTTAGATAATAAAACTGATGAAGATGAGGTTAAAACCCGAAGTTTGTACTTATCTTTGTTGCATGGCGAAGGTGAAGTTCCCTTTGACGGATACTTAATGTGCAAACATGGCGTAGAATGTAGAGAGTGCCTCTTGGTTTGAGGAGACTGGCTCTAGTTGAGCCTTGACTGACCAAGTCAACTGCCGACTTACAAGTGAGACCCACTCAGCGAAGCGCGGAGGGTCCAAGGAAGGGAGAAGAGTGGGGGTAGGAGAAGAAAGGAGAACATATAAGCATGACCAATATTGTAAACTTGAATTCTCTTGAGGAAATGGTCTTCAAAGAGTTGATAGCAGGCGATACTAGCACAGCCTGGTGGGTGAAAAAGCAGACGAAGTTCTCTTGATCACGGAGATAATAGCTGGCGATGGCAACGAGATGTGGTGGCCAGATGGATAAGGAAGTCCTCTTGCACCAGGAAGAATTGAGGAGCTTCAGAGATTAGCTGCTAGATGACGCTAGGTGGGTCATGGAAGATATATATCTAGGACAGACTCACAAAGAATATAAGAGACATGACCACCAAAGAGAAAAATAGAAGATCACTGTTGGTGTTTGATAAAAAGGAAGGAATGAACAAGAAAAAGAGCATTAAAATTTATATTCTCTCATACCGTGTATTCCAAGAATACACCACTGATTGGAACGGGGCTATACCAGTACGTAGAGTGTAAATAAACTGTTGATCTCTTTGTATTTCATTTCATTTCATTTTTCGGGGCATGACCCACTTCGAGAAGGCAGCAGATATTATACCACAGTTGTCCAGTAGTGGGATCAGAAAGCCTACAGGCTGAAATTGTCTGAACTTTTGTCCGAGCAGTGGAATCAGGCAAAGGTAACTTATTCATGAAACTTTAATCTATTAATTTTTTACTACTTTTTTGTATATAGGTAGGCTAGATCAGGATTGATCGGGGAATGATATAGTTGACTCATCGGCTGTCTATAACCAACCCAAATTATAACTCGACATAAACCAGTAAAAAATTCAAGCTGTGTCGGCCATTTTCAGCGTTAGAACAGAATTGTCAACTCCACGCATACGGTACTGATTTAGGTGGTTTCCTTAAACAAAAGAACGCCAATCTCAACACATTCAATCCAATGGTTTTGGGGTCAACTGTGCCGCTGTAACCTCCCGCGCACCCATACCCGACCATTCTAAACTTCGTTTCGTCCTATCCAATGGTTTTTGACAATAGTTACAGCCTAACGCGGGCAGATCAATGGTTACAACCTAACGCGTCTAGATCAATGGTTTTGTCAATGTTTAAAACCTAACTCGTCCAGATCAATGGTGCCCCGCTAGCTTCCCGCAGCCAAAGGCTGCACCTACACTCGATCATTCTAACCTTCGTTTTGTCCAATCCAATGGTTTTTTACAATGGTTACAGCATAACGCCTACAGATTCCAAGTACTGGTGTATTTTATATGTTGGGCACACTGCCGTGACAGCAATTTATGGTCATGCCTCTTCCAGGTGGAGTGAGCCAACATGGCCGTCATAGTTCAAATTCAAAAAGAATGAAACACGCATAATTACATCATTTAGCATATATTTCCAGTATATTGGTCGTAATGACGCAGAATTTCAATAGGTATTGTCCCTTGGAACCACTGAAAAGTTTTGAAAATCATATAATCATTTACCATCTAAGTGAAACTGTAAAAGTCAGGTTCCTGTTCCATGCACTGGTAATCTAAGGCATTTCATATGCTGAGTGTAAATTGTGTAAAGAAAGGTGTGATATATATCACGTACTAACTTGCCCTAAATTACTTGAATCGTTACGGTACGGTATTACATTTCTGTACTCATCTGTAATTGGATCTATGTACATTGAGCGCGTTTCTCTTATTATTATGGGACAGGCTTAATAAGTTAACTTCTATTCTATGTACCGGTTTAGCCCCGTTCAATAAACCATGACTATGTAAAGACAGAAGAGACAGACATGAAATTAAGCCTCGACTACCCCCAATGTGCAAGACAAAAATCCAAGGGGGTTTATATTGGCAAGGGTCGCACTACATAACAATTGTTGGTCTAGGCAAAGACCATTGGTCTGGATGAAGATATTGGGCCACGCAGAAACCATTGATTTGTATGAAAATTATTGATGCGTTTTGATTAGGGATCCTGCTTTATTGCAATATAAGAGGCTTCAAAGCGGTGAAATGAATTGTTCAAAGTGGTGAAATAAAATATCCATAGCGGTGAAATAACAGAAGCGAGGTGTGAGTGAGCTTAATAACCATGTGTACGGTGCACGGATTTGGTTAAATAATGAACACTTTACAAACATTTGGAGGAGTAACAAACAATGTATTCTATTTTTTTATTTTTTTTCGAAGGAACTTAAACTCAAATGAATTTGTGTTCAATACCTAACCTAACATTTACTTCTCCATGACTACCATAGTACTTTTCTCACTAACGTATGTTGTCCCCAAAATAATGCAGAGCATTGTTCCCATATTTTCAGAACTTAACCAATCAAGTCTGAGAAGGGATTTCGTTATCCCACATCTTATGAAACATTTATATTTTGAAGGTTTATTTTCTATGAAGGGACTATTTCAATTGATTTTACAATAAATATTTTTAAAAATTATCTTTTTACCAGCATTTCGTTGACATTTATTTTTTAGGGTGAAAATAATATACAGGGACTTTGTTTTATTTGTGACGGGGATTTTCGCTCGACCACGTTGCGAGCCTGTCTCCCGCCAAGCACTTTGCCGTAATGCGGCGCTCTTCCGGCACTGAGTCATTGAGTAGAGGAATGTGTACTTACCAAGTTCACAGCTGGTATTGAAAATGTGCCAGCGATGTGTATCAGTGAATTGCGAACATTTCACCGACCAGGGCTGGTCCTTCATCCAGCCCACCTGATATGATCAAGATAGTGGAGAAGAGGGAGACGGTGAAATGCTATTTCTCTCGCCCACCATATAATTGGGTGGCTATTGCATCTGCTGGCCCTTCCGCTCCCACGACCATCAAGCGATGCCGGCAGAAGCCAAACCCCTTACTGTGGAGGAACTTTCCTATACCAGGAAGAAATCACCGGCTGAGAATAGAGAAACGACGTATCAGAGACGGACACCCAGTCTTCGGACAGGGAGAAGGTCCCTCGACACCGCTCTCGCTCTTGTCCGAGAGTTAGACAGGTTAAGTCCGACGAGGACAGGGAGAAGGTCCCTCGACACCGCACTCGCTCTTGTCCGAGAGTTAGACAGGTTAAGTCCGACGAGGACAGGGAGAAGGTCCCTCGACACCGCACTCGCTCTTGTCCGAGAGTTAGACAGGTTAAGTCCGACGAGGACAGGGAGAAGGTCCCTCGACACCGCACTCGCTCTTGTCCGAGAGTTAGACAGGTTAAGTCCGACGAGGACAGGGAGAAGGTCCCTCGACACCGCACTCGCTCTTGTCCGAGAGTTAGACAGGTTAAGTCAGACTTCGGACAGGGAGAAGGTCCCTCGACACCACACTCGCTCTTGTCCGAGAGTTAGACAGGTTAAGTCAGACTTCGGACAGGGAGAAGGTCCCTCGACACCACTCTCGCTCTTGTCCGAGAGTTAGACAGGTTAAGTCAGACTTCGGACAGGGAGAAGGTCCCTCGACACCGCTCTCGCTCTTGTCCGAGAGTTAGACAGGTTAAGTCAGACTTCGGACAGGGAGAAGGTCCCTCGACACCGCTCTCGCTCTTGTCCGAGAGTTAGACAGGTTAAGTCAGACTTCGGAGAAGGTCCCTCGACACCGCTCTCGCTCTTGTCCGAGAGTTAGACAGGTTAAGTCCGACGAGGACTGCGTACCATATAAGAAAGCGCTCCCTTCATCATCTGCGGATGGAGATGTACGTACAAATCTCCACTTTGAAATGGAGATGGGTGGCAAACGGTCAAGCGGAAGTCCACACTATGTCACTCTTACAGTGGAACTGGGTAGCTCGTGTAATGAAATAAGAGAGGCTGGAGGTCCCTGTACAATCCGGACATCCAGCGAGGTGCCTCCGTGGCAAGTCCCGCGTCCGAAATTCGGTTAGATCCACATCGTGGTCCTAAGGTGAATATGGATGCCTCCGTCTATCGGAGTCATTTCCTCAGCATAGTACACCAATTTATGGATGCTGGCATTCTCTGTACGGATGGTTCGAAGGTAAACGAGAAAGTGGGTTGTGCGTAATTGATGGTGCAAATACCAAGATCTCTTGGCCTGAGACCCGTAGTGTGTTTACTGCGGACCTCGTTGCCATGAAGTTCTGCAGTTTGCACTACAGGATGCACGAATCAACTTTCTCTTACATGCCAACATGTTTCCCGCAACAGCTAGTGCACAGAATCCACGACCTACTAGTCGTGTTGTGCCGCGCGCTGACACTCGAATCGCCTTTTTGTGGCTTCCAAGCCACGTGCGAATTGCGGGAAAAGAGCTAGCAGACCAAGCTTCAAAAGAGGTGGTATAACTACCACCTCAACCAATGGAGGTACCCACTAGAGACGTTCACTCTAAGTTACGCCGACAAGAGGGAGTCAGTGGCTAGCCGACCCAATGCCCGTTAAACTGAGAGCTATCAAGGGAACTACTCGCGTGTTGCAGAGCTCTTTCCAGTCACGGAGGGTTTCCTTAATTTTGTGTAGGCTATGTTTAGGTCATGCAAGATCCACCCACTCGTATTTAATGAGAAGGGAAGACTCCCCAGTTTGTACTCATGGAGGCGTATTCACATTTTAACTTACGAAGAAACCTTGGTTTGCAGATGACACTCGAACCTATATTAGCTGATGTCGTGGTGGCTGCTGATCTCATCATCCGCATAATAAGTGAGAGTACGTGTTATTTACTCAGAGACATTGTCCTTTTTTGAAAATTTAATTTTTGTTTTCTGATGGGGGTGGGGAGTATCGAACCCTCAACCTTCAACGGCGCAATGAGGGTATTTTCGTATATCTGATGTGCCATTCGACTTCATAGTATTTTTATGAACACAATACCGTACAAATCCGGGTCATGCATAGCAAATTCGAATTTTCCGCTTAGCTCCTAGGAGGGGTATCGAACCCTTGACTTTCAAAGACGCTAGGGGTGACTTTTCGTATATCCGATGTTACAATATTGTCTTCATAGTATTTTTATGAACAAAATGCCGTAGAAATCCAGGTCATACATATCAAATTCGAATTTTCCGCTGAGCTCCTAGGAGGGATATCGAACCCTCAACCTTCAAGGACGCTACGGGTGGAGGTTGGTTCCATTCTCAACTCAGCTATCCTAGAAGTGATTTTCTGTGGTTTCCCCACTTCTACTCCATGGAAATGTCAGAATGACTCCTAACTCCTAAGCCTTAGTTACAAATACACTCGCACCATAAAACTTTATAAGAATAACATATGCTATTCGACGAACACTACACTCCTGGTACTCCCCAATGTGGAATGTCTATAAACTGTCATCCCAATCGGTTGTTTCTGCATTGAGATGCACTGTATTATAGCAGAGATAAATGAGTAGAGCACTAACAATGTTCTGTTTATTGCAGTGTAGGGCTCAGCTGCAGCTCGGATTGAATAAGGTTTTGCTATTTTTATAGGTCAGGACTGACTCACTCCTTGGGAGATTAGATAGTCTACCGATAATCATACCTTATCATGAAAAGCCCTAAGGTCACCTGAATCTTATTACTATTTATGGTGGAGATATGTCGGTATGCTCACGTCTCTAAACGATCCGTATCCCAACAATCTTCCTAAATGGAGGGCAGCTCTATTATTTTAAGTACGTGAGTTGAGGGCCAGGATGGATCCTATCCACGGGGTATTTGAATAAGCAACCCGCAATCCTGGGACAAGGGTGAGCACTCCCGAACGAGTAAGAGCGGAGAAAGTGGAGTGAGGGCTCAAACGAGAGGGCTCCTTCCCCTTATCTATAGGGCGAATCTATTACACCCTAAAGTAGAAAATATCCACACCTCCAGGGAAATAAGAACTTTTTAAAGAACATGCGTACTTGAAGCTCTTCCAGAACGGCGGTGGGATGGATGTAGGGGGAAGTGGGTGGGATATGGAGATATCTTCCATAAAGTTTGAAAAGCCCGCCATCTTAGAGGATCTTATGTACGCATGCGCACTAATAATCCTTAACTTCGCGGGAGGTGTGGGTAGTGTATATCTTAAGGGAAAATAGACTTGTCCCATAGTTAGAGAGGATGGAGCCTTTTCGTTCCATCCCTCACACGACTTCCTCGGATTACTCGTTCGGGATTTCACACGACCTTGCCCCTGGATGTATCGCGGGTTGCCTATTGGGTTACCCCTAGGATAGGCCCCCTCAACTCACGAGCACGGGCAACTGAACAACAAGTAACCAGCGATGTGTTCATGTGACACAAATTATTTCGCCTAGTTGGAATATATATGTGTTACCATACTTCACTATAGAAAAGCTTATGGATGAATGGAGAGCATTATTTCGGGCTACACCCATTGTGTGGTCTGTTATAATGTACAGTAGGTGGCAACTCTTTAAGAACCACACTACACAGCGCCACATATCTAACTCTCAGCATACCACTGCATGCCTCCCCTCTAGCGTCCCACATTTTAACTGGCACGATTTATTCTGAACGTTTACTTTTATCACCACAAAAGCTTAATCTGCCGAAGTAGAGTTTAAAATTCTCTACCTGCAATCCAATTAGATTACACTATGTACACAGTATTCCAAAATAATTTCTGGGCCTCTATTGACAATTGTTGCGTATAAATGCGATTTAATTGGGCGTCACGATACGTCATCAATTATTTTCTTTAAGAAATGACGGAGCCTCTACAATTAAACTTTGTCAGTCTAGCTTTTTATCCTTGAGTCGTGGAATGAAGTCATTGCTTAACTGTTGAGATTTTGTTCCCAAATGGATGCCAATTTTTTAAGGTTAGACCTGGTATACATGTTTTGTGAGGATGGGATCAACTGGAGTTGTTCACATCCCAATGATTGGGTTTTAACGTAATCCAAACCTTCATATATAGGGTTATGTTTGGAAATTCATCCTCCGCGGTGGTAATGTAATATTGTGTTAACTAACCACTTACTGAATGAGAAAAATGGTTAACAGGAAAGTCAGCGAGACAGCCGCGACACATTCCAATGAACTATACAGCTTGCTATTAGTTCCAAGCTTCCTTCCCTTATTGAACAGGGTGGCAAAATGAATTTTTCTAAATATTAAGCTTCTCTCTTAGGTAGCCTACCAGTACCAAGCCTTTCTAAACAATCAATCAGCTTTAAACATTACTTACGTCTTTACAAACTAAAATCAGACTTACTTGCTTTCACCTTTCGCTCCCAGCCCAAACTTATATTTCGTCTGCTACACAGGATATTACTGTTAATGGTGAGTGTGAGCTATAGGCTACTGCATGACATAGATATTGTCATACAGATCAGGCAAAACAAAATTAACCCAGTTCACAGTTGATTTAATGGCTGCTAGCTCTCTCTCCGATGACAGACATTTAGTGAGATTAACCCCAATGGATGGTAATTATTATAAATAATTGTTCTTCAGCTGTCACCTGTAACCATCACTGTTATGTGTTCAGATTAACATTTCCTGTCTAACCTTGCATCATGCAAAGTGAATACATTTTATGATCTGTAAGTAGGCCTATATAGGGTACAAGTTGGAGACTAGCAGGCCTGCTTTAAACCTCATTCAACTTCAATTTCATTATATCCGTATTCCTTTTTTTGTTTTTTTAAATTCAACCTATAACAAACGTTAAATTAAACATATAGTCTATATAGTTATAACGTACACTACGTCTTGAGATATCAAACCTTAATGGCATTTTCAGGGTGCGATGGTTGGTGAGTGACAAGTGACTTTAAACTATGCCTAGCTCAATTCTAGCCAGATCTGATGACATGACTGTGTAATTCCAAAATGTTGCTGAAGATTGCAGTGTGTTTCACTGTGTCATTATTTAACTCATATATTTATGTGCCATCTGTCATAACTTAACTTTTTCTTTAGCTTCTAAATGGTGTTGTAGTTTGTGCTATTGTAGATTATGAATGACGACTTATAATGGGTCACTGTACTAATTTCTCTTCTGAGTGACTAGGCAATGCCTTTCACTACTTTATAAGATCTTTTTAACTTGTACCTATGGTAGCATCTGACCATAGTCTATCAGACATACCTTCCGCTATCAGCCTGAAAAACACAAACTGCCTAAAAATTGCTCATATCAATGCTCAATCATTAGTTGACACCTCTCACTATTCAGAATTTTGTCACGTCTTTGGTGGTTCGTCTTCTGACATGATTGCAGTAAGTGAGTCCTTTTGCAAGCCCTCAATTCCAGATGCTGCTGTCTCTCTCACTGGCTATAAAGTCAATAGAGGTGGTGTTGCAGTTTACCTTAGGGATAACATTAAGTATAGCGTGCTAAGTCAGTCTCCTGGTGAATATAATAAGAAGCCTGAATACATTATACTTGACATTTCTCTAACCGAAACTAAAATTCTCTTTGCTTGTGTGTACCATCCACCGAAAGCTGGCTACCTAGATATTTTTTCTGAATGACATGTACAGGTTCATTCTTGATTATAAATGTGTTTTTATTGTTGGGGACGTTAATGCTCGGTTTGGTAGAGGAGCTTTTTAAACTGAACAGGTATGTGATGTGCTCTGTTCCAGTAATGTTGATTGTCTACCATTCGATACTACATTTCACACAGCTACTTGTGACAGCTCACTCGATATTATCTCTTCAAACTGTAATGACCTCGTTGTTGACTACGGACAAGAACCAGCTGCTGGATTCTCAGCCCACGATCTTCTGTATGTAGTGTTTTCTCTATCTACCCCGAAACTTCGACCAAAATCAACCTTTGTACGTGACTTCGGCAAATTTAATTTAAATGATTTTAAAACGGGTGCAGAATTAATCCCTTGGCAGAATTTCTACCAATCGACTGACATAGATGAGAAAGTGACTCTATTTAATGATTGTGTAAATAAACTCTATGATACGCATGCACCGAAAAAGAAAGTGGATATAAAACATAACTCTGCTCCGTGGATCAGTAAAGAAATCAAAACGCTTTTAAAGGAACGTAATAAAGCACGTAGAACATTTATTAAATCTAAACTTACCATGAGTACAGTATTCTGCGTAATAAGACAAAACAAACAATCAGGAACACAAAAGTGAAATATATGTACAACCTCTTCAGTGACTGCAAAACCACCTCCACCAGATGGTGTGCTGCAAAAACATTGGGAGTTGGTGCCAGTTCAGTTACTGAAGTTGAGATGCCTGTCTCTGCATCACAATTTAATGAACATTACTCAAATGTTGCCTCAATTGGTGATGTATTAAGAGTATCAGAGACCGTCATGAAATACACATCCATCCCTCCCCCTGCCCATGAAAAAGTTTTCTTTATGTATGTTTACCCACACCAGATTGTGAAAGCCAGCAAAAAAATCCTAAAAAAGCAAGAGGCCTTGATAGCAACCCAATTTCTCTTATTTCTAACTGTCTTGAAGTATGTCTACCCCCAATTATCCATCTATTTAATTTCTCTCTACAAAGTGGAGTATACCCGTCTCTTTGGAAGTGTGCTAACATACGTCCAGTGCCAAAATAAACCATTAGCTGTAGTGACTTTAAACCAATCCTTTGTGCCCTTAGTAAAGCGCTTGAGAAAATGGTTCATGAACAAGTATGTGAATACCTAACTAAATTTAATATCTTCAATCCTTACCAATCTGGGTTTAAAAAGGGGCATAGTACCACCACTGCATTGTTAAAGGTCAGCGATGATATACGCTCAGCTATGGACAAGCGTCAGCTCACAATCCTATGTCTTTTCGATTTCAGTAAGGCTTTTGACGGTGTGAATCACAATATACTTCTTTCAAAGCTGAAATCTTTTGGCTTCTCTCCAAGTTCTCTTTCCTGGTTCAAATCCTACCTTTCCATGCGTACACAGAGAGTGGTCCTCGCGGATGGCTCCTCCTCAGACTGGAAATCGGTAGGAAGTGGAGTACCTCAGGGATCTGTCTTAGGTCCACTATGCTTCTCGATATATATATATATACGATGTTTCTAATGAATTCCGAAATAGTTCTGTTCATATATACTCTGATGACCTCCAAGCCTATTTTCACCTCACGCCTAACACTGCATGTGATGGTATAAATCTGTTTAATGAAGACATTGACAGGCTTTGTGAATGGGCTCTAAATCATAATCTTAACTTGAACATATCTAAAACACAACTTATATCCATTGGATATACAAAACTTCTAAATTCAGTAGATTTTAATTCACTATCACCCATCAATATACTAGATAATAATGTTAAATATAGCAACACTGTCAATAATCTCGGAGTGATATTTGATAGAACACTGTCGTGGGCGGAGCATGCGTCTAATGTGGTAAGGAAGGTTGTATCAACTATGCATCTCCTGAAAAGAACTGTTACTTACACCCCTCCTAACATACGTAAGCTCTTCGTCCAAACTCTCATATTCCCAATCATTGATTATGGCTCTGGTGTATACATTGACTTACCAGAAACACCGAACATCAAATTACAAAGAGTTCAGAATGCATGTGTTCGGTACATTCTGGATGTAAGGCGAGATGAACATATCACACCTTACTACGTGCAGCTGAAATGGCTGAAACTCCACGACCGCAGGCAGTTATCAGTTGCCATTCTGACACATAAAATATTACATACCAAGACCCCGTTATATCTCTACAATGCCTGTACACCAATGCATTCTGTTCATAATCGAGACAATAGATACACAAAATTAACACTCCAGATTCATATACACCGAACCATGAAATTCAATAAATCTTTTGTTAACACCATCTCACGCCTCTTCAACACCTTCGATTTATATAAGTTCGTCAACTTTGCAAGCACTGCAGCTTTCAAAAGACATCTTTCATCCTGCTTCTTGGAGCAGTATACCTCTCACATTTGATTACTGTATTATGTTAAAATACTTTTTTTTTAACTTCAGTTATAACACAAGGACAATAGCTGACAACCTGTCTACTTTAATAGCTTTTCTTGTACAGTACATGGTGTTAGTTTTTCGGGCTGATAGTCTGTATGCACTCTCACTCTTTTGTATATAATTTTTCTATTACCATTAGTATTAGTATTATTGCATTGTTACTATCTTTTTGGTACTATAATTGTTAGACTATGATTATTTACATTGTGAATGTAAGTGAAATGTTTTATTTGTATAAGCCCTAATCATATTTTATGTAGGGCGCTACTGTAAAGGAGCTCTTAAGCTCTAAGTGTAGCCATGAAAATAAAATCCATCAAATCAATCAATCCCCTTTATAAAATACGCCACTAGTCCGTTGCCATATTGCTAGTATTTGCATGTGAGCGATAGAAATACAGTGTCATTTCGTTATCAGAAATTAAGTGTTTTAACTTGAGCTAAACAATGAAACTCACTCAAAACTGTGTGGCATTATTAAATGTTTCTATACAAATATTTTATGAGTTTGCCCAGAAAAATAATGAATTAATAACGCTTAATTAGTAATAGTTTGGAAATGCATGAAATTCATTTTGAAGTTGAAAGTTTAGCACAAGCATTATAAATGGAAAAGACTAAACATTCCTACAAAGGGGGGGTAAATATAACATAACATGTTGTTTGTATGTTTAACACTTATTCATTTAAGTGATTACCACTTGTATCTGCTTCTTCATTCTGATTTTCTTCTTTTACATCCTGGGGATAAGATGGAATAATATGTTACAGTGTTATCACCTTATACTTTTACACAAATGACAACCCATGTAATTGTACAGCACTGCTCAGCTGATGTGCAGATATATTTGCTGAACGACTTTCTACTGTCCATCTCATGCTAGCCTAGAGATAAACTTTATACAGATAAGTGGTTATAATCTGCAGTTCTGATACTCATACTAAACTTTTAGAGACTAAGTTAAAAGTATAGGGAATGAAAATGCTAAGATCAGTGCCCTAAAGGCAGTATTAGCTTTAAGGATTGAGGACGAATGTGCTTTTATTTTTAATTCTTTTAGCCGAAAGACCATAGGTGGGGTGCAGACGACAATACAATAGACCATAACAGGTCTTACGGTCCAACACGTGCACATATCGTTAAGTAACAAGCAACTAGACTGCCCATACGAGCATAACTTTTGAGAATGAAGGCATAAATCAATAATCTTTCAGAATGTAAAAAAAATCCTCTCGGCACGCCGGAAGGCGGAGGTAGATTTCACAGGGCAAACTTCGGGATAGGCAGAATATGCAGGTTTTCGTAGAAGGATCAGACCTCATTTATTGCGAGAAACTATTTTACAATTGGAGCTTAATTAACTTTGTTTTTCGTCTTTCTATGCTTATTTTAAACATTTTATTGTCTTCCCGTCATTAGGGGTCCATTTTTATACTTGTGGTCACACTGTCGTTATGCAAGGTTTCGACACTGATGTGTAACTATCTAACAGTCTGTTACTTCTTCACTCAAAAATTTATCTCCCGCAGAGATTTTGGTTGGTTCCTTAGTTTAGGAGCTGCGACAACCTTGGATGTATGTAGAATTTGTCTGATAAACAGTGTTAATTGTGAAGGTAGTATTAGTCTGTAATTCAGGTAAGGACTGCAGATGATCAATTGCAAGTAGTAGTTCCTAATATTGCTATATAATATAGTCAACGACACCTAGTTGTGAACTTGGCTACTAGATGCCACCGCAACCAGCTACTCGCAACGAACGTTGGAACTTCCCCTCCGAAGGAAAGCATACTGAGGGAGATTTAAAGCTCTTAGAAAATCCGCCAACTTCGGCCGGCTTTGAACTCGCGACCTTGGGCATGGAAGTTCAGCATGCTACCAGTTAAGTCACCGAAGCCGCTTCCGACAGAGTCAGATGTAAAACTGAATGTGATCTCGTGCAATGGCGTTGTCATGGCAACCCCTGTTGGCACTTGGCATTTTCTTCAAATTCCAAAAATATCATTTTGCACATCCCTTGGCGTAATGGTGGGTCATATGAAAAATTCTTTCAGACAAAAGTTTTAGATAATTATAAGGGGAATATTGTCCATTTTGTACGGTTTTGATATTGTGCCTATTAAGAGAGATATGATTAATGTTTCCAGAAAAACCCACTTTTTCCCACCCCTAAGGTCAATGGTTGGTGCTATCAAAAAACTTTTTAAACATATTTTCTGGGCCTTATCCGACACATAGTATGAACTTTGAATGGATTCGATTTTTCATATATGAAGAGAGTTATAGCGATATTTCATTTTTTTTAGAAAAAAAATCCATTTTCACCCCCTTCGGCCGATTGTGCCCATTAACGAACTCAATCGAGATTTTATAGAGATACATATTATGTAAAACATTCAAAGTGATTGGTGCAAAATTGCGGTAGTTATCGTGTCCACAAGAAAGTGATATATGTACATACATACATACATAAATATATATATATACATATATACATAAATTATATATAAACTTTTGAACTGACGGTGGATTTGGGGTCTAGGGATGTGAAACGCGAAGATATGTCGAAATTTTCCGGAAGTCGAAACATGGTAACAATTGCAATAGTTAGCGTTCTGATGAAATCTACCCACAATAGGCTATTCTCCACAATTCAACGCAATTTAATATTTTAATGTCAAATAAGAATTTAGATTGAGTCAATGGAATGCCTCTGCGGGGAGTCTATTGTAGAGCAGCTAGTAACTCTAAAAAGTATGTGTCTGCTAGTGTACGGGATCACACAGTTTGCAAAGGAGATTAGAGCAGCTATGAACTCTAAGAATCATGTGTCTACTAGAGTACGGGAGCACACAATTTGCAGCTAGTAACTCTAAGAATTGTGTGTCTGCTAGAGTACGGGAGCACACAGTCTGCAAAGGAGATTAGAGCAGCTATTAACTCTAAGAATCATGTGTCTACTAGAGTACGGGAGCACACAATTTGCAGCTAGTAACTCTAAGAATTGTGTGTCTGCTAGAGTACGGGAGCACACAATTTGCAGCTAGTAACTCTAAGAATTGTGTGTCTGCTAGAGTACGGGAGCACTCAGTCTGCAAAGGAGATTAGAGCAGCTATTAACTCTAAGAATCATGTGTCTACTAGAGTACGGGAGGACACAATTTGCAGCTAGTAACTCTAAGAATTGTGTGTCTGCTAGAGTACGGGAGCACACAGTTTGCAAAGGAGATTAGAGCAAGCTAGTATTTCTAAGAATTGTGTGTCTACTAGAGTACGGGATCACACAGTTTGCATAGGAGATTAGAGCAGCTAGTAACTCTGAGAATTACGTGTCTCCTAGAGTACGGGAGAACTCAGTTTGCAAAGGAGATTAGAGCATGCTAGTAACTCTAAGTATTATGTGTCTCTTAGAGTACGGGAAAACACAGCTAGCATAGCAGATTAGAGCATGCTAGTAACTCTAAGAATTATGTGTCTGCTAGAGTACGGGAACACACAGTTTGTAATGGAGATTAGAGCATGCTAGTAACTCTAAGAATTATGTGTCAACTAGAGTAAGCGAGCACACAGTTTGCAAAGGAGATTAGAGTATGCAAGTAACTCTAAGAATTGTGTGTCTACTAGAGTACGGGAGAACACAGTTTGCAAAGGAGATTAGAGCATGCTAGTAACTCTGAGAATTATGTGTCTACTTGAGTACGGGAGAACAAAGTTTGCAAAGGAGATTAAGGTATGCAAGTAACTCTAAGAATTGTGTGTCTACCAGAGTACGGGAGAACACAGTTTGCAAAGGAGATTAGAGCATGCTAGTAACTCTAAGAATTGTGTGTCTACTAGAGTATGGGAGAACACAGTTTGCAAAGGAGATTAGAGCAGCTAGTAACTCTAAGAATTATGTGTCTGCTAGTGTACGGGATCACACAGTTTGCAAAGGAGATTAGAGCATGCTAGTAATTCTAATAATTGTGTGTCTGCTAGAGTACGGGAGCACACAGTTTGCAAAGCAAATTAGAGCAGCTAGTAACTCGAAGAATTATATGTCTGCTAGAGTATGGGAGTACATAGTTTGCAAAGTATATTAGAGCATGCTAGTAACTCTAATAATTATGTGTCTGCTAGAGTACGGGAGCACACAGTTTGCAAAGGAGATTAGAGCATGCTAGTAACTCTAATAATTATGTGTCTACTAGTGTATGGGAGCACACAGTTTGCAAAGGAAATTAGAACAGCTAGTAACTCAAAGAATTGTGTGTGTGCTAGTGTACGGGGGCACACAGTTTGCATAGGAGATTAGAGCAGCTAGTAACTCTAAGAATTATTTGTCTGCTAGTGTACGGGGGCACACAGTTTACCTAGGAGATTAGAGCAGCTAGTAACTCTAAGAATTATATGTCTGCTAGTGTACGGGAGCACACAGTTTGCATAGGAGATTCATCATCATCGGCTTTAACTCGAATCCGAGTATAAATCTTCTTCCTTCAGTCCAGTTTGTGGATGTATTTACGGTGACTAAAGAGTCCAATCCTGGCATGGAACAAGCGTCCACACAAGTCACATAGTATTGCTGGAGGAGGACGTGGTTGGGCTGCTCGAAGTTTCCTAGCTTGACGCTTGGCCTCTTCATGTGTGCGTCGATTCCTTTCAAACGTCTTTACAGTATCCGAGATGGTACGGCACCAAGTTGAGCGGTCTTCAGCCAGCATGTCCCAGGTTTGTGAATCAAGACCTGTCAATTTCAGGGTCTGCTTAAATTGGTCCTTGTAGTGCCATAGCATAACTCTCCATATAGCATTTGACGAGGTAATCTCACATCATCCATCCGATGGACATGACCAATCCATCTAAATTGGTGACCTCTTATGGATGATTCAATACTGTTGATTTGAGCCTTTTCAAGTACAGCAATATTGGTAATGCGGTCTTCCCATTTAATCCTCAGGATTGATCGAAGTTTTTGTAGGTGGAAACGCTCAAGCTTCCTAAGATCACGTCGATAAAGGGTCCACGTTTCACAGCCATACAACAATGTAGATATGACTACTGCTTTTTACACCATAAGCTTTGTACTCATGGACAGATCTTTATTCATGAAGACCCGGTGCGCTAATCGTCCATATGCTGCATGGGCTGCGCCAATTCTCTTATCCACATCCTGCTCACAGGTACAGCTCACAGAAATGGTACTGCCCAGGTACGAGAAGTGGTCTACCTGTTCTAATGGCAAATTTGAGATGGAGATATTGAACTGAGGAAGAGGTGTGCCTGGTGAAGGTTGTGCCAAGACTTTAGTCTTATTGACATTTATGGTAAGACCAAAGCGATCACATGCACTTTTGTAACAATTAACTGACTCTTGCAGCTCTTCTGGTGTGAGAGTTGGCGACGCAGCATCATCTGCATACAACATGTTAGTAACCTTAGTAACCTGAGTTTTCCTCAAGGAGCGGAGACGAGTTAGGTTGAAAAGCCCTCCATCAAAACGATACTTGACCTCCACACCTGGGATGTTTGTGGGTGAATCATAAAGCATTGCAGCCAAGTACAGCGCAAAAAGTGTTGGAGCCAGTACACATCCTTGTTTCAGTCCATGGGTAATGGGAAATTCATCGGACATCTTATTCTGATGGCAAACCTGACCTGTCATGCCATCATGGAGAGCCTTGATTAGATCTACAAAACGCTGAGGGCAACCAAACCGCTTCAGCACCGCCCACATGGCTGGTCTTGGAACCGAATCAAATGCCTTTTCCAAGTCATAAAAGACTAAGAAGAGTGGATTCTGTTGTTCTCTACATTTTTCTTGTAGCTGTCTCACACAGAAAATCAAGTCAATTGTGCTTCTGGAAGCTCTAAATCCGCATTGTGACTCTGGGAGGATCTTCTCAGAGATAACCTTGAGGCGGTTAAGTAGAATCTTGCAAGAATCTTCCCCACAATTGATAGCAGTGATATACCACGGTAGTTGCCACAAACACTGCGATCACCCTTTTTAAAGATAGTGACAATAGTGGCATTCTTTATGTCTCCAGGTACCTTTCTTGATTCCCATACTCTGAGGATAAGGATGAAAATCCTTGTTTTGAGGGAATGACCTCCGGCTTGAATTAGTTCCAGAGGGATGTTATCTGGGCCAGGTGATTTTCTGGGTTTCAATTGGGTGAGAGCTGCACTGAAATCATGATAAGTAGGCGGTACTGCCAACCACAGTTGTTCAGGTTGTTGCGGCACATCACAGAGGAAGTCTTCAGCAGCTGCTGATGGACGATTTAGGAGAATGGAGAAGTGCTCCTTCCAGCGTTCCAAGATTTCTTGATTATCAGTAAAGGTAGTAGAATTATCAGCGCTTTTAAGTGTACCTGCTGATGAGCGAGATGGTCCATAAATTGCTTTGAGTACTGCATAGAAGTTCCTCAAGTCTCGAGTATCCGATAGTCTCTGCAGTTCCTGAGCCTTCTGTTGCCACCAAGTATATTTAATCTGCCTTATAGGAGATTAGAGCAGCTAGTAACTCTAAGAATTGTGTGTCTGCTAGAGTACGGGAGCACACAGTTTGCAAAGGAAATTAGAGCAGCTAGTAACTCGAAGAATTATGTGTCTACTAGTGTATGGGAGCACACAGTTTACAAAGGAGATTAGAGCAGCTAGTAACTCTAAGAATTATATGTGTGCTAGTGAACGGGATCACACAGTTTGCAAAGGAGATTAGAGCATGCAAGTTACTCTAAGAAATATTTGTCTGCTAGTGGACGGGACCACACAGTTTGCAAAGGAGATTAGAGCACCTAGTAACTCTAAGAATTATGTGTTTGCTAGTGTACGGGGGCACACAGTTAGCATAGGAGATTAGAGCTGGTAGTAACAGTCAAACGTTTCTGTTGTCATCAACATTATTGTAATAAAACAACTCCTAAACCCTAAATGCTATTCGTAGGCAAGGAGATGTCTTGAAAATATGAAGTTACTAACCTCATTCAGATCTGAAGATGATGTTTCTGTTTTGAGGCATGTATCGATATCCGGAATACAAGATTCCTCAATCTTAATATCTGTGTGATGATCTGTATCGTCCTGCAATGAAAAGACTTGGTTCACATATATATATATTCCTTTCCGTAGATGGAATTATTATATCTTACAGATGGCTTGTTAACTTGCACTGAAGGAATCAAGGAATAAACTAACATGCTGAAAGTAATTCAACCCTGCATGGTTTTATTTCCTCCATAGCCACTTGGCAGAAAACATAACAGTTATTGTGTAGTGTGTGTGTTGCGACTTTGGGGCGTAGCTGCAGTTGCTTAGAGTTACCATATAACGTTAATAAAGACAAGTACAGTGGCAGCTACTTGAAGTCTCATTTCATATAAATTCACTTGTAATACATAATACATGAGTCATTGTGGTTATCAAGATGATTACGTAATAATGTGTTACTAATTAGAGAACTGAATTAGAATATTTTTATAGACAACAGCTTATGAGCATTTCTGAACAAAAATGCTGCCCATGGTCTAATAAAATGCTGAGATACACCGACAGAGACCACCTTTGGGGAGTTTTCTACGGAGACTCCGTGTCAATCCAAATCAAGACACATCTCCCTTTCTCCTTCGTTCAACCCTCCTGGGAGACGAAAAACCCCTAACTATCAAATATGTGTGCAACACTGGAGGCTATAATGAAGATACTGACAGTCATAGCTAGCTGTGGAGGCTGTCTTCAAGGGTGGACCATCAATATATTCACAGCCATGGCTACCTGCGGAGGGAGTCATCAAGGTAGGACCAACATCATATTGACAGGGCAAGCAGTGAAGGTCGCCCCAAGCCTCATGTGAGTGTTCGGACACTTCTGATCTCTTAATTTTGATTTATAATAGAAATCCTACAAGCTCAAGAACACACTTGTCTCACGGGCCAGTCTAGGAATTGACAGGGGGTATCATTTTCAGGGAGTAGTGTAGATCGCGATGCATTTGCGGATAAAATTACCTTAAAAACAATACTGCGGCGTTGATGACGTCATCGACGACGTGACGAAAAGACACTAGATATTTTTCTAGTAAGCTTACGGGAAACTCCTGGGGAATAGGTGGATTTGGATGGGGGAAACATAAAAAGAAATCGGCAATTACAATGACCCTTCGAAACGCGATACAAATCGAAATTTATGCAATTACCTTTTTATTACAACATATGTATCCTCATCGATATTTTGTCATTTTAGCTTATCTTTACAAAATATTACTTGACCTATACAGAATATCTGGTAAAGATCCTGATACACATGTCATTTCCACGTGTAAATGGAAATTGCAAAAATTTGCTTGTGTATTAGGAACTTCACCAGAGATCCTGTATGGAGGTCAAGTAAATATTGGCATACATAAATTATAAATATAAGCTAAATTACCAGCATTTCGATGTGTATCGCCATCTTTAGAAGACATCATATACAGGGTGTATAGATGAATTGCAACAAAAAATTCCATATAAAATGTGTCCCATTTTTATTGCGTACCGAGATACAGACGTTGGTATGTAACCAGATCAGTTGTCGTTACATGTGTTGGTACACGTGGATTTTCTGCACGTGTCGGTGTTCCATGTATAAGAGTATGGTTGACATGACGTATGCATGGGCTGCATCCGTGTCATTACCAGCCTGCTCAACACCTTCGAGCAGTGATGCAGATAGGCGATTGGAATTTTGTCGTAGGATTCGTGCAAATCGCCAAGTAATCCCATTTGTAATCTTCACTGATGAAGCCACGTTCACTCGTGACGGCATCAATAGCACTCGTAATGAACATATCAGTGGTCAGGAGAAAACCCACATGCCATTGTGGACGCACATTTTCAGGAACGCTTCTCTGTAAATGTGTGGTGTGGGTTGATTGACAATCAGTTCATTGGGCCTGTTGTGTTACCGCATCGTCTAACAGTACCCCATTATCTACACTTTCTTGGAAGAGATTCATTTGGCTAAAAGAATGCATATGTGCTTCCAGCATGACAGGGCTCCTGCACGTCTAGTCGTCTGGTGATACAACATCTAAACCTAACATTCCCCGGAAGATGGATAGGGAGACATGGGAACGTGTTTTGGCCACCAAGGTCCCCGGACCTTACCCATTTTGATTTTTGCCTGTGGGGATGGTTGCAAAGCGAAGTCTAAAAGGAAAAAGTTAACACAAGAGCAGAACTGGTCGTTCGGAATATGCGTAGTGCAGCCCTCATCAAAAACGTCAAGACCCCCTCCGAAGAGCTACACGGGATGAGAAGTGCAAAATTGAGACATTGAACGTCCTCATTTGCCTTGAATTTTCATTTGTTTGGGTTAAATACCACCAGCTGTATCTCGGCACACAATAAAGATGGGACACATGTTATATAGATTTTTATTGCAATTCTTCTATACTACCACCGCCTAAAATATTTACTGTTCCACCTGAAACACCCTGTATAGGTCAAGTAAAGATGGGGATACATCATACACATAAAGGAGAAAGTCTGTATGTGGGTATGAATGTGCATTTGTTCTCTATACAAATCTACACTGATCCACCAATCTCAACCAAATTTTGCATAAACATGGGTCAGGACACGGAAGAAACCGCTGGCTATATGAATTGTGGATAGACTTTCTCATTCTTCTGATTTCAGCCTTCTGGCACTCGAGCAAATGCCAATAAAGTCAGAAAATAACCTGATGAAGGAAGGGCAAGGTCGGTCGTTTCCATGGCAAAAGTAGCTCAAGACGTGACCTTCAAGTTTCCATCTATCTCTGTAAGAGGCCATGCAACTCCATTTTCTCCACGGCAAATGTAGCTCCAGACGTGACCATCAGGTTTCCATCTATCACAACCAAATTTTGCACAAACATTGGTCAGGACACAGAAGAAACTGCTGCCTACATACATTATCGATAGTCTTTCTCATTCTTCATACTTCAGCCTTTTGGCACTGGAACACAGGCTAACACAGTCAGAGAATAACCTATTCAGGGAAAGGCAAGACCAGTCGTAGCCATGGCAACAGTAGCTCAATACGTGACCACCAAGTTTCCGTCTATCACTGTAAGAGGCCAAGCCACTCCATTTTCTCCAAGGCAACAATAGCTGCAAACGTAACCACCAGGTCTCCATCTATCTCTGTAAGAGGCCATGGCACTCCATTTTCCAAACGGCAAAAGTAGCTCAAAACATGACCACCAGATTTCCATCTAACTCTATAAGAGGCCATTCCACACAATTTTCTATCCAACCCACGATAAGAACATCTTAAATCTGAACTCCATAAAAATCTGAATACGTTTTTTATGTCATTAACAGGGGTCATTGAAAGGAATTGAAAGTTTATAAAGAAATACATTGCCTAACCCTGCATGAGGCGAAACATTTCAACTGCTGGAGATATCATCAAGAAACATAGTATTAAGATCAAATGAGCTTAAATGATACTGTTGTTGTTGATTAATTTAGAAGCTTTGCAATATCATGCTCATATAGCCCATGAACTTGAGTGTGTATGGAATTTTTCTGATAACGTGTGTTACTGTGATGGCTGTAGTAGTGTGTGTATTTGTAATTCAAATAAGGATTGGAAAGGAGGTTGCTATGGCCTTCAGTTAGGAACTATCACGGTATTTGCTTCGAGTATAATAAATAACCCCCAGCACTACAGCCAACGAAGGGCCAAGGCCTACCAAGCGACCGCTGCCCAGCCATTTAGCCTACAGATATTGGGGTGACGCGTGGTCAGCGCATCGGGCCCCCACGGTCTTCAATCTTGGTTTTCTTGACCGAGATTTGCTTCGCGTATAAGTGGGAACCCACGGAAAACAATTACCGAGTATTGCCTCGGGAGTGTAGCCCACCATTCCGTCTCTCAGACCAAAATATAAATGTCATGACCGAGCCGGGATTCAAACTCGGACTTCCAAGGCGAAAGCCGAGAATGTTAGCCGATAATACACGTGGTCGTAAAAATTATTTTTGCATTGTATGTATAATTTTATTTAATATTTAGTCTTAAGGGCACCGAAACCTATGTCACCTTTCGGGTCTAATTTTATATTTTTGATGCCACTGCTGTTACGGAATATTTTGAATCTTCACCTTATGACGAAAGGTATCACGCGCAATATATATTATGTAATATCTACTAGAATTGAAGTTTTATACACTCCGTTAAGGTGTGTTCTACTACTGATATGTTGACGTTTATGTTTTATTAATCATAATGTCCTTATGCTTCATTGTTTTTTAAAATTTGTTGACAGTGTTACCTAGAAGCTGACTTTTGTATTATAAACCGGAAATAAAGTAACTTCTTCATGATATTGCAGATTGTTCTATGAATAGTACTTGCCTTTGTTATTCGGGTGATATTGTAATTGATAATTATTCTGCACTATGACTATGCTAATTTGTAATGGAACCGGATGTTAAATTGTGAATTGAGTTGTTAACATGTCAATAACGTAATTAAACTACGAGAAGGACAAAACAGTAAGTAATGATACCTCCCCATACGAATAGCGGGCTTTATATAGTTCGATTCTATTCGTTCACAATTGTTTCTCTATCTTTATGAATTTATATTAGCCATTTAAGTGCATACTGACAACAGTTATTGAATAGCCTAATGTTATATTGTCATGAGTTCTACTCACTCTGGATTCTGGAATAGCATTTTGAGATTAGTAATTAGTTTAGAAAATTTATTTTTTATCTTACGAAATACTTTAGAGGCTAAGGAAGTCCAATGTGTTCAGAATTTAAGCATCATATTTGACATTATAGTGGGATTATACGCTGCTTAATTTACTTTAACTTGATGAGGATGAGATAATAAATATGTAAATTATTTTTACATCAAGACTGTTCCTTAATGTGCTGCTATAGTACACACTGAGCTATGTACAATAATAAGTCATTTCTCATTATTCCCGTAATTTGTGCGGGATTGAAAATCATAAGTATATTTGACTCCACAATGATGACTTAATCTTCCAATCATTGAATTATTTAAATATTATTTCCTATCAAGAAGGTAGTTGCAACATTTGAAAAATAAGAGGGATAACTATGTGAACACTGCTATTAGACGTCTTAATTACCCTGGATTAAATTAAAAATTAACACTATCTGGAAAGTAATTGTGAGACTGAGTTCTCGAGGAATTGTGTATATACATCCCTTTTTACTATTGTTACATGCTCTTCTACGTTATTGCATTCGACTGTACTTGCACTTGAGTAACATCAGAGTTGAGGAGAACTATGTCCTAAACTCACTTTGGGGCAAAATTAATATGTTCAGAGAAATACTGTATATTGGCATGTATCTGCCTATAACCAATAAAGACCCCAAACGGGCAACGCCGGGTACATTAGCTAGTATTTTATAAACATAAGCTAAAATGCCAAAACAGACATCGTATACAGGTGAAGTAAAGAAGGGGATATTTATTATATGAATATCAGCCAGAATGCCAAAATTTGGATGTGTATCGGGATTTTTACCAGACTTATATAGGTCATGTAAAGATGGGGATACATATTTTAGAAATATAAGCAACAATACGAAAATTTGGAAAACGATACATATCTCATTTCCAAGTGTTATTCTAAATGCCCATTTCTGTTTACTTTTCACCAAAACCCTTTATTCCTAGACATATTCCCATAAGCTTGCCTCCGATAGGGCCCAGGGTGCCAGCAAAGTGAACCTGCATTATAAATACAATAACAACAGCAACTGCTCAGTGCTTAAGTAAAACAAGTAGTTCCGTGAAGAACTATATAGCCTATTTTCATATACTCTACTTGTGTTAATTGCCTCTATCAACATACAAAAGTTCACTTTGATTGCTGTAATAGATTCGTAGATATTGAGAACCGACTAAATATTGCGGAAGGTCGCCATGTTGGATTTTTATATATGTAGGTCTTAAGAGTTATGTATTGTTACATGCAGATTATTGTGCACGTGTAGAATTAAAACTTCAATCGCATGATAAGGACACAAGAAGTAAAAACGAATTTTAAAAATTCGCACAGCTGCCATCTTGTGGTTATGGAAACAATTGAAAAAAAATAGATGCCAGTGAATTTATATTTGTATAAGGATTTACTATACCAAGTGTCACTGCACTCGGATGGTTAAATTGCGAGAAACAACCATGTGAATATTTATATTTCGCGTCGCCGCCATGTTGGATTTGTGATCACCAGGTTAATGAAAGTCCTATCGGTGAACATATGTTCATAGCCCCTATGCACATTGAAAAATTCAGTTTGATTGCTGTAATAGATTCGTAGATATTGAGATCCATCTAAATATTTCGGATGGTCGCCATGTTGGATTGTTATATGTATAGATCCTAGAGTCATGTGCCATTAAAGGAAAATTATTGCGTAGGTTCATTATTCAAACTTTCACTTCGATCGCATGATTACGGTACAAGAAATAAAAAAAACTTAATTTTAAAATTCGCACAGCCGCCATCTTGAGGTTATGTAAACAATTGAACAGAATTAGAAACCAGTGCATTACAATGCGTATAGACATTTCCTGTACCATGTTTCATTGCGAAGGTCTATATACAATTTTCAACTTCGCTTGGCCGCCATATTCCTTTTGTAGTTAACCGATTTCTGAAAGTCTTATATATGAACTTGCAGTAGCGTCCTTTATCGCCGTGCAAAATTTCACGGTGATACCGCTTATAGTTTCAGAGATATAGAACGGCAGTGAAATATTTCGCACAGCCTCCATCTTGAGGTTATGTAATCAATTGAACGAAGTTAGATGTCGGTGCATCTCAATGTGCATAAACATAATACTATACCAAGTTTTATTTCGTTTGGTTGGTTAAATCGCCAGAAACTTCTATTTAAATGTCGCAACTTCGCTTGGCCGCCATGTTGTTTTGTAGTTACCAGGTTTTCCTAAGTCACATAGGTGAACTACTTCCCTTTATCACCGTATAATATTCCAGGGTGATATCGGTAATTGTTTCGGAGATATTGAATGCTGGTGAAATAATTCGCACAGCCGCTATGTTGGACTGGTGAGACGAAACACAATTTGAAGGGCACGGTCGGGGTCGTCAGGAATAGTGCTATGAACTTACCGAGTTTCAATGAAATCGCTCCAGCCGTTTAGAAGTTATTAGGGGGGACACACACCATCACACACAAACACAGACCGACACACGGACAAAAGTGATCTCATAAGCCTATTTTTTCATAAATGAAAATAGTCTAAACATATTTACATAAGAGGAAATATAGAACCTATGATCACCTGGATTTGATGTTCCGATTTGATTGCCCAGCTTTTATCGTCGTGCATATCACCAGACTCATGCAGCAGATTATAAGAGGGTAACAGGTCAATGGATTCCTAGAAAGTATTATACAAGTATGAGCCAAAGTAAAACATGCAGACAGCATTTTACTAAGTTATGTGTAACAATAAAATATTAAACATCCTGGTTAGCCAACTATTTTGTAGCAAGTATTAAGTCTCTAAACCTTGCTTGTCATGAACATCACTAAGATTGCTAAGTTACACGATATACATAATAAATACAGCTCACTCTTAATGAGTGGTTGTTGTTGTTGCTCCATAATGTCCAGCAAACTAGAACACACAAAGTGCGCTTAAGGATTATAAGAAGCCATACTTATACCAGTACCGTACGCCAAATCATTTTCTTTATCAAACGAGGTAATTTCAGAACTCAGAATGAGAATATGACCCTCCGTGTGCACAGTGAGAAGAATACGTTAACGGTAAAACTTATTCGACCAAGGCGCTCGACCTAATACGGTATCAGTTAGGGTATAATATGGACAAAATATAGAATGGGGAATTACTGGTATCAGCCACCAAAATATAGCATCCTATAAATTGGTTGTACACAATATGAGGGGGCAGAGAATTACATTACAAACCTATCAACGTGAAAGTAAACTCAAGTCACACCACGAGTAGGCCTAAAAAGATTGGCAGTAACTGGATACGAGTTTCAGAAAATGCAATACAATACTTCCGTCTCGTGTTACAAAAAACCCACTTCAAACCAAATACAACATATCCCCCACAGAAACAACATTCGACGGGAAGGACTCGAAGATGTATTTATCCGTACCAACTTATAAATACTATCACGGGGTAACTTGTATAATTGTCGCCATAAAGAAGTATCTAGTTATGGTGCATCCTTGACAATCATATTTCGTAAATTAATCTACACAAGGCTCGAACATGTCCAAGCAAAACTTAGGTTGAAAGAAACATCTTCATTATGAAAGTTAGTCGCGTCTGTAAAGAGAACTTCAATTATCCCCAAATGGAACTCAAAAATTCTCAGATCTTAATATTTTGCCACGAAACACTTGGAAGACACAATTTGACGATACTGCTAGCAATCCCCGCTGGTGATTAATAGCCTGGGCATGGAGTAAGGGAATCTGTAAGACTAGGGATGTATTTTTAACTAAAATCAGATTATTTAGATTATACATTCTTATGCCCTGGTGACAAACTACAAAACTTAATGCAATAAATAGATATTCCATCAATAGCCTAAAGTCAGCCTCCATTTATCACAATCATAAAACTATCCAACACACACTTTCCTCTTTGCCACTGTCTGGCGATATTGGTTATCGTGTTGGCAGCTTGGACAAGTTGTTTCACTCAGTTCAACCGTATCCCTCCTCGCCACTAAATTTTCATCTAATTCGGGTGAAATGGCAGAAATATAATTTTGTTCTTTATAGCCTACTGTTTCAGGGGCGTATATAAGGGGGGAGCTGTGCGGACCCCCCCCCCCCACGACAATGAATGTTAAGAAGGTGTTGCTTTGGTAAAAGCATAAAATATTTGTAAATTTGGTTGTACCCTAAGCTTAACTTATTGGCTAACCTATAAACAATATTAAGATTGAAATTAGACTACTTCGTGGTGTAGTGGCTAGCATTCTTGGATGCCGCCCGGAGATCTGAATTCCATTCCCGGCTCTGCCAGGAAATATTAATTCTGGTCTGAGGGCTGGAACGGGGTACACTCAGCCTCGTGAGGCAAAACTGGGAATTCCACAGTAGGCCTACGGTACTTTTGAGAATAAAATATCAATAATTCATGTTTTTTGGGCTAATGCCGTGTGTATTTAGTTTTGAACCATACGTTTCGGAGAAACCTTGCCTCCTTTTTCAATGGGAATCAAACAATGTGGCCAAAGAAAGTATATCAATGAGATTACAAAAATTACAAAAAATATAAATAAATTCCTCGGTTCGTCACCAGAGAGCAGCTGCCAGAAATTACTGTATGGACCATGGTAGAACGGCGGACAGAGTAGTAAGTAAGGAGAAGGCAAAGGGGGGCGGGGTGAAAATTTAGAGACTCCTCGAAGAATGAGGATGTCCAAAAGAAAAGGGGGCATATGGATATAAGGAAACATAAACAAAAGGGATGTGTATCTGAACGATACCTAACGTCATACAGGCAACGGCGAAAAAACAGATGGAAACTCCTCCAGTGACGAACAAAGGAGAACAAATCCAGGCTCTGTAGCCATAGAGGGAAAAAGTACAATTTGAAATAGGTGAAGAACAGAGAGACTGAGAGGAACTATCTTCCTAGATCCTTAATAACTGGTAGACAAGTGTCACTTAGCTGATATCCAGTGTCTCTGTTAAAATTATTGGGATTTTTACGAATTTCAACTGCCTCCCTTATAATTCTAGGCCAGTTGTGCTTAACAAGGGCAAGCGCATGAGCATCCTTGAAACTTACATCGTGCCCTGAAGACAGGGCATGTTCAGCTATAGCTGATTTGTCAGGTTGGTTTAGACGGATGTTCCTTTGATGCTCTTTGATGCGAGTTGCAATGGACCGTTTTGTTTGTCCAGTGTAGACTTTTCCGCAAGTACAAGGGACTTCATACACCCCAGGTTGTAGTATTGGGGACAATTTATCTTTGTTTAATGCTAAACGTTTACCAATTTTCGTCATAGTGCCGAAAACTGTTTTTATCTTGTGCTTGCGGAGAATCTTAGCAACGCGGTCAGTGGTGTTGGGAATATAAGGGAGGTAAGCAGTTCCCCTCACGTCAGAGCTCTGAGAAGGTTGTCTATCCCTCCTTCTGGGATGTAGGGACCTATATTAAGTGGATTCATTATAGCCATAACCCTTAAACATGGTTTGTAACGCATTTAACTCTTCCTGAAGAGTTGATGCCTCACAAATACGTTCCGCTTTTTTTGGCTACAGTTGTTATAATTCCTAGGAAGATAGTTCCTCTCAGTCTCTCTGTTCTTCACCTATTTCAAATTGTACTATTTTCCTCTATGGCTACAGAGCCTGGATTTGATCTCCTTTGTTCGTCACTGGAGGAGTTTCCATCTGTTTTTTCGCCGTTGCCTTTATGACGTTAGGTATCGTTCAGATACACTTCCCTTTTGTATATGTTTCCTTATATCCATCTAACCCTCCCACCTCCCCCCCCCCCCCCCGCCCCCACCCCGCCTCTTCTTTTGGACATCCTCATTCTTCGAGGAGTCTCTATATTTTCACCCCGCCCCCCTTTGCCTTCTCCTTACTTACTACTCTGTCCGCCGTTCTACCATGGTCCATACAGTAATTTCTGGCAGCTGCTCTCTGGTGACCAACCGAGGAATTTATCTATATTTTTTGTAATTTTTGTAATCTCATTGATATACTTTCTTTGGCCACATTGTTTGATTTCCATTGAAAAAGGAGGCAAGGTTTCTCCGAAACGTATGGTTCTAATCTGAATTCACACGGCATTAGCCCCAAAAACATGAATTATTTTCATAATCCGGGCCGTGAAAGCCTTAATATACACAAAAATATCAATTTGTAAAAAATAAAAATAAAAATAAATGTTTATCTTTCTGTTAAATAAATTGAAAAATATTTGGATATTTGCCATTTATACTCCATAGGCCATTATAGAAAATGTATTTGTGTGTTGTGATGTATTTTACGACTTTTTGGTATTGCCACTAATAATTGTAGGCTACATAAACTTGGAGTTTTACAATTGACTCTTATCTAAAATAATTACACAAAGGTATGTTTTAAGGTATTGTTTGATATGTCCGGGTATTTTGCGGTGACAATCCCCAGAGAATACTCGCAATGTTCCTGGATGTTCAGCCCCCCCCCCCCCCCCGCCAAAAAAAAATTGTATATACGCCCCTGACTGTTTCATTTCACAGAGAAGCTGCATCGTACACCATCGTAGGTACGTTGAATCAATCATTTCTCTGTGTGTCGTTCTTTCCCTTGTGCCCGGTATCTCTTCATTCTTGCTGATCTATTCCACTCTTATTCCGAGATGATGGGTTTGGATATAATGCAGATTTGTTTTGGCACCATATATTTTAGTTTTTAGGAATTAGTTTTGCTTGTCAAAATTGAGCAGTGAATATTCTGTAATTTTGTTTTGAATTCTACTAAGCCGTTTTCAGTTTCTTGTAACCATGTGGGTTTTGTTTTGCGGTTGCGGAAGAAATCAAAGACTTGTTTGGTTAATCTGTTTAGAGTTCATTCTGAGAAGATCACCGTAAAGATTTATCCTCCCTTTGTCATAGTATCTGGGAGTTATTTTTATTATTGTTATTATTAGGCGATCTATTCTCCAAATTCAACACAGCGAAACCGGCACTGTATTGGGAAGTTTGTGGCTTTTGTCTTCAAATCTTCAAATGTAATACGAGAGATCTTTTATGAGATCACCGGGAATCAAACTATCACTGTTCCACCGAGCTATAGCAGTATGTACTGTTTACACGGGGTGTTACCCTTGACAGAACGCTGTCATATGCCACGGCCGCTTCCTTCCAATGTCTTGCCTAGTTTCATTCTCCTTCCTCATTTCATCTCTTATTAACTCCTCTCATGAGGTTAGGGTTAGGGAATCTGGCCGTAAAATCACACCCTCCACAAGGAATATATCAACCATTACATCCCATCTCCAACCCCGTTGAAACGGGAATAATAAGAAGTAGACATAAATATGATTATCATTATTATTACTATGCCGGGTGAGTTAGCCGTGGTCGTTACGTCATGGCTGCTGGCAAACGCTCACATCCGGGAGGCGTGGAGGTTCGAATCCCCTCGCCGGCAACCTTGAAGAGAGCCTTCTGTGGTTTCCCATCTTCCTTCCAGCCAAACGCCGGGGTTGGTCCCTAACTATAGGTCACAGCCGCTACTTTCCAATTCCTCGTCCATACATTCACACTTTCCTCACCAGACAACACTCCACACGCGACGGTACTTATAGCTCACCCTATGGGTGTCCGCCTAGAAGCAGCTACAAACTGGCCTGCCGAACCTGTCCTCGGACACTCCCGGCACTAAAGGCCATACGCTAAAAATATGTATTATCATCGTTTCTTAACGTAGACAATTATGCAAGGCATTTTAAGAGATTCAAGGTTCGAACTCTGGCACTGGCAGCGGCCATCATCAGTGTGGTATTTGCTGGATGCTTCCCACTCTCCGTCTAGGCTAATGTCCGAATGGTAACATACTTCAAGTCCCGGGGCATCAGATCATTTCTAGACCACAATGAATCCAGTCAGGAAAACTACTACAGACACCACACAAACACAGGTTATCAGACAAATGACATGATCAAGATTTACCAATAACAACAGCCAAACTTATTTTTGGCGGCTCGTGGCGCAGTCGATAGCATCTCTGAAGTCCGTGTTCGATTGTCAGCTCTGCCAAGAAATTTGTTTCTGGCCTGAGGACTGGAGTGGGGACCATTAAGTCACGTGTGGCAATGCAGAGAAGTGATCTGTTCAGTCTTTCTGCCCGTCCATTGAGTTGAGGACTGTAAGGGATTGAGTATTGTAGTAGTATGCCTTTTTCTTTACACCAGTTTGTCAAATCTTCCTTACTAATACTCACTTCACTTCCATCAACACATTTGATTCTTACTGCTTTAGTTCCTAGCATAATATTCTCTGACAACATGATATACTGCTTTAAATACTCAAACACTTCTAATTTGGCATTCATAAAACAGACAACACAATAGTGGGTTTGATCATCCGAAAAGGTCACAAAATATTACTTATCATCATATGTTACTTCATTGAGAGTACAAACATCAGTGTGAATGAGTTCTAATGGTCTTTCAGCTTTCTCAGTGTTTGTTTTGAAAGAGTTTCTTACTTGTTTTGATTTTGCACAGACGGAGCAAACAGTTTTGGCATGTGTGCACTTGGTAAAACTTATTGGTATTCCTACACACAACTCTGGGTGTTTAGCAAGATTATGAAAAGAGATATGACCTAGTTTTCATTGCCAGTTCAATATATTATCTTTTTCTGTCAGCATGGACTCTTGTCTACAGGGCCTCAGATTTATTGTGTTTAACCCATTTTCTGATTTTCTACCTACTATAGCAATCAACCACTTTGACATATGTATGTTTTCTTTTAAAATCAGGCATTTATCTTTTGTGAAAACCACAAGATTATTATTTTCAGTTGCTTTGTTAACTGTCATTAGGCTTTTGGTTAAGTCTGGAACGCACAGGACATTATTAAGGTTCCAGGTTTCTGTTATTTGGTTACCTACACCAACAGTTTTCATGATCTGAACCTTTTTTGCAACTTGAATGGTCTCACTGCAATCTTTAGATTGTGTTAAATCTGAGGGATCCTTGTTCATGTGGATTGTGCAACCACTATCTACAACAAATGCATCTACTGTAAGTCTAGTTCAGCTTCATGCGCTTCTGATTTTATATGATATGCTACCTTCTCGCTATAACATGAAAGTTTACTTTTGTCCTTGAAAAAAAAAAACAATCTTTTGCTGAATGGTTTGTTCTCTTACATATAGTGCAAGCTTTACAATCCTTTTCCTCTCGTCCATTTCAATTACATTTGTTACATTTGAATGTTACTCTTTAGTCCTTTTGATAATGACCAGTTTTTTTTACATCTGAAACATTTACCTTTGGAGATCCCTGTTTCTTATTTTTGATACTCAGCTTTAAAGCATAGCCTACTGGTTCTTCAGTTGACAGGTTCCGCAGTTTGGATTCCTCCCTGGACATAATCAAAGGAAGACTTTTGAGTATGTCCAGGGTTCTGTCTGAAGCCAAAGTGGAGTCCCAGGCAGTTCCAAAATAACGCAGTTCTTCGGGTAGCATTCCCAGGATTTTGCTGATTATCATTGTCTGTTTTATTGGACTTAGATTCTTCAGTAAATAAACTATGTTTTCTATGCTGCGGATGCAGTTCTTGTCATACTTGAAGTTGTAAAATTGTTGCCATAATAGCTCCTTCTGATGGCGCTAATTTTCGTTATATATCAGTTGAAGCTTAGAGTACATGTCTTTAGAAGTATTGCAGATCAGAATTTGTTGCAGCGCCATCTTATAGATTGTACTGACAATGTATTGCTTTGCTTGGCATCCTTCTTAATCCATGCTTTTAAGGCCTCGGCTTCTGGCTGGTTTTGATTCCGTCCCTTCGACCACACCCATCACATCCTTGTATTGGAAAAGAATGTCGATTCCAAATTTTCACATAGCATATGTAGAGCTGCCGGTTAACCTGTGCACGTTTGCTATGTCCTCCATTATCACTGATTATCCGATGAATTAACTGACCTTAATTGCACTTTGTTTTATTGCGATGATTCTTTTAGTTAAACTTGATATTGCTGTTTTTATTTAAGTCAGGTTTAGTAAAAACCCTCGTACTCCAGTCAAGGCACAGAAAGCAGAATGAAGATTTTTCTTAGATCGACATTATTCACAAAAGTCATAGCCTTCTAAAATTACAAACCAAAATATTTTCATATTACCAGCTTAATAAATGATGTTTAATATTCAACAGACGCTTCGTACACAAAGGTATGTTTTGCTAAAATTTGGTAGAGATCTGAAAATTAGTTAAATCGTAATTTTATTTTAGCTTTGAACATTAGGGTGACTGTAATTTTGTTTTCCGTGGTTTGGCGGCGATATAATGCATGATCTTGAGGTTGCTAGTGCTACTATAAAGCAAATTTGGTTCAATTCGGTCCCTTCGTGTTTAAATGATTCAGACACTCATACATACACTCCTTTGTTTAAAAAGAACGAAAGTAGGCTGGTTTAGGGAAAGTTTATCTCGCCACTTGTCTGGTAAATAGAGTCCAGTATCATCCTTCAAGTAGTTGTACACTTCCTCTGCATTGTTTATTTGTTCTCGCATGGTTTGTGGTGAGGGTGTCGTCATTCCTCCAATCCTCTCCATAGACATGTCGCAAAAGCTTGCCAATATGTTTCTTGTTTGGAGGAGATTGGCTGTGAACAATAGGCAACTGTTCTAGTTCTACTGAGGAGGATTTTCTATCTGCAGACCAATACTAGATCTCAAGGTTTTGCCATGATTTCGTCTCAGCTTCACAGGTAAATTTCACCAATGCTTAACAAACACCACCTAGACTATAAGTCCTCCACACTCAGAAGCACGCACACCAAGAGTAGCCCTGCCCGATGTTTCTACTCGCAGAAAACGCTTACAATGTTGGAACCAATCCACTGTAAATGAGCACTGCATAGTCTGCTAAATCTTATTTTAGAATATAAGCGTTTTCCATGACAAACATATCTGAGTTACCCGAACACAGTAGAATTTATCTTCTTTCTTACCTTTCATTAGTGCTTGAACTATGAAACTCCTTCCATATTGAGGAAGGAAAAAAACAAGCTACATCATATATAACAAAGGCACGTAATTATTACGATTATGATCACTTCGATTTAATTATGTTTTCACACATCGAGATTTGACATCTCTTTCTCTTTCCTTCAAACCCTCCTCAACAGCTCCTTGAATGATTTGTTGATCAATGTTTTGTCTCTTAGCTTTCCTTGTAGCTAGCAGGTGTACTTATCACTCCGTTAGGCACGTGGGTTAGCTTTCCTTATAGCTAGCTGGTGTACTTAACCCTCCGTTAGGAGCGTGGGTTAGCTTTCCTTGTAGCTAGCAGGTGTACTTAACCATCCGTTAGGTGCGTGGGATAGCTTTCCTTGTAGCTAGCAGGTGTACTTAACCCTACGTTAGGCGCGTGGGTTAGCTTTCCTTGTAGCTAGCAGGTGTACTTAACACTCCATTAGGCACGTGGGTTAGCTTTCCTAGTAGCTAGCAGGTGTACTTAACCCTCCGTTAGGCACGTGGGTTAGCTTTCCTTGTACCTAGCAGGTGTACTTAACACTCCGTTAGGCACGTGGATTAGCTTTCCTTGTAGCTAGCAGGTGTACTTAACACTCCGTTAGGCACGTGGGTTAGCTTTCCTTGTAGCTAGCAGGTGTACTTAACCCTCCGTTAGGCGCGTGGGTCTGGTGGCCCCACTTCTCAATGATCGTTCATTATTGGAACTTTATATTCACTGCCTATAACGTTGTTTTCATTTTCAACAATTAATACCAGTGTCTCATTACTAACAGAAAGATTGCAACAATCAAATTCAGTATTACTAGAGCTTACAACAGCAGAATATGGGCCGTGTCTGAGTAACCATCCATGCTTCCTTGTTCCACTTCGCGCCATCCTGGCCTAGAACTGTATTAGTAGAGCCTACAACAGCCGAATATGGACCGTGTCTGAGTAACCATCCTTGCTTCCTTGTTCCACGTCGCGCCATCTTTGCCTAGAACTGTATTAGTACTGCTTACAACACCATTATATGGGCTGTGTCTGAGTGACCATCCATGCCTCCTTGTTCCACTTCGCTCCATCCATGCCTAGAACTGTATTAGTAGAGCTTACAACACCAGAAAATGGGCTGTGTCTGAGTAACCATCCATGCTTCCTTATTCCATTTCGCGCCATCCTGGCCTAGAACTGTATTAGTAGAGCTTACAACACCAGAATATGGGCCGTGTCTGAGTAACCATCCATGCTTCCTTGTTCCACTTAGCGCCATCCTTGCCTAGAACATTATTAGTAGAGTTTACAACAGCAGAATATGGGCCGTGCCTGAGTAACCATCCATGCTTCCTTGTTCCACTTCGCGCCATCCTTGCCTAGAACTGTATTAGTAGAGCTTACAACAGCAGAATATGGGTGCAGTCTGAGTTACCAACCATGCTTCCTTGTTCCACTTCACGCCATCCTTGCCTAGAACTGTATTAGTAGAGCTTACAACACCAGAATATGGGCCGTGTCTGAGTAACCACCCATGCTTCCTTGTTCCACTTCGCGCCATCCTTGCCTAGAACTGTATTAGTGGAGCTTACAACACCAGAATATGGGCCGTGTCTGAGTAACCAGCCATGCTTCCTTGTTCCACTTCGCGCCATCCTTGCCTAAAACTGTATTAGTAGAGCTTACAACAGCAGAATATGTGCCGTGTCTGAGTAATCATCCATGCTTCCTTGTTCCACTTCGCGCTGTCCTTGCCTAGAACTGTATTACTAGTGCTTACAACACCAGAATAAGGGCTGTGTCTGAGTAACCATTCATGCTTCCTTGTTCCACTTCGCGCCATCCTTGCCTAGAACTGTATTAGTAGAGGTTACAACACCAGAATCCGGGCCGTGTCTGAGTACCATCCATGCTTCCTTGTTCCACTTCGCGCCATCCTTGCTTAGAACTGTATTAGTAGAGCTTACAACAGCAGAATATGGGCCGTGTCTGAGTAACCATCCGTGCTTCCTTGTTCCACTTCGCGCCATCCTTGCCTAGAACTGTATAAGTAGTGCTTACAACAGCAGAATATGGACCGCGTCTGAGTAACCATCCATGCTTCCTTGTTCCACTTCGCGCCATCCTTGCCTAGAACTGTATTAGTAGTGCTTACAACAGCGGGATATGGGTCGTGTCTGTGTAACCATCCATGCTTCCTTGTTCCACTTCGCGTCATCCTTGCCTAGAACTGTATTAGTAGAGCTTACAACAGCAGAATATGGGCCGCGTCTGAGTACCCATCCATGCTTCCTTGTTCCACTTCGCGCCATCCTTGCCTAGAACTGTATAAGTAGTGCTTACAACAGCAGAATATGGACCGCGTCTGAGTAACCATCCATGCTTCCTTGTTCCACTTCGCGCCATCCTTGCCTAGAACTGTATTAGTAGTGCTTACAACAACAGAATATGGGCCGTGTCTGAGTAACCATCCATGCTTCCTTGTTCCACTTCGCGTCATCCTTGCCTAGAACTGTATTAGTAGAGCTTACAACAGCAGAATATGGGCCGTGTCTGAGTAACCATCCGTGCTTCCTTGTTCCACTTCGCGCCATCCTTGCCTAGAACTGTATTAGTAGAGCTTACAACAGCAGAATATGGGCCGTGTCTGAGTAACCATCCGTGCTTCCTTGTTCCACTTCACGCCATCCTTGCCTAGAACTGTATTAGTAGAGCTTACAACACCAGAATATGGGCCCTGTCTGAGTAACCATCCATGCTTCCTTTTTCCACTTCACGCCAACCTTGCCTAGAACTGGATTAGTAGAGCTTACAACAGCGGGATATGGGTCGTGTCTGTGTAACCATCCATGCTTCCTTGTTCCACTTCGCGTCATCCTTGCCTAGAACTGTATTAGTAGAGCTTACAACAGCAGAATATGGGCCGCGTCTGAGTACCCATCCATGCTTCCTTGTTCCACTTCGCGCCATCCTTGCCTAGAACTGTAATAGTAGTGCTTACAACACCAGAATATGGGCCGTGTCTGAGTAACCATCCATGCTTCCTTGTTCCACTTCGCGCCATTCTTGCCTAGATCTGTATTAGTAGAGCTTACAACTCCAGAATATGGGCCGTGTCTGAGTAACCATCCATGCTTCCTTGTTACACTTCGCTCCATCCTTGCCCAGAACTGTATTAGTAGAGCTTACAACACCAGAATATGGGCCGTGTCTGAGTAACCATCCATGCTTCCTTGTTCCACTTCGCGCCATCCTTGCCTAGAACTGTATTAGTAGAGCTTACAACAGCAGAATATGGGCCGTGACTGAGTAACCATCCATGCTTCCTTGTTCCACTTCGCGCCATCCTTGCCTAGAACTGTATTAGTAGAGCTTACAACACCAGAATATGGGCCGTGTCTGAGTAACCATCCGTGCTTCCTTGTTCCACTTCGCGCCATCCTTGCCTAAGTCTGTTATCTGTTCTTGTTATTGATTCTTTAGGGGCTTTGCGACATCGTAATCATGTACTTGGATATGTGTCTGGTAACCTGTATCATTGTGACGTCTGTAGTAGTGTGTGTATGCGTAATTGAGGTAGGATTTGGGTAGTAAGTGGCCGTGGCCTTCATTTAGGTACCATCCTTGCATTTGCCCGGAGTAGAATTGGAGAAACCACTTGTAGAATGGCTGAGGTAGGAATCGAACCCGCCTGTTCTTCACGATGTTAAGTGTACTGAACTCGAATTCAGCCCAGCTTAGGACTTTGACTGAGCCGAGGTTCGAATGACTTGGGCACCATTGAAATGAAAAATTGGAAATTTGGAATTAAAATAATTTAATAATTATATATGCATTTTGGGAAGTGAATGAAGCATAATGAAAGTATTTTTGAGAATTTTGAATCATTTTGAGGAATTTATTATTTGGAAATATTTTGGTGAATGAGATTTAACTAAGGTAGAGTTGGATCATTCAAAGCTGGAAATTGTAAAAGGCTTCATGTTTAGCACCAGAAAACCACTTTTGGTTAGCTAGACGACAATAACAAAGCGATGCACACGACCCGTTGATAAGAGGCTAGTTCCAGGAGCTTCTATCACAATATTTTAGCAGCCAATCGAATTAAAGCACATAAATATTTTGGGAATCGCTTTTATATAAATTTGGCAGATATAAAGCGAAATGAGCACATGCACAGGTGTAGAATGCAATATGAAATTTATTTGGTTAAAAAGAAATATAAATTATTGGTTAATAGAGAAGCTATGAGTATATTTCTATTAAAATGCATCAGTGCGAGTCTAGCAGAGGAGGCTAGTAATGGCACGCGCGTGGCCGCAGAGAAGCGAGCCATGACTCTTACGCAGCTACCTGACACGAGCGGACGTGTGTCGCACGCGCCCAGCAGAGTAGCTCTTCTTGCACGCAACAGAAGCCCGGTCGACGAACATTATTGTACTGTCGGAGGACCGAGGAATCACCGAGGAAGTTATCAGAGGAGCCGGTGAAGTGCAAATGCACTAGATTTGAAGAGATCAGCGTTTATTGAAACACAACATTATCAGAACGAGACTTCGCTAATTCAAAAGCATTCTAAAGAAGGCAATAACCAGCAGTATTGCCTACTTCAAGCCACAGTATTGCTACAATATATGCAACAGTATATATTCTACGTTATTACATCACAGTCAATATTATAGTCAACATGATGACAACGAATTTGAGTCGGGGAGGACAAACTATTACTACATATACTGAAGAGATTATTATGGAGAATTAAATCAATGGAAGGAGGTTAATATATACCATGGATTGGGAAGTCAGAGTGACTTGGAAAATCAAGGATCGACACAGCTACAACTGCTCAACAACTTGCAGTATTCCAACATGAGTTTCTACACTATAAGCAGGATGTCCACTACGATCAGGAGAAGATATCAACCCAAGACTTTCGTATTTACAATGGCGAGACCACTCTGCAGTTCAGAGATAAGAAGCAGACGACTGCGTGCAGCCAATCGAACCGAGAAACGCAGTTCCCAGGTCGCAGACCGTGAAAATGGAAGAGTTGCAGTTAGCAGTTCCAGCCGAGACGGAGAGCAGGTGAACGCAGCTCGACCGAGACGGGGCCGCTCACAGCTGATTTGCATGCGTCTGGCAGTAACTGTTTTCAAGGGGATTCGAGCGCCTGCATTCTCAACGGAGAATCAAAAACTTCTGATAGAGGTATTTCTTAGCAGCAGAAGACATCTCAAGGTAGAACAACCGATTGATCTAATATCTGTAGTTTTGCAGTAGCACTAGAAATCCATTTGGGAGTGACCAACTTCATTGTAGTAATTCTTATCTTTATTCTATGTTTATAATAGCTAAACATTTTAGAGATTCATTGTAAATTTTTGATATATCTTCGTATGTCGTTTAAGACGTTATTTCATGTATTTTTAACTTAAATACTTCGTTTCATGTATTTATTTTTCGAGGAAACGTTTTAACATACTCACTTTCGAACGAAACTAGTTTTATAAAAGGAATGCTTCGATAATATTGTATCTCGGAGAGAAGGCTTTGATCAGGATATATTTCATTGAAATTATTTTAACACTGTAAGAACGTTTGAACATTAAGATTGTTATTAACAATCACAAATGCGTAACAACGAAAGTATACAGTTATATGTTTATGTCACATTTTTATAGAGTAAAGCTTTATTGTGAAATGCTCCAACATTGTTTAACAGACATTATTATGTCAATATACAATTGAAATATTTATTTATAACTATATGAATGTTATAAATTTCCAATAGCGGAATACAACTTATTTGACAACTACATAGTCTTGAACTATTGTTATTACGAAAATACACTATAAAATAGGATCATGGTAGTGACATTTGAGGTCAAATGATGCCTTTATTTATCAACAATTAAATATGGAAACATTGTTAAACTAAAATAAATAGACCAGGAGATTTGTTAGTCTACCTGAGGTCTAGCATGTTCTTAAATTAACTTAAATATGAAAATCTCATATATTTAAATGTACACCCGAAGCGTGAGGATATGTATTTATTTTTATTAACTACTAAAGACGAGCGAACTACGAATTAGTTTTGTTAACATTTGGCAACGTGGAAAAACAAGATTATTATAGAACAGAGAGAACGAATAGCACTAATGAAAGAAATAAGAAATACTATGTGAGATGTATTATTGTAAACGAACATGTAATTGTTGTAATTGATGAACGAGGTTTAATCATTTAGAAGAGAGTTGGAGGTTAGGGGTGCATTCTGAACGGTAATATACTGTAGCGTAGTACTTAGTAAAGTCACTAATTCTTCTACAAGTCTGTAGCAAGATGCTTTTTTTATGGAAGTAATGCCGTGCGGAGTATTGAAGATTGTTGGTACTGTCCCCGTTTACCCGGATAGTAGGCTGTCAGATATCCGCCCCCTCAATCGGATTGCCAACAATCAATCGCACCAGCTCAGCTACATCAATGAAAATGGCACTGACAGATACTACCGAGGTTTGAACACAGAAGTTACCAAGAAAATTATTGTGGAACACACCAAAATTGACGGGGTTTCATACTTACTTTTACTTACCTCTTATAAATATCTCGGGGATTGGGTTGACAACAGGATCATTAAAGTATGCTCTCACAATAATCTTGACCATGACATTTAAATATGAACCAGACCGAAGACGAGAACTTTGAACTGTACAAAAGCTTTATTTTCAAATAAAGAGTATGATTTTCACAACTCATCAAAATAAACGTGGCTATCAGTAGCCTATGTCAATCTGACTACGTCCTCCTAAAGGACTTGCAAAGTTATCTAACAATATGTTAGCTCCCATGAGCTCAAAATAACGTAACATTTTATAACAAAATTGGATTGGATGAGGAAGTCAGGGTACGACATATATAGAGCATTTGGTTTCTTTTAATAAACATAACACTTGTATTAATAGGCCCAAGGCCGGAGTATCGACCTCACCCGCTTATAACCAGATGTCTGGCCGGATGGTCTACTCTTTAACCTGGCTCACACCTGTCAAATGGGGCTCACTCGTCACGCCACACTTGCGTAAGAATTCAGCTCCTTTTAAAGCTTTAAATGTCTACAAGACAACTCATACATATTGACGCAAATCTTTCAAATGCTTAACTCACATCCCACTGGATTATTTTAACTATCCTTAAACTTGTTAAGTTATCATCCAAATGTTTAAAAAGCATAGTTTAGAGTATGAAACACACTCTTAAATGTTTATAACAAAATCACATAAATTATTTATAACAATTAGAAATTGTTTATAATATTGTCGAAGATAATTACAAAATTTTTAAACACGCCTTTAACATTACTTTCGTTCCACATTATTGTCAAAGATATTTACATTTATTATTTACAATATCAACATTTAAATTATTTAAATTAATAATTTAAGAAATACATTGAACCACATGTTTTATCCGGTTGGTAAATTCATAATCGTGTTTAATATAATCGACCAATGAAGGTTAGTTATACATGTAAATGTCACAATCTGGTTTAATAAAGGTTGTAATAATTTTAATTATTTGTGACGGTAATCTTCATTCAAAATCTTATCTCAAATTCTTTCAAACTCTTGTTAATTATAACAGTAAATTCACTTGATTAATTTTCAACGAACTATGACAATACACTCTAGCGGAAAATACTTCGCTTACAAAATAATGCACAAACTGCATTCAAATTTGCCCAAAATTCATCATATATTAAAATATACGGCATCAAAATCTTCCACAGCATTTACAAAAACCTCCCCTAACACAATCTTTATCATTATTAATTACTGTGGGAATCTCCTTCATTTATTTAAGGGCATTATACATCAGCGACTTTCAACATGTCCGCTGCACTATCGATTATACATTCATAGTTCCACTTAAAAATTCTTATATCATTAATTGTTTCAAAACTGTTGTCATTTAAACTTCGTGGATTTCATTCATGACTCGAAATGAAATAAAAATTTGCCAATCACAAACAAATTTAATAGTGAATACGCTTATATACGCCTGTCTGGTCTATCAAAATTTAAGATTAACATCTTCAAAGAATTGTAGTATAAAAATACTATCATCAAATAAAGTGCGACTAACTGCAAAATAGTCGAATAGAATCCAATTAGACTGGGGAATGCAAACATCATTATATAAATCTCTATATGAGAAAAAATCTAACACAATTTTCACGAATTTAATACATTCAATAATTCATAATTAATGTTCATCTTTCACAAAATTGCCTGTGATGCAATGGTCGTTCATGACTGACAATAAATGTCTGTGTTGCAATCAATTCAAATAACGACTAGTATTTCCAAGATCGTCGACAACGTACTGGATTTTAACGCTCTAAAATCATTTAAATGTTCTTCCTTCTTGATGATGACAGAAAATTGGTCAAAGTAATTAAACTGGGGTAGAATTACTTTAATAAAGTGACACGCTGTCTGAATTTAAATCTGCCATAAAAATCATTAACTTACAGTCAAATCGAGACTACAAAAATAAGCAAATTACTGAAAAATCTAAATATCAGTCTCAACTGATTCAAAATCATTTAACTATGCCCATGACATGACAATGTCTTAATAAAACGTCGAAAAAGGCATAACTCATCAAGGTGTACTGAGAATAGGAATCTCAAACAAGAATATCGGGCAAAAATACAGGAGGACAAAAATATGGGAAAAATGGTTGCTCAAATATTGCTAAGAAACTCAAATACAATAAACGTTCACGACTACCTTATCTGCCGATTGACGTTCCAGAGGAAAATTCCCCAAAGAAGACTGTTGATGGATCCATTTCACCAAGTTAAAGCTGAGCCCCATCCTCGAAACCAGAAACAGCACCATCGGAGAATCGAACTGCTTCACGAAGACGAACGACATCCTTCCGGCAATAATCTTCTTTGTGAGTCGGGACAACCCTGACCTCTCTTGAAAAATCCCTGAAGTTTCAGTTGAAAATCGCCATGAAGTTTTTGTATAAATTTCCGAAGAAATATTCATATTCAGAAAGTTTGAAATCATTTCTATTGCTGTTTGATAGTATTCAGCCTTTAATCACGAAACATGGGTGTAGATGGTTAATTACCACATGTTCGCTTGTATGGAATAGCAATTAGCGAAGTTCCATGCTGCTATCTTACTCCGTTGAAATATGTCCCAATTGCATAAAGTCCTTTAGCCTTCCATCTTCTCTTCGGTAATAGTATTAGAAGAACAAACTGCCATATTAGACTGCTCCATAATACTGTAGCGTTGTGTCACAAAAGCAATCTGAAGTCTCCCTATTTCACTAGCCCTGTCAGCCGTAGCGTAGAGTCTGGCTATACAAAGTGTTTCTTCTGTGGCGAGAAAATCACTTTTGTCAGTCGTCTAAAATTGTCAATAACTTCCAAAATACTTCCTCGAAATTGTTCAACTTTTCTACAGTCCTTACTGTAGCAATGCACAAGAGAATTAGCTTATAAGCGACTGCTAACTGTTCTCAGCTAATCTTGTAGAAGCGTTATAAGTGTCGTTTCAACTTCACCTAGATTTACTTCACAGTAAACCTGCACTGCTTGTAAGTTCGACTCTCGTTTTATGCAGTGGCTTCGCCACGCGTTACAAAGACGACTTTTTCACTACTAATCTCACTCGACGTTTCACTGAAATGACTATTTGAGATCTGACGATTGAATATCAGACGATTTATAATCTGAGAATGAGGCTCCTCTCTTCTGCGCAAGGCCTTTTATGAACTTCATGAGGGGCGTATCTATCCCTTCCATCGCGTGTTACTGCGTCATCGCTAGAAGTTCCAACTTCGTCAATACATGACGGATTTTCAAAATTCAAAAACTGAAAATAAATTTCACCAAAATTCCAGAACAATGCCACTACTGCAAATGGATTTCCACAATTCTGCATTCCATAAAGTAATAAATATACCATAGTTTCAGCAATCTCCGTCTTCCTTCAGACTATCGTTCATTGGTTTGAGCCTCCCCTCCAATAGCATAATTTCTTCCTCAGCAGAATTCCACGTTTCCTGCGACTGCGTCGTACATCTCGGATCCTTCTCGAATAAATGCTGACGTCACTGAGAATCTCAGCTCAAGTAGCCTGCTGGCATAACGTCTGCGTCATCCGTGCTTACGTCATGACTACCCACGTCATAACTATGACAGCATAACTTTCGCTATAATTTCCAAAATAGCCACCGTGGTCTCTATATAATTCAATTACGGGGGCATTCTCCTCTCACCACGTTTTAAAAACAGTTGCAAATTGTTTTTAAACTCAGTGTTGCAAGTACATCAACTCTCTTGAACACGAAATTGAATTATTACTGGCTTACTCTAGGATAGTATCTTTTTAAATTTCCAACATTGAACTTGCCGTAAATGACATTATTCTCATCATCGTAGAGTTCATAGCAGTTGTTTCCATAGGCGTTCGTAATCCTAAACGGCCCCATGAATACATTTCCAAATTTGGGGTATATTTTCTTGCTCATATCAGCCTTGACAGGTCTGCGTAATAATACAAGATTTCCAACTTGTAAGGGTGCACCAAAACGTTTTCCAGCTACTCTTTTCAATCGTTTCTCTGCTGCTTTCTGGAGTTGTTCCTTCGCCTTGTCAATCCTCTGCTGCCTTCCTAAGTCGGGATCTCTAGGAATGTGGTTGAAAAGATTATCACACGGCCTTTCTGGGTTTCTTCCAAGATGAAGTCGCATTGGCACTTCTCCTGTGCTCTCCTGCACTGTAGAGTTCAGACATTCCTCTATAAGGGGTACAAATCTCACCCAACCAGAATGATCATTTGGACAGAAAATTCGACAGAATTTCGAAAATTCAGCCATATATCTTTCTGAGGAATTCGATTCTGGGTAACGCACGCTTGAAAATAAGTGCTTAATGCCAAGTCTTTCCATATCCGCTGCAAATTCCACGGATGTAAACTGCGTTCCATGATCTGACAGTAGATATTCTGGTATACCAGCTTTAGGAAATACAGCATTTTCCAGTCTGCTTACTACGTTCCTTGTGTTAGCTTTCTGCATGGGACTCATTGTAACAAATTTTGAGAAAACATCCACGGTAACCAACAGGTACTGGTTACCCTGATATCCCTTCGGACAGGGGCCAAATATGTCCGTCGCCATAAGTTCGTTTGGCTTAGAAGGAATCATAGCCTTCGGTTTTCCTTTTAATAAAGCAGAAGCATACTTTGCTCTTTGACATTTGTCACATGATCTAATGACCTTGGCAATGCTGGAACGCATGTTAGTCCAGATAAATCTCTCTTGAAGAGTATTAAGAGTCTTATCTAAACCGGCATGTCCAGTTGCGTGATGAGCTACCCACACTAAATTGACAACAAGTTTAGGTGGCACGACTATTCGGAGTTTTGTATGCGCAGAGTCAGCATACTTGCATACGATGTCTCCACTCAAGACAAAGTGTCGTGAATTTCTCCGTGTAACTGCATAGTCAACATCAGTATTGTCCATGTAACCCTTGAGGAACCTGTACATTTTCCTTATTGGAGCGTGTCTCTTCTGTGACACACCGATTCGGGCTAATCTCCTAACGGTTTCTTGATCTTCTTGCTCCAATTGTACATGGTGTATCTGCACATTTTTAATAGGGTTACGTGATAGAGCATCAGCCAGCAAGTTATCTTTCCCAGGCTGGTGGACGATAGTGGCGTTAAACTGTTGGGTGAACAAAGCCCAACGTGTCAATCTATCACTCGACATGTCAGTTTGCAGCATAAACTGAAGTGCTTTATGGTCAGTAATAATGATGACCTTATGTCCCAGCAGTATTTTCTTCCAGGCTTGCAATGCTGTTACAAAAGCTAACGCTTCAAGCTCCGTCGTGAAGTAATTTTCCTCGTGTTTCTTCAACTTCCGACTAGTGAACGCAATGTAGTGCTTGTTGCCTGCCTCGTCTTTCTGGTATAAGACTGCACTAATGCCTACTCTTGATGCATCAGATTCAATATAGAACACCTTCTCAAAGTCTGGGTACTCCAGTTTCACATTATTTCTGAGCATCTCTTTTGCTTTCTCAAAAGCCTCGTCTGCAGCGGTACTCCATTTCCATCTGTTATTCTTCTTGAGTAAGTCATACAGAGGAGCCATAATTTCCGAGTATCTTGGACAGTGGCTGCTAATAAATTGGCATGCTCCTACAAATTCTCTGACTTGTTTCACCTTAGTTGGTTTTGGAAATCTCGTGATCGCATCTACTTTTTTCATGTTTGGATGATATCCATCTTTATCAATAGTAAGCCCCAAGTAATTTATTTCCTGCTTCAAGAATTGACATTTTCCAAAATTCACCTTGATATTGGCCTCCCGTAAATTCTCGAACAACTTTCTCAAGTGCACTAAATGTTCTGCGGCGCTGGGTGAAGATACGATTAAATCGTCAATGTAGCAGATTACATTTTCTTTCACTTCGTCAGTGAGCTTACTATCAAGTGCTCGAATAAGTGCTGGTCCACTGTTAACCATACCAAAAGGCATTCGGACAAAGACCCATGACGTCTGGTCAAATAGGAATCCTGTGTACTGCATACTATCTTCTTCTAGCTGAACTTGATAAAATGAAGACGTCAAGTCAAGAACGCTGAAACATGCTCTCCCTTTGAATTTTCGAAGCAGATCTCTAATCTTGGGTGGTCGGTCATTTTCTGGAAGAATCTTCAAGTTAATGGTCCTGGCATCGAGACAAAGACGTATCTGACCATTACTTTTCTTCACTACTGTGATGGGGTTTATATAAGACGACGCCTGTTTTTTAATAATCCCGTCTACTTCCATTTTTCTGATTAACCCTCGTACTTCTTGATAGTATTTCTCAGGAATGGGGTATATTCTCTTCTGGTAAGGGGTTTCATCTGTCAGCCTTATCTTGTATTTATAATCCTTAATCAATCCAGGCTTTTCATCGAAAATATCTTGGAATTCCTTTATCAGATCCTCAAATTCCCCCTGAATTTCTTCAAATCCTTCAGTTTTTCTACTGGGTATTTCTGCTAAATTTTCCATTTCATTAACTATAGTATTCAAAATTTCTTCCCTAAGGTCTATTTCCAGACTGTTTTTCACGTCCTGTTCTTCTATCTCTTCTGTGATTATGTACCCATCATTAAAGCTAATACTTCTGTTCTTCATGTCAATAATAGCTCCGACCTTCGATATAAAATCGATTCCAAGCACCATATCAAAATTGATCTTGCTCACCACAATGAAGATCTGTTCATAATTCCTTCCATTGATCTCAAAGTTCAATAACACTTGAATCTTGCACTTCACTGCCTTATCTTGGAATATCCCTCTCACTTTGACGGTAGAAACAGGTAGAACTGTCATGTTCTCTCCTCTAAGCAGACTTTGATAACATTCCTCTGAAATGATGGAGATAATTGCACCAGTATCCATCAGGGCTTTATACTGTTGGCCATCTATCCGTACAGAAATAATAGGTAAGGCACATGGTCTTTCCTCTTTAACTATACCCCTCTCTTCTAACAAATCTTCATCAGTCACTTCATATATCTCATTAATCGTAATCAGGTGTGGTGTGGCAATGTATTTACAAGTTCTCACTGACGTTGAGAAATCGGCGTTTTTTTTGTGTTACCGACCTCAAAATTCTGTTGGCTCGTAGAAGGCCCAGGATCGATTACAACATCCTGCCTTTTCTTTTGGTTGTCGGCTTCTTTTTCCCGTAATTCTTTCAGGTATTGCTGGCTTTCCTTCTCTCTTTCCTGATACTGATCGGGTGTCATAACCTGACCTTGAGGATTCTGATTTCTGTTTTGGCTCTGGTTATTCCTGTTATAATTTCGGTTATAACCATTATTGTTATAATATCTGCCTCTTCCATTGTAATTTCCTCGGTTATAGTTCCAGCCTCTTCTCTGTTGATACGGTCGGTAACCTTGCGATCTGTTATTTCGAAACTGATTATTCCTGTGAGGACCTACATTGTCAGTTTTCTCCTCATCTGGCTTGTCAGTTTGTTGGACTTGGTCCATATATACAGTATTTATTTCTTTAAAGTCATGCCTTTGACCTTTCTGTACCACGTTAGGCATTGGACTTGTGTAGTCTAACCTCCTCAGTAATTCATCCATGCTGGTTAAATCCCTGATGTTGGACGAAATTATTAGTCTTCTCACCTCAACTGGCAGCATACGAGAAATCGCATCAATAAGTTGCTCCGTGGACAATGGGGGTTGTAAGAATCTCAAGCGGGATAATTGACTCGTAAAGAAATCAGCGTACCGCGTTGGAAGAGTACCTGAGTATTTTCTTGAATACACCTCCGCTCTTAACGAATTCTGCGCTTCTATGGACCAAAATCGTTTGATTAATGCCTCTGCAAACTCGTCAAAGTTACTGAATGTGTATCTAAAAGCGCGAAACCATTCGAGGGGTCCTCCAATCAAATATCTCTCCACTATCTTCATCTCTCTCTCTCTGGAAATGTGAGCTTCGATGAAATAATCTTTGAGGTTCCTTACATATTCGATAGGTGTCAAACTATCCGTGTTACTGAATTTTTGCGGTTTATCTTCAAAATTTCTGATGACCGTTACGTTCCTCGGATATGAATCCGGGTAGTTTTTCCCACTATCTCGATAGTTCCACTCAGGTTCCATATTCCTCTCGTCATCTTCCTCCCTGAATCTGGATATACGTTCTTCAGGATTCACGTCTCTCTCTTCTGGATCTAGGTTATATCTTCTGGCATAATTCCTACTGGTTTCGCAAGCCAAGCCTACTGTATCCTTGTCAGTGATTTCCGTTAAGACTTTCTTGATTAACTCTTCTTTGTAGGTCTCCATTAAATTAGCCTCTCCTAACTTCAAATTCTGCAGTTTACTCGTCGTTTCATTCACATCAGAGACAACTTTATTAATCTGTTCCTCTAATGCAGATTTTAATGTTTGCACATCCTGACCTAGTTGTGTTCTATCTTCAACTTGTCTTTCGGATAGCGAATCCATCCTGACGCTTAAATCTTTCCTAATCTGTACTACTTCATTGTTAATATCAATTTGAGTACTGGCAAGTTTCCTTTCAATACGATCCTGAATTTGGGTTACATGTTCCCCACTTGACCTATTCCACTCTTCTTTCCATATTGCTACATTTTCCGTTAACATTTCTGCTATGTCTAATTCGATATCCTCTTTCAATACTTTATTATGGTCTAATACTTGGGTTCTCATGACCTCTACATCAAACTTTAAACCTTCTAAAGACGCTGTCGTTCTAACTGACTCATCAACTAGCCTAGTCGTTAATGCACTTATATTACGTGTACAAAGAGTTTTCGAATTTTCTATCTCTTAGATGACTTTATTTACATCAGTTTGGACTTTAGCAACGTCTACGAAAACTGTGTTGACCTCTACTTGAATTTTATTTATGTCACTTTGCATCTCGTTTACATCCGAATGAATGTTATTAATATCAACCTGAACATTGGACACATCAGTTCTAACATTTTGGATTCCTCTTTGGACTCCTCAACCTTGTCTTGGACAGTCGCAACATCATTTTTGACAATAACTACCTCAGCCCTAGCACAAGAAATATCACTACGGACATTAGCTACATCTAAATTCAACATTGTAAGATCTTTATGCACATTAGCAACATCAATTTTAACATTGGACATGTCTGAGCGGATGTCAGTTACAGTATTCTCAATTCCTTGGGTATTAATCTGTAAACGCGACATATTATCCTCTAAGTTAGCAGAACTAGTCTGAAGACCCTTCAAACTTTCATCCATGCTAGCTTTCAAATTACTAGCATTCTGCTCCATTCGACTAGCATTCTCCTCCATTCTTGCTTTCAAATTAGCAGACAAATTACTAGCATTCTCCTCCATTCGACTAGTATTCCTAGCTTCCATCTCCTTCATGCTTTTTTCTAAGTTAGCAGACATCTCCGCTAACATCATCTTCAAACTTTCATCTGCCATTACAATATTATTCAAAAATTAGACTGCTGTAGGGACATACATCAAAAGAGCAAAATAACAACATTTGAGCCACACTTTTCACCATATATAATTTTGATCAATTTTCTGTCTTAAATCTAACTTATAACTACCTTATAATTAACTTTCGAAGACACTTCATGTTGAAACAAACTCAAGCACATGTTCAAATTTCCCTGGCTCATTTTAAAATATCCTATCACAAATAATTTTACATTTACAATCCAAATAATTTAATTTTATCTTTAATATGACTGAAATGTCATAAGCCGGTCAAATAAAATAAGATTCCAGATCATAGGCGATTTTCCTAAGTTTCCAGCCTATTTAACCTTTCTCAAGTCGTATAAGATCTGATCTTTTCTGAGTGTAATTTTCCTAATACAATGCAACATTTAATTCCTATATAATCACACTCTTAAATTCTACAATTGGCCAAGACATCTAACAAAGAATCAACCTCTTTATTTGAGTCTAATCGATCCACACGTTTTAGGTTTGCCAATCCTACTGGCGTTCAACCTGGTGATCCAGTTATGTTGAATCGAGCCCCAACGTTTTAGGTGCGCCAATCCTTCTGTCCCCGTTTACCCGGATAGTAGGCTGTCAGATATCCGCCCCCTCAATCGGATTGCCAACAATCAATCGCACCAGCTCAGCTACATCAATGAAAATGGCACTGACAGATACTACCGAGGTTTGAACACAGAAGTTACCAAGAAAATTATTGTGGAACACACCAAAATTGACGGGGTTTCATACTTACTTTTACTTACCTCTTATAAATATCTCGGGGATTGGGTTGACAACAGGATCATTAAAGTATGCTCTCACAATAATCTTGACCATGACATTTAAAAATGAACCAGACCGAAGACGAGAACTTTGAACTGTACAAAAGCTTTATTTTCAAATAAAGAGTATGATTTTCACAACTCATCAAAATAAACGTGGCTATCAGTAGCCTATGTCAATCTGACTACGTCCTCCTAAAGGACTTGCAAAGTTATCTAACAATATGTTAGCTCCCATGAGCTCAAAATAACGTAACATTTTATAACACAATTGGATTGGATGAGGAAGTCAGGGTACGACATATATAGAGCATTTGGTTTCTTTTAATAAACATAACACTTGTATTAATAGGCCCAAGGCCGGAGTATCGACCTCACCCGCTTATAACCAGATGTCTGGCCGGCTGGTCTACTCTTTAACCTGGCTCACACCTGTCAAATGGGGCTCACTCGTCACGCCACACTTGCGTAAGAATTCAGCTCCTTTTAAAGCTTTAAATGTCTACAAGACAACTCATACATATTGACGCAAATCTTTCAAATGCTTAACTCACATCCCACTGGATTATTTTAACTATCCTTAAACTTGTTAAGTTATCATCCAAATGTTTAAAAAGCATAGTTTAGAGTATGAAACACACTCTTAAATGTTTATAACAAAATCACATAAATTATTTATAACAATTAGAAATTGTTTATAATATTGTCGAAGATAATTACAAAATTTTTAAACACGCCTTTAACATTACTTTCGTTCCACATTATTGTCAAAGATATTTACATTTATTATTTACAATATCAACATTTAAATTATTTAAATTAATAATTTAAGAAATACATTGAACCACATGTTTTATCCGGTTGGTAAATTCATAATCGTGTTTAATATAATCGACCAATGAAGGTTAGTTATACATGTAAATGTCACAATCTGGTTTAATAAAGGTTGTAATAATTTTAATTATTTGTGACGGTAATCTTCATTCAAAATCTTATCTCAAATTCTTTCAAACTCTTGTTAATTATAACAGTAAATTCACTTGATTAATTTTCAACGAACTATGACAATACACTCTAGCGGAAAATACTTCGCTTACAAAATAATGCACAAACTGCATTCAAATTAGCCCAAAATTCATCATATATTAAAATATACGGCATCAAAATCTTCCACAGCATTTACAAAAACCTCCCCTAACACAATCTTTATCATTATTAATTACTGTGGGAATCTCCTTCATTTATTTAAGGGCATTATACATCAGCGACTTTCAACATGTCCGCTGCACTATCGATTATACATTCATAGTTCCACTTAAAAATTCTTATATCATTAATTGTTTCAATACTGTTGTCATTTAAACTTCGTGGATTTCATTCATGACTCGAAATGAAATAAAAATTTGCCAATCACAAACAAATTTAATAGTGAATACGCTTATATACGCCTGTCTGGTCTATCAAAATTTAAGATTAACATCTTCAAAGAATTGTAGTATAAAAATACTATCATCAAATAAAGTGCGACTAACTGCAAAATAGTCGAATAGAATCCAATTAGACTGGGGAATGCAAACATCATTATATAAATCTCTATATGAGAAAAAATCTAACACAATTTTCACGAATTTAATGCATTCAATAATTCATAATTAATGTTCATCTTTCACAAAATTGCCTGTGATGCAATGGTCGTTCATGACTGACGATAAATGTCTGTGTTGCAATCAATTCAAATAACGACTAGTATTTCCAAGATCGTCGACAACGTACTGGATTTTAACGCTCTAAAATCATTTAAATGTTCTTCCTTCTTGATGATGACAGAAAATTGGTCAAAGTAATTAAACTGGGGTAGAATTACTTTAATAAAGTGACACGCTGTCTGAATTTAAATCTGCCATAAAAATCATTAACTTACAGTCAAATCGAGACTACAAAAATAAGCAAATTACTGAAAAATCTAAATATCAGTCTCAACTGATTCAAAATCATTTAACTATGCCCATGACATGACAATGTCTTAATAAAACGTCGAAAAAGGCATAACTCATCAAGGTGTACTGAGAATAGGAATCTCAAACAAGAATATCGGGCAAAAATACAGGAGGACAAAAATATGGGAAAAATGGTTGCTCAAATATTGCTAAGAAACTCAAATACAATAAACGTTCACGACTACCTTATCTGCCGATTGACGTTCCAGAGGAAAATTCCCCAAAGAAGACTGTTGATGGATCCATTTCACCAAGTTAAAGCTGAGCCCCATCCTCGAAACCAGAAACAGCACCATCGGAGAATCGAACTGCTTCACGAAGACGAACGACATCCTTCCGGCAATAATCTTCTTTGTGAGTCGGGACAACCCTGACCTCTCTTGAAAAATCCCTGAAGTTTCAGTTGAAAATCGCCATGAAGTTTTTGTATAAATTTCCGAAGAAATATTCATATTCAGAAAGTTTGAAATCATTTCTATTGCTGTTTGATAGTATTCAGCCTTTAATCACGAAACATGGGTGTAGATGGTTATTTACCACATGTTCGCTTGTATGGAATAGCAATTAGCGAAGTTCCATGCTGCTATCTTACTCCGTTGAAATATGTCCCAATTGCATTAAGTCCTTTAGCCTTCCATCTTCTCTTCGGTAATAGTATTAGAAGAACAAACTGCCATATTAGACTGCTCCATAATACTGTAGCGTTGTGTCACAAAAGCAATCTGAAGTCTCCCTATTTCACTAGCCCTGTCAGCCGTAGCGTAGAGTCTGGCTATACAAAGTGTTTCTTCTGTGGCGAGAAATTCACTTTTGTCAGTCGTCTAAAATTGTCAATAACTTCCAAAATACTTCCTCGAAATTGTTCAACTTTTCTACAGTCCTTACTGTAGCAATGCACAAGAGAATTAGCTTATAAGCGATCGCTAACTGTTCTCAGCTAATCTTGTAGAAGCGTTATAAGTGTCGTTTCAACTTCACCTAGATTTACTTCACAGTAAACCTGCACTGCTTGTAAGTTCGACTCTCGTTTTATGCAGTGGCTTCGCCACGCGTTACAAAGACGACTTTTTCACTACTAATCTCACTCGACGTTTCACTGAAATGACTATTTGAGATCTGACGATTGAATATCAGGCGATTTATAATCTGAGAATGAGGCTCCTCTCTTCTGCGCAAGGCCTTTTATGAACTTCATGAGGGGCGTATCTATCCCTTCCATCGCGTGTTACTGCGTCATCGCTAGAAGTTCCAACTTCGTCAATACATGACGGATTTTCAAAATTCAAAAACTGAAAATAAATTTCACCAAAATTCCAGAACAATGCCACTACTGCAAATGGATTTCCACAATTCTGCATTCCATAAAGTAATAAATATACCATAGTTTCAGCAATCTCCGTCTTCCTTCAGACTATCGTTCATTGGTTTGAGCCTCCCCTCCAATAGCATAATTTCTTCCTCAGCAGAATTCCACGTTTCCTGCGACTGCGTCGTACATCTCGGATCCTTCTCGAATAAATGCTGACGTCACTGAGAATCTCAGCTCAAGTAGCCTGCTGGCATAACGTCTGCGTCATCCGTGCTTACGTCATGACTACCCACGTCATAACTATGACAGCCATAACTTTCGCTATAATTTCCAAAATAGCCACCGTGGTCTCTATATAATTCAATTACGGGGGCAGTACAAAGGAAAGGTTGGAAGCATGACATGTTGGGAGCGTAGTAAACGCCACTTATAAGTATTGTTCACTGTTTTGCGAGAGAATGAAATGCATTGCCATGTAGAGCAATGAATTGTTACTGTATGTGTAAGAAGCGCTAACACAAAGGTTAATGTTTGTATTGTTTATGTCTGAGAGTATCAGTAGATGATTTACGAAGTGTGTAGAGTTATAAAGTAGTTTAGCATCGTTCTTTATTATATTGTTTTATTCATTGATACGATATTCTAAGCTACTGCATATTTAACTTAAGTGTCTGATATTCAAGCTGTATTTACTTTGACATATTACCAGAAGTACCTGAGAATTTTATTGTTGGTTGAAACATTGTTGAAAGAACTGTTATTTAACAGAGACATTATAAGACTGTCAGATCGCGACTGATAGTGTGAATAGTATATTTTAAAGCCGTGTAAAACATGGAAATTTGTAGATAATGTAAATATTTAAACCTTATTTAATTTATAATATTATTATTAGAATAGATATTGACGTTTTACACACGCACGTGTATAATGTAGGGGCATTTCAGTGTTAACTTCATTTTGATGATTGAACAGCTTATCTTGATCAGACTGCTTCAGTGACAGAGTCACAGTCAATTGCGTAAACATTTTATAAAACTTAATATAATTACATTGTAGTCATGAGAATGTTTAATAACATTTATTCTACAGATAGTAGAACTATCTGGCATGTGATACAGTTAATTTTAACGTACTTACATATTTTATTGGTGACAGGGAATATTTTTTATTGTTTGTAATTTGTTTGGTAATATATCCTAGGCACTATATTTATTTGCCTGTTCGTTTTTTATAAATCTGATCATCCTTTCATGCTTGCAATCGACATGCGATAATACTGCGAATTAGTTACTAGAATTCAAGTAGTCTCAACTCTCACCGTTCACGCTCGAGATCCGAAATTCTCGTCCTATCAATTTTGTGTTAAGGATATTTTATTTCTAGTAAATGTGTAACTAATCGGTAGTGTTGTTGCATGGCCGGTATGTATCGAGAGTTTCCTAGTCATTATCCTAGTAGGGTAGGGTTGGTTAACCTGGCTTGGTATCGACCTCCCTACAACCCGTTTCTATCTCAGCGGATATAGGCTATGACTATGCGGAATTCGGGTGCAGTACCACGTTCCAACCCTCGACCACAATTACATTTCTAGGCTGAGCCAGGATACAAACCCGGGCCTGACAGCCCTGAATGCTAGCCACTGCGCAAAGAGGTAGACATATAATAAGCTAGTAATAATGGCCTACTTACCAATAAAATATAAACGGCCATCCAATTTCTCGCTTCCAGTACCGCCCTCGACTCTCCCGATAAATTTCATGGTCAGTATCCGAGTCTTCAGATCTTGTTTCAACTTTGTCTTCAGTATCAGAGTCACCAATTTCTTCGAAATTACCATGAACTGGCTTTTCGTTATCTTCCAGCGGAAGGCATCATATTTCATCTACATCCTAAAGTTTTCGTAAGTCGTATATCTCTTTACTTATATTCACTGAAGCAACGTACTGTACCCGTTTAAACCATTAAAGCTGCTTGTCGTATCCGAAGATCAGCTGGATTACAGAATCTTGAGGTTCCAACTGTATCGCATTTATCTAGATATTCATCATGGGATTTCGTGATAAAGCATCAGCTGGTTAATGAATTAAGGTCACATTAAACTGCTGAACAAACAGAGACCATATCGTCAATCGATCAATGGACAAATCCGACTGCATCTTAAACTGAAGAGCTTTATGATCAGTAAGAATGAGGATTTGATGTCCCGACAAGACCTTCTTCAATTTCTGCAACACCGTTATAAAAGCTAACGCTTCCAATTCTGTGGTGTAGTAATTTTCCTCATGTTTCCTTAATTTTCTGCTACAAAATCTAATATAATGCTTGTTTCCACTCTCTTCCTTCTGATGCAATACAGCGCTAATTCCCACTCTAGACGCATCCGATTCTAGATAGAATATGCGGTCGAATTCTGGACACTCTAACTTAATATTTCTTCTGAGCATTTCCTTAGCTCTTTCAAATGCCTCTTCTGTGGCTGGACCCCATTTCCATCTATTGTTCTTCTTAATAAGGTCATATAATGATGCCATGAACGCCGAGTATCGCCTACAGTGATTACTCAAGAAGACCTACAAATTCTCTAACTTGTTTCACTTTAGTAGGTCTGGGAAATCGAACAATTGCTTCTACTTTTTTCTCGTTTGGATGGTAGCCAAACTATCTATGCTCTGACCTAGGAAATTAATCCTTTCCTTCATGAAGTGACACTTGTCAAAATTAACCTTGATATTGGCTTCTCTTAAATCCATAAATAGGTTCCTTAAATGTTCCAAGTGTTCCTTTTCATTCTCAGATGAAATGATGAGATCGTCTATGTAGCAAATTGTATTTTCTTTCACCTCGTCGCTAAGCTTATTATCCAAAGCTCTTATAAAAGCTGGTCCACTATTAACTATACCAAAAGGTAATCTCAAGAATACGTAGCTAGTTTGGTCGAACAAGAACCCTGTATATTGTCTATTGTCGTCTGAAAGTTCAATCTGATAAAATGAAGCTGCAAGTTCGAGTACGCTAAAACATGCTTTTCTTTTAAATCTTCTTAATAAATCTCGAATCTTCGGTGGTCGACCTGTTTCCGGCAACATAAAATTGTTGATATTTCTTGCATCGAGGCATAAACGTAGTTGTCCATTACTTTTCTTCACAACAGTTATGGGATTAATGTAGGATGATGCTTGCTTTCTAATAATTCCATCCATTTCCATTTTCCTAATAATCCCTTTGACTTCCTCCTAATATTTTTCAGGTATAGGGTATATCTTTTTCTTGTAAGGTGCTTCATAGGTTAATCGAATACGATACTGAAAATCCTTAATTTGACCTGGTTTATCATCAAAAATGTCTTTGAATTCAAGTATCAAATATTCAAATTCCTCTCGGACTTCATAGAATCCCTCTACTCTAAGAGCATATTGTTCTTTCTCTTCTTCCACTTCATTAACGACGTTCTCTAATATTACCCCTTTGTAATATTTATCTAGATCTGTATTTGACCCCTGTTCTTCCAAATTTTCCGTTTCCAAAATTAATCTCACAGAATCTGATAATTCGATTTTTCAAATCGAAGACTGCTCCTACTTTTGCAATGAAATCTATCCCCAAAATCACATCAAAGTTTATCTTCTGGACAACAATAAAAACATGCTCATATTCTTTTTCATTGATCTTGAAATTCATAACACCTGCACTTAACCGTCTTGTCTTGAAAGACACCCCTTACCTTTACTGTTGAAGCTGGCAAAATGGTCATACTGTTTCCTTTCAAAAGCCTTAAATATCATTCCTCGGACAAAATCAAAATTACTGCGCCTGTATCCACCAAAGATCTGAATTTCTTCTCTTCTACGTAAATATTTATGATGGGTTATTCTATTTGTCTATCCTCTCTTGAAATTTCTTCCTCGAATAGTAGGTCTTCGTCAGTAATCTGGTAAATCTCATTAATCGTGACATTATGATATAACAATTGATCATCATTTAGTTGCGCTTCGTAATTGGAGTTTTTTTGTTCAGGGGCTGCTTCATCAGTTTTCTCCTGTGGACTGGTACTTGGCTTTGGTTCAAATTTGTTCCTACCGTTGTTATTTCTGGAATCACGAGTTGCATTTCCCCGTCTAGCATTTCTAACATACTCCTGACCTTCACGATATCTCTCGTTTTATTGCTGTCTAGAGAATACATCATCGTTATAGTTTTTATAGCGACTATAACCTCTATTGTTCCGATTATTCTGATCATTTCGTTGATTGGAGTTGTAGTTCCAATAATAATTATTATTATAGTTGTTGTTATTGCGGAAGTAACCTGTCCTTCTATTGGTTTCTCCATTTCTACGATCCTGTTGCTGTTAAGGTCTACCTTCTCTGAGCCTGCGGTATCTTGGTTCATACCGTCTTTCCCGAAAATAATTATTTCTATCCGGACCTGGTTTCTTCTGAACTCGGTTCTTTACTTCTTCCGTTTGTTGTGTCTGATCTATGACTATCGTGTTCACCTCTGCTTTCTTGTCTGTTTCTAGAAATCGCATTAGGCATGGAACTTGTGTAGTCAAGTCTACGAAGTAATTCGTCCATCTTAGCGAGATCGTTCACTCCTGACAATATTAGATTACGTCTGATATCGACCGGAAGCTGCCTGGAAAAAGCTTCTATCAATTCCGTTTGAGTTAAAGGCGGTTGGAGATAACGTAGTTTCGCTAACTGTGTTTTAAAGAAGTCGGCATACTTAGTTGGGAGAGTACCTGAGTATTTCTTGGAGTAAACCTCTGCCCTTAAGTCTTGCTGTCTTTCCACGCTCCAGTATCTTTTAATTAGAGATTCGGCAAATTCCTCGAAGTCTCCAAACGTCTATCTAAATGTGCGATACCACTCAAGAGGTGACCCTTCAAGATAATGTTCCACTATACGCATCTCTATGTCTTGAGATATCTGATTCTCCAGGAAGTCATCACGAAGATGTTCAATAAATTCTATAGGTGTGAGACCATATTTGTCATTACATTTTCTAGGTTTCTCCTCAAAATTTCTAATGATCGTGACATTAGACGTTCTGTTCGAAGGGTATACCTGTCTTGGACTTCCCACTACTAAATCATTCTCGCCATTCTCTATATCCTGTTGCATAGACAATCCTATCGGAGTTGCTTTTAATCAAACGTCTCTGATTTCATCTTCGAAACGTGTCAGCTTGATCCATTTCTTTTCCTTCGTTATCAGTCTCAACTTGATTTCCAATGAATTCCTGGATATCTTTCCTAAGTGCATCCTTCAATGAGTTCTTAATAGCTTCTTCCGTTAATCCATCGCCTAAATTAATATCTTGAATACTTCTTTTAATTCCCTCAAGTTCTGTTCACCTCCTTTCCCTATCAGCTATTAAATCATTATCCATTCGATCCACTTTATTTCCTAAAGATTTAGTTTCATCCATATCTCTATCAAGATCTGCTTTAACTTCTGACATATCATCACTTTGAGTTTTCTGCAAAAGGTTCATTCTTTTAATTAAATCCTCCCTTGCATCAGAAACATCCTTATTTAATTTAGCTTCAGTTGAAACTAATTTCATTTCCGAATCTTTCTTGACATATGAAACATGATCGGAACTAAATTTATTCCAATCATATTTCAATGTCTCCAAACTACTTTTAACAATCTTTTCAACATCAACTTCTATGGCATCTTTCAATAGTTTATTGTGATCCTGAACTTGTGTTCTTAAACTATCAACAACGCCTTTAAGTTATGTTAAACTCCAGTTAGTTTGTGTTGTGTTGCCTTCATGCTGTTATTTATTGAGCTGCAATTCTTTTCTGATCTCTGTTTGTAAATTCTCATCACTAATTTCTAATTCTTTAAGTTTGTCATGTAGATTAGACTCTATTGGGCCTAGTCTAGTTTGAACTTGATCTGTATTAGACTCTACACTACCTAATCTGGATTGTAAATCACTAGTGTTATTCTGTATTTTAATAACTCTATCTTTGAGTGATAAAGCCTTGTCTTGAGCATTCTTAGCATCTACCTGTATCTTGTCAACGTTTTCCTGTATCTTTTCTACTGTATTCGTAACTTGTGTAGAACTTTTTTGTAATTTATTGACATTACTGCTAACTGAATTAGTACTACTCAGTAATTCTCTAAGGACTCCTGTACTTGATCTAACTCTGGTTTAATACTGTCTTTAACGCTTTCTTTAACAGTGTCAACAATGTTTTCTACTATAGTGTCCGTAACATTTTCTTTAACTACTTCTGCCTTAACGCTTTCAATTACAGACTCTTTAATAGTTTCCCTACATCTTTCTACTTCTTCTCTAACAGATTGAAATTTCTTTTCATTGTCATATTTAACACTAGTAAAGCATTTCTGGGTGTACGTGCGAACACCTTCAACATCCTTTGACAGATTGCCCATCTTTTCCTGGACATCGGAAAACATTTTATACACTTCCTCTACCTTCATTGCCATTGCAAACAATTATATATATATCAACTGCTACTAGAATATGACATACACTGCAGAACTAGAATACCATAAAGCAACCATTTTCAACTTATTTTGGGAATTTTATCGACTACCATGCTTATAATAATCCCTATAGTAATCTTCTGATGATTTATTTAAATTATGAAACCTTCATTCTAATATCATTAATTAATTTTAATTCGTTACATTAAATTAATGTGACTAAAATGTCACAAACGGATTATCAAACCAACAGATCTAGATTATAAGTCATCTTTCTGTTTCACGACTTATTCCTCCTTCCACAGGATTTATTTCAATCTAATCTTTCACAAAATAAATCAACTGTACCCAATCAAGCCTAATTAAGCTCCATCAAGCCTAATCGTGCTTAATCGTGCCTAACACGTTGCCAACAACACGAAATGTATCGCCACGAACCACAGTTCGAGCCGAAACGTTGGGCAGCCATGAAATGTGTACCCGTTTAAACAATTAAAGCTGCTTGACGAATCCGTAGATCAGCTGTATTGCAGAATCTTGAGGTTCCCGGCTAAATAAACCTGAAAATCCTATCAACAAGAGGTAAATTGGGGATGCACAAGTCCTTCGAATATAGTTTGGTAAATAAAAGTGGGTGGATAAACTGAATAATAGGAGAGTACGAGAAACTTACCATTCTCGGTCAAATGGGCGTAACTAGTAGTTCAACTCAACCTCAAATGCACCAAAACATAACCTCTTTTCGTAATCGAAATAAATCATTCAAGACACATTTATAAAAAACGAATAAATTAAATTTACTTAGAAAAAATTTAAAATATATAAAAAATCTAACAACAAATACTTATATAAATTCCACATGTGATGCGTAAAATGATTGCTAAATTAAAAATAGAAAGAATAATAATCAACGTCCATTCTACGTTAGGAATACACAACTTCTCAAGTATGAACACACATCAGCTGTGTCCACAATAGCACTTAAATCATTGTTAATTAGAAATGATAAATTCTGAAGAGATACTATTGTCGCCTCAATAAGTGCCTTCCTTAAACATTCCCTCTTTTAATAAAGATATGTCTCCAACAATACCGCAAATAATTAAACTTTGATCTGTCACAAGATCACTTCTCAATCTTGTTTAACATCATCGATGTTAACAACGAACAACGTCATGTTCCTCGAACATCTCTCTCTCTCATTTGTATGTGGTTTAAATATTACATATAATTATGATAAAAATATTTAAATGTTAATTAAAATAAAATTAAAATTCCTATAATAATATTCAATATTCTTGGATACAAGATGTTAAAAATGACCTGGAAAAGGCCCGGATAGAAACGTCAGAAATACTAGACAGAAATGTCTACCGTCAGAAGATAAATAAATGGGTGGTACAGCCAGAGAATGAAGCCCCCAGAAGATCGGGGACTAAGTGGTCAGAAGAAAGGAAACAAGCGCACAGTGAAAGAATGAAAGCAATATGGTCTGTTAGAAAGGCGAATCATAAATGTAATGCGTGATCCAATAGGGTCCATACGCACATAATAATAATAATATTCAATATTAATGGGCATTATTATTATTATTATTATTATTAAATAATAATGAGTATTAATATATTTCAGACATTATTTAAATTCATGAATTATTTATTATCAAAATAGTTATTAATTATTAAAAAATTTTAACGCAAATATTATTTCAAAAAATAATTAATAAAATTATTATTATTCATTATAGTCAGCTGTTTATTTGGTTAACCCCGTTAAGTTTTTTATTTATGTTAAGTTTCATATTTAAATATTATTTACATATTATTTACAACGTTTATAGCAATTATCAGTCCTATTGTTTCCTCAGTTTCACTTCCTTACAAAACTTACTCTCATTAAAAAGCGTCAATTTATATCATGTTATCACATAACCCTTATAATAATGTATTTATTATTTATCAAGTCAAAATATGGCGTATATGGCCGAACGATTAAATTTAGCTTCTGTCATAATCTTGTATAATATAATAATCATTAACAAGATTATTACCTTCAATCTTTTCCTAAGCATTTTCCGTCAATTAACTTTCAATTCAACTGTAAGTCGATTTACATAAATGTACACCAATGATCTCTCTTAGATCCATACCGTATTATTAATACATTTCTGTAGTGCGTTCGCAATGCATATACTAGCTTTCTATTAACTTCAATGCCTTAAAAACATTCACTTCGTTGACTTCAAACTAATTATTCTTGCAATAATACGTGTAAATAGCGTACATTGTCTTCGAAACTTGCTATTAAACAATCATAGCTTCAATATACCTTTCCTTCCTAAAAGTGGACAACATTCTTCGTTATCATATAATTGAACTTCATTACATGACTTGCTTTCTTTAAATTACAACTTATTCGATGTTTACAGTGTATTCACCTCATTTGTTGTTAAAATATTTCGTAATAAACGACTTCCTTAAACAGTGATGATGTCTTGGTTTACTAAGACTCGTTACTTTAATTTACAATAATAGTTGTTAATATTTAATAAGAATAAACATATATCACTCCACTTTGATCGTTATTTAATTGTTGCTAATGTTGCAATCTTAAGTCAACAAAAATATTATAAAATTATAACATGTTGCAAAGGGTTTTATAGAATTCTCAATAATTCTGATATGTCGTGATAATCGATAAAATCCTTTTAAATTCAATAATTTATCCATCGATAAATTATTTAAATAAATTAAGTCAATGTTTGATTGTCTCAAGTACTTTATCATTCATGAACAAAGCTAAATAGTTCAATTGGATAATGTTTATAGTTGCCACAAGATTAACTTGGATTAAATATAAATATAACTGTACTCTATTTTATCGTGGTTATCCTTGAAAGATCGTCGGTCATTAATATGAAACGTCAGGTAAATGTTTCATTCATGATGAAAATATCTTCCCCTGATCTAAATTCTTCTTGCGATAAAATTCCCAAAATTATTGATGATGATGATTGAGCCTTCAGTCTTTTGACTGGTTTGATGCAGCGCTCCATGCCTCCCTGTCCTGAGCTAATCGCTTCATCTCTACATAGCTACCTCATCCTACATCCGAGGCAATCTGTTCAACATATTCTAACCTTGGTCTACCCCTACAGTTCTTGCCCTCGACCCTTCCTTCCATAACTAAGCTTGTTATTCCTGGGTGTCTTAGTATGTGTCCTACTAACCTATCTCTTCTCTTCATTAGCAGTCGCCAGAAACATCTCTCCTCTCCCACTCGTCTTAATACCTCTTCGTTTGTAACCCTATCTCCCATCTGATCTTCATCATTCTCCTGTAACACCACATTTCAAACGCTTCAATTCTCCTCTTTTCTGCTGCACCAATAGTCCTAGTTTCACTTCCATATAGCGCCACGCTCCAGACAAAGGCTTTCAAAAATGACTTCCTAATACCTAAATCTATATTCGATGTCAACAGATTCCTTTTTTGTAGAAATGCTTTCCTTGCCTGAGCCAACCTAATTTTTATATCCTCTATGCTTCGTCCATCACTGGTTATTCTGCTTCCTAAGTAACAGAAGTCTCCTACTTCCTTCAGCTTTTCACCTGCCAATTTGATCTCCATAGAGGTTTCTGATTTATTTCGGCTGCATTCCAGTATTTTTGTTTTACATTTATTAATTTTCATCATGAATTCTTTCCGTAAGACGGAGTCCATACCATTCAAAAACTCATTCAAATCCTCAGGCTTGTCGGCCAAGATGACGATGTCATCAGCAAATCTCAGAGTTGAAATTATTTCTCCTTGAATCTTCACTCCCACATTAAATTTTTCTCCAATTTCCTTCATTGCTTGTTCAATGTAAAGATTGAAAAGTATGGGTGATAAGTTGCAGCCTTGCCTTACACCTTTCTGAATACCAGCTTCTCTCTCATGTCCTTCAGCTCGAATGACTGCCGTCTGGTTTCTGTATAGATTGTATACTACCCTCCTATCCCTGTACTTTATTCCAATAGATTTCAAAATGTCAAACAATTTAGTCCAAACAACGTTATCAAGAGCCATTTCTAAGTCTACAAATGCCATGAACGTTCTCTTATCTTTCCTTATTCTACCTTCCAAAATCAGCCTAAGACTTAGTACAGCTTCCCTTGTTCCTACATTTCTCCTGAAACCAAATTGGTCTTCACCCAACTCCGATTCTATCTGACTTTCAATCCTCTTGTAAATTATTCTAGACAGGATCTTTGAAGCATAAGTAACCAAGCTGATTGTACAGTAGTCTTCACATCTGTCAGCTCCCACTTTCTTTGGTATAGGGATGATAACATTCTTCTTGAAATCAGGGGATACCTCACCTGTCTCATAAATCCTACACACCAAGTGAAATAACCTGATCAGACCTTCATCTCCTATGCAGCGTAGCAACTCAATCGGTATATCATCTATGCCTGGTGCTTTGTTCCTGCTTAAGTCTTCCAAAGCTCTATCAAATTCTGATCTCAATATTAAATCTCCTTTTGCATCCTTATCAATTTCCTCCTCCCTTTCCATTACACGATTCTCAATCTCCTTTCCCTTACACAAACACTCTATGTAAGATTTCCATCTCTCAACCTTTTCTTCCCTACCTGTTACAGGCTTTCCATTTGTGTCCTTAATATTACAGCACTTAGTCTTCTTTTCCCCAAATGTATTCTTAATCCTTCGATAAGCTGTGTCTACTTTTCCTAATTTCAGACAATTTTCTATACCTGCACATTTCTCTTTCAACCATTCTTCTTTCGCTTCCTTGCACTTCTTGTTGACCTCATTTCTCAGACGTCTGTATTCTGCTTTCCCCTTTTCATCTCTTAAATTCTTGTATTTCCGCCTTTCATCCATCAATTCTAGTATATCCTGAGTGATCCACGGTTTTCTACCTATTCTTTCTTTCCTACCAATGTTTTCTTCTGCGGATTTTGTTATTTCATTCTTCAAAAGTGCCCATTCGTCTGCAATTGAAGTTTGTTTAGGGTTTTTCATTAGTCCTTCCTTTATACTCTTCTTGAATCTTTCGTTTACATCCTTTACTTTCAGTCTGTCTATTGCCCACCTTTTTGGCTTTTGACTTTTCTTCAGTTTCTTCAACTTTAATCTGCATTTCATTACAACCATAATGTGGTCAGAGTTCATGTCAACACCAGGATATGTTTTACAATCCAAAATCTGGTTTCGAAACCTCTGCTTGACCATAATGAAGTCGATTTGGTAACGCCCTGTATCTCCTGGTCTCATCCATGTGTATATTCTTCTATTGTGGTTATTGAATAAGGTGTTAGCTATGACCAACTCATGCTCGGTGCAGAATTCCATCAGCCTGCTTCCTCGATCATTCCTTTCACCTAATCCGAAATCTCCTACTATCTTCCCTTCGCTCCCTTTTCCTACCACAGCGTTCCAATCTCCCATTACTATAACATTTTTATCACCCTTGATATACCTCAGAATTTCATCTATTTCATGGTAGACCTTTTCAACATCCTCATCATCAGCTTGACTGGTAGGCATATAGACTTGTACCAATGTGGTGCACGTAGGTTTAGTATTTATTTTTGCTACAATAATCCGTTCACTATATTGCTCATAATATTCCGCCCGCTGTCCAAGTTTCCTACCCAATATGAGACCAACCCCTGCTTGGCCATTGTTTGATTTAGTGCTCATTACCCTATAGTCTCCTGACCAAAAGTCCCGTTCTTCCTGCCAGCGCATTTCACTAATCCCAACCAAATCCAACCTCAACCTATCCATTTCCCTTCCTAAGTTTTCTAACCTTCCACTTCCTAGCAGACTTCTAACATTCCACGCTCCGATCCGTAGAATATCAGATTTCCTCTTTGTCACTTCTGTGATGTTAACCCCCTCTCGAGTAGTCCCCACCCGGAGATTCGAACGGGGGGACTAGTTTACCTCCGGATTGAAATTTTACAAGGGAGGAGGCCATCATCACATGTAATTATGCATAGAGAGGTGCATATCCTCGGGAATAGCATTACGGCTGTAGTTTCCCGTTGCTTTCAGCTGTGCTGCAGAACGCAGTGTAGCCATTAGTTGGCTTATATTATCAATATCTTAACCGTCTATAAGACTAGTAAAGAATTGATTTATTCTGAAAGGCTGCTACTCCCTTTTAGAATAAGTAAAGAGCAATTCTACTAACAAAGATACTAACCTTCTACCACCAATTAAATACCAAAATTCTACTAACGAAAACAATACTAAAGTTATTAACAAGTCGAAATAATTCAAAAAATAATAATTAAAATCTTAAATTACAAAATACTGAAAATCGTCGTTCGAAATGGAAAATATCCTACTCTAGGATTTAAAATCCATTAAAGAGATTGTAATTAAATACATTAATCCATAATAAAAATATTCCAAAATTTCCACAAAAATAATCCACCGAAATATCAATTACTGAAAATGTTGAAATGGTGCCATTGATCTACGATAATCTAACTACAGCAAACTACAGAACCAAAATTACGAACGAAGATCACTCTCTAGCTGTTGTTGAAATCTTGTAGAATACGTATGGTGGAAATTACTGTCGACACCAGTAATTCCACAAGCAGAATACCTCTTCTTCTTCCTCCGGAAAACTGCATCGCTGTAATTCGAAACTGGGCCTCCAGCCTCAAACTGCCTCGCCTGGTCAAGAACTAACACGCAATCGATCGCCTCTACACTGTCGAACGAAAGTTCCCACTTCGAAATAAGATCTTCAAATCCGCTCCGCACTGGGTGAATAGTTCTCATGAAGCAACAGTCTAGTTCCGAATCGTAAATGTGGATAATAGCCTAGCCGTAATTATCCTTCGTAGTGATGGTTAAATTACACATTCGATTGCTCGATAATCTAGCCTATCGATGCGCATACTGGTTTAAGCTGCCATAAGAATCACTTCAAATACATAGTCATATCTTCTTTTTAACTTCAAAGTATAAATCATCTTGACAAAGAACTTGTAACAAGAATGATAACTGTACATAGATTGCCTTCAATATTGTTCGAGTGCACACGCTCCGTCTCGCTTGTAGCCTTGGCTGCTAACGCGTACTGGACTAGCTTGCTACACGCTTCGCTAAAGTGCCTGTTCTGTTTAAAAGGAACGTTTTCTCTCGACGTTGCTTCCACTTCGAAAACGACTAGAAATATTCACAATTCTGCCGCAATACTTATATAGAATGCGTAGATAATGTTTCCCCTTAATCTTGTTCAACTATAGTAGCGTTATCTTGAACGTAGACTGAAATATGAACAAGTTTGTATTCTCGTTCTATCAAAGGACATTTCTCTAAGTGCTTGGCCCATACTCCACGCCCGGCCGCGGTCAAGGGTTTCTCTAACGTACCCGCTATTAATCACGCACTACTTTCCTTGACCAACCTGCCGCAGGTCCGCACTCAACCACTGCTCGTATTCCCGCTGCGACACCACGCAAATCAGAACTCTCATTTCACGCAGTAATCCACGAGATTGCATCATATCTTATATCTTTCACCAAAGTCTTCCGAGTATGACTAACATGGATTTCATAAATTTGGACACATTTCCATAGTTTTAATTATGCGGGTACCCTCTTCCAAAATAGCAGTATTAATCTCCAATCAAGCTTCTCATTAGGCGCGATCAGTTTCTCCTTCTCTCGTGCCTTCAGTAATTCAATTAGCCAATCAGCGCATTTCTTCTTCATAGCTCCATGTTGCTATGAGCGGACTAGCAAAAATACGACACGGGACTGTCTAATAATGGCTTCGGTCGCCATTTTGCTGTCGTCTTTTGCAATCTGAAGCTTCCCTTTGTACAATAAAATTTATAATTTCATAATCCTTCAAAAATACTGCAATCTTCTCCAAATTTCATCAAAACATCCGAAATAAAATTCTCTCCATCCTGAGCAAGTTAAAATTTGAGTTCATTACCAAACCAAATAATCGCTCTAACAGCACACCTGAAACTCACTGACAGAATGTTACATCATTGGGCGCGCTGGGGATACCAGTCCCATACTGCAGCTGATAAATGTTACATCATTGGTCGCGCTAGGGCTACCAGTCCCATATGATACAGCAGCTGATAAATGTTACACGGGTGGAATTATTTTTAGCCTATTTTCATTTATGAATAAATAATATGATGATAATTGTTGTTTTAAGGGGCCTAACATCGAGGTTATCGGCCCCTTATGAATAAATAGGCTTATGAGATCACCCTTTGCCCGTTTATGTGTGTGCGGGTTCCCTTATAAAATCTAAATGGCATTCTATATCTCTGAAGCTATTGATGATATCACCCTGAATTCTTTTACGGTGATAAAGGTGACTACGTAAGGTTCACCAATGTCACTTTCTAAAACCCGTTAAGTTAACTTGGTACAGCAAATGTTTATACACATTGTAATGCACTGACATCCAAGTTAGTTTAATTGTTTACATAACCTCAAGATGGCGGCTGTGCAAAATATTAAAATATTTTTTTATTTCTTGTGTCCGAATCATGCGATCGAAGTTTGAATAATATACCTACACAACAATCTTCATGCAATAGTACATAACTTTAAGACCTATATCTATATACAAATCCAACAAGGCAATCATACAAAATATTAAGACGGTTCTCATTATCTACGATTCTATTACAGCAATCAAACTGAAATTTGGTATGTTGATAGAGGCAATTAACATAAGTAGGATATATGAAAATAGGCTATATAGTTCTTCACAAACTACTTGTTCGACTCGTAATTTAACAACTCCAGGGAAATGCTTACTTAAGTATGCTGTATGAAGTCCTAAGACCTTGAACTGTTGGCTTGATATTAAAACTCAAACGAACCATGGGGCTGTCAGACCTATGCACTACTAACGGAGGCCTAAGTAATGAGGACAATTTGAAAAATAGATGGCACGACCCCTGGAAGTAAAGAGGGTCTAGTAAGGCTGTGAGGTTCTGCTTTGTTTCTTCTGGCATCCACAGATGTTACTACAATTTCATGGGGGTGATATGTTGTTCACATACCTGTTGAGAATTAATTAAATACCGTTATTAATACATGTTCAGGAGCAATGTGACCTGAAGCACCGCCCATACCTCAGCAGCTCCCATATAATCACAGCCGTGAATGAAACTGAGAAAAAGACACATTTTACTCTAGCCTGTGTCAACAGAAAAATATACTGCATTCATCAATTCTATACAAGATTTATGAACTTTAAACAATGGACCTGTGTGTCGCAGACAGGGCAATCAATACCTTATATAAATAAAGTAAGCAGGGCTACCATAAGCCTAAAGTAGGCCCTAGGCACTAATCATAGGCGTATGTTCTGTAAACTACAATAATATGCACAATGCCAGAGCTGCACTGGTACAGTGGTTTTACTCCAATGTGAATAAGAAAAATACCAATATGAATACGATACATCTCATTAACAGTGTAGGAGACGAGGACTTTCCACTAGCATAATATACAGTATAATAATATAAATGATTTGCATACCTTTCCAAGCTGGAATTGAAAGGGATGGCGGGTGGGTTATAGACAGCGGAGGAGTGAACTACATCATTTCCAGACCAATTTTAATAATTACAAAAGGTATTTATAGCTAAGAAATTCGTTTCGTAGGTTCTTGTCTCCATCACTCTTGCTGACTTAGCCTAATTTGATACGCTTGGTCTACGGTACTTTCAGGAGGGAAACACACAAAGTTTATATCGCAAAACTACTGCTTACTAGAATGGAAATAATACAAAACAAGGTAATTCCAAACAGGCAATCACTTATATTATACTACTTAATTGCATTTGAAATGTTTCCACAGGACGATCAGAGGTTATGTGCCCCATGTAATATAAATACTGCGTACCTTACCATTGTCGTTTTAGTGACTGTTAATGTTTCTCTTGGGATGGCTTGTATCCACTTCTTTGTCAAGCTTGCTTCCTTCGGAAAAGAAAACACTTGAACTTTTGGTCCCGTTGGATAATTTCCTCTACACACAGCGCCTATATGGCATTTGCTGATTAATAATAATGCGGCTTCGGTGGCGTAGTTGGTAGCATGCTGTACTGCTGTGCCCAAGATCGCGGTTTGAAACCCGGCCAAAGTCATCGGATTTTTTAGGAGCGGTAAAATCCCACAGTATACCTTCCTTCGGAGGGGAAGTAAAGTCGACGGTCCCATGTAATAAATTTATGTTAAGTAAAAGATCCTTCTAGTAACTAAACTTATGTGAAGTCAAATTTCTAGGTTAAGATTTCGTTGAAATGCTCCTTTAAAGTTCCAACGTTTACCACTAGGTGTCAGTGACGTCTGGTAGAAAAAGTTGGAACTACTTGAAATTGAACGGAACTTGCTCACCGCATGGGGGTCCGCTTGAAGCACCTACAGCCGCTCCCGGCACTAAATGCCATACGCTAAATAAACTAAATAAATCATGCGAAGGAAAGAAAGGAGAGAAGAACACAGCACACAGAAATTGTAAAAGAAGAACGAAGGAAGTCTATAAAGAAAAACGGACGATTGAAAAGAAGATCCATCAGAGAAAAAAGAGAGAGTGGATGAAGTCAAATATCGAAGAAATGGAGCTTCTGAGAAATCAAAATGAGGTGAGGAAATTTTATAGAGAGGTAAATGCTGCACGGAAACCCTTCTGTGGCAAAACTAGCCTGATAAAGGACGAGACAGGAAAACATGTTAGCGAGTGGAAAGAGATATGTGGAAGATGGCGGCCACATTTTGATAGACTTATCAATTTTAGAATGATAAAAAGACACTCAATAGATGCGCAAGGAGAAAATGACCCTGACGAAAATATAGTTCACCAACTCTAGAAGAACAACAAGGCAACAGGAACAGACTATATTCCAGCGGAACTGCTCAAGCAAGGTAGCAATGATTTGGAACGGACTTTCCTAAAAATAGCTACATCAGTATGGGATGAGGAGAAAATGCCTCGGAAATGGGAATAAGGAATTATATGTCCTATATATAAGAAAGGAGATCAGCTTGAGAGTGATAGCCATAGAGGAATTACGTTACTTAATTTGGGATACATAGTATTCTCCAACATTCTATTAGACCATCTTCTCCCAACTGTTCAGCGAGAGACTGGGTCATATCAGTGTGGATTTATCCCAGGAAAGTCCACTAATGATCAGATTTTCACCTTAAGGCAAATTTTAGAGAAGAAATCGAATATGGGATTGGCTCACATTGATTACAAAGGAGCATATGACAGAGAGCAATATTGTACCTTGCTATGATTGAATTGGGAATTCCTGGAAAATTGGTAAGGTTGGTGAGAATGACAATGAGTGGGACATGAAGTACTATAAGAACGGGAGGAATGATGTCTGAGACATTAAATATTCAGAATTGGGTACGGCAGGTTGACGCCCAGGCATGTCTCCTGCTTAATCTTGTCTTGGAGAAGGTGATGAGAGATGAAAAACTCCTGAATTGGGGAACAATTTTCTATAAATCAGTGCAGATACTTGCTTAAGTGGTTGATATAGATATAGTGGCAAAAACTCGAAAGGCAATGGAAGAGACATTCATCGCCCTTGAACAGGTCAGTAGGAAAATTGGACTGAACATCAACAAGCAGAAAGCTAATTACATGGCTACTGGGAAAGCACGTAAGGAGAATGATACGGAACTACATAAAAAGGTAATAAATGGAAATCCAGGGTGACAGAGACGACGAGGTCGACCAATAAACAGATGGATGGATGGAGTTATCGAAGATCTTGGGGAAATGGGCTATAGGAATTGGAAAGGTTGAGAGTTGGAACGAGATAACTGGCGGAAGATTGTTGACGAAGCCAAGATTTACAATGAACTGTAGAGCCACAGAAGGAGAAGAAGAAGAAGAATACGAATATCCAGATATATTAAAATAAACTTGCACAAAACCTTCACAACACACTTTCTACATTGATTTAAGTAATTTTAATGTTTAAGAGCAAAACCTATTGATGGTACACCTTCTACTATCGCCTTGTTATGACTAGGCCTACTGTTGGTCAAGCAAGGAAGCTATTGTCAGGGAGTAAGGAGGCCTTATTTCTAGGTGGCGTTGCGTTAACCCACTTTCTTTTAGATGATAACATCTATTTTTATTTGAATTGTTTTGCAATCTGAAATACCACCTGGACGCCGGAAGCAGCCTTGTTCTTCGAAGAAAGGCTATGGTGTCATGCAGTTTCCAGTCTTCGCAAAGCAGTTTAACAACTTCCGCTGCTTTATAAATATCAATGTAATTGGCTTATTAATAATGGTTGGTTGTTTAATTAGTGGCTTGTCAACCTGACCAATTATCCGATCAGCTGGTTAAATGCTGTGGCCTTGTCCGGGGAACATTATATGAAACGTGTTCAATTTAGAATGTCATTCTATAAAAAATCCATAAATGTACGCACAATATTTATTCGGAGCGCTACACACATCAAAGAACAGTCTAATACTTGCAACATTTTCAGTTAGTTGCAGGGCTACAAGATGCCGTAACTGAGCAGAAGAAACAGCGATAAAGCCTCTTCCAGCTTGATCTTCTGGATTATTCCCATAAATCTCAACAATACATAAAAAATACAACCTCACTTGTCAGGAATTGTATGCCCCTTCTATGAATGATTGTGAAAGAAGCGGAATTAGCTGTGCATCGTATATGTCCAATGTATACATTAAATTATAAAACGTTGATGCACGATGAATGTGCAGTTGTTTACTGGCCATGTATTCAGACTTTTTTACTGGATCAGTTGTAGTACTAATGACTTTTTTCATTTTACAGCTGTAACTACTAACATCCAAAGATGAGGAGCGAAATCCAATATTGAAGTATCAGAAATGTTTTCGAGACATAGACATTTTGTTGACAATTTCTACTCAAGTATCATTGTACATTTTCCACACCTTTGTTTTATTTTAATTAGCATCGAGTTCAACAAGCTTTGATTTTTGTCTACAATAATGTGCTTTCTAACATCACTCAGTCTACCGATCTCTCACATTGCAGATATCCTCTCCAATCAATGATAAGGACCAGAGATTAAAACATTACGTTGGACAGATATTATAGACCAGTGCTGATTAGAAGATTTGTTTATCTGGAAATGATTAAATTAATTTATATTCAAAGAATCGTTGGTCTACTGAATTGTACAAATGTTTGCAAGGAATGTCTCCTTATTGAATTTTCATGTCAATTCATTAAATTCATCCGTTATCATTATCTACCTCCCCCTTTATAACTTATCTAGTAACTCAATTGTTAATTTTACTGCCAACAAATGTAATTATTTTCTTCTTCAACCGTAAAGAAAACAAATGTCGTTATTCAGTCATCTTAGATAATCGAGTCCAACTCTTGTTAAAGGTGCCACCTTAAATATTCAATCAACGTTATCCTCAGGCTCAAATGGTGGGAATTCTCTCGCAGAAAACGCCGTTGCATGCCTTCTTGTCCCTCCGCCACACCTATGCTGTTATTTTCCGCAGTGTGTGTGATTGGCCGACGGGTTAGTGGCATTATTTGGTAGTTATTCTCACAATGCACGACATGCAGGAGGTAAAAAATTTATCTTCGTTTTAAACAAATTAAATTGTCTTGTTCCCTCCGGAATTTTAGCCATCATCTCTAATTCTCCCTTAGTCACATTTCTCAAAATCAAAAACCCTCAAGTTTTTTATAAAGCCAGCGCCAATTACTGCCACCAAGAGCAATATTTGTAGTAAGTATAGGTCTCAGCTTTTTACTGTAGTATTGAAATTGCAGCTAATTGCATCACACTGCTCACTGATGTGCTTCCTCTACAAGTTAAATGTGCTGTAATGTGGTAGTTAGCTACTCTTCAATTTCTGAATGAGTCATATCCTTGATGCTTGAAAAAATTCTGAGATAGATGCGACATATTATATAAAGAAATAGTCAGTGAATATCAACACTGCGCCCTTCACGAAACATGCTATCATAAGCACTACATTATTTCAGAGCACAAAAAATATGCGTACGTGCAAACCCAAAATATATAACGTGGATGTGTAAAATCTCTTAGCCTAGAACATTCCCAAATCATATCATATGGATGTACACAAAAACTGTCTACAAATTACCTCGACAGAACGTATCATTTGAACGTGCACAAAACCCCTCTCACAATAACAATTCCGGAACATTTCCGTTAGTTGATTACAACGCCATCTCCCTAAAATGTTCACAGAACATAACTTATGGAAGTGAACAGAACGCCTCACTAACACAATTCAAAGAATAAATATTGATTGGAGTACTTACCCCTGTAACTATAACATTTACGGAGATTAACATATGGAATTATACAAATCCTCTTTCCCTGTAAAATATCAAGAATATTTCATTCAAGTGTGTGCAATATCCTCTCTCTGTCTCTTCACTTGAAACCGATGAATGAATAATATGCTCCAAATTTGTGAGGGAGCCTTCCAGTGACTAAGGATGTTCAGGTTGTCTTTAAAACCTTCTCTTTTAATGAAAGATGGGCACTATTTTTGAACAATACATGTATTGTCTCCCATCATTACTGTAGAAATATTAATTAATTTCTTTATTTATATTTTTTCACAACTAAAATCTTCTTCTTTTTCTTCAGCGTTTGTCCCGCCTGGTGGTAGGGTCCGCTACAAGGATTCGATGTCTCCATTTAGTTCTGTCCTGGGCCATGTCAGGGTGGAGATTGACGCACTTCAGATCTTTGTGAAGGGTATCGGCCCATCGATGTTTTGGTCGTCCTTTTGGTCTATTACCGGCGACTTCCAACATGTAACCCGTCTTTGCTATCGTGTCAGCCCCTGTCCTCAGCACAAGTCCAAACCATCTTAAACGACTCTCGCGCATTTTTTCGGGAATGGGTGCAATGCCAAATCTCTGCCTGATGCATTCATTGGGGATGCGATCCAGTTTAGTAACACCAGCTGTCCACTGCAGCATCATGGTCTCCATGACTCGCAGTCGACGCTCCGTCTCAGTCATAGTAGGCCAACATTCGCAACCATACAGTGCGACACGTCGGATGACAGTACGATAGATACAAAGTAAATTTGCTTATTCCTATATTAAAATAATATGACTGATAGCCACTATAGTTTATGAATTTTAAAACTCGCTCCTATGCCGATTCAAATATATTAAATGAATTGATCTACCAGCCAAAATGTATAAAAATAAGAGCCTTCAATTTAACTTACATCATATAGTGAATTCTGCACTACAAGACAGCAAGCGAGTTGTTCTGGCCAACTGGCTAGAATATTTTTGCCCAGCTTACTGATTAAATAATTCACACGAAACACGGCTTTGTCTGCTAACTACTAAGAGAACTCTCCTTTGAATGTAGTAGCTAAATATTAAAGACAAACAGGAGTCTCATCAGACAAATCTTATAAGCAAATTCTGGTCCATCATATATAATTGAAATGTAGCCTCATCCTGGGAAGAATTAATATATAATTCAACATATATGCATTATGTATGAATCAAGCAATGGTTTTACATACCCACTTTGAATTACCATGTGTTTCAGTAATATCCCGCCTTTCTAACAAACCTTTCTCGCCTTATATAAGTGATCTTGCTTGAGTCTGCTATAACAAATTATTTATATTTGAAATGTATTATCCAACAAAATTTGCTCAAATGAACTACTTCATTATAGGTCTGATTTATGCTCCACATGTACAATAGAGATATTGTTTCTATACATTGAGAACACAAGCATGTCACTTTGGTACAATTCATTGATCGAAATCTCTCTTCGTACTTATGACTTTACCAATAACAATTAGCAGGCGATTTTTCAAAGCTCCGTACGCAGTAAATATTGCTACTTACTACATGAATATGGCTTTTTTTTACCAGTATGAGTCACCTGTGTCTTCAAACACCGCTTGTGTGTGCTACTTAAATATGCCTTCGGGTGACTATGAAGTCACATGCGACTCTTAAAAGATATATTTTGTGTAAATGTAGCTGCGCATATACAACTTCAATTTGGCGCAAGACCAATATGAATTACGCCATCAACAAGCACTCATATTGCCATGAAGCACAGTGTCCACCCCTGCTCTACACAACTGAGATCTGTGAATACCATTCTCCTGAAGAAACGCATTGACAATGTGCGGGCGAGCACTGCCGTCATGGAAATTGAAATTTGGGCCGAAATAATCAGCGAAACCTTTCACTCAAAGTGGCCAGATATCCCTGTGACGTCTCACTCTCATACGCCCTGACATGTACACAAGACTGGTTTGGCGACGATAAATGATACCACCACAAAGCATTGCACCACTTCCTCCCTGTTGGTATCAGTCTCGGATGTATTGGTTGTGCATACGTTCACCCACACTCGCTCCGATCGATCTCCATTGACAGAGGCGAGTGAACATACCCAATATACAAGCTTGCAAGAACAACTAATGGACTTCAGCCCACTACGACTCTTGGCCAGCAATATGCAAACCTTACATGTATGTGTGTCAAGATCAATTATCAGCAAGTTTACTGCGCATGAGGGACATATGAGCGATTATTAGCAACGATGGATCAAGGTGTGTGTCTTTAATCTTTCCTTCGTAGAAAAAATTTCCAGCAAGTGTTAAACAAAAAATTCCTTTCCAAAATAGATTCCTGATGTACTACTAAGAAGGTGTCACTTCAAAGAATCAATCCAAAAAAGAAATGCTGTTTATATACTACAGGTGCTGGCCCTGTGGAGTTGGAGTAGGGCGTCTGCCTCACCCGGAAGCCTTTGGTTCGATTCCCAGGACTATGAGGGATTCTAGAAACTGACGTGTGCGCAGGAATGGGGTACACTCAGCCTCGTGAAGACAATTGAGTAGCTGCCTGATTGTGGGGCACCGCCCTGGTCACGAAAACCAAGTTTAACGGCCGAGGGCACCTGATGCATTGCCCACACGTGACCCCTATATCTGCAGCCTAAACGGCCGGGCAGCGGTCACTCAGTAGTCCTAGTTCCTTCATGGGCTGTAGTGTCAAGGGTTATTGATTATCATATACATGAATGTGTATTTAGACTACCATGGATCAAAACGTGTCTTTAGTTGATCTGAGGAAAGGTTGATCCATATGTCCCCTGATATATGGCTAGGAACCACTATGGATCAACATTTGCTTCTTTCAATTGCCCTTCTCAGTTAATTTTGCTAACATGTACCACAGATATGAGATTTAAGACCACAATGGACTATCAAGTGTGAGTGTTATGGTGACGTCTCTTATTATAGCTTGCTCCACAACCACCACAGTAAGGTGGCCTTACATCGCTATGGGTCAACATGTGATGCTTCAAATTTCCGTTATCAAAAAAATAGCTTTGAATGTACCACAGGAATAAGGTTTAAGTCCTTAAAGGTTTAACATGTGTTTCTTTAAAGTGCTTTCTCGGCAAATTTTGCTTCGTATACATTACATGAATGAGATCCACTATGTATCACACTGTGTTTCTTCAAAGCATCCATCCTACTAAAATTTTCCCCACATGTATCACAGGAATGTGGCTTCATACCACTATGGATCAACATATGTCTGTTCAAACTGCCCTTCTCAGTAAAGCTAGCTTCGCATGTACCACAGGAATAAGGTTTAAGACCACTATGGACAAGCTCGTGTTTCTTCAAATTGCTCTTCTCAGTAAATCTTGCTCCGCATGTGTCACAGGAATAAGGCTTTATACCTCTATGGATCATCATGTGTGTCTTCAACAGTTCCTTCCTATTGAATTTCGCTTCGCATATACCACAGGAGTGTGGCTTTAGACCACTATGAATCATCATGTGTTTTATCAAGGAAGCATTCCAAGTAAATTTTTTCCGCAATTACTACAGGAATAAGGCTTCAAAGCACTATGCTTGCTCATGTGTGTGTTCACATCACCTTTCCTAACAAATTTTGCTCCACATGTTGCACAGGAATATGGCTTGAGACCACTATGAACCATCATGTGTGTCTTTAAACTACCTTTCTCAGTAAACGTTGCTCCACATGTTCCACAGGAATAAGGCTTTACACCACTATGGATCATAATGTCTCTTCAGATCATGTTTCTGAGAAAATTTTGCTTGGCATGTACCACAAGAATGTGGCTTGAGACCACTATAGGTCATCATGTGTCTCCTAAAGCTGCTTTTCCGAGTGAAGTTCGCTCCACATAAATCACAGGAATGTGGCTTGTTACCATTTTGATTACGTGAGGCTACGAATCTATCCCCCGTTGAAGTGTTCTCAGGATTGTGGTCGTTTCTGTCAAGAATTTCTAACGTAAAAACGCGTAAAATATAATAACTATTATAATATCAAACATTACATAGCAAGATTCCAGATTAGTATATAGTAATTTAGTATATAGTAATCGTCTGTATTCGTAGACATAGATATAAGAGCCCCGATGTACTGCGCAAAAATTATGTGCTGCTCTATACTTTTAAGTACGAGATTTGAGGGCCAGGAGGGATTCTATCCACGAGGTATTTAAATAGGCAATCTGCAATCCAGGACAAGGGTGTGCTCCCCCGAACCACTAAGGGCGGAGAAAGTCAAGTGAGGGCGCAAGCGAGAGGGCTCTTTCCCCTTATCTATGGAACAAATCTATTCCACCCTAAAATAAAAATTACCACACCTCCTGGGAAATAGGAACATTTTAAAGGCCATGCGCTCTTAAAGCTCTTCCAGAATGGCAGTTTTTACAAACTTTATTGAAGATGCCTCCATATTCCCCCACTTCCCCCTACATCCACCCCTCCACCACCCTCAGAATTTCAAACAGACATTTCCAAATTTAATTACATTTTACACAAACGTCCACCATTGCTTCCACTTACATGCGCTAGGCTTATCTCTGTTGACCTACTTTGGAAGTTTCAGATCTCTTCCAACTTATTTATCTTATTTATTCATTATTTTATATTTATGCATTTATAACTATTTATTGATTATCGATTTAACGATTATTCATGAACTAGACAATGGTTTGAAATACAACTGCACAGCCGTACATGCGAGCCATAACATAAAACAGTTAATCACAGATAACGAGATAGCCAGTTATTGCCCTCGTTTGAGGGATTTTTGGCTTCGTTGGTGTTATCGACTATTTCATCTTGAGAAAAGGTTACGTCTTTAGCAGGGATGGCTCAAACGAAAGGTATAGGCTCCCTCTAACCATAGGACTCGTCAGTTTTAATTTTCATATTATTTAATGATGGACGTTTCCAAGGGTAGGTTAGGTTCCCTCTAACCATAGGACTCGTCAGTTTTAATTTTCATATTATTTAATGATGGACGTTTCCAAGGATAGGTGAGGTTCGGAGCGATTTCCACAAAATCATGTGACATGAAACTTAGCTGGCCACGACAGGATAACACGAACGGTCGATCCAAGATAGCCGAAGAAGGATTATTGTTATTATCTTATATTTATTTAAAGTTAATTAATTTATTATTATTATTATTATTATAACAATTTCCCGATTCAGCCAACTATAGACCACGTTACTTCAACCACTTCCGTCCCTGAGCTTTAGTTCTATCCCAGTATTCCCGCATGGATTTTCTGTGAGCCTCCTCTCATTCTACAGTCCACTCTTTCCCTGCCTTCTGATTTGGCTTTTCTGAGAATCACTGGTGTGTTCCAAGGTTTCCCTGAAGTGAAGCACGTTCCTGATATCTTCAAACGTGATCCCTACATCTAGAAGATCTCTTTCAATCTCGGTGCATCAAATTCCCTTCGTTTTCTTGTTTACAAAGTAGGACAAATTGCGTTTGGTCAGTCACTGAGAGTTCATGCATGCTATGTGGCCATAGAAATTAATCCTCCTTTTCCGTATGATGTCTGTTGTCCTTTCCACACTTAAGTCGAGTTCGTTGTTGTGCCGCCTCCTGATCTCTCCATTATTGCTGATTGGTCCCACTATCTTACTTAGAATTTTTCCTTCTTTAGCCTCTACCTTTTCAATCAAACCTTTCCTGTACAATGCAAGGCATTCTCCTGCGTACAGGATTTCTGGACGAATAACTGATCAATAGTGTCCAAGTTAGGCATTGAGGGACACTTATCGTTTATTATAAACATTCCTAGTTGGAATGCCACTTCCACCTTGTTCATCCTTGATGTGGATGCTCCTTTCTGAGAATTGTTTGGTGTTATCCACTAACCTAAGTACTTAATTTTCTCTGTCCGCTTGATTAATCCCTGCTCTACAATTAGCTCCCTGGAGGCTAGCTTGATGTTAGTTATACATACCGTTTTCGCAAAGAAGTTCTGGAGGCCAGCTTTTGCCGCTTGGGTTTTGAGTTGGTTGATTTGGAAAGGTCCATCAATAAAAGAAATATTGAAGATAGATAGAGGGGATGAAGACGTTTCGTTTAAGCCCTCACGCAACTTTCTCCGATTACGCGTTTGGGTGATATCCACCATTTTCAGAAATTTGTGATCGATGACTTTGTAGTTGTTCAATAATCGATAAATCGATAATCAATAAAAAAAAAGATTAAATAATAATTAAATCTATGCATACGTTGGAAAAGAACAGAAACTGGCCAATGGAGGTCAACGTGGATGAGCATTGAGAAAGTTAGTGGAAGTATGTGGAAGCAATGGTGGACTTTTGTGTTAAATCTAATTAAATTTGGGAAATCTGTTTGGAATTTTAGGGAATCCAAGGGGTGGAGGTGGTGGGGGATGAGTGAAGGGAGCAGAGAAGCAGGTATGCAGGCATCTACCATAAAGTTTGCAAACCCCGCCATCTTAGAGGAGCGGGTGGGGAAATGGACATGGAGCCCTTTCATTCGATCCCTCACACGACTTTCTCACGACCTTGCCCATGAATGTATTGCGGATTACCCCTGGGATAGGCCCTCTATACTTACGAGCACGGTCAACTGATCAACAAGTAACTAGCGATGCTCATGCGACACACATTAATTCGCTATATAATAGCCTAGTAGGAATATATATATGTGTTATCATACTTCACTATTTAAAACCTTATGGATGAATGGAGAGCACTATTTAGAGCAACACTCATTTTGTAGAGATTATTGATTTACCTGGCACTTAGTACATATATTGTGGTCTGTCATAATGTACAGAAGGTGGTAACCCTTTAAGAACCACACTACACAGCGCACACTTATCCAACTCTTGGCATACCACTGCATGCCTCCCCTGTAGCGTCCCACATTTAACTGGCACGATTTATTCTGAACGTTCACTTTTATAACCACAATGGCTTAATCTCCCGAAGTAGTAGTTAAAAATCCTCTACCTGTACTTGCAAACCAATTAGATTACATTATGAACACAGTATAATTTTTGGGCCTCTATTGACAATAATGGTTGTGTTTAAATGAGAGTTAATTGTGCGTCACGTTACGTCATTAATAATTTTCTTACAGAAATGACGTAGCCCCTACAAATAAACTTTGTACATGCGCCATGGAATGAAGCGATTGCTTAACTATTGAGATTTTGATCCGAAGTGGATGCCAATGGTTGATGGCTTGACCTGGTATACACATTTAATGAGGATGGGATCAACTGGAGATGTTTAAATCCCGATGATTGTGTTCCAACGTAATCCAAACTTTAATTTATAGGGTTATGTTTTGAAATTCATCCTCCGCGGTGGTATTGTAATATTAGGTTAACTAAGCACTTACTGAATGAGAACAATGGTAAACAAGTCAGTGAGCCACAGGAGAGTCTGCGAGACAGCCGCGACGCATTCCAACCTCATCTCCTTTATAAAATACACCACTAGGCCGTTGCCATATTGCTAGTAAGTGCGTGTGAGCGAAAGTAATATAGTGTTATTTCATTAAGAGAAATTAAGTGCTTTACCTTAATCAAAAAATAAAACTCAGCATTTGTGGCAAAATTAAGAATCTCTATACTAATATTATATGAGTTTGCCCAGAATAATAATCAATTAATAATGCTTAGTTAATTAGTAGTGTGGAAATGCATGAAATATATTTTGTATCTGAAAGTTTAGCACCCGCATTAAAAAGGAAAAACCTAAACATGTTGTTTGTATGTTTAACACTTACTCATTTAAGGGATTTCCACTTTCATCTGTTTCTTCATTCTGATTTTCATCTTTTACATCCTGGGGATAAGATGGAATAATTGATGTCAGTGTTATTGCCTTATACATTTACACAAATGTCAAACCATGTAATTATGCAGCACTGCTCAGCTGAAGTGAAGATATATTCACTGAATGACTTTCTACTGTCCTTCACATCCTAGTGCTAGAGATAAACATTACACAGATAAGTGGTTATAATCCCCAGTTCTGAAACTTATAATACACTTTTAGAGACCAAGTTAAACTTAGAGCGAATGAAAATACTAAGATCAGTGCCCTAATGGAACTATTAGCTTTAAGGGTTGAGGGCAAATGATCTTTTACTTCTAATTCTTTAGCCGTAAGACCTGAAGAGGGGGACCCACGACAATACCTTAGAACATAACAGGTCCTACGGTCCAAAATGTGCACATGTCATTGAGTAACAAGCTACAAGACTGCCCATACTGGAATAACTTTTGAGAATGAAGGCAGAAATCAAATCCTCATTCAGAATATTGTACACGGCATTTCTTCATTATTCACTGCTATTTAATATATTTATGTTCTATAAGAAGTTAGATTGAGTTAATTAAATGCCTCTATGGGGAGTCTAATGTAGAGCAGCTAGTAACTCTATGAATTATGTGTCTGTTAGTGTACGGGAGCACACAGTTTGCAAAGGAGATTAGAGCAGCTAGTAACTATAAGAATTATGTTTCTGCTAGAGTATGGCAGCACACAGTTGGTAAAGGAGATTAGAGCATGCTAGTAACTCTAAGAATTATATGTCTGCTAGAGTACAGGAGCACACAGTTTGTAAAGGAGATTAGAGAATGCTAGTACCTCTAAGAATTATGTGTCTGCTAGAGTACAGGAGCACACAGTTTGCAAAGGAGATTAGAGCAGCTAGTAACTCTAAGAATCATGTGTCTGCTAGAGTACGGGAACACACAGGTTGCAAAGGAGATTATAACTTGCTAGTAACTCTAAGAATTATGTGTCTGCTAGAGTACGGGAGCACACAGTGTGCAGAGGAGATTAGAGCAGCTAGTAACTCTAAGAATTATGTGTCTGCTAGAGTACGGGAGCACTCAGTTTGCAAAGGAGATTAGAGCATGCTACTAACACTGAGAATTATGTGTCTGCTAAGGTACAGGAGCACTCAGGTTGGAAAGGAGATTAGAGCATGCTACTAACTCTGAGAATTATTTGTCTGCTAGAGTACAGGAGCACACAGTTTGCAAAGGAGATTAGAGCATGCTAGTAACTCAAAGAATTATGTGTCTGCCTGAGTACTAGAGCACACAGTTTGCAAAGGAGGTTAGAGCAGCTAGTAACACTAAGAATTATGTGTCTGCTAGAGTACGGGAGCATACAGTGTGCAAAGGAGATTAGAGCAGCTAGTAACTCTAAGAATTATGTGTCTGCTAGAGTACGGGAGCACACAGTTTGCAAAAGAGATTAGAGCATGCTAGTAACTCTAAGAATTATGTGTCTGCTAGAGTACGGGAGCACACAGTTTGCAAAGGAGATTCCAGCAGCTAGTAACACTCAGAATTATGTATCTGCTAGAGTACGGGAGCACACAGTGTGCAAAGGAGGTTAGAGCAGGTACTAACAGCCATGCGCTTTCAATTGTCATCAACATAATTGTGAGAATACAAGTCTCAATCCCAAAATGATGTTAGGTGATACGGAGATGTCTTGAACATAAGCATGAAGATACTCACCTCATTCAGATCTGAAGCTACTTGAAGTCTCAAGACTAGATTTAATTGAAAGGGGGAGGAATGAAATCTTCTGATGGCATCTACTTAGTTCCAGCATCAAACATAGGAAGAAGCTACTCATTACCAAGCAATAAATTTAAAACATGCCCTAATAATAATAAAAATAAAACAAATTATTTAGCATGATATTTTCTTTATCCTAGAAAGAAGAATGAGTGTTAACAGGAATACATACGTTGCGTTCGTGGATATAGAGAAAGCCTTTGACAAGGTAAATTGGAAGCAGCTCTCTTAAAAACATAGGATTAGATTGCAGGAACAGAAGACTCATTCTGCTTCTGTACAAAAACCAAAGCACAGAGATAAATGTGAATAGAAAAGTTAGGACTGCATCCACTAGGAAGGGAGTGAGGCGAGGTTGTGCACTATCTCCATATTTGTTCAACGTTGTTATTGAGGAGGCCATATCCAAATACAAACATCAAACCGAGGGCATCAAAGTGAACGGCCAGGAAATCCATTGTATAAGATTTGCAGATAACATCGCATTAACCACAGACACTGAGAAGGAACTAAGCAAAGTGCTGCGAGTCTTGTCATCAACGCTAAAGGAAGTAAATTTGAAACTGAATACCTCCAAAACCGAAGTGTTTGTTGTCAAAATATCCAATGAAAATATCCAAACAGACATAAAGATCAATAGTGAAACAATTCAACAAGGCAGTCAGTTTTGCTACTTCGGAAGCATTGTCATTGACGATAAAAGGTGCACCACGGAAATCAAAAGGAGAATTTCCCTCGCTAAACAGGCCTTCAACAATAAGAGACAGCTTCTGACAAGCAGGCACATTAGCATTAACACTAGAGAATCGTTTATCAGTACATTTGTATACGGATGCGAAACTTGGGTTCTAAGGAAACAGGACGCACAGTACAACGCCTGGAAGCAGCAATGTGGATGTGGAGAAGGATGATGAAAATAAGCTGGACGGAGAAAAAGACTAACGAATGGGTCCTCAAGAAAGTAGACGAATCAAGAAAATTGATCACTACTATAGAAAAGAGGAAAGTAAAATTCGTTGCCTACACCTTACGTTATAACGAGTTCCTGACCACCATACTGGAAGGAAATGTTATGGGGAATAAAGGAAGAGGAAGACCGTGGAAGGCTCATCTGGATTCTGTGATGCATGGACTTCAATTTAAACAGTATGCTGACTTAAAACGCTCAGCAGGTGGGAGACAAATGTGGTCGCAGTGACAAGGCGTAGCCTTTAAATGATGATGTTCCTGGACTTTTACTGATTACTTATTTACAACTGCACTTTATGCCCTAAGGCTAAATGAATGCTTAACCATGGTGAGAATTCACTTGGTTTAAAGTACACTCCACACATCACTTGTTATTTTCTAACATGTGTTATTGTTGCAGGTAGCTTGGGGAAAATGAGAAATGAAAAAATAATTAAAATATCAAATATTGAGCAGCAGAAACTGAAGAAAATAAAAAAAGTCCTCTCGGCACGCCGGAAGGCGGAGGTAGATTTCACCGGACAATCTTGGGGATAGGCGAAAAAAGGCAGAATATGCAGGTTTTCGTAGAAGGATCAGACCTCATTTATTGCGTGAAAGTATTTTTTAATTGGAGATTAATTAACTTTGTTTTTCGTCATTTTATGCATATTTTAAACATTTTATTGTCTTATGATGACAGTAACCTTCTTGTCATTTGGAGTACATTTTTATACTTGTGGTCACACTGTCCTTATGCAAGGATTCGACACTGATGTATAACTATGTAACGGTTTGTTACTTCTTCACGCAAAATTATATCTCCCGCAAAGATTTTGGTTGGTTCCTCAGTTTAGGGGCTGCGACAACGCGGTCATGTAACCCTGTGTACTTTGGGTGAGTGTAGAATCTGTCTGATAAACGGTGTGAATTGTGATGGCTGTATTAGTCTGTAATTCAGGTAAGGAATGCAGACGCTCAATTTCAAGCAGTAGTTCCTTATGTTGCTACCAGATACTACCGTCAACGACACCTAGCTGTGAACTTGGCTACTAGATGCCACTGCAATCAGCAACTGGCAACGAACGTTGGATCCTCCCCTCCAAAGGAAAGCATACTGAGGGATTTTTAGCGCTCTTAGAAAATCCGACGACTTTGGCCGGCTTTGAACCCGCGACCTTGGGCATGCTACCAGTTACGTCACCGAAGCCGCTTCACACTTAGTCAGATGGAAATCTGAATCTGATCTCGCGCAAGTGCGTTGTCATGGCAACGTCTGATGGCTCATCCCTCATCAATTTAGTAGTGTTGCCATGGCAACCACTGATAGCTCTTGGCATTTTCTTATAATTCCGAAATCATTTTTCTCATCCCTTGGCGTAATGGTGGGTCATATCAAAAATTATTTCAGACAAAAGTTTTTGGTAATTATTAGGGGAATATTGTCCATTTCGTACGGTTTTGATATTGTGCCTATTAAGAGAGATATGGTTAATGCTTCCCGAAAACCCCAATTTTCCCACCCCTTTGGTCAATGGTTGGTGCTATAAAAAAATCTCTTCAAACATAATTTTTTTAGCTTTTTCCGGCACATAGTATGAACTTTGAACGGATTCGATATTTCACATATTAAGAGAGTTATAGCAATATTTCATTTTTTCGAAAAAAGTCCCCCATTTTCATCCTCTTCGACCGATTTAGCCCAGTAACGAACTCGACCGAGATTTTATGGGTATACATATTCGATAAAAATTTCACAGTGATTGGTGCAAAATTGCGGCAGTTATCGTGTCCAGAAGAAACTGATATACATATATATATATAAACATACATAAACATACATAAATTATATATAAACTTTTGAACTGACGGTGGTTTTGGGGTCTGGGGGATGTGAAACGCGAAGATATGTCGAAATTTTCCGGAAATCGAAACATGGTACCCATTGCAATAGTTAGCTTTCTAATGAACTCGACCTAAAATACTACCATCAACGACACCTACCTGTGAACTTGGCTACTAGATGCCACCGGAACCATCAACTCGCAACGAGCGTTGGAACTTCTCCTCCGAAGGAAAGCAAACTCAGGGTTTTTTAGCGCTCTTAGTAAATCCGACGACTTCAGCCGGGTTTGAACCCGCGATCTTGGGCATAGAAGTTCAGCATGCTACCAGTTCCGATACCGAAGTCGCTTCCCACAGACAGATGGAAAACTGAATGTTATCTCGTGCAGTGTCGTTGTCATAATAACTGCTGATGGCTCATCCCTTATCAATTAAAAGTGAAGTTGTCATGGCAACCCCTCTTGGCACTTGGCATTTTCTTATAATTTAAATCATTTTGCTCACCCCGTGGCGTAATGGTGGGTCATATGGAAAATTCTTTCAGACAAAAGTTTTAGGTAATTATTGGAGGAATATTGTCCATTTTGTACGGTTTTGATATTGTGCCTATTAACAGAGATATGATTAATGTTTCCCGAAAAAACCACTTTTTCCCACCCTTTTGGTCAATGGTTGGTGCTATCAAAAAACTTATTTGACATAAATTTTTTGGCACTTATCCGACACATATTATGAACTTTGAATGGATTCGATATTTCACGTATTAAGAGAGTTATAGCGAAATTTCACTTTTTCCAAAAAAGCCTCCCATTTTCACCCCCTTCGACCGATTTTGCCCATTAACGAACTCGACCGAGATTTTAAGGGTATACATATTATGTAATAAATTCAAAGTGATTGGTGTAAAATTACGACAGTTATCGTGTCCACAAGAAACTGATATATATACATACATAAATTATATATAAACTTTTGAACTGACGGTGGTTTTGGGGTCTGGGGGATGTGAAACGCGAAGATATGTCGAAATTTTCCGGAAGTCGAAACATGGGACCCATTGCAATAGTTAGCTTTCTAATGAAATCTACCTAATATGCTTATGGATGACACGATACATTTCCCAGCATTTTCTGAATCACAGAGAACACTGAGACCTAAAGTTGGAAATGGAGTGGGGGTGGTTGGATGAACTGTGTCCAATGACACTACTGGTATTTGGAAATAAAACACACGAGCACAGTAATGGCTGGGGAGTGGAGGTGAATGGAAGCAAAATAGGATAGATGGAAATGCTAAAAAACAAGTTCTCAATAAAGATACATTTTTGTATTCAGCTTGACTATTGCTTTGCATTAAGTATAAGACATTGAAATGTGCATTTATCTAAAATTACACAAGGGACTATTTAGAAGTAGCTATGGGCTTAAAATTGTGGTGCATGTTCACCGCCATATGGCCTAAATAATGTGAAGTGTGTGTCAAATGGCCCATAGTAGTTCTTCTACAGGATATCTTATAGGCTACCCTATTAGGTAACAGTGGCCTACCACTTCTGAAAACACAAAAATAACGTAGATAAAATAGAGCCATTTAATACTACCATTACCGTACCATGTGTATTTGGTATCGGTATAATCACTGGTGGTATGATGATAGAAGCACCTCTAAATGGGATGCACCAATAAATTGCTATAACATGTGAACACGCATTATGTCCGTATAGCCTCTGGGCCTAATAACACTCGACTTGTTCTGGCGCAGAACAACAGGGTGTACATGTGACCTAATTGTTATAAAATGTTACAAACCGGTCATGTTTTTGATATTTATCTAAAACGGAACAAAAATATTGTTGGGTTCACGTGTCTGAGTAAGACACGATTTTCAGGACAACGGCATTCTTCCTTCTCAATAAAATCCAAAATCTCTATGATAGGCCCACACAAATTAAGCCTACTCTAGAAAAAATATTATCTTTGTACAAGTATAACCTACTAATGTACAAGCTTTATATCATATTTCTCTAATAAATACAGCCTAGAACTGGAATCCGTGGGCTAAAATGTTTCACGGACAGCAGCTGTTGCAAATGGTGTTGTCTTCACCTTCAATAGGTTCCAAGGTGCCAGCACAGTGAACCCGCAATATGAATACAATAACATCAGCAACTGTTCACTACTTAAATAAGATATATTTATATAAGAGGAAATATAGAACCTATGATCACCTGTATATCAAGTTCTGATTTCACTGCCCAGCTTTTATCTTCGTATTTATCACCAGATTCATCCTTCAGATTATAAGAGGGTAACAGGTCAATTGATTCCTAGAAAGTATTATACAAGTATGAGACAACGTAAAACATGCAGACAGAATAATTGTACTAAGTTATGTGTAAAAATAAAATATTAACATCCTATTTGCCTACAATTTGGTAGCAAGTATTAAGTCACTAAACCTTGCTTGTCATGAACATCACTAAGATTGCTTTGTTACACGATATACATAATAAATACAACTTACAATATTAGGCAATTCATCAGTTAGAGACGGCCATTCTGGCTCACTCTTAATGAGTGGTTGTTGTTGTTGCTCCATAATGTCCAGCAAACTAGAACACACAAACTGCGCTTAAGGATTAAAAGAAGCCATACTTATACCAGTACGCCAAATCATTATCATTATCAAATGAGGTAATTTCAGAACTCCGTGTGCACAGTGAGAGGAAGAGGTTAACGGTAAAACTCATTCGACCAAGGCGCTCGACCTAATACGATATCAGTTAGGGTGTAATGTCGAGTAAAAATATAGAATGAGGAATTACAGACTGTGTCAGCCACTGAAATGAAGCGTCCATTATTGGTTTCGCACAAACCTGAGCACAATGTGATGGGGCAGGCTTAAAGCTTTACAAACCTGTCAACGTCGCACCACGAGCAGGCCTACTAAGAAATGGGCAGGCAGTAACTGGATACAATGAGTTTCAGAAAATAAAAGGCAATACTTCCGCCTCGTGTTACAAGAATCCCACTTCAATACCAAATACAACATATCTCCCTAATTGAAGCAACATTCAACGGGTGGAAATGGAAGATATATTTATCCTTACTAACTTATAAATACTATCAGGGGGTAACTTGTATAATTCTCTTCATAAAGAAATTCCTACTTACACATTTAAAGCTGTGTATCCTGGACATTCAAATTTCGAAAATTAATTTAGCCAACACAAAGCTCGAACATGTCCAAGCAGAACTCAGGTTGAAAGAAGCATTTTCATTATGAAAGTCAGTTATATCTATAAAGGGAACTTCAAATATCCCTACATGGAACTCAAGAATTCTCAGATCTTAATATTTTGCCGCGAGATACCAACTGGGAAGACACAATTTGACGATATTGCTAGCAACCTCGCCCCGCTGTTGATTAATAGACTGGGCACGGAGTAAGGGAAACTGTAAGACTAGGGATGTATTCTTAACTAAAATCAGATTATTGATATTATATATTCTTATGTCCTGGTGACAAACTACATAACTTAATGGAATAAATAGATATTCCATCAGTAGCCTAAAGTAAGCCTTCATTTATCACAATCATAAAACTATCCAACACACACTTTCCACTTTGCCACTGTCTGACGATATTGGTTATCGTGTTGGCAGCTTGGACAAGCTGTTTCACTCACAAGGGAAGTCTTCGCGCTACTACACTCCGATCGGGATGAAACTCAGGAGACGAATAACTGAGGAAATGTACCAAACAGGACAGGAAACCACATCGGCTCAAATTAATATTCAATACCATTTTTATTGCATGAAACGTCCGCACATCGGGCGCGCGCTAGTAAGAGCGCGGTACAAGGAACGAAGCAGACACCGTAGATAGATAGATTTTTATTAATTCCATTTGATCAAATACATGCATTCAATACATTTTTGATATAGGACACGTCAGAATTTACATGCATAAAATAAAAGAACTAACAGGTATATATTACTAAGATTATAACTATTTATAACTTATTATAATAGCAAATCTTAATAGATACAATCTTATTGCACAACTATTTACACCTCACTCTATTATCATAATATGAAAACTTAATTCTATAAATACAACAACATACAGCTAGGTATTAAAATTAAATTAAAAAAGTAAAATATAGTTATAGATTCCATCACTCCTATACGCTAAAATATTCAACTACTGAATAAAAACAATGGCACTGCAGATAAGCTTTCAACATTCTATCAAAGGTTTTTATTTTTGGGGCCAGTTTTATATACTGGGGTAGTTTATTGTATAATTTAACTCCAGTGTGAAAAGTTCCTTTTTGATATATGCTTGTGTGTGTGTGTGAAATATGAATGTTTTGATTTTGTCTTGTGTTATGCCTATGAACATCATTGTTTGTTTTAAGAAAAACATCTTTATTCATTAAATTCTTTTTAAAAAACATAATACTTTCAAAGATATATATGCAGGGCAGTGGGAGAATGTTTAAATCTTTAAACAGAGGTCTACATGATTCTCTCGAGTTTACATTTGCCATAATTCTAATCGCTCTCTTTTGTATCCTAAACGTGCTTAGTACATCTGGCGACATACCCCAAAATATGATCCCATATCTTAAGTATGAATGGAAATAAGCAAAATAAGTATTTCTTAATGTGTGCATGCTAGTGCAGGTTTTCAAAATACGTAACGCAAAGCACATCGAGTTCAGTTTAGTATTCAGATATTGTATATGTTTATTCCATTTCAAGTCTTGTTGTATCCATAGTCCTAAAAACTTTGTTTCTGATTTATTTTCTATTTGATGACCATTTAATGTTATATTGGGCATCGCAGGATTCCTATTCTGTATAGTGTGGAAATTTAGACATACTGTCTTTTTATAGTTTATTATGAGGCGATTATCTTGTGACCATTTGGTTAACTCTCCTGTAACGGAGTCAGCAGACTGCTGTATGACCTGTTTAGTTTCACCTTTTATTACGAGTGTTGTATCGTCCGCAAACAAAATTTCCTTATGTGAATGAACGTTCTGTGTTATATCATTGATATATAGAAGAAAGAGTAGTGGGCCCAAAACCGATCCCTGGGGTACTCCAAATTCAATAATTCCCTCATTGGACAATGTTTCATTAAGTAATTTGGTTCCATCATCCTTGTGTCTCAAGCTTACTATTTGTTTACGCCTTGTTAAGTAAGACTCTATCCATTTATTAGCTAGACCTCTAACACCATATTGATTTAGTTTGGTAAGGAGGATTTTATGGTCAACTACATCAAATGCTTTCGATAAATCCAAGAATAGGCCAGTTACATGTTCCTTATTGTCAATTAATTTCAGTATACTATTACTACATTCGTAAATTGCTGTCTGTGTAGATTTTTCCGTTCTAAATCCATGTTGTGAGTTTGATAATATTTAATTTTTTTCTATGAAACTTATCAGTCTCTTATACATAATTTTTTCCACAATTTTTGCAATACCAGTTGGTAAGGTAATAGGACGATAGTTATCTAATTCATCTTTTGAACCGTTTTTGTGCACTGGAATTACTTTTGATAACTTCAAAATATCCGGGTAAGTTCCTGAGAGAATTGAACTGTTTATTAAGTGCGTAAGTGGATTTATTATATTTTCGGCACATTTCTTTAAAATTGCATCAGGGATGCCATCAATGCCAGCACAGAATTTATTTTTTAGCTCTTTTATAACTATTCTTACCTCTTCACTTGTGACATGATTTATAAATAAAGAATCACTGCATATATTTATTTTATTATTAGAATTTAGTGTATTTACCTGTGATTTATTTAATAATTTTTGCGGAATTTCCAGAAAATAGTCATTAAAAGTGTTTGCTATTTCCTCTGGATTATTAATCACTTTATTATTTCTGGTCAGTGTAATGTTCCTTTGTATTTTAGCATATTTTCCAGTTTCTTTCTTTATTACGGACCACATAGCCCTGTTTTTATTAGATGATTGGGAAATAAAATTATCATTATGCATTTTCTTTGCTAGTCTTATTACCTTATTTAATATGCTAGTGTATTTTTTGTAGTATAAATTGAATTCAGGTGTTGTGTGGTATTGTTTATATAATTTGTGTAGAAATTTCTTTCTTTGACATGAATTTATAATCCCTGTTGTTATCCAATTGCTAGTTTTGTTATTTTGAACAGTTCTTCGTTTAAAGGGGAATGCTATTTCTAGTGTTTTAGGGTACTGTTAAATGCATTAAATTTATCATTTACATTTTCTAGTTCATAAATTTCTGACCATGTTTCCTTATTTAATAAGTCATTGAAATATGTAACATTTGCTTCAGTGAATGACCTGCACTTTGATTTTACTCCATTATCATTATTATTGATTACTTCGGATACTTCAAAACTCAGTATTTGTCCATGGTGGTCACTAAAACCCGGACAATAGACTTCTATTGAATGGTGATATTTATCTGTATTTATAAAAATTTGATCAGGAGTGGTTTTACTAAATTTTGTTATTCTTGTTGGTGTATTTACTGTAGGTTTCAGTCCATAGGAAATTAGTAACTGGTTTAATAATTCACAATTTCTATCAAGTTTTAAGAAATCCACATTTACATCCCCACAAATTATTATATCGAAATTTACTTTGCTCATGTTATTGAGTAACAATTCTAGTTTATCTATAAATAGAGGAAACTTTCCTGACGGAGAACGGTAGACGCATACAATTATTAACTTAAACTGCTGAATTTTTACGGCAGAGAATTCAAAATCCTGTTCCATAATTAGATAATCATAAGCTGTTATCTGTTCATGATCTAAATTATTTCTTAAGAAGATGCAAGTACCACCATGGCTAATATTAGATCTAGAGTATTTACTAGCTTGTATAAACCCTGGGAATTGAATTAATTCAAGTTGTTCCTCTTTCAGCCAATGTTCTGAAATACATAGTGCTGAGATGTCTTTAAGTTCATTGTTAAGCATTAGATTTATGTAATCAATTTTATTATAAAGAGACTGGACATTCTGGTGGTAAATTTTAAATTTGTTACTTTTGCGAGTTGATGACTAGACTGTCTCGTTTAGAACATGTACTTTATTGGTTAATAATTCGGTCCGTGTTTTGGGGGCTAATTTGACGTCTTCGTTACAGGTCTCATGGCAAACCATATAGATGACCCAAGTTTTTCCTTTAAAACGGAAGATAGCTTGGTTATGCTTGACCCCGACAACGATGCAGAATACGTCAGGGAGCACGATGAACCTGCGGGAGACAATAGTGATGTAAGTGTGCAATATAAGAAAGCCGCTTTTTGGCGTAATCGAGGAGGTAAACAACGGAAGTTCCAAACTGTGCATCGCCGCTATAAGAAGTTGAAGTATCGTAATGACCTTTACATATGTGAGAAACATGTTGAGCACGGAGGTACGAGAAAAGAAAAACTGAAATTAATTTTCGATGCAACCGCTAAACACTTTCAATTCACCAGAGAGGGAAGAAGGGTTGTTCATGACAGTGATATCCGGAAATGGGCTCTTTCGGCAGCACAGCGAGTAGGTGATGAAACCTTTCGTGCATCGAAAGTTTGGCTCTCCCATTTTAAAAGATCTTGCCGTATTGTGTCAAGAAAAGTGGCAACATTCGTGTCACATAATTATACAACAAATCATGCTGACCTACTTGCGAGTGCGACAACCATTGTTTGAGATGTTGCGGAAGCCATTGAAACCTATAGTCCAATGTATGTCTTTAATACAGACCAAAGTGGGTTCAACATGGAATTTCACTCTGGACGAACTCTTCACAGCAAAAGTGACAAGCATATATTTGCTGAAGCACAATCCCTAAATTCGTTAACGCATAGTTACACCGTCCAACCAATAATCTCCGCGGATGGTCGTCTGCTTCCCGTTCTACTTGTGGTACCGGTATTGGCAACTCAAACTAACACTTGGGGCGCTGCGGTCGGTCTGAATAAGTAGGGTTTAAAATACTCAATAACACGCGTTTGATATGGAACACTTTTTATTTTTCGGTTATAATCAGTAAATATGGTCTCTAAAGTAATGACAGTGTTATTTTTAATTGTATATATGTATAACTGTGCGATACACGTGATCTAATTTGTGTGTTCCACTGGATTTTTTGGTGTCATTTGCATATTATCAAGCAGCAGTTTTTATGGGTGATGTAGATCAGCTGATTCAAATTTACACAGGGCTACACTTCGGACATTATTTCGGTACTATTATGCGCAATATAATGTAAATGTCGATCCTGAGTCAACGCCGAGGACATTCAAATAGAGAAATACGGTACATAAACAAATAAATAACACACCGAAGCTGTGCTACTTTTATCATTCCGAGACTAGCATCCGCGCAAACCAGACGCCACTGTTCCAAGCTCCGACTTATATCGTGAATTGATGTCAAACTGATGATCCGCCAGCCTTTCCGCCAAGCCTACACCTCGTAATCGCTAAGTTCTTCGATATTCGAGCTATTCCACTACGAGTCATATAGGCCTAATTTGCCTCCCCGTGGGCACTGTAGAATGAGTGATTCCGCTACCATTCAAATATTCAACACCAAACCCACCTTTTAACCATCCAAATCAAGCAATTCCTGTCGCCCCCCGAGTTTTAATACAAGTTAAACTCATCCCTTCTCCCTACCAAGCAGCCAATAATTAATTATTCAAGTAACTCCAATCTTACCAGCGCGCCCATCGTAACAGCTGTTTTTAAACTGAATAACCTTCGCTGGCTTTACGTCGCAGTTCTTCTGTCTGTCTACCTCGACAAGTGTTAGATCCTTCCCGGGGTGGAAAGGTATTATTATTAGGTATTAGGTATTATTAGGTATCATCACATTTCGGCTATTGCAATTTGCATCTTTTGGAAAGTGATGAAAACGTATGTCCGCAGCCCTCTTATACATCGACTTACAGCCGTAAACTGAGCAATACACTTTGCTTTTACTCATTTTTCACTCTATCAACGAGTAAAACTTATTACTTATGTATAAAGACACGAACAATTTACCACGATCTGTTTACCAATACAAGAAACCATATACAAACAGTCACCACGTGACAAATGTACCCTACTTGGTAAGTTTCTCATTTTTACCGCTAGATGTCATATCAGATAGCTGGAGTTGCCAATTACAGGAAAAGAACGGAGTCTTTGGACCGAGAGTTAAGGACAGGTTGTTTACTGCACCTAATTTATATGTACTCGCTTCCAAGTCGGGTAAATTAACTCAACACTTATTTCAAGAGTGGCTCGGAAATGTGTATTTTCCGTTAGTCCCCGATTTTAGTGTACTGGTTTTAGATTCATGGACTGGACAAACAGAAGATGCTATACTTGCAGCCAAACCAAATGACAAGGACATTGACATTGATGTCAAGATTGTACCAAAAGGAACCACAGGTATAATTCAACGCCTGGATGTATTTGGATTTCGGATATGGAAGAATGTCATTCGAACTATGATAGTGTGCTGTAACATGGTCTAGAGTTCAATATTCACTACTAACAACATCTTGAAAGTTCAGTCTTTTACACACAACCAATTGTCATCCCCACGCTTTCAAAGCATGTAGACATAGAGCTGGTTTAAGGCTGGCTTTGTAGATGAACGACCTGTTGTTTTTTGTTTAAAAAGTCCTTCTCTGGATATTTGTGGCCAGTGTACAAATACTGCCATACTCACGTGTGGCTGGTGTAAAACAAATCTATGTATAGACCACCTTGTTCATGACATTCACCTTTGTGATACGTACATTGATTGAAACAAACAAGACATGATAAACAAGTGATACTCGTTAATTGTGTAAAGTACTGTACTTATTATTAGGTATCGGTTGTATTTCATTCCTGTAATTGTATATAATAATACCTAGGTAATATATCTCGGATAATGAACAAATTACGGTAGCAACCCTGCTACTATGTCATCCATTGTGTTTATCATAGGTAACACGTCCTGAATATTACAAAAAAAAAAAGTACATCCACATTGAAGGCCACGCGCTTGTATCATTCCGTCTCGCCTGGAAACAGCGAGCGTGTGCCAGACCTGTTACAGCTGCTTTCCATTCTCGGTTCGGCACGCGTATCACTGTCATAACTTTAACGTTATAAATATGACATAGCATATTAATTTGAGCCGATGTGGTTGCATGTGTTGTACATTTCCTCAGCTATTTGTCTCCTGAATTTCATCCCGATCGGAGTGTAGTACCGCGAAGACTTCCCTTGTCAGTTCAACCGTGTGCCTCCTCGCCACTAAGTTTTCATCTAATTCGGGTGAAATGGCAGAAATATAATTTTCTTCTTTATAGCCTACTGTTTCAGGAGCGTATATAAGGGGGAGCTGTGCGGATCCCCCCCCCCCCCGACAATAAATGTTAAGAAGGTGTTGCTTTGGTAAAAACATAAAATAATCGTAAATTTGGTTGTACCCTAAGCTTAACTTATTGGCTAACCTATAAACAATATTAAGATTCAAATTAGACTACCTCGTGGTGTAGTGGCTAGCATTCTTGGATGCCACCCGGAGATTTGAATTCGATTCCCGGCTCTGCCAGGAAATATTAATTCTGGTCTGAGGGCTGGAACGGGGTACACTCAGCCTTGTGAGGCAGAGCTGAGAATTCCACAGTTGGACTACGGTACTTTTGAGAAAAAAAATATCAATTTGTAAAATTAAATAAAAAGTTTACCTTTCTGTTAAATAAATTGAAAAATATTTGGATATTTGCCATTTGTACTCCATAGGCCATTATAGAAAATTTCATAGAGAAGCTGCATCGTCCACCATCGAATGTACGGTATTTTATCTCACGTGGCAAATTATTCTGCAGCCAATTCGGATAAATCCACTCAGTGCCTTTTGAGCCATTTATTCTCACTAAGCAGCTATGAATATGCCGTGAACTGTTGCTTTTATTGCTTCTTACTTCCCCGTTATTGCCGCTTAAATGCCACAGCAAAAGATCCCTCCACCTACTAAACTTGTGTGAAGCTACATTTCTAGGTTACATTTCATTGAAACGCAATATCAAAGACCCAACGTTCACCACTAGGTGTCAGTGACATCTCGTAGCAAAAGAGTGAACTACTTGAAATTGAACGGAACTTGTACCTCACCCCATGGGTGTCCGCTTGAAGCAGTTACAGTCTCTGTTGAGCCAAACATGTCCTCGGACACTCCCGGCAATTAAGCCATAGGCTAAATTAAATTTAAATAAAAAAAAGCACAGTAAAACTGTATCCCTTAATTGGCATCTTCTCTCTCGAAACTGCCACTTAAACCTTTGTGCCCCAATTATCTTGCCCTTGCCTTTATTTCCCCTTAGGGATAGCGATTTGTAACAAGGAATATAAGCAGTGGCGGCTTTAGGAAAGGGGGTGCACCACCTGCAACACTTGTTGGGCCACCTCTGAATATAAGATGCCCAGCCATACAGGACCGGAACCCGGGAAAATTGATACCAAAACGGTAAATTGACCATCAAACCAACTCGTTGCGCCGTGGATAGTTTTTTGGCTGTCACCGTGAATGGCCGAGTTCGATTCCTGGCTCAGCCACCAGCCATTTTAGTCTGGTCTGAGGGATCGTGAGGCAGAACTCTGGTTTCCACGGCCGCTCTCTGCCCGAATCCTACCTTAATAATTACAAATACACTCGCTAGTTCAGAATTCACAGAGTTGGGAAAAATTCTCCTAAAATATATTTTAGGTAAAAAATACCAGTGCACTTATAAATTTACGGAAAAAACAAAATAGGTTTTACAAATTCATTTCAAAATACAAAATTTTTCTTCCATTTAGACTGTTCGAAATAACAATAATATATTACTATTAGAAATATTACTGTCATTATTGACCTGAACGGATACGTGCGTTAACGTGCAAGGCCACCGTCAGTCCCCTTGAAATGTTTCTCCTCACCTTGTCTCCGATCGCGTAAAATGGGGAATAATATGTAGAGATAATTATTATTATTCATTCCTTTCACCCTCTTTGGGGTACGTTGAATCAATCATTTCTCTGAGTGTTGTTCTTTCCATTGTGTCCGGTATCTCTTCATTCTTTCTGATCTTTTCCTCTCTTCTTCCGAGATGATGGGTTCGGATGTACTGTAGATTTGTATTGGCACCATATATTTTAGTTTTTAGGAATTAGTTTTGCTTGTCAATTGAGCAGTGAATATTCTCTTATTTTGTTTTAAAATCTACTGGGCCGTGTTCAGTTTCTCGAAACCATGTGGGGTTTGTTTTGCGGTTAAGGAATAAATCAAAGGTTTGTTTGGTTAATCTGTTAGAGTTCATTCTGGGAAGATCACCGTAAAGATTTATCCTTCCTTTGTCATAGTGTCTGGTAGTTATTATTATTGTTATTATTAGGCGATCTACTCTCCAAATTCAACACAGCGAAACCGGCACTGAATTGGGTAGTCTGAGGCTTTTGTCTTGTAATCATCAAATGTGATACGAGAGATCTTTTGCGAGATCGCCGGGAATCAAACTCCCGCTGATCCACCGAGCTATAGCAGTATGTACTGTTTACACGGATGTAACTCTTGACAGAACGCTGTCATCTAAGAAACACTGCTGCCAAACTCAAGAAACGGAACCATTGTGGTGCCAACTCTCTTTTCTATCGCTGAATACTGTTCCCCAGTTTGATAAATAGTTTGTTGTTGTTGGTTGATTGATTTAAGGACTTTGCGACATGTATAATTAAATAAATCACTCAAACAAACCTCGACAGGTTCAAGGAAATCCAGACCAGGAAAGGTTGGACCAAATGTCATTATTACTATTATTATCGGTGTGGCTCAGCTTATTGCGGACTTTGAGAGACGTCATCTCTGCGTGGTTTACCATTTTCATCCCCAAGAACGTGCTAGGACCTTTAATAGGTCACGGGCGCTTCCTTCCAATGCCTTGCCTAGTTTCATTCTACTTCACTCATTTATCTCTTATTAACTCCTCTCATGACGTTGGGGTCAGTTAGGGCATCTGGCCGTAAAGTCACCCTCCACAAGGAAGAAATAAATCATTAGGCCTACATCTCACCCCCACTAGAAACTTCTTTATGACGACAATTATACAAGTTACCGTACCCAGTGATAGTATTTATAAGTTGGTACGGATAAATACATCTATGAATCCCTTCCGTTTACTGTTGGTTCTGAGAGAGATATGTTGTGTTTGAAGTGGGTTTCTTGTAACACGAGTAGGAAGTATAGCCTTGTATTTTTTGAATCTCATTGTATCCAGTTACTGCCAATTTCTTAGTTAGCCTACTCGTGGTGTGACATGAGTTTACTATTACGTTGATAAGTTGTAGTGTAATTCTCTGCCCCGTCATATTGTGCTCATATTTGTGTAAAACCAATCTGTAGGACGTTTCATTTCTGTGTATGGCACCGGTTATTCCTCATTCTATCGCAATGATAGATCTTAATATTTTACTCGATATTATTCCCTAAATAAGTTACTATCATATAAAGTCGAGCGCTATCCTATTCTTCTCTCTGTGCACCTTGAGGGTTATATTCTCATTACTGTAGTCGTATTTGAATTCTGAGTTCTGAAATTACCTCGTTTGATAATGATAATGATTTGGCGTACTGGTATTAGTATGGCTTCTTATAATCCTTGAGCGCACTTTGTGTGTTCTAGATTGCTGGACAATATGGAGCAACAACAACAACCCCTCATTAAGAGTGAGCCAGAAGGGCCGTCTCAAACTGATGAATTCCCTAATATTGTAAGTTGTATTTATTATGTATATCGTGTAACATAGCAATCTTAGTGATGCTCATGACAAGCAAGGTTTAGTGACTTAATACTTGCTACCAAATAGTGGGCTAACCACGATGTTTAATATTTTATTTTTACGCATAACTTAGTACAATTATTCTGTCTGCATGTTTTACGTTGGCTCATACTTGTATAATAATTTCTAGGAATCAATTGACCTGTTACCCTCTTATAATCTGAAGGATGAGTCTGGTGATCATTATGAAGATAAAAGCTTGGCAGTCAAATCGGAGCTTGAAATACAGGTGATCATAGGTTCTATATTTCCTCTCATTTAAATATTTCTTATTTTAGCAGTGAGCAGTTGCTGATGTTATTGTAATCATAATGCGAGTTCCTGGGATCTATTGTACGTGAAGTCTACACCACACGCTGTGCTAACAGTACCTAATTTATTGGTAATGCAGGTTCACTCTTTTGGCACATTTGTAAGAGGATGAAACACAGCTTTAGTGATAACCTTTCACATCAAAACACATAAGTTAGTGTATGTATGGAAAGCCTTATTAACAAAATGGCTGCAGTGATGAAGTATCTCGACATCACGAGGGACACTGAATGTGTACCTGGCAAACTTATGGGAAAATGTCTGGGAATAAAGGGTTTTGTGTTGGTGAATGGCATTTAGAATAAGGCTTGGAAATGAGATGTTTATCGTTTTCCAGATTTTCGTATTGCCGCCTATATTTATAAAATATGTATCCCCATCTTTATTTGACATATATAGGTCTGGAAAAGATCTTTACACATCCAAATTTTGGCATTCTAGCTGATAATTATAAAATATGTATCCCCATCTTTACTTGACCTATATAGGTCTGGTAAGGATCCCGATACACATCCAAATTTTGTCATTCTAGCTGATATTTGTAGAATATGTATCCCATCTTTACTTCATCTATATATGATGTGTGGTAATGATGGCGATAGAGATAGGAATTTTGGCATTTTAGCTTACGTTGATGAAATACTAGTTATTGTACCCGGCGTTGCCCGGGAAGTGTCTTTATGTTATAGACAGATACATGCTGATATATTAATTTTGCCCCTAAGTGAGTTTAGAACACATTTCTCCTCAACTCTGATGTTACTCAAGTGTAATATTACCTCACTGTAAACCTAGTCGAAAAGTACTGTGGAATGCAATAACGTTGCAGAGCATGCTACAATAGGAAAAGGGGATAATACATAATAATAAATACAGCCCTTTAATCCCCTAAGGGCTGTGGCCTCCTGCCTAGGCAGGGATTTTGCTCCATTACGCTCATTAGGTGAGCAGTCCTTTAATCCCCTAAGGGCAGTGGTCTCCTGCCTAGGCAGGGATTTTGCTCCATTACACTCATTAGGTGAGCAGCCCTTTAATCCCCTAAGGGCTGTGGCCTCCTGCCTAGGCAGGGATTTTGCTCCATTGCGTTCATTAGGTGAGCAGTCCTTTAATCCCCTAAGGGCTGTGGTCTCCTGCCTAGGCAGGGATTTTGCTCCATTACACTCATTAGGTGAGCAGCCCTTTAATCCCCTAAGGGCAGTGGCCTCCTGCCTAGGCAGGGATTTTGCTCCATTACGCTCATTAGGTGAGCAGCCCTTTAATCCCCTAAGGGCAGTGGCCTCCTGCCTAGACAGGGATTTTGCTCCATTACACTCATTAGGTGAGCAGCCCTTTAATCCCCTAAGGGCTGTGGCCTCCTGCCTAGGCAGGGATTTTGCTCCATTACACTCATTAGGTGAGCAGCCTTTTAATCCCCTAAGGACTGTGGCCTCCTGCCTAGGCAGGGATTTTGCTCCATTACACTCATTAGGTGAGCAGTCCTAAACAGTAGTGAGGCACCTACAGTCCAGCCACCGAGAGTCCGGCCCTGACGTTTGGAGATGATGGGGGAAGAGGGGTAGAAAGAACAATATAGCCAACCTACGGCAGTGAGAAGCTGTTAACAGGTCCTTGAAACTTGCTATCTTTGCAATTCTTCTCTAACGTCTTAACTATGTAACATGGAAGTCGCACACCCCGGTTCCAATTATATGCATTATATTGTTATTCTGACGGCTTGCGGTTACAAAACCTAATTTCTTCGATCGCAGTGGAATTCTACCTGTGTAAGCGAAGCTGGTAGACTCTCTTACTACTGTGAAGAATGTTGTCACCTAGCACCAATCAGCGGTTTTCCTGGTAAGCGGGTCTCTAAATTTAGCTCGTTGCTGCCAAAGCTCTGTTCTGTAGTCCAGTCCAGTTGCTCCTTGTTTAGTGCCGTGAAGGTCACGTTAGTTTGATTATGTTACAGTCTTGCGTGTGCAGAATTCCGGTTAACTGTGTGTAAGGCTATTTACTTTACTAATATGGCCAGCGGTTCATCAGAATCGAAGAAGAAAATATGTGGTTATACAAGCCAAAGCCGTGAATTCATTTATAGGCTGCATGAATACTTTGAGAGGGAGCGAGACAATGGAGGGCCCCTTCTTCCTGTTAGAAAAGTGATAGATAAGAGTCAGTGATGCTTTGAAGGTGGGGAAAACAACCGTGAAAGCGTGACTAAAGAAAAATGTCCAGTTGAACATGATACACCGTCTGTAGTGCTACACACTCCTGGTAAGCAAAGACCGCGAGCTAGCCCGAAAACATCACCCGATACATTTGATAAGGACGCGATTAGGCAGCATATTTATCGGTATTATATGAGGAAAGAATTTCCCACTCGTGAGAAGCTTCTTGTTTCTTTGAAAGAGGCTGGTTTATTCGAAGGGGGGAAAACAAGCTTGAGAAAAGTCCTAAAACAACTTGGATTTAGGCATAAACATTTTCAGGGATGAAAGCTGTGATGGAAAGAAGCGAGATTGTTTCATGGCGTGGCAGATTTTTAAGGGAAATTCTGCAGATTAATCCCGAAAAATGATATGGTTAGACGAAACTTGGGTCAATGCTGGACATACAAAATCAAAGACATGGACAGACGACACGCAGCAGAGACAATGAGAGTATCAATTGGGAAGGGAAATAGACTGATTTTGCTTCATGCAGGTAGTGTGAACGGATTTTTTCCAGGGGCAATGCTAGTTTTTAGATCTAAGAGCACCCCTGATTATCACGAAGAAATGAATGGGATCTCTTTCAAGACTTGGTTTCAAGGTGCTCTTTTACCTAATATCAGTGCTAATTCTGTCATTGTTATGGACAACGCGCCTTACCTCTCTGTCCAGTTAAACAAAGCACCCACAGCGAACGATAGAAAACACGTTATTTTGCAATGGCTAGTAGCGAATAATGTTCGAGGGATAACTGCTGACATGCCGAAAGCCGAACTGATGCAGAATGTGAAACTCTACAAACCACGTTTCTGCACTTACGAAATAGAATCAAAAGCCACTGCTACCAACTTACCACTGCCACTTAAATGCCATTGAATTAATTTGGACCCAAGTAAAAGGGTTTGTTGGAGAAAATAAAACGACTGTTCGTCTCACCGATGTCGAACAATTAGTGCGCAAAGGGATCGAACAGGCGTCGGTGGAAAAGTGTTGAAAATCATAGCTGGAAACTTTTGCAACAAGCCAGGCAAGCCGACGGTATAGTGGAATTGCGTGTGGAACAGTTAGTTATTTCGTTGAATGAAGATGACAGCAGTGCCGTCAGTGATGAGCATGAAGAAAGTGATATTTACAAGGACTGTGGCGTGTCTCCACTTAATTAACAAAATTTAGGTTATACAATTTATTTATTTTACTATATATGTATACTAGCTGTACCCGGCATGCGTTGCAATGCCAATCTAAGAAAGTGTTGGCGTTGTAACTTTGTTTGTTGAAATGCTTTTGGATTCCCAATATTTATTTATTTTCCGTTAATCACCTCTAAACTATTGTAAAATTGATTTATTATCTCAAAAAAGTCATGGGAGCGTGCTCAACAACTCACCAAAGTTTCATCGCAATGAAATGGTATAGGAACGCATACGGGACTTTGTTGGAAAGATTCACGCGCTGTCGCTCATTAGCTGAATGCACTCGAGCGCTACCAATTGTAAAATGCATTTCCTAAATCAGAAATCTTTGCGAGAGTGGAAACAACATTTCTCTAAATTTCATTGCAATCGCATGAATGGTATATGAACACATACGAATTTTTTTAAACGATACGCGCGCTGTTACGCATTTGTTGAATCTACTCGTGCGCTACCTATTGTAAAAAGGATTAACTAACTCAGAGACCTTTCCTGGAGTGTGCACAACAATCCAACCAACGATTCTTAGCAATCGGATGAATGGTATTTGAACGCTACGTGACTTTGTTTAAGCAGTTCGCGTGCCGTCGATCATTTGTTGAATCTACTTGTGCGATACCTATTGTAAAATGGATGTACTAAGCCAGAAACCTTCCCTGAAGCGTACACATCATCTCACCCAAGTTTTATCGCTATCGGACGAATTGTACATGAACGCATAAAAGACTTTGTTGAAACGCTTCGCGCGTCTTCGCTCATTTGTTGAATCTACTTGTGCGCTACCTATTGTAACATGGACTTACTAAGCCTGAAACTTTCCCTGGAGTGTACACAACAACTCACCCAAGTTTAGTCGCTATCGGACGAATGGTATATGAACGCATACGGGACTATATTGAAACCCTTCGTGCGTCGTCGCTCATTCGTTTAATCTACTTGTGCGATACCTAATGTAAAGTGCATTTACTAATCCAGAAACATTCCCTGAAGTGTACACAACATCTCACCCAAGTTTCATCGCTATCAGACGAAAAGTATATGAACGCATACGGGACTTTGTTGAAAAGCTTCGCGCGTCGTCGCCCATTTGTTGAATCACCTCGTGCCCTACCTATCATAATGTGGATTTGCTAATCCAGAATCCTTGCCTGATGTGTGCACAACCTCTCACTCAAGTTTCATCGCTATCGGACGAATGGTATGTGAACGCATACAGGACTTTGTTGAAACGCTTCGCCCGTCGTCGCTCATTTGTTGAGTCTACTCGTGCGCTACCTATTCTTAAGTGGATTTACTAAGCCATAAACCTTCCCTGATTTGTACACAACAACTCACCTAAGTTTAGTCGCTATCGGACGAATGGTATATGAACGCATACGGGACTATGTTGAAACACTTCACGCGTCGTCGCTCATTTGTTTAATTTACTTGTGCGATACCTATTGTTAAGTGGATTTGCTAACCCAGATAGCTTCCCTGAAGTGTACACAACTTCTCACCCAAGTTTCATCGAGACGAATAGTATATGAACGCATACGGGACTTTGTTGAAATGCTTCGCGCGTCGTCGCTCATTTGTTGAATCTACTCGTGCGCTACCTATCGTAAAGTGGATTTACTAAGCCAGAAACCTTGCCTGAAGTGTACACAACCTCTCACCGAAGTTTCATCGCTATCGGACGAATGGTATGTGAACGCATACAGGGCTTTGTTGAAACGCTTCGCCCGTCGTCGCTCATTTGTTGAATATACTCGTGCGCTACCTATTGTTAAGTGGGTTTACTAAGCCAGAAACCTTCCCTGAAGTGTACACAACATCTCACCCAAGTTTCATCGCTATCAGACGAATAATATATGAACGCATACGTGACTTTGTTGAAACGCTTCGCGAGTCGTCGCTCATTTGTTGAATCAACTCGTGCGCTACCTATTATAAAATGGATTTACTAAGCCAGAAACCTTGCCTGTAGTGTACACAAACTCTCTCCCAAGTTTCAACGATATCGGACGAATGGTATGTGAACGCGCCCCCCGCTGTTACTGCCACCTTGAAGAAGGCAATTTGTTATTGCCGGGTGTTTTGGGGGCTTGCGAGCTCAAATGATCTTCAGAGCTATGCCAGCGGGAGCTTAAGATCCTGGTAGGGTCACCCAAGCTGAACAGGTCTAAAGTGAAGAGCCAGACTAAGAGCGGTACCCTGGTCCTCCAGGTTGGGGGTTGGGCGTGGGGCTAACAACCTCACACTGTAAAACCTCAAAAGTTACGAAACTCTCAACGAAGCCTCGGAATTTGGACGAAATTTAAGATGATGAACCTGGAAAATGTTTAAGGACAAGGAAAAAGGATATGACTTTGACAATGGCAACATGGAACGTACGAACGATGTTACAGATAGGAAAAATGGCAGAAGTAACTGAGGAAGTTTTGAAGTATGGAATGGATATAGTAGCGCTACAGGAAGTGAGATGGAGGGGAAACGGTAGGATTGACAAGAAGGACTATACAATGTTATACAGTAGTCCTGAAGTAAGAACTGGTCAGTGTGGAACAGGCTTTATCATTAGTTCAAAGATAAAAAGAAGTTTTCTTGGTTTTGAGCCTCTTGGAGATAGAATGTGTAAAATGAGACTAAAGGGACGATTCAGAAATCTGACACTTATATCAGCGTATGCACCTACAGAAGACGATAGTGAAGAGAAGAAAAATGCATTCTATGACCAGTAGGAAAAGGAATGTAGTATGATACCAAAATATGATGTGATAATAATTCTTGGGGACTTCAATGCCAAAATAGGTAGAGAGGACTTCTTGCAGTATGTAGCAGGGAAACATTCTTTACATACTAATACTAGTGAAAATGGGAAGCTTCTATGCCAATTTGCAGAAAGTAATAGAATGATAATCAAAAGTACTTGTTTTAAACATAAGGACATACACAAAGGAACCTGGAAAATGCCAGGCACTGGAGTGGTAAACCAAATTGACCATGTCTTGATTTCAAGAAGACATGCATCTTCAATGATTGACGTCAGATCTGCAAGGGGCCCCAACTGTGATTCGGATCATTTTTGGTGAGAGCTCTGTTTAGAGAGCGAATTGCCAATGTAGAATGTGACAGAGGAATTAAGAGGATACAGTGGAACGTGGAAAAGTTTCAGCAAACACAAATTGTTAGCAATATGAGGACACACTGAACAAGAAGTTGGAAGAGAGATTAAAGAATATGAATGAGGATGACACTGTAGAGAGGAGATGGACTGGAATAAAGAAAGCATTGGAAGAGACTGTGAAAGAAACTATTGGGGAGAAGAAGAGGAACAGGAATGAAGAATGGTTTGATGATGAATGTAGGAAATATATAGAGCAGAAGAATGCAGACAGATTGATTATGATTCAAAGAGAGACAAGATGGAATTGTGAAAGATATAAAGAAAGTAGAAGAACAGCAAATAGAGCTCTTAAAAGGAAGAAGAGAATGTATCTAAGAAGACAAATGGAAAGAATTGAAGAATTGAACAGCCAGAATGAAAGTAAGAAATTGTACCAAGCAACGAAACGAATGACAAAGGAATTTCAACCACGGGAGAACTCGTGTAAGGATAAAGATGGAAAAGTGATTGGAGAGGAAGGGAGAGTTCTTGAAAGATGGGCGGAGCACTTTAAAGATACGTTATATATAGAACGTAAGGACGAGATGAATGAGAGCCAGGTCTACATGAATGTAGAGCCACAGGTCACTAAACCATCCATAGATGAAGTTATGGAGGCAGTGAAGCGTCAACGAAATGGAAGAGCATCAGGAGAGGATCAGATCATAGCGGAGGTAATAAAGAATGGAGGACAAGGGATAGCTAGGAACCTACATGAACTGATTGGGGAGATATGGGAAAGAGAGATAATGCCTCGGGATTGGAAGGTTGGCCTTATCTGTCCCATCTTCAAGAAAGGTGATAAGTTACAATGTGGAAATTATAGAGGGATAACATTACTAAGAGTTGTATATAAGATATTCTCAAGTATATTGCAAAGGAGACTGAGCGACTATGCTGAAGAAGTAGTGGATGAGAACCAGTGTGGATTCCGGCCAGGAAGGGGAACTACTGACCAAATATTTGTTATGAGACTATCTATGGAGAAATGCTATGAATATGGTGTTGATCTGCATTTGCTATTCATTGATTTCCAACAGGCGTTTGATAGCATTGACAGAACGAAGATGTTGAACGCCCTAGAAGCATGTGGAGTGCCAAAGAAGTTGATCAGACTAATAGCAATGACAAATGAAGGATCGCAGGCCAAGGTTTATGTAGGAGGCAAAACTAGCAGGAATTTTGAGGTGAATACCGGAGCGAGGCAGGGAGATTCATTGTCTGCAGTGTTATTCAACTTGACACTGAATGAAGTTATGAAAGAACTGGGATTGGGAAGGACGATAATAAGCAAGTCCAAGCAGGCGTATGCATATGCGGATGACATTGTGTTGATGGCACGGAACTGGGAATCTCTTAAAGAAATGTTCAAGATTCTGGAGGAGAAGAGTGGAAAGATGGGAATGAGAATTAATGAAAGGAAAACGAAATATATGAAAATGTCAGTGGGAAAAGATAGAAGAGCAAGAGAAAATGTAGAAATTGGTCAGTATAAGTTTGAGAATGTAAAATGCTTCAGTTACCTTGGTACTATACTAAATTGTGAGAATTCGGTATCAGAGGAGATTCATAAACGGATCATGAATGGAAACAGGGCTTACTATGCTAACACTAAGCTCTTAAAATCAAAACTCTTAAGTAGGAACTTGAAAGTTAAACTCTACAAGACCCTTATTAGACCCTTAGTATCGTCCCTCCCAATCCCAGTTCTTTCATAACTTCAGTCAGTGTCAAGTTTAATAATACTGCAGACCTATGGATCTGAGACGTGGACAATGTCAACAAATGATGAGAATGATCTCAAAATTTTTGAAAGGGAAGTTTTAAGAAGGATATATGGCCCGGTAAAGGAGGATGAAGGGTGGCGAATCAGGACAAACAAAGATATTGAAGAGATAATCAAAGGTGAAGATATTGTGAAATTTATTAAGTCCCGACGTCTGGATTGGCTTGGTCATGTAGAGAGGATGAATGAAGAAAGAACACCAAGGAAGATATTACATGGAACTATGGAAGGGAAGAGGAGACGAGGACGACCGCGCTAAAGATGGCTACAAGACTTAGGAGAAGACCTGAGAACTATGAGGGTTGGATGATGGTGGGAGAAAACTCATAGAAGGGACGAATGGCGAGGAATCGTGAGAGAGGCCAAAGCCTACCCCCAGGCTGTAGCGCCGAGGAAGTAAGTAAGTAAGTAAGGTATGTGAACGCATACAGTACTTTGTTGAAACGCTTCGCCCGTCGTCGCTCATTTGTTGAATCTACTCGTGCGCTACCTATTGTTAAGTGGATTTACCAAGCCAGAAACCTTACCTGAAGTGTACAGAACATCTCACCCAAGTTTCATCGCAATGGGATGAATGGCATATGAACGCATGTGGGACTTTCTTGAAACAAACGCACGCCATTTTGTTGAAGCTACTCGCGCGCCATATATTGTAAATTGGATTTACTACGCCTATAACTTTTCCGGGACTGTGCACAGCAACTCACCAAAATTTGACCGCAATCGGATGAATTGTATATGAACGCATCGCCATTACGCATTTTTTTAAAACTACTCGCGCGCTATCTGTTTTGAAATGGATTAACTATGCCTATAAACCTCCCGGAAGTGTTTACAATAACTCACCAAAATTTGATCGCAATCGGATTAATGGTTTATGAACGCATAAAAGACGAACACACAGACATTCCTTTATATATATATAAAGCTGTGATTGGCTCAAGTTCTCACGCTCTCCTGAAGGGGAATAATCGGAAATAATATATATATATAAGATTTACAATTGAGGTTACCATAACTATCTCCCTGTTTTAATATGACGTGGTAATATATAGACTTGTATGAACGAGTCGACAGTAACGAAGGATCTCATTTAAAATCATGTGAAATATTTTGTGTAGTCCGTGTCTTTTATATTTCGCGGTACCGAACTGGCAACGCTGTGTCCCTCCCTCACGAGGGCCGGACACTCGGCGGCTGTACTGTAGTGGTGCACTTTTCTGGCATTTTAGCCTCTGTTCTTGAATTGTTCTTATAGCTATTGATATATCTATTCCTAACCTATCTCTATGTTATGTATATACACAATTCCTCGAGAACTCAGTCTCACAATTAATTTCTTGATAGTGTTTATTTTTGATTTAATGGGGTTATTAAGACGTCTTATAGCAGTGTTTACATAGTCATCACTATTATTAGCCTACTTTCGATATTTGCAAAGAATGAAAGTAGACTTATGAGATCTACACAGGGCTAAAATAAAATAATTTGTTTGTGTGTGAACTCTGTATCAATTCAAACACGGTGAAACAGAATTCAACGAAATTTGGTACCAAGGGCACCTCAATTTCATGTTTTATATTGCCGCCACCTTTACCAAAACTTAATGGCGGCCATTCAAATGTCAAAAGTTATCATAAAATTACGACCAAACTAATCATCGTATCTGTCTAAATTTGCTTAAATCATACCTTCCTATGAAACGCGTCCTGTGCTCAAACTACAAGGTCCTCAGCCGTACTGTTTAAAGATGGTGGCCGTGTGAATTATGCAACCATTATAATCAATAGCTTAAGACCCTCCGATTCCGATTATCGATCCAAGTATGGTTTAAGCTGTCCTAAAGGACGTGATCCGTTTTTATTATAATTCAATATTATAATATTATACTGTATGAGTGACTTAGAAGAGCTGAGCCGTCTCTGTCACATGACAAGATGACAGCTGAACTCTTGTGCATGTCCTGTATTTCCGTAGTTTAAGTATGTTGCATGCGATATAGCCTACTGATAGAAATAATACAAACGTTGTATGAATTGATTTATAATTAAGATGTACTGTAGTGAAGAAATAATTTATGTCAAGACATTATTTGCTAACACGTTGTATCTAAGTCGGTTAATAACACTGAGTTGTTAAGGATATGTTTGGCTCTGGGCTCGAGCATTAGTCACTCACGCGATTGACTCGGGATCGAAACCTATTAGAGTTACCTTTTTTTAAAGTTGAATTCTTTTACAAATGATGTGGACGACCTCTTTACACAGAAACTAAATAAAATGCCATATAGCTCAAAGGAGAGGCTATGTGTACACTCGTTTATTAATAACCACAGCCCCAGCATCGCACATAAATAAAAGACATTAGAGGAAGGAGAATATAAATGCAAGATACACGTCATCAACCACAGCCTTCTCAGTGCCTCTGTACTGTGCTGTCCTCTTGTGGGTTATGGGGTAATTGTTCCAAACATTCCGCTTTGTAAACCTATGGCCTCCTGAAGTTTGGCAATTTTGTAATAGTTCAACTTCTAGTAGTATAGTTCATATCCTCGCCACTAGATGGGGGTTTCATTCAATCCCTTCCTGACCCGCTCGGACGATAGGAAAAGGCTGTGGATTTTCATTATTCAAGTTCTAGCCGTGACCTTTAAGCACTGCCAGCTGGATCGCCTCCCTCCTGGTTGCTATAAACTGCCTACCCATTCAACACTCAGTGGCGTACAAGATATATATTAATTCCCTGCCAGGTTGGAGCACCAACCTACTGTGATCGCCGCTGATTTGAAAGGGGGAAGTTTCCTATAGCGAAGAATTCTTAAGTTTGGAGGCGTAATATCGAGATTAACGGACGTGAATGCATTACAGTAAGTTACTAGTTTTGATATTCAATCATTATGAAGTATATGATATTGATTTAGACACCTACTGGCTAATTATCAATTTAAAGGGAAACAAAAGATACATGATGGTGGAGGTGATTGTTTAGGGGTGAGGACAAACTACTAAAAGTATACCCATTCATTTGGGAGAAAGTAGGCTCTATGTTATTTCTGAACATCCTGTTTTTCAAATGTAGCAACCACCTTCTTGATAGGAAATCATATTTAAATTATTCAATGATTGGAAGATTAAGTCATCATTGTGGAGTCTAATATACTTATGATCTTCAATCCCGCGCAAATTACGTGAATAATGAGAAATGACTTATTCCTGTACATAGCTCAGTGTGTACTATAGCAGCACTGTAAGGAACAGTATCGATGTAAAAGCAATTTACATGCATATTATCTCATCCACATCAAGTTAAAGTAAATTAAGCAGCGTATAATCCCTCTATAATGTCAAATATGATGCTTAGATTCTGAACACATTGGACTTCCTTAGCCTAAAAGTATTTCGTAAGATAAGAAATACATTCTCTAAATTCCCTCCTTACTAATCTCTAAACTGCTATACCGGAATCCAGAGTGATTAGAACTCATGACAATATAACATTAGGCTATTCAATAACTTTTGTCATTAAGCACTAGAATGGCTAATATAAGAACATAAACATAGGGGGAAAATGTGAACTAATTGAATCGAACTAAATAATGTCCACTATTCGTATGGCAAAGTATCATTACTTACTGTTTGGTCCTTATCAGCCGAAAATTATCGCATAATAATATATATATTCATAGGTCAATTATGTTATTAACATGTTATCAACTAAATTCATAATTTAACATCCGGTTCCATTACAAATTAGCATAATAATATAGGAGGATAATTACCAATTTCAATATAACCCGAATAACAAAGGCAAATACTATTCATAAACAATGTGCAATATACACAAAAGTTAAAGTATTTCAGATTTGTAATACAAAAGTCTGTTTGTAGAGGTAAACATTGTCAACAATAAAAACATGCAGCATAAAGACATTATGATTAATAAAACTCAACATAACAGTTGTAGAACACCTTAACGGAGTGTTGTTGCGTACAATATATTGCGCGTGATACCTTTCGTCATGAGGTAAAGATTCAAAATCCCCTGTAACGACAGCGGCATCTAGAGTGTAAAATTAGACCCTAAATGTCACATAGGTTTCGGTGCCCATAAGACTAATATATATATATATATATATATATATATATATATATATATATATATATAAGGATGTTCGTCCGTTCGACTTTTATGCGTCCATAAACCATTCATCCGATTGCGATCAAATTTTTATGAGTTGTGTACATTTCTGGGATGGTTGTAGGCATAGTTAATGCAATTGCCAATAGAGAGCTCGCGACTAGTTTAAACAAATGAGTGTTGGCGATGGGTTCATATAGCCTACAATTCATCCCATTGCGACCGAATTTTGGTGGGTTGTTTAGCACACTTCCGGAAAGGTTATATGCATAGTTAATCAAATTTCCCATAGATAGCGCATCAGTAGTTTAAACAAATGGGTGTTGGCGATAGGTTCATATACAATATATCCGATTGCGACGAAATTGTGGTGGGTTGTTGTGCACACTTCCTGGAAAGTTAAAGGCATAGTACATCCAATTTACAGTGGATAGCGGGCGAGTAGCTTCAATAAAATGGCGTGCGATTCGTTTCGACAAAGACCCACATGCGTTCATATACCATTCATCCCGTTGCGATGAAACTTGAGTGACATGTTGTGTACACTTCAGGGAAAGTTTTTGGCGTAGTAAATCCACGTAACAATAGGTAGCGCACGAGTGGATTCAACAAATGAGAGACGACGTGCGAAGCGTTCCAACAAAGTCTCGTATGCGTTCATATATGATTCGTGCAATAGCGATGAAACTTGGGTGAGAGGTTGTGTACACACCAGGCAAGGACTCTGGCTTAGTAAATCCATGTTACAATAGGTAACGCACGAGTAGATTCAATAAATGAGCGACTACGCACGAAGCGTTTCAACCAAGTCCCGTATGCGTTCATATACTATTCGTTCGGTAGCGATGAAACTTGGGTGAGGTGCAGTGTACACTTCAGGTAAGGTTTCTGGCATAGTAAATTCATTTTTCAATGGGTATGACACAAGTATAGTAGATTACACAAATGAGCGACGACGTGCGAAGTGTTTCAACAGAGTCCCATATGCGTTTATATACCATTCGTCCGAAAGCGATGAAACTTGGTTGAGTTATTGTGTACACTCCAGGGAAGGTTTCAGGCTTAGTAAATCCATTTTACAATCGGTAGCGCACGAGTAGATTCAACAAATGAGCGAAGACGCATTAGTCCGATAGCGATGAAACTTTGGTGGATGAGTGAGTACACTCCAGGGAAGGTTTCTGGCTTATTACATGCATTTTAAAGTAGGTAGCGCATAAGTAGATTCATCTTATGAGCGACGGCACGCGAATCGTTTCAACAAATTCCCGTATGCTTTCATATTGTACAGGCCCCCAGGGGGCTGCACCCCCTGGAAGCCACCCTCCATCATCTATTAAAACCACCCCTAACTGGCAAATCTCATAAGGCCAGAACACTATCTTTTATACAGCAAGGGCCGCCGACCAACTTGGAAGGCTTGCCAAACACTTGCATCACACCATAAACACCTACACTATAACTAACTGGGGCAGCTATGACAATGGAATGCTGACAGTACAACAGCAAAACCTATAAAGAGGAAGGCCTTAAGGAGGACAGTCTCTCTCGATTATCAGTCATACAGTGTGTCAGCCGGAGGCCCTAGCTGTTATCATCAGGTGAGTCAGCAGTGTTCAGAGATCCTATATTTTGTAACCTACCCCACAAACTTGTACACTTAAACTTATAACATTTATTACATTCCCCTAAAAGGGACTTACAATTCCATATTCACTGACCAATAAATACTTGGTCAGTACACTACACTTGTCTTACTAATTACACGCCTCTTTACGTCCTAACACCTTTCCTGACTTCCGTCACGACTCATCGTGACAATAGTAGCCAATTAGTTGCTAGCTCAAGCTTCATTGTACTTCCCGCAGCGACGCGACTGCCTAAGCAGCGAGCCGCCCACATAGCTGACGCACGCACGTCGGTTATATAACTCTCTCCAACCAGCTGAGGGGCTAGTACATTAACCTGTACACAGAGGTTCATCCCCTGGAATACACTTACGTCTTCATAGGAGCATCCCCTAGCATCCTAACACTAAACAACACTCTACATTGGTCAGCTTACCCAGCCACGGGAAGCTGCCCCCCCCCTCTAGGAATCACTCTCCAAATCAGCACAATAACACATCCGTTTTAGATCTAAGTACCCCCAACTAAGGGATCTAAAACAGATTGGTGGAGGCCGGGTACCACGCACAGTAGACAAAGGGCTCATACAACGAGTTCTCGTGGTCAAAACGGCCCGTACCGCATACAGCCAAGCGAGACTGGGATTTTTTTAAATTTCATATTACGTCACACATTTTTTTTTCTATTACATAGGAGTTTGTATTATTACACCCAAACCCATCCGCCCCATAGTGCAAAGTCTGTGGAAATTAAATGTCCACATTCAGAACCACACTAAGAGACTTTGCGCACCATTTGTCGGCTAGTACAACTCCACTCCTCCCGAAGTTAAGAATTAAGAACAGTGACTTGATAACTGACCAGACTGCAGTACAACTTCTTAGGGACCTCGAATACAAGACATCAGAGATCCGCGCTCAACACCCTGCAGCGGCAGCACAAGTTATAAATTTTACACGATCCCAGGCCAGTGAACACAGACAAGAGTCACCAATATCCAGCGCTAGTGAAGTAGATTGCCTGCCAACGCTCAACCCCCTATTGTTGCAGCAACTGCAAATCACAGAGCAGAAGACTAATAATCTGCTCGAGCGCATTACACAGCTACTAGAGACAGACACTGTCAAATCAGATAATCACACGACAGAGGCAGTTCTAGACATCCACACTATTCTGGAAACTGTGAAACAGGATTTAGACAGGACTGTACACGTAGTCAAATCCACACAGTACGACAACACACCATCAATCAGTACCGACATATCAGGTGATGAGCCACCTGGTAACATAACACAAGTGTCGTACACGGGAAGCGAGGCTAATTCCCCTCTAAATAGCCCAAACACCTCGGCACAAGATAGCGGGGCGAACAGCACAGACAGATCACAATCACTACACAGCCAACGAGACACAGCCGAACATGAAATGAACAGACACACTGAGTACCCCATGATCCACCCCACAAAGTTCACGGGGTAAGGCCAGGATCCCGAGGAATACCTCAAGGCCTTCAATAGAACGGCTCGGATCAATGGTTGGAGCGAGGAAGTTAGAAAACGGCTCCTTCCTGCTTACCTCACAAAGGCGGCTATGACATGGTATGAGCTCCATGATGACACACTAGAAGCTGCCACATGGGAGGAAATCACTTTATTGTTGAAAAGTGAATTCCAGCTCATACCAGATGATGACGACCTGTACGACCAAATTAGACAGAGGTCACAGGGACGTAAGGAAAGCGCCCAGGCATACATCAACGTAAAGTTGATAATGTGCGACAAATATAACCCAGCTATGACGAACAAGCAGAAAGTCAAGCTGTTAATGCAGGGCCTCAGACCACCCATAGTGGACAAGTTGTGTATTATGAACAACCCCACGGTCCAACACATGTTGAACAACATAAAGACCATAGAGGAGGGAAAAAAGATCACGGAAAAAGCTACGGAGAAAGCCGTGGATCAACACTTCCAGACACAAAAAGACGACACTAATCATAAAATGGACGAATTAGTGGACAGGATGGAGAAGTTAACAATAGCTGCCATCCAAGCAGGCGGGAGACCGCCAAGGGATGAACACGTAGACACACAAGAGCGCTACTATCCTGAAAGGGACAGGGGGTACACTGAGAGGAGACACTACGGGAGGGAGGAAAATTACTACCCTCCACAGCGGCCAACAACACCTCACCCACAGGATAGGCCACACTACCCTCCTCGGTATTCACCGGTATCGTACACGGACACAGAGCCGACATACCCCTCACGGCGACCACCATCCCCGTACACACAGGAATACTACCCTGAGGAGTACGAGCACACCATCCCCCGACGAGACAGCCCGCCACCAAGTAGACAGGCCTACGCTGCCCCACAATACAGGGCAGACAGGGAGTACCGGGAAAACTCACCCCCAAGCAGGCAAGGCTATGCAGCCCCGCAGTACAGGGGAAGTGGGGAATATCGGGAGAACCCGCCTCCACGCAGGCAAAGCTATGCACCCCCACAATACAGGGGAAATGGGGACCGTCGAGGAAACCCACCCCCGACCAGACAGGGGTATGCAGCTGTCCAGTACAGGGAAAAGGGGAATCGACGGGAAAACCCGCCCCCGCAGCAGCAGACATACACCCCACCCTGGCGGAGACAGGGAAACGGACCACCGGGCAATAACCGACAGGCAAGAAAACCCACGAAAGGACGGGACAATGTAGATACATACACAAAGGGCCCGGAACACTACCCCCTCCCCGACGAACACCCGAGGGAGTTCAGGGATGAGGCACCCCGCCGGACAGACAGGGGGGCAATACTCCCCACGCCTAGCCACACACCGCAGGCGGGGAGCTGGCGTAGCCACCCCGAGGGGGGGGGGGGCGCAAATACAGTACAGGGAGGTGCACACCTACGTTCCAAAAAAAACGCCTAGACGGGGAGGTTCGGCCAGCTGATGAAGCGGCTGAGGTTCCTCCCCCAACACAACACCAGAGAGGCCCTGCCCCCAAACAAACTCGTAAGAGTAAGGGGAAGAAGCACCTAGCCAAAGCTAAGGCTGACGATCCGCCCCCGGGCCGTTTCCAAACACACCCCGTACAAGGAGACGGCAACTACCTGTTTAGGACTATTAGCTTCCTAGTCCGACATAACGAGGACCATCATAAGGAATACAGGCAGGAAACGGTCAAACACATCCTGGCCAACTGGAAAGAGTACCGAGACTTTGTGTCGGACGATCGGGAAAACCCATTCCAGACCGGGGAGGATGATAAGAAATACATGGGTAGGGACGGCACATATGCTAGCGCAGTAGAGGTGACCGCTCTCGGCAAGGTGCTTAAAGCAAATATCCACGTATACACTGACGTGCACTCGCCCCCGCTATTTTCAACTGCGGGATTTGACAGGGACCTGCATATACTCTTTACAGGGAACCCTAAGGCGGGACATTATACGCCCCTCATAATTACGCACAAACAGTCTGAGATCACACCCACACCCTCCAAACAGAAAAACATACCCCCTACACCACAACACAGGGTGGGAAGTGACCACACACAGGCGCAGGACGCGAGCTCACTCGGCATTGGGAAGCCAGCAACAGGAGTCGAACTCGGGACCGCCTAGAACAAAAAACGGGGTAACAAAGGCAAGCGCAGGGTCACATTTGCGGACACACCTCCCCTGGAGAGAGAAAAGAACAACACACATACACAAAAGCTGGGAACGGTAAATACATTAAACGTTCGCCAGAAGACTTCTATTTTCACAGCGCGACCGGTTAAGAGAGCTGGCAATGTACTTGGTGAGCACACTTTGCTGACCGAGCCAAAGCACTCGGGACAGGAAGTAAGCCTAGAGGCCAAGCGTGCCAGGTACGATAAGCGGCCAGCTCCATGCCTTCCCAGTACAGATGTTAAACCGGTAGCAACAACAACAACATATACCCTACACAACACATCGGTGCAGGGCAATGGATTTCAGGTATCGGCCCTCACGATACACGCCAACATAAATGGCCACAGAGTGCAGGCCCTAATTGACACTGGGGCAGCGGTAAGATGTGTAAATAGAAGACACGTTACCGAAGCCCAAATACACGATGTCACGGGTGACATTCGGCTGGTAGCGGCCAATGCTCAGACGCTAGAAAACGCGGGGGTGGCAAACATACATCTTAGGCTAGACCATTTTGCCACAACACACCCCATGTTCGTTATAGAACATCTTTCTGCGTCAGCCATAATTGGCATGGATTTCCTCGCTAAGTATGAGGCTAGCATAAATTTCGCTAGCGGTCAGATGCTTTTAAAGCACGACCAGAGGCTCTCCACACATCCCATGATATACACCAGGAACACAGATGGGATTCGAGCGGAGCGAGAAAATCACGAGCACCAGGCCTCTGCACTGCACACTATCAGCCAACACACAGACACACACACAGATAAGGCGGCCAAACACCCCCACAGACAGGACCTGACTCCGGAGCAAAATAAAAGGCTCACGGAGCTCCTGGAGACGAACAGGGATATTTTTGCCCATTCGATGAAGGATCTCGCTGTGACAGACCTCATTGAACACCACGTCACACTCACCAGTGACCGGCCAGTACACCAGCCTCCCTTCAGGGTGAGCCAGAAGGAGAGTCACGCCATCGACGCTCAGATCACGGAGATGCTCGAGGCAGGAGTCATTGTCCCCGTTATTTCAAGTTACAGCTCTCCAGTTTTGCTGACCAAAAAAACGGGACGGATCCCACAGGTTTTGTACTGATTACCGTAGGCTCAATAAGTTAGTCGAAAATGATAGTTATCCACTACCAAGGGCAGACACCTATTTGGACGCCCTTGGCGGAGCTAGCTCGTTCAGTTCGATGGATTGTTATAGTGGATTCTATTCAATCCCCGTCTATGAACCAGATAGGCACAAGCTGGCGTTCGTTACAGAGAACGGGCTATATACCTACACAAGGTTGCCAATGGGCCTCCGGAACGCCAGCCAAACCTTCCAAAAGCTAGTGGATAAGACATTTTCGGGCCTAAAATGGCGTTCCGTATTAGTCTACGTGGACGACATAACGGTCTTCTCCAATACCTTCGACGAGCATATCGTACTTTTGGAGGAGGCTTTCGCAAGGATCAGAGAGGCAAGTTAAGGCTTAAACCTGCGAAATGTCAATTTGCAAGACAGCAGATTAACATATTGGGCCACATTGTAAACAGAGAGGGCATTATTCCCGACCCAGCGAAAACTGACGCAATAACGGGCATCCCAATGCCCACAAATTTGAAACAATTGCGCAGTTTTATTGGGCTGGCATCGTATTATAGAAAATATATCTACAGGGTGGCGCACATCGCCCACCCCGTAACTGAGCTCACACGTGAAAAGACGCCCTTCAGCATTAAGCAGGAACACACTGAAGCAACTATTGACCTCACCACCACTATTGCAACACTTCCATAGTGATAGGCCCACCTTCTTACACGTGGATGCCAGCCAGTACGGGCTGGGGGCGGCCCTATTGCAGGAAGACGCAGAAGGGCGCATACGGCCCGTTGCTTTCGCTAGCAGGAAACTAACGGCCGTTGAGACTAGATACTCTGCCACAGAGCGGTAAATGCTGGCATTTTCGTGGGGAGTGAACTATTTTAGGGTATACCTCTATGGTATCCAGTTCACGGTAGTGACTGACCACGCGAGCTTGCTTTTTTGGGACAAATTCAAAAACCCAAATTCGCGGCTCAACAGGTGTTTATTCCGCCTGTATGAATATAACTTCGTGGTCAAACACAAGAAAGCCGCTACACACCTAGACGCAGATGGGTTGTCTAGGCTGCCGGTAGCCGATCCCCCGGATGACAGTAAGGACCACGACTGGGACGACATGCCCACTTTTGCCCTGACGGTGATTAACATCAAACAGGAGCAAGAAAGTGATCCGTACTTGAAACAGATTCTATTGGCCCTAGAAAACTTGGATAAGGTGGACTCCAAGACAGCACGGCTGTCTAGGCGATTTTTCCTAGACAAAGACGGGGTACTAAAATTTAAGCCCACAGTCATGCACGATAACGCACCTATCGCGGTTCCGGAGTCATTGAAAGAGAATATCATGATCGGACACCACAATAGCCCACTGGCAGGGGCACATTTAGGTACGCACCAAACATACCTTAGAATCCGGGACAAGTATTATTGGGTAAACATGAAGGCCGACATAGACACCTTTGTAAAGACATGTCACACTTGCCAGCGATTCAAAACAAGGCCTGGCAAGCCTCATGGACTGCTCAACCCCATTCCCGTAGGTGAGCTATTTCACAGAGTCGGAATAGATGTTAAAGGCCCTATTACGACATCTCAGAAAGGCAACAAATATATACTGGTCGCCACCGAGTATCTCACCCGATACATGATTACGAATTCTATTCCCAAAGCAAACACGAACAGCATAGCCGAATTCTTATTTGACATAGTTACACGATATGGCCTATTCCAAACCTTATTATCCGATAGAGGTACTATTTTCACCTCGAGAGTGCTCCAACAGTTTTTGGAGATACTCAGGATTAAGGCATACACTACCACGAGTTTTTCCCCGCAAACCAACGGACTCACGGAGAGTATGAATAAAATAATCGGAATAGCGTTGGCTAAATTCACAGGGGACGCAGGGACAGACTGGGATGATTACCTGCAGCCCATCACTTTTAGTTATAACTCTTCCATATCAACGGCTACAAAACACTCTCCACACTTCCTACTGCACGGATACACGCCCAGAAGTCCCATTGACAATATATGTATCCCACAGGACACTCACACAGACAATGCCGCCCGGCTAGAGCACTTGCAGATAGCTCGCATGGACGCTAGAAAGAACATAGCCGCGGCGCAGAAGAAACAAAAAGAACGGTACGATCGGCATAGAAATTCCGTGGAATACACACCCGGGCAATTGGTCATGATCTCCAATTCTGCCCGTAAGAAAAATGTGTCTGAGTTCCTCCTGCCTCGTTGGTCAGGTCCTTCAAAGTCTGCAGGAAGGTATCTGACCTAAACTATATCGTTAACGTGCGCCATGGACGCAAGCTCATTAAAGACACTATTCACGCCCGCCGTATGAAGGCATATCATACACGCAAAGCTCCCACACCCACACGTAAAGGCGGGAACACTGTCAAGAGGAAGGGAAGTGATCCCACTGGCAGACGTGGAAAGAAGGCCAAGAAATAGCCTTCGGACCTCGCTGACCGCACCGGGATACGACCCTAACACTTGGCAGAACTGTCCAGAAGACACAAGCCTGAATGGCACCAGAAATAATTATCCTGGTTAAAGACGGTCTCGAACCCGTAACCTCCTGAATACCAGGAGTGCAAGGTCGGGTAATTATCCCATGGGAGGATATAATAAGAAAGGACAGTTACACTGACAGATATTCATACGCGGACGACAATAAAATCACATCCGACACCTAGTCACTAAACACGCGACTAGCGGCCCGGAGACACTCGTGTATAACGACATTTAGTACCATTAATAGGGATATATTCGACCCACGCTACATTAACACAAAACTTGGGGACATGAATGTATTGAGTGAAAAGTTCTTTTACATTGCGGAAAGCCCTACTCGCAACAGCAGAGAGAGCAAGCAGGTTAGACATACACGTGCTGGAAACACGAACAGAGTCAGACAAGTAACAAGTGAGTGCACACGCCATAGTAATTCAATACTGTCGCACTCAGCGATAACACGCTCCGCGTGGGCGACCTTTGCTGGCACAGACAGACTGAGAGCACTCCAGGCTGAACTGGGAAATACACATTCATTCACGCCAAGTCCAGAACCCCATAACTCCCCAAATTACACTACGAGGAAAATTCAAAAAGACCCAAACTTCTCACGCCAAGGCGTATTTTTATCCGCATGCCTTAAATACACGATGCGTGTGCCATAGTATACACGGTACAAAAAATCGTAACACCAGGACCTTGAACCAAGGCGGGTCCGAACTCATAACCACACAACACACTCGTGCCAAAAACTAACTAATCAACGGTATTTTTGGTACGAAAAACACAATCAAAATACATACAAGGGGCGATCAAAACCAACAGACAACGCAGACATAGAACACAGAGAATTACATGAAATTACGGGTCCAAATGCCCAATAAAAATCGGACACCGTGGAAAACAACTATACAGACTCCCAATTAGACCGAAATTGGCCCATACAAGTACATAAACAGGTAATACCACATTTCCTCCGGCCAAACACCATGCCAACATTTCAATTACACCAGACATAGGAAATAGATTTCCCAGACACAGGTATAGAAATTTCATAAGGCAAAAAGTCTTATGGAATAGTGTCCACACAACAGTCCTAGCAAAAATAGGACGAATTGACACATTGGCCCGCCCGGAATCCCAACCAGTGACAACACTCACATACTGGCAAAAAGTCACGTTCCGACAAACGACATACGCAATGGCAGAGACTTCATGTACACAAACAAATGAAAGCATAACATGACGAAAATACTGACTTGCAGATTCCGCCGCATTGCGACACTGCTGTCGACAGACTCTATTGTTATATCGGAAGTGACCATGAAATCACAAACACAAACCAATTATAATGCCATACATTTTTCAGCACGGCTACAACAGTTGTGACATTTAGCAACGTACAGACATAATAAGCCGGACTTATCTTAGGGCCACAGGGACATATCTACAAAGATGTTGACAAGTTGCACGCGCCATCTGACACTCAGACACGCGATACACGATAGGACTTAGCCGATAACAGGCCTCCCGCCCGCATGATGTAGCGGAACATAGTCCCATACACACGCGCTCACTAATCAGGGGCAAATACAGACAGGGGCTCTGAGGGAACAAGACCTCCCCCCAATAACTTCTTTTCTCGACTTTATTTCTAAAAAAGCATTACAGGCGATCAGAACATGGCCAGGCACACGACGACCACTTGCCACATTAACACTACAAATGGGAGACCAGATTAGGCCGTGACGTCATAGCGTCACCATACTGTACTATCCCAAGGAGCAATAGAAAACACATATTGACCGAGGGAGGATGACAAAAGCATAGGTGGACAATCCCAGCGGGATTACCAATATACCACCCACTGGCTACCATTTTACTACCATACTCCCCTTCCATAACCTTCCCAATTACAACATTAACCAACACAAACATACAGACACGATAAAGACAGCTACACTACATGACAAAATATACATCGGGGTTGATAGACTTCATGCGTTTAAAGAGAGGGCTTACTACGCCCTGGATCTCAATGCTAACACCTGAATATTAGGGGTGTGTCGGAAAAACGACAATTAAGCGTAACGCGCATCTCTAAGTCAGAGATGAGGCCAAATTTATATACTAACAATTCTTTTTATTAAATAATCCCGCATGAAAGGAACATAATATTATTTTACACTGACCGATACCTATCCTTACATGAGTGCGGGTACGCCTCATATCCAGACACATGCATGGAATATCCCGTCCACATACCAAGGGTTATTATTATTAAACCTGCATGACACTTTGTTAAAATTTTTGCAATCCCGGGAAATACCTACCCCCGTCCACTCATTGTAGAAGCATCCTGGTAGCATCACCGGCTTTAGGCCACCATTTACAGGAAGCCCAAAGATGCGCAACCCCCTCCTACCTGGCTTCAAGCCTATTCAACGAATAATACCCCCGGATCCTAATAACAGGGAACCAACTCCATAAACCCTACTAACGCCACCATGAAAGTTAACAAAGCATTACAGCTGGAAATCTGACGTAGCACAGTAGACCTGAAGTAGTCTATGCACTTAGAAGTTTCTACAACCCCAGAACACTTGAAAAATTTTACATGTTATAGACGATAAATTATTTGCACAGTACACTTGTATTTTTTATATAAAAAGGAATCGGATAACACGCTGATTGGTGATGACGACATAAGCAGAAGGCCAGAGGCACTACACTGGAGCAGAGCTGGGGAAGGCGATGATGAGCCTTACCCTAGTTAACTTAACGACTAGACCAAAAAGACGAACCACGTAAGGTCGAGGCATTCATGGCCTGGCATGGGCAAACTTCGGAATCCTAGGTGTGCCTAGCCTGCCCCTAGGACGAAGAGATGTTACTCCCACTATGTGCCACGGTCGTCGAAGCCAAGACCTGCAGGGGAGACTTTCTGAGGATGGTGGGAAAAATAACCAGCTCCACGCCGGACTCAGGAGTTGACCCTAGGGACGACCAAACTAGGACTAGACTTTTAGTTAAATTTAAGTAAGTAGGGCTTCTAGAGCGAGAAGCAAGACTCCTATGCGTAGGAGTGAAGAATTATTGTTGCCAAAAAGGGCGAAGAGAATACTACTACTGCCAATAAGGGCGAAGAGAATATTATTACTGCCAATAAGGGCGAAGAGCATACTATTACTGCCAATAAGGGCGAAGAAGATACTATTACTGCCAATAAGGGCGAAGATGATACTATGCCATTGGACGATGTCCAATGCCCACATAAATGGTGACGCAGCGGGCAGCCAAGGGCATTAAATGAGAAGCATGGCAAGCTCTCACAAGGGTCAAAGTGGGCAGACCCAACAACGACAACATATGCAAAGGCAACGGCAATGAGCAGGCAAATACAGCGGGCGAGACGGTTTGCTTAGTGACACCGTAAGCCGCCTGCGACTATATTAATACTAGTTAATAATCATTAGCATAAGCGTCGACAACTAGTATTAAGGGAGCGGAATCCGGCGATTCTAGAGACAACCGGTGTTTCTAGGATACGTGCGGGTGGTGATCTGGGGAGGTAAAACTGCCCCGGGCGATCGCTCTGGTCAAAATTTTAGCACGTAGGACAGTTGCATTTTGACACGCAACTTAGGATTAAGCAAATTTACTAACCGCTGTTGCTAAATAATAGCACAGCATATTTCGGCAATAAAGTAAGGTCAACCTTTCGGCTTATAAATAGCACACATTTTTACTTACCATAATTAAGTTAACGATCTCGGCACCTGATGACCGACAAACCCGTCATCAGGGTAAGCCCGATAACACAGTAGGTTAACAATAGACTATGGTAGAATATCTCGGCACCTGATGACTGACAAACCCGTCATCAGGGTAAGCCCGATAATACATTAAGTTAGATTCACTAGGTTAACTAAGACTAATATAAACACTTTGAGAGTAAGAATAAACATTACGGCACCGTGTAGGGTAAGCCCGATCACACATCAAGTAAAACAATCATGTGTAAAGAGAACATGACATTCATAATGGCCACAGGTTAACACTAATCATGCTATTTTTTTTTTTCAGGGGAAAAAGAGCTTCAGCCAGTAAACACACTGACTCAGTAGCCGATATGCAATATTCATATGTTTTCTTAACCTCTCCATTTTTCAGGCGTCGTCACCAGGAATATGGCACTGGTGACTATGATTTCACTGCCATACAGCAGCAGCATGTTATTTGTGCCATGATATTATTGTGTACCACCATTCATCAGATTGCTTCTAGATTAATCAACAACAACAGACTCATTTAAGCTCATTTGATCTTAATACTATGTGTCTTGATGATATCTCCAGCTGTTGTAACGTTACGCCACATGCAGGGTTAGCCAATGTATTCCTTTTTTAATTTCAATTCCCTACAGCGACCCCTGTTAATAACATTTAAAAAATAAGTATTCAGATTTTAATGGCGTTCAGATTTATAATGTTCATATCGAGGTTTGGATAGAAAATGGAGTACCATGGCCTCTTACAGAGATAGATATAATCCTGGTGGTGACGTCTCGAGCTACTCTTGCCGTTTGGAAATTGGATTGCCATGTCCTCTCACAGAGATAGAGGGAAATCTTGTGGTCACGTCCTGAGGTACGGTTGCCGTGGAGAAAATGGAGTTACGAGGCCTCTTACAGAGACTGATGGAAACTTGGTCGTCATGTATTGAGCTACTGTAGCTATGGAAACGACCGGCCTGGTCATTCCTTCATCAGTTTATTATCTGACTATTAGCATTTGCTCGAGTGTCGAAAGGCCGAAATCAGATGAATGAGAATGACTATCGAAACATCATGTTGCCAGCGGTTTTATCTGGGGCCTGAAGTATGTTTATGCAAAATTTGGTTGAGATTGGTGGAATGGTGTAGATTTTTATAGGGAACAAATCCACATACATACAGACTTTCACTTTATGTATATGCTGTATCCCCATCTTTATATGAATTGCATATGATGTCTGGTAAAAATTGCGATGCTCATCGACATTTTGGTATTTTAGCTTATATTTATAAAATACAAGCTGTACCCGGCAAGCGCTGCAATGCCAATCAAAGAAAGTGTTGGCGTTGTAATTTTGTTTCTTGAAGTGCTTTTGGATGCACAATATTTTTTTTCAATTTCCGTAAACTACCGCTAAGCTACCATAAAATGCATTTACTAATTCAGAAACATTCGTGGGAGCGTGCACAACTCACCAAAGTTTCATCGCAATCTGATTAATGGCATATGAACGCATACGGGATTTTTTTAAACAATTCGTACGCTACCTACTGTGAAATAGATTTACTAAGTGTACACAACAACTAATCAGAGATTCATCGCAATTGATGATTGGTATATGAACGGCACGCATACGGGATTTTGTTGAAACGCTTCCTTCGTCGTCACTCATTTCTTGCATCCACTCGTGCGCTACCTATTGTGAAATGGATTTGCTAAGTCGGAAACATTCCCTGGCGTGTACACAATACCTCATCAAAGTGTCATCGCAATGGGATGAATGGCATATGTACGCATATGGGATTGTCTTTAAACGATTCACTCGACGTCAATCATTTGTTGAATCTACACGTACGCTACCTATTTTAAAATGGATTTACTAAGCGTGAAACCTTCCCAGGTGTGTACTCAACGATTCACCAAAGTTTCATCGCAATCGGATGAATGGTATATTAACTCATAACTTACGGGACTTTGTTAAAACAATTCGCGTGCCATCACTCATTTGTTAAATCTACTCGTGCGCTGCCTATTGTAAAATGGATTTACTAAGGCAGAAAGCTTTCCTGGAGTGTACAAAACAATTCACCAAAGTTTCATCACAATCGGACGAATGGTATATGAACACATACGGGACATTGTTGAAATGCTTCGCGCGTCGTCGCCCATTTACCGAATCTACTTGTGCGCTACCTATTGTAGAGACTAATGGATTTACTAAGCCAGAAACCTTCCCTGGAGTGTACCCAACTTCTCACCCAAGTTTCATTGCTATCGGACTAATGGTATATGAAGGCATACGGGATTTTGTTGAAACATTTCGCGCGTCGTCGTTCATTTGTTAAATCTACTCGCACGCTACCTATTGTATAATGGATTTACAAAGCCAGAAACCTTTCCTGTAGTGCACACAACATCTCACCCAAGTTTCATCGTTATCGGACGAATGGTATATGAACGCACACGGGACTTTTTTGAAACGCTTCGCGTGTCGTCCCTCATTTGTTGAATCTGCTCGTGCGCTGCCTATGGTAAAGTAGATTTACTAACCAAGAAACCTTCCCTGAAGTGTACACAATATCTCGCCCAAGTTTCATTGCTATCGGACGAAAGGTACATGAATGCATACGGAACTTTGTTGAAACGCTTCGCGTGTCGTCGCTCATTTGTTGAATCTACTCGTGCGCTACCTACTGTGAAGTTTATTTACTAAGTTAGAAACCTTCACGTTAGTGTCCACAACATCTCACCCAAGTTCCATTGCTACCGGACGAATGGTATATGAATGCATACGGGACTTTGTGGAAACACTTCGCGTGTCGTCGCTCATTTGTTGATTCTTCTCGTGCGCTACCTATTGTAATATGGATCTACTAAGCCAGAAATCTTCCCTGGAGTGTAAACATCATCTCACCCAAGTTTCGTCGCAATCGGATGAATGGTGTACGAACGAATACGGGACTTTGTCGAACTGCTTCGTGCGTCGTTGCTCATTTGTTGAATCTAGTCATGCGCTACCTATTGTAAAATGGATTTACTAAGTCAGAAACCTTCCTTGGAGTGTACCCAACATCAAACCCAAGTTCAATCGCAATCGGATGAATGGTATATGAACGCCTAGGAGACAAACCCACACACCCACAATCTATCACGTAACATTGATTTATTTATATGTAGATCTATGCCCATCTATACTTGATTTTCTTAAATGATATCTGGTAATGATCCGATACACATGCAAATTTTTGCAATTTAGAGTAGGTTTGGGTATGACATGTGTATCAGGATCTTTACCAGATATCCTATACTCGCAGTAGTGCCCGGCTTCGCCCGGTAGTTTTTTTATGGCTGATATTGTATACTACTACAGAAGTGGCACATGATAATCAAACTAACAGAAAAAAGAAATTAAAAATATAACATGGTGGTTGTAGTGGGGGGGATAAATAGTACAGCACGGTATAAGGGACGTAACATTCAGGTCATTTTCCCGTAATGATAGTTATGATAATAATGAATAGGGAAACTGCTATTACCTAACTACAGCTCTGACACATGTAATTTACAAACGAATTAAAAAAAATAGAAAGTGGAGTAAGTGAAATAAAAGACACTGCTTAGGACCTATATCTCATTGGCTGTTAGAAATGTAGAGACCAATAATGTCGTCTTTTGTCGCAAAGTGCCGTAGGAAAATATTCAGAACACTTAGGAAAACGTTGGCTGTCCCGAGCTCCTGTGGTAGCAATAGCACATTTATCGTTACATAGCGCTCAACGATAAAGTCCGGAGTTAATGAAGGTAAATTTGAAAGCAGCAATGCTTATTGCAGCTGGTAATCTCAATGCATTGCACGAACACCATTGCACTTATACAGAAGCATGATATTTTCATGATGATAACTGGTTTAAGGGGCCTAAGAAATCTTTTTGCACTAATTACTTCCCGTGACTGCAATTTATAAGCAGCGCAAGATTTTCGCAATTCTGCTCCAGATCTCTGGTAGGGGCAACGTGATGCGTCCCGAATTGCCAATCAACAATAGACTTATTAAAATAATCTTACAGTTACACTACTACGGACATGAATGGTTCAAGGGCCCTAAAACGTGGTTTTCATGTTCATTTTGTCTGTTATTCTAAATGTTGGGAATGTAGAGCGTTGTCCGGAATATCAAGTAGACAGTGTTACCAGCAGGGTTTCAAAGTGTTTGTAAAATGCTGTGCGGCCCCGTAGTGTTTGATTAGCGCACCTGCGTCTCACTCAGAGGCCCAGGGTTCGATTCGCCGCTCCGTCAGGGATTTTCGAAACTGACGTAAGGGATGGAACGTTGTGCACTCAGCCTCGTGAGGACAATTGAGTAGCTGTCTGACAGTGAGGAAGCGCCGTGATCACGAAAACCAAGATTAACGGCCGATCACGCTGATCACGCGTCTACCCAATATCTGCAGGCCAAATGACTGGGCAGCGGTCGCTTGGTAGGCCTAGGCTCTTCCCGGGCTGTAGTGCCAGGGATTATTATTATTATTATTATTATGTAAAATTCTGTGCAATTAGGAGGAACAGTGTAGATTTGTGATAAAGGGCCTAAATGCAGGGAATGGAGTAGTCTGTTCGAAATTTAAAGTGGATAGTGTTACTTGCAGGGCTCCAGAGGGTAAGTATACCAATTTTGGTTCAGATCGGTGAAACTGTGAACGTATCACTAACCATAACGCCAGCGCACGCGGATAAAGCTGTTCGGGAGCGCTTGTTCACCTGACTTACTAAACAAATATCAATCTTTAAGGTTACCTGAGAGGTGTAGCCCAATGCTAAATAGCCTAAATTATTCATCTTGAATCTGGCTATCAATACAAAAATAATTTTTCGAATCCGACTGGTAGTTCCAGAGATTATCGCGTTTAAACACACAAACAAACTCTTCAGCTTTATTACCTAGGTATATTAGTATAGATAGGTCAAGCAAAGACGGGGATACATATTATGTAAAAATATAAGCTAAAATGCCAATATTTCCAAGTAGGTCAAGTAAAGGTGGGGATACACATTTTGTAAATAATAGGTAATTGCGGTAATTTCTATGTGTATCGCGTTTCGAAGGGTTATTGGTAAATGCCGTTTTCTCTTTATGTTTCCTCCTCCCAAAACCCCCTTCCCCAGGAGTTTCCCGTAAGATTACTAGAAAAATATCTAGTGTCTTTCGTGTCTTCGATGACGTAATCAACGCCGCATTTTGTTTTTAAGGGAATTTATTACGGAAATGTATTACGATCTGTACCACACTCGGAAAATGATATCCCCTGTCAAATGCTAGACTGCCCCGTGTGACATGTATGTCCTAGAGCGGGTAGGATTTCTATTGTAAATCTAAATTAAGATATCAGAAGTGTCCGAACACTCACATGAGGCTAGGGATGACCTTCTCTACTTGCCCTGTCAATATGATGTTGGTCCTCCTCCCACCTTGATGCCTCCCTCCGCAGGCAGCCATGGCTGCGAATATATTGATGGTCCACCCTTGAAGACAGCCTCTACTGCTATCTGTGACTGTCAGTATCTTCATCATAGCCTCCAATTTTGTAAACAAATTTGATAGGGGTTCATCCTTTTTCTAGGAGGGTTGAACGAAGGAGAAGGATAGATGTGTCTTGCTTTGGACTGGCACGAAGGCTCCGCGGAAATCTCCCCAGAGATGGTCTATGGCGGTGTATCTGAGCATGATATTAGACCACGGGCAGTATTTTCGTTCAAAAATGCTCTTAAACTGTTGTCTATAAAAATATTCTTCTTCAGTTCTCTATTTATTTATTTATTTATTTATTTACACATTGCGTAATAATCTTGATAGCCACAATGACTCATGTATTATGTATTACAAGTGAATTTATATGAAATGAGACTTCAATTATCTGTCACTGTACTTAAATATAAATCCCTATTTGTTGATCGTTCACGTTAAATGACTCCCTCCGTTTGGTATCCTTGAGATCAAAATTGTTATAAGTGTCAAAGCTTGGTTCGAAATACCTTAGCACAAAATTTATCTACGTTGCTTGTCCTTATTAACGTTATATGGTAACTCTAAGTAACTGCAGCCACGCTGCAAAGTCGGAAAACACACACACTCAATGCTAGTGACAATATGCTAGGCCTACGTTTTCCAAGTTTATTCTTACTGAAATGCTTTTTGATAAAAACTATACAATATCTGATAGTTATTTCTACCATGTAGTTATGGACGAAAGAAAACTATAAATGCGGGGTTGAATTACCTTCAGTATGTTATTCCTTGATTCCTTCAGTGCAAGTTTACAAGCCATCTGTAAGATATAATTCCATCTCTGGAAAGTAACATATCTGTGAAACATGTCATTTCATTGCAGGACGATACAGACCATCGCATGTATATGAAGATTGAGCAATCTTTCATTCCGGATAACGTTACATGCATCAAAACAGAAACCTCATCTTCAGATCTGAATGAGGTAAGTAACTTCATGCTTATTTTTGAGACATCTTCTTGTCTCCTAATATCATTTAAGGATTGAGAGTTATTTTCTCACAATAATGTTGATGACAATCTGAAGCGTTTGGCCGTTAGTACCTGCTCTAATCTCCTTTGCAAACTGTGTGCTCCCGTGCTCTAGCAGACACATAATTCTTAGAGATTCTACCTGCTCTGATCTCCTTTGCAAACTGTGTGCTCCCGTACTCTAGCAGGCACATAATTCTTAGAGTTACTAGCTGCTCTAATCTCGTTAGCAAACTGTGAGCCCCAGTACACTAGCAGTCACATAATCCTTGGAGTTACTAGCTGTTCTAATCTCCTTTGCAAACTGTGTGTCCCCGTACTCTAACAGGCACATAATTCTTTGAGTTACTAGCATGCTCTAATCTCCTTTGCAAACGGTGTGCTCCCGTACACTAGCAGTCTCATAATTCTTAGAGTTACTAGCTGTTCTAATCTCCTTTGCAAACTGTGTGCCCCCGTACTCTAACAGGCACATAATTCTTAGAGTTCTCTAATCTCCTTTGCAAACTGTGTGCTACCGTACACGAGCAGACACATCATTCTTAGAGTTACTAGCATGCTCTAATCTCCTTTGCACACTGTGTGCTCCCGTACTCTAGCAGACACATAATTCTTAGAGATACTAGCATGCTCTACAATAGACTCCCCATAGAAGCATTTCATGTACTCAATCTAACTTATTTTTGAACATTTAATTATTAAATTGTAGTGATTATGACGAAATGCCTTATTTAATATTCTGAAGGATGATTGATTTATGCCTTCATTCTCAAAAGTTATGTTCGTGCTCGTAAGGGCAGTTCAGTAGCTTGTTACTCAATCATATGTGCACGTATCGGACAGTAGGACCTGTTATGGTCTATTGTATTATGGTCTTGCGACTAAAAGAATTAAAAGTAAAAGCAAGAGTATATTATAAGTTTCAGAACTGGGGATTATAACCACTTATCTGTATAAAGTTTATCTCTAGCACTAGGATGTGATGGACAGTAGAATGTATTTTCACTTCAACTGAGCAGTGCTGTACAATTACGTGGGTTGTCATTTGTGTAAAAGTATAAGCTGATAACACTGACAAAAATTATTCCATCTTATCCCTAGGATGTAAAAGAAGAAAGTCAGACTGAAGAAGCAGATGAAAGAGGAAAGCACTTAAATGAGTAAGTGTTAAACGTACAAAACTACATGTTAATTCGTTTACATTATATTTAACCAATTTGTAGGAATGTTTAGGCATTTCCTTTTTTGAATGCAGGTGATAAACTTACAGCTTCAGAATGAATCTCAGGCTTTCCACACTATTAATTAATTAAGCGGTTTTAATTCATTATTATTCAGGGCAAACTCAAATAATATTTGTATAGAGATAGCTAATCATGCCACAAATTTAGAGTAATTTTCATTTTGTGGCTTAAGGTAAAACATTTAATTTTACTTAACGAAATGGCACCAGATTACTTTCGCTCACATTCAAATACTTGTAATATGGCAACTGACTAGCGGTGTATTTTATAAAGGAGATGAGGGTGGAATGTGTCGCGGCTGTCTGTCCTGTGTCTAACAGGACTGTTAGCCATTTGTCTCATTCAGTAAGTGGTTAGTTTACGTAATATTATATTACCACCGCGGAGGATAAATTTTAAAAAATAACCCTATAAATGAAAGTTTGGAGTACGTTAAAACCCAATCATCGTTGATGTGAACAACTCCAGTTGATCCCATCCACACAAAACATGTATACCAGGTCAAACCATCAACCATTGGCATCCACTTGGGAACGAAATCTCAACAGTTAAGCAATCAGTTCACTCCATGGCACTAGGTTGAAAAGCAGGACTGACAAAGTTTAATTGTTGAGGCAACGTCATTTCTTTAAGAAAATAATTAATGACGTATCGCAACGCCCAATTAACTCCCATATATGCACAACAATGTTGTGATCTAGGACGGTGATGAGATGGAGGTACAAGAACAGTTGGACGTAATAAATGAAATGATTGAGCAATGGGCATTGAAGATACAGGTGGAGAAGGGTAAAACAGTGGTGATGAGTAGAGGTAAGAAAGAAGGGAAAGGGGTAATCAAAGTCGGAGATAAGGAATTGGAAGTGGTGAAACACTTCAAATACTTGGGAAGTGAACTGACTGAAGATGGAAGACTAGATTTGAAAATTAGCGGAAGAATACAACTCGGGAGTGCTTTCTACCAACAGGTACGGGGACTAGTATGGAACAAGGATATTACCAATTAACGCTAAAGAAGTTATGTACAAAGCATATTATGTTCCTATAATGACATAAGCAGTTTTTTATGTCGTGTGACCTCCTGAGAGGCCGAGTGCAGGTCTTTCTAGTCGACGCCCGTGGGCGACCTGCGCGCCGGGACGAGAGATGGAATGGATGAAGATGAATGAAACTGGGCAAGGATGTGGAAGGAAGCGGCCGTGGCCTGTCAGAAGGTACCGTCCCATCATTTGCCTAGTGTTGGAAATGGGAAACCACGGAAAACCATTTCAAGGACGACCGACGGTGGGGCTCGAACCCACGCGTCTACCGAGTCAGCAGTGAGCTTGGCCCCATGACCTACCGCTGTGCTTTAGCCAGCGTAGCCACTGCTGTCGGTACATATGCAGCTGAAACTTGGGCAATGACTAAGAGGGATGAGAGCAGAGAACAGGCAGCTGAGATGAGAATCCTAAGAAGTACGGTCCAGGAAACGAGGAGAGACAGATTGAGAAGTGAAGATATACGGAAAGCACTGGGAGTACAGAAAATAAATGACAAACTGGAGCAAAGCAGATTGAGATGGATTGGACATGTCAAACGGATGAATGAAGTAAGACTACCAAGACGAGCACTGGAACGACGGATGACAGGGAAGAAAGAACGAGGAAGACCAAGAATCTGTTGGATGGACTCGGTGAAGTATAGCATTAGAAAACCGAACCTGGATTGGAGCACCGTGTCGGAAGAGGAATGGTGGAACAATAGAACAATGTGGAGAGGATCCATATTTGCCCCCACCCAGAGTCAGCTGGAAAAGGGAAAATGAAGATGATAATTATACTCAACAATTGTCAATAGAGGCCCAGAAATTAATTTGGAAATACTGTGTGCATAGAGTATTCTAATTGGATTACAACTACCGGTAGAGAATTTCTAAATACTACTTCGGGAGATTAAGCCATTATTGTGATACAAGTCAACGTTCTGAATAAATCGTGCCAGTTAAAATGTGGATCACTAGAGGAGAGGCATGCAGTGGTATGCCGAGAGTTGGACAAGTGGGCGCTCTGTAGTTTGGTTCTTTAAGTGTTGCCACCTTCTGTACATTAAACTTAGTAGGATCCATCCGATCTTCTTGAGCCATCATATCTTGCAGTAATAGGTGGGCACTCTTAGCGTAGAAATAGTGACAGGCCAGCAGAATGAAAGAAAGATAGCATTTTGTGGACAGCATACAGGTGAAGATTCCAATCACCAGTACGCCCTGCCTGAATGGATAATTTTATGTGAGTACACATACCAATGCTTATCCAATCCAGTTTTGAATTTGGCTCTTAGGGTTTGGATAGTCTCGTTTTCCTTTACAAACATGATGAAAGACCGCTCACTTTCACGTAGCATCATTTCAGTTGCAGTTCTTTCCTCCTCAATCATTTTTACCTCATCCATAATGCCAGCCAGTATAAGCAGAGTTGAAGCATATCGACGTTATAATCATACACAAATATTCAAACCAAAATAACACAGCAAATAATCGCAAATAACCATAAGCCATTATACGTACTATTATACGTACCGGTGTATAACACTCCATTTCAGTAGTTAATTGACAATTTTCCCTCCTGATGAGAACTGCAGCTTTGTGTGAGAACAAGTCTCAGATTGACCCCAAGGCACCGGACGAAATCATTCCCATAATTATGAAACCATTGCTACGTATACTTATTATAATATTAACTCCGATTTAATCAGTACAGGCCCTGTACGTGATACGCTCAAAACTTGTTTTAATTGATTTATCCCGATTTCTATTCTTCAAGGTTTTCTGTTACATGCCACTTTTGGGAGAAGCACCAGGCCTACAGGTGCCCGTCAAAGCTCGAATTAAAGGTAAACAAATAAACTTCAAGTTTATTATTAGCGACATTTCTTATAGGGTGAGAATTGTTGACAATATTTGTCCAATTAGAGGACTAAAACCAACAATGTTTACTTTTTTGAAAAAAACATCCAATATTTGAATAACTGTATCTCGGGAACTACTAAACTTACAGAGCTTGGTTGGGACTAAACTTGTAGACAATGTAATATAATTGTAAACACTTATTCACAATGTTTCCTCTCAGACGCATAATTTAGACGATATTGAGCAATCACTTAAAAAGTTCAAATATCTGGCTGTTTTTTGGATAATACACAGCTAGCACAGGACTTTCTAAGTCGCAAATTTGTTTTCTTACTATTGGCAGACGTCCAAACAACATATACAAACATTAGAACTACATGACCTTTTGCAAGGTCGGGCTCCTTTTTATGTCTAATTTGACTGGACTACTTGTTACGTTGCCCGTGCTCGCAAGTTGAGGGGACCCATCCCAGGGGTAACTGAATAGGCAACCTGCGATACATCCGGAGGCAAGGTCGTGTGAACTCCCGAAAGAGAAATCGGAGGAAGTCGTGTGAGGGATCGAACGAAAGGACTCCATCCCCTCTAACTATGGGACAAGTCTATTTTCCCTTAAGATAAAAACTATCCGAGCTCCCGGCTCAATTAAGGATAATTATTGCGCTTGCGCACCTAGGCTCCTCTAAGATGGCGGGGTTTTCAAACGTTATGGTAGATGCTTGCATCTACTTCCTACCCCCATCCCCCTCCATCCCCACCCCCAGAATTCCCTAAAATTCCAAACAGATTTTCCAAATTTAATTAGTTTTAACTCAAAAGTCCACCATTGCTTCCACTTACTTTCGCCGGGCTCACCCGTTTTGACCTCCCTTGGTCAGTTTCTGTTATTTTCCAACTTATGCACCGATTTATTTATTTTTAGTTCCGTTTGGGCTGGCTGTGGACCACGTGGTTCTTATCACTGGCAGTTTTCCTCCTAGCCCATTATTCCTTCATTCTGGCACTGTGAATGTCCTTCCGCTCCTGAGTCCATTTCACACCTACTCCTGGACGCACTGCTTTTGCTGTTAGTGACTGGAGAGAGTCTGATGTTCTGACTAAAGTCCTGTATTTCTTCCTGTCATAGATGTTACTGGGGTCATATCCCATTGTGACTAGTTTTGACCACTTGGCGTTAGTTGCTTTCCCTCTAGAGACAGTGTTGAAAATTCTGGAGGTGAGCCACTGATTATCCATTCTCACAATATGACCATAGAAGGTCAGCCTCCTCTTCCTCATGGCTGTTGTAATGCTCTCCACTTGTTCATAGAGTTCTTTGTTGTGCCTGATTCTATACTTGCCTTCCTCTTTAATAGGGCCCACGATTTTTCGCAGAATCTTGCAGTCCTTCAGCTCCAATTTCCGGAGTTGTCCTTTTCTGACCATTTTTAGGCATTCTGAGGCATATAGTACTGATGGTCTCACTACAGTACTGTAGTGTCTGAGTTTGAAAGTCATAGAGAGGGATTGGGATTTGTACATATTCTTGCATAGGTGGTAGGCTCTCTCCAGTTTGATGCATCTGTCGTTCATGGCCAGGTCTTCAGTGCTGTTTGGGGTTATCCATTCTCCTAGGTATTTGAAGGAGTTAGTCCTTTGTACTACTTTGTCCCCCAGTGGTATTGACTCGGGCGCATCTCTCATGTTGCTGATAAACTGTGTTCTGTTGATGGCGATCTTTAAGTCTACTTTAGCTGCTATATAGTTCAGAGAGGATAGTTGATGGTTAGCTTCCTCCACACTGGACGCTAGGAGTGCAAGGTCGTCTGCAGAGGCTAAACAGGGGTCTGTTAACTTGTCTTTCTTGTAGCCTATTCATAATCCAGAATCATCCTTCAGAGTTTTCGTCCACTCACGAATTACTTTTGTTAGTAGGCAATTGAAGAGGATCGGAGACAAGCCAACCCCTTGTCTAACACCAGTTCTGACCTCGAAGCTCTTCGACAGTTCCCCTCTGAATTTGACTTTGACTCTGGTGTCGGTGAGAGTCGCTTTCACTAGATTCAGGGTCTTTTTATCCAGCCCTAATTCAGCCAGCGTCTCAAAGAGTCACTCTCTATTTACTGAGTCGTAGGCCTTTTGGAAGTCAATTGAAAATTGCAACATAAGTTGAGGCACTTAGATTATTGTAAGTGAGAATGGTTTTGAGATTCAGAATCGGTTCGGTGCATGACCTTGACTTTCGAAACCCAGCTTGGTACTCTCCAATGCAGGAATCCAGTTGAACCTCTACTCTTGTGAGCAATACTTTGGAGAGTATCTTGTATGTCACTGATACCAGGGAAATCCCTCTATAGTTGTTGAGATCTGATTTGTCACCTTTGTTATGTAGTGGGTGAATGATAGCTGAGGTCCAGTCACTAAGTACGGTAATTGTTCTGTCAACCAGACGTTAGATATTATGTCATGGGTACTCTGTATTGACTCCTCGTCAGCATACTTCCAGAGCTCTGCAATGATCCCATCTTCGCCTGCTGCTTTATTGGACTTTAATTCGGAAATGACTTTCTGGATCTCTTCCTTTGTTGGAGGGAAAGAGTGTGGCTTAGCAACGTTCATGGGTTCAAAAGTAGCTTTTCCATGGGTTCCTGGGAGTTAAGAAGGTCGCTGAAATACTCTGCTAAGGCTGTGGTGCACTCCTCATTGTTCAGTTTCAGATCTCCGTCAGCTCCCCGAAGGTGAAGCGTAGGAGCTGAATATGGTGTTATTTGCATTGATTTATTTATTATTTAATATTTATTTATTATTTTTGTTTATTCATCATCGATTTATCAATTATTGAACAACTACAAAGTCATCGAACAAAGATTTCCGAAAATAGTGGATATCACCCAAACGTGTAATCGAAGAAAGGTGCGTGAGGGCTTGAACGAAAGGTCTCCAGCCCCTCTGTCTATTTTCAATATTTTTTATTGATGGACCTTTACAAGTGTTGGTGATGTTCGGAGCGGTTTCGGCAGTCATGTAACATGATACCTACCTGCCCCGACAGGATAGCCTGAGCGGTTGATGTAACGTGGCCGATTGATTAATTATTTTTACTATTTTTTATTTATCTAATTAAACGTATAGTTTAACCCGTTTCTTACGAGGAAGTCTGGTGTGCACAGGAATTGTAGGATTTGAGGATTATTTTGTGGATTTTAGGTAATCTGATTAATTTGGGGAATCTTAGTATATGTGGAAGGATTTCTGGGAAACTTGGTATATTTGTAAGGAGTTTTGGGAATCTGGTGAATTCGGAGTAAATCTGAAAAATGTGGGCGATTCGAGAATTTGTTTAAGTATTGTAGGATTGGGGGGAATATTAGCATTTTTGGAAGGATTTTGTGGAATGTAGTTACTTTGATGAGCTCCATAGAATGTTGTTGATATTAGGAACTATGGTGATTTTTTATGATTTTGGTAAGTTACACGACTCTCGAATGGCATCTGGATTGGAAGGGAATAAGAGATGAGCAAAGGGGGTTGACAGAGAGGGGCATGGCTTAAATAATGTAAGCAATGCTGGTCTCTGAGCAAAAATCTGGGAAATTTTCTTAAAATCTGTTCGGAATTTAAGGGGATGCTGGAGGTGGTGGGGGTGGGGTTTGGCGGATAGTGTATGAAGGAAGGGGTCAGGGGTATCGTGTAGGTGGGACCGTCATCTTGGATGCGTCTTGAGATCTTACAGCTATCGTGACCTGCATTCCAAAACCTGGGATCGACCGCTCGGCTATGCTGTCCAGTGTTGTAACACACATATACAAATAAATAAAATAATTAAGTAATTAATATATATGAAATATTAAATTAGTAAAAATTAAATAGCATAGAAATAAATATTAATTAATAGTAATAATAATAATATAAAAAATAAAAATAATTTCATACCATCAATAAAACAATCAATAAACAATAATTAATATTAAAGAAGTAAATAAATATGGAATAAATAAGAAATAAATATTAAAAATAATAAATAAATATTTCATTTGTCCACGTTACATGGGTGACCAAAACCCTCTGACGTCACGCAACAGCTTTGTTCTTAGTTTGAAACGGTAACGTGAAACCCGCCTCATGCAATATCCTGGCTTGTTAACTCTCGACAGGTACATTCTTGTTGAAACGATGACGTTACCTTGAGCGAGCCACACATGCCGCTACCCGCATAGCCGTCATGATAATGTGAACCTACATAGTGGAAAATAATAATTATAATAATTGATAGTGAATTGAAACTAAATCATAAATAGTAAAAATAAATAAATTAAGAATTAATATTAAATACATATTAAATAATGAATTCGCAAGTGATAAGCCGATTGACGAACTAGCAGAGATCATTCAAGAGATCTGGGAAACCGAGAAACTCCCAAGTGACTGGACATCAGCACTAATTTATCCCCTTCACAAGATAGGTGATAAAGCTGTTGTAAACAATTACCGATGCGTCTCCCTCTTCTCGATATAATACAAAATTCTCTCCAAAGCTTTTCAGGCCCGAGCAGAGAAGCAACTCGATTCACAACTGGGAGAATATCAAGGAGGCTTTAGAAAAGGAAGCTCATGTGCCGAGCTGACAATGAACCATAAATTTATTCTTTCATATCAGAAGATTAGGAACATGGAGTTTGTGGTGACCTTCGTCGACTTCATTGATCGACATACACTCCTCAAATTCTAAAGGAAATTGGCTTAGATAACAAAACGAGGACAATCATTCGTCAGACCTTAACCAAAACTACCTCTAGGGTGATATTCAGGGGAGAGATTTCAGACCCCTTCGAACTCAGGACAGGCGTTAGGTAGGGAGATGGACTATCGCCTCTAATTTTCGACTGCGCACTAGAGAATGTCATCCGAGAGTGGCGCAAAGAGATAAGTAATGGAGGTGTCGGGAATGGACTCCGAATAGGCTACAAGAGAATTGATCTCACAATTGACTGCTTAGTTTTTGCAGATTCCCTAGAAACTGCTACAAAACAAATCAACCAACTCAAAACCCAAGCAGCAAAAGAGGCCTCCAGATATCCTTTGAGAAAACGGAGTTTATAACTAACATCAAGCTAGCCCCCTGAGAGTTAATTGTAGAGCAGGGAATAATCAAGCGGTCAGAGGAGTCTAAGTACTTAGGTGAGTGAATAAGACCAAATAATTCTGAGAAATAAGCATCTACATCAAGGATCAACAAGGTGGAAGTGGCATTTCAACCAACTAGGAACGTTTATAATAAACAATCAGTGTCCCTCAGTGCCAAGCTTAGACATTATTGTTCAGTTATTTGTCCAGAAATCCTGTACGCAGGAGAATGGCTTGCATTGATCAGTAAAGGTTTCATTGAAAAGATAGAGGCTCAAGAAGGAAAAATTCGAAGTTAGATACTCTGACCAATCAGGTAAAATGGAGAGTTCATGAGGCGGCACAACCACGAACTCTACCTAAGTGTGGAAAGGACAACAAATATCATAAGGAAAAGGAGGATTAATTTCAATGGCCACATAATACGCATGAAATCTCAGAGTATGACCAATCTCATTTTTCCCACTTTGTAAAGAAGAAAACAAAGGGAATTTGATTCACCAAGATTGAAAGAGATCTTCTAGAATTAGGGAATACGTTTGAAAACATCCTGGAACGTGCTCCTCCACAGAGAACACTTGGAACATACCAGCGATTCTCAGATTAGACAAAGCTGAAAACTGGGAAAGAGTGGACTAATGAAAGAAAGTTGGCTCACAGAAAAGTCATGCGGGAATACTGGGATAGAATTAAAGCTCGGGGACGGAAGCGGTTGAAGTAACGTGGTCCATAGTTGGCCGAATCGGACAATAGTAATAATAATAATAATAATACATGTTATAATCATTGAATACATAAAACAATAATAAAAATAATCAATCGGCGACCATCTTGGAGCGACCGCTTGGGCTATCCTTTCGTGGGCAGGTAGGTTCATGTTACATGACTTTGTGGAATCCACTCCGAACCTCACCTACCCTTGGAAACGTCGATCATTAAAGAGAATATTAAAATTGAAAATTATGAATCCTATGGATAGAGGGAACCTAGGCCTTTAGTTTGAGCCATAACACGATTTTCTCCGATTATCGTTCGGAAATTAAGGGTCGATGTTCTGGTAGTTCATCAATAATCAGTAAATCGCTAATCAATAAATAATTATAAAAACATCAATATGAAATAATAAATAAATCGATAAATGAGATGGAAGAGAACAGATCAATAGAGATGAGCCTAGCCCAAGTAAGGGGAAGCAGTGCTGTAAAATCTAATTAAATTTGGAAAATTCTGTTGGGAATTTTAGGGAACCTGAAGGGTGGTGGTAGAATGGCGTTAGGGGGTAGTGGCATGGGGGGGGGGGGCATCTTTCATAAAGTTTGGAGGAGCCTCAATTTTCTTATTTCCCAGGGGGTGTGGATATTTTTATTTTAGGGGGGAATAGATTTGTCCTTTAGATAGCGGGGAATGAGCCCTTTTGTTTGAGCCCTCACACGACTTTCTCCACTCTTACTCCTTCGGGAGTACGCACGGCCTTATCCCTGGATTTCGGGTTGCCTATTCAAATACCCCGTTGATAGGATCCCTCCTGGCCCTTAACACTCCAGTGGGCGCGCGGTTTGCCGTAACGCGAGTGGGCGCGTGGAGGACGAGTGTCCTCCGCTTGGTTTTGCCATTTTACTCTATGAAATATATATTTAGCGATCATGATTTTTTGTTTTGGGTTAGGTAGGAATATATTAAACACATTTTTCATAAAAAAAGTGAATTCTACGAAATATTAAGTAGGAAATATACAATTATGATAAATCTGACAAAAACGTGTATAAGTTAGGTAAGTTATGTTATAAATGTTACAAAAACGTATATAAGTATATACGTTTCATGTTATAAATAAAAAAATATAAATGATGTTATTACTTTCTAGTTTGGAAAGAAAATAATCATGGGTGTCCGCTAATGACCTGCATCTGGATCGATTGCCATGTTTTCATGCATAGTCGATATTGTCAACACAGCCTTGTTCTTTTTCGGTACGTAAGATAAAATGTACAGCTCTTTTGAAAGCCAAACAAACTGCTTTGGACTTCTCTTGACTCATCAGGTGGAAAATTTGGGGGAACTGTTGCTTTGTTCTTTCTCAGAGAAGCAATCATAGTTACTTTTTCTTCTTCCCGTAGCTTCATTTCCAAGGGCACAGATGCGATCCAATTGCCACAGGTAATATTCCTATTGGTTCCTGAAATAGGCTGCACCAAACTCAAAACTAAGTCTGACGTGTTGTTGCTTCTTCTGAAAGGGCCGTTTGGTTGCTTCTCTACATTCTCTTAAAGGTTTGTAGCATAAAATGTTGTTGTGGACACCATAGTAAAGATCTTTATCCCATACTTCGTATGTTTACTAGGCATAGGCCTATACACCCTGAAACGACAGTTTCCTCTAAATGCAACTAGCTGTTCATCAATGTGGTTGGTTTGTATGCATTCTTGCAATTGAGCACGAACATCTCCAAGATTTCTCTAAAAGCATCTAGTTTGTCAACAGATTTTCTTTGATCTCTGTTGTGTACGTTATCGAATCTTAGGCAACGTAAAAGAAATCGAAACATTTTTCCGCTCATGGTTACATAAACAGCCTCTACTCCCGTGCCGTGTGAATTATCCCACATTCCAAAAACATTTCTTCTTCTTGCCTTCAAAGCCCGAGCATGATATAATATACCAATCAATGCACGAATTTCCCGGAAATCACTGGGCCTGGCATCCCTTTCTCGAACAAACTGACGGCGAATTTTAATCACCGGTATGTAAATGTTAGTTAGTACAATCAACTATTTTTTCACCATTTCATCATCAGTAATACACTGTAAAGCAGCGTCTGGAAAGATAGCATTTTTCGTAGACCCTTGAGGTCCTGTGCGATGAAAAACTGGCATAATGTTATATCTGGGTGTATGAGAAGTCTGGGCACCTTGAGGTTCTAAGTACCACCTTGATGTGCGATCTTTTCCCCAATAAAACTCTGGGTTGAAGAAAGGGACAGGAGGGACAGCTTCTTCTACCACTTCCATTTCCCCAGAGTCGTCAGGAATATCAGCCAGGCCTTCTTATGCATTGATTTCATTTTCTCTACTCTCTGTGTGGTATTTCAAGTAGTCTTCTTCTCGTTCATCTTCATCCTCTACCCCCAGAACACTCTGGATATCCTTAGTCACATCTAGCCAACGGCGTACCTGGTCACGGTCACTTTGACTTGTCATTATTGTTTTCACGCATGAACTAATCGATATGCCGTTCAAAACTATGAAACAAAAGAAAAAATACCTCAGCAATATCCGAGAAAACTGTAACGCCAGTACGCGCGCGGAGGACAGATGTCCTTCACTACTGCACAGCGCAAATAAACACGCGGTGACGGCGACAACTATGGAGCATTAAAGCTGACAATGCACTGACGGGTAGAGGGTGAGTAGGGAGAAAGGTTTATGGTCACTCAAGGTCACGAGTGTTGCCAACCCTTGTAGTCACGCAAAACAAAATCACTGGAGGACACCTGTACTCCGCGCGCCCACTGGAGTGTTAACTCTCGAACTTAAAAGTATAGAGCAGAACTCAATTTTTACTTATCCATTTAATCGAGACGTTGGAAGATCATGTTGACTGGCACAAGCGCTTCTTTCTTGCTATAAAAGGATTAACACGTTCATCCGTGAGCACTATAAATCCAAAAATTCCGATTTACAGTATAAAACAGTATTCATTGTATGATTTATATCGACTGCACGAACACCACTTCATTTAAGAGTAGAAACGAGCTCAGTTCCTAGTATTTAAGGAAAACTTTCAAATTAATGCATATTGCTGAAAATGCACCTATTAAGTTTTTACTAGTTGGATCTCTTGACCGCAAAGTTATTATTCCGTTTCCCTTGATCTTTTAACATAGCGAAATAAAATGCTTTTTAGTTTTTCAACTTGATTGTACTGAAATTGTAAACAATGTTAATCCCTGATCGAAAATATATGAGTCTAAAAAATCCCCTTGGTGACTACTACCAAACATCATCATACGCATTACATCTCAGCTCTTATATCTAGGTCTACGAATACAGAAAATTATTATATACTTACCGGAACTGAGCTATGTAAGTTTTCATATTATTATGGTAGTGGGTATTATACTCCTTCTAATATTAGAAATCCTTCTCAGGAACAACCACAATTCAGAGAATACTTTAACAAGAGATAGATTCGTAGCCAAACTCAATCATAATGGTAACAAAATGATGCCATACATATGCCTATCCTGCGGAGCAAACTTTCCTTACATAAGGTATTTGAAAAGACACATGTTAGTCCATAGTACTCCAAAACTGCATTCCTGTGAAATATGTGGAGCAAACTTTACTCAGAAATCCAAATTGAATAAACACATGACAATTCATAATAGTTTAAGGCCTTATTCATGCGGTGCAAAGTTCACTCAGAAAGGCCATTTAAAAATACATATGTTGATCCATAGTGGTCAAAAGGCACATTCCTGTGGTACATGTGGAGCGAACTTTGCTCGTGTGAGTGATCTGAAGAAACACATGGCGATGCATGGTGGCGTAAGGCCTTATTCCTGTGGTACATGCGAAGCAAAATTTACTTGGAAAGGATCGTTGAAGGTACACATGATGATCCATGAAGGTATAAAGCCCTACCCCTGTGTGTATTTTATGTAAGAGGCAGTGTGAGAGATATCATGTATTAACATGCGGTGAACGTCACATGTCTATTACAAAATTTTGTATCGAATGAACTTGTATGGTATTCCTACTATTATGGCCATTGGCTGAAATAAAATTTATTATTATATGCGAAGCAAAGTTTATTTCTAAAGGCAATTTAAAGAGACACAGGATGATTCATAGTGGTCTCAAGCCTTACTCCTGTGGTACATGCGCAGCGATATTTACTCAGAATGGATCGTTTAAGGCACACATGTTAATCCATAATGGTGTGAGGCCTTATTCCTGTAAATCATGTGATGAAAAGTTTACTAAGAAATCTGGGTTAAAGAGACATGTGATAATTCATAGTGGTCTCTAGCAACATTTATGTGGTACATGCGGAACAAGCTTTACGGAGAAAGGCAGTTTTAAGAGACACATGATCCATAGTGCTTATAATTGTTGCATTATTAAGCCTGTGACTTGGCGCGCTTACTCACAGACCTCTTGTGGCCTGTCGTGGTCTATCGTATCACGACCTCAAGTCGTTCCCATAGAGCGGAAACCCGCGTGATATGGCGAATCCCGTGCGGCCACAAGTTAGTAGAAGAGTCACCACAGCTAGTAGATACAGTGTTCAGCGTGTTCATAGATTCCGAAAAATGGATTTGGACAGTGATGAAGAGGAAGTAGCATGTGTCCTAGCGGCTTTTGTATTATTGAGTGGTGTTTTTTTTATTAACAGAAAAAGGAACGGCTCGCAATAGGCGTTGGTGGATGGAAACACTGAATAAAAGTTGTGATAGGTAATAATAATTGACTAGATAAATATAAAAAAGTAACTCGACACCAACCTGCATAAATTCATTCAAGTTAAGAAAACTGATTTTTTCGTGGTTGTTGATACAATGCTGAGTGACTTGAGAAGTCAATTGTCTGGCAGATTTGAAAACTTTTGCCGAATGATAAGAGCTGATTTTGAAAGTTTATTGAGTAGCATTGGGCCATTTATAGCAAAACGAGATACAAATATGAGAAAAAGTATTCCCATTCAAGAGAGACTAGCTGTAACATTACGATTCTTCGCTACTGGGGACAGCTATGCCAGTTTGTCCTACCTGTTTAAGTTCTCAAAGCAAACCGTATCCGGATGTTTGGAGGAAGAGTGTCAGGCCATAATACAAGAGCTCCAAGAAGAAATAAATATACGTACTCGATATAAAAGAATACACATGGTTACAAATATGCTGAAGTTTAATGATATTTTGAATCAATACAATTATATTTACACTAAGAGAAATTTATTTCAAAAATAGCAAGAGTATTTTTTAAATTAAAATTGAAAGTGTGAAAACAGTCTGCTGCATTGCGACATGCAATTTCAGTTTGACTGTCGTTTTCATTGGAACCATATTGCGGTGTAGTTCAAGCTGAAGAATTATGCCCAGACGAGGCACACGAAGAAAAAGAATTTTCAGATCCACCGACTGGTGACTCCACTGGATTCACACCCCGACCATGTGGAGCATTATTTCCAAAATATCCAGGTTGTTGATTGGTCTGAGTATATGACCAGTAGGGCTGTTGAATATTGTTCTTTTTTAATTAAACATCAAGTTGTTGATTTCATGCATCGCTATTTCGCGAGTGTCATCATCTAGCGCTCTCAATTTTAAACAGAGTAGATCACAAAATAAAGAGCTTTCATCTTTCTTTGCTTTCGGTTTGTTCGCAACTTGTTTCAACAACGTATAAGTCTCTTCCATACGCTTCTCAACTTTTTCTGTTTTGTCAGCTTTCCTTTCCCTGCCGGATGGCGGTCCACCTTGATCAATTATTACAGCTGCTTCCGTAGCGGCAGTGACATGACTTTCTGCATTGAGGCATGCAGTGTTTGTGTCCGAAGATTGTGTTGTATCAGGTGTTGCATGCTCATTTGTTGGTGGATCATCCTGTTCATTTTCGGTCCCTGAAAACAAAGCATAATATTTAGGTTTAGCCAGCCTTTTGTAAACCATGTTGTCAATTTGTAGTTAGCCTATACACTTACAATACCATTACATTTAAGTTACCTACTTTATATGTGCATAGAATAATGACCCTGTTTTTTTGTTCAGTTACCTACAAATGAAGATGAGTTGTTGAAGATAGCACAACAATATGAAAATGTTTGGAACTTTCCGAACTTTTTGGGGGCGATTGATGGCAAACACATCATTACACAGTCCCCATTGAATACTGGCATGGTATTTTTCAACTACAAAGGGACCTTCAGTGTAGTTCTTGTAGCTCTAGTAGATGCTCACTATCGTTTCACATTTGTGGGTATTGGATGCCAAGGTCGGATAAGTGATGGAGGAGTTTTCAACAATTCAGCTATGTTCTCTAAAGTACAGAAGGGTCAACTGACACTACCACCTGACAGGATGCTGCCTTCATTTGATAAAATATTACCGTATGTCTTCGTTGGCGACGCAGGTTTTGCATTAAGTCGCCATATGATGCAGTCATATCCTGGTATCTATGAGAAAGGTAGTGCGCAAATAATTTTCGGATACCGGTTATCTCCTGCGCGGCGTGTTGTTGAAAATGTTTTTGGTATAATGGCATCCGTTTTCAGAGTTTTCAGAAAACCAATGCTTTTAAAGCCCGAGAAAGTGAGCAATGTCACCATAGAATGCGTCCTTTTGCACAAATTCAAGAGGTCAAGCCCATCATCAGCAACATTGTATGCTCTTTCAGGTACGTTTGACACGGAAGTAAATGGTGAATCGATTCCTGGATCTCGGAGAAATGACCCAAGTGGAATGACGGCCTTCCTACCCGAAAAGAAATCAGCTAGAAAAGCAGGAGAAGTAGCAAGGGGTATGCGAGACTCCTTCGCTGAGTACTTCACAACAAGTGGCAAGTTACCTTGGCAAGACAAGTATTGTTAATACACAAGTAATTAGTGTACCAGGAAGTTTAAATAAATTGTTGTAAATAAACAATTTTTATTTTTTTGAATGTCCAAACATTGCTTACCTCATCAGACGTTGTCGTTTTCCTTGGTGTGTAGATACAGTGCAAAAACGTTGCCATTTTCTCGTATGTAATCCGGTCTGGCTTGTACATTTCTTTAGTGTCAGTCCCAGTTCCCATACTGCTTTTTACCTTCAACGCCAACTTCCTTTAAGTCGACATCAAATTGTCTTTCTTTTTAACAATTCTTTTAACGAGCACTCAACGCTGATGTTCGCTTGGATTAGCTTCCCAGCAACGTGTATCTTGTTCCTATCTTTGTGATCGGCATTTCGCGGGTTCCAGATAGAAGGTTCTCCCTCATAAAGATCTAAGGACTCCATGATCACTAAAGTGGACCAGACCATAATTATCCGTAAATATTAACTGTAATATAATATAATACAATATAATCTAGCACTGAAAACAAGGAACAAGCCAGCACAAACTGCAACACACCACAACAGGCCGTGGGAACGCGGCTCTAGAGCTGTACTGTGGGCCGTCATCCGTCGAGCCACAGGCCTTTGAGGTACCGACAATACGCGGGAATGGCCAACCCGAGTAGTAACGAGTCTTTGCGTTCTCATGGCGCGAGGTCTAGCAAACTACAGACCAGGCTCACCAGTCACAGGCCGTGGGAACGAGGCCTTACGGTTCAGCAAGATGACTCAGTTCGTCCACATTCGCATGCACGCCACTACCAACCAGAGTGCTTTCACTTCCCGAGCACTTCCACTAGATAATACAGGGAATATGCACTGAGTGTGGTGGTACTATGATTTCACTTGTTTCAGCATAAGGTTTGATAGTAAAAAGGATTTGAAATATTGCGGCAATTAAGGTTGGTACAGAGCTGTTCAGGACCGTTCATAATTACGATAGCAACTTCTTAATAATGCCTCTCAGATCCAGTGAATTGTCGATCTTCGACTTGATTTAGATTCTTGAGGCGTAGGAATTTTAGTGTGAGGTTTTTCACCCATCACAGTATGCATCGTCCTACCTAGCTTGGCCGTGAGGGTGGGTGTAATGGCAAGGCTTCATAGGACTGACCAAGGTTGGGTACAGACCATTGTTATGAAGTACATCATACCTCATAGAAGTTATTTGTATTGACATATATATTAAAATACCTATGAATAGGCAAAATAGTTTTATTCCACCAAACTCAATACTAAATTGAAATTAAATAACATATATAGTACAGTCGCACCTGCCCTGACGGACACCCTTATTCAGCGGACACCTTGAAGTCCGGACAGCGGACATCGCCATCTGGCCCGTCCACTTGACTTAAGCGGACACATCACACGCTGCAGGACATTGTTTTCACTGGTCCATATCATCCATTCTTTTAAAACCATTCTGCAGACAAACGGAAATCCCTCTTGAATGTCTGTACTACACCTATTTCGAGTCAAAGGAGAAACGCTGTAGTAGCCGTGAAGTTAATTATTCTGTACATTCCTCATTCCAAACTATTCGTTATGGTTTCCTACCCACTGGTGTACATTCCGAGAATTCTAATTGTCCAGGATTGCTGCCAGTGACTACTCCCGAGTTATCTTCCCTGCTTGCATCATTCTATTCATAACTCAGATTGCCACCGATAAGGTCGAGCTCAGGTAGTCAACTTGAGAAGGAAAAGACATGCGCTAATTAGTGAGACAGAAATACCGTAGCATTTCAGTCGTCAAGTAAACATGAGTAACAAGGGACGAACGTGTTTAGACCTCGAAACAAAATAAATGTGATTGTAGAAAATGACAAGGGAATTCCAGAGAGAAAGCTCGCCGAAAAATTCAAATGCGGGAAAACACTAATGAACACTATTGTGAAGAACAGAAGTGAAATTATAAAGGCGTGGGAGGAAAATAGGATTCGAGGAGTGGAAAGAAAGTGGGAGTCAGATTTTTCAGAAGTGAACTTTGCGGTATACTAGTGGTTCAAGAGTGCTCGGGCGAAGAAACTGTGTATGAGTGGGCCAATGTTATAAGAAATAGTGCGAGAAATCGCAAATAATTTGGAGGTTGAGAATAACGTTACTTTCAAAACAGTCTGCGGAGAAGGTGGTGATGTGTCTGTGACTGAAGTAGCGGATTGGAAAGATAGGTTAACAGACATCTTGAGCAGTTACGAACTGAAAGACATTTTGAATGTTGTCGAAACTGGTCTGTTCTTTAGGGCGATCCAGAAGAAGTCACTAAGTTTGCCAAATGAAAGTTGCAAGGGTGGGAAAATGTCAAAATAAAGAATCACCATCATGTTTTGTTGTAACGCACTCGGTGAAAAGGAGGTTCCTCTAATAATCGGTAAATCCTTGAGACCCATGTGATTTAAAACATGGACTTAAATGTTCTTGGTGTTGAATGGCATGTGAATAAAAAAAGGCATGGATGACGTCAGCAATATTCGAGAATTGGCTCCTAGCTTTGAATTCCAAGATGAAGGCCAGGAACCGTAACGTGATCTTATGTCCAGATAATGCTCCGTGTCATGCAGAAATGCGACTTTCAAATGTAAAACTCTTGTTTCTTCTATCCAATACCACTTTTCAACTTCAGCCATTGGATCAAGGAATCATTCAAGCATTCAAATTAGGCTATCGCAAGATGGTTTTATGGTCGTTAGAGGGACACATGGATGAAGCAGACTCAGCTTTCGATTTAATGAAGATCAACGTTGGTGACGCAGTTTCGTGGACAAAGGCAGCATGGAATGCAGTCTGCGAAACCACAATCAGGAAATGCTTTGCAAAATGCGGCATCGCTGTTTCTACAGTTGAAGAACAAGCAGTGGTAGAGAGGTTCGAAATTAATATGATGAACTTCAGACTTTAGCTACGACAGCTGGATTGACGCCGAAGAAGATAATATTCCTTGCTGTGACGAACTCGAGGGCGACTTCAGGACGCATTTGACGGTAGCCTAAGCTTTCTGTGTTATACAGTACTTTAGTTGTATGTTGCATGTATCGTAAGGTATGTTTGTTTGCACCTCGACTTCAACGTCATTTTCTTCTCGTGATAGACATTTTTTAAATCTTTTAACCTAATTTTTTACTTTAATTTATTTAATTGCACTTCGTAAATTTCTAGCTATACCTATCTGCCTTCACTCTTCGTACAAAAGGAGTATTTTGAATAACACTTGTTACCGTTTTACAGAGCCCGAATCAGGAACGAAAAGTGTCGACAGGCAGAAAAAAAACACGAAAAAGTTGTGTCAGTGAAGCAGGGACTAAATATGCTTGAACAGATAAAGAATTTGTGTGTCACTATGGACCGCGAGTACGGCGATTTCACAAAGGAACAATTTAACAGACTTTATTCCCTTTTCGAGAGTATCGCAGTTAAGAAAACATGTGCTGAATTTAAACAGACAAATCTTAATGATTACTTCACGAAGCTGTAATGTTTATAAATAATGTAACATCACTTGTAATAACTCCCAAGGAAATACTTCAACAGAAATGACTTACTATAATCAAAATAAATATGTGTATGTTTATGTTTAAGTTGGATGTACTGAACCCGCTGAGCTATGGTTCATGTGATATTTTTTATGACAGAGCATTTATGATGGGATGTTGTACTTTTGAACACACCCAGGAAGCCACGTGAAGCTGAGAGATCACGCGATACTTTTTGAAGTAGCGGTGAATCGCACTTTTGACTTTGGTGAAAACTGCTAATTATTTATCTGAGGTCTTATTAATTAATTTTTATCTTTCTACAAGACTCAGAATATTCCATTTCGTCATGCTGCATTATTAAAACATTTTGGAGAATGTTTATTTTTACTTTAGGTAAGGTAATACCCTTGCAGATATGCAAAAAGGAACGTAAGTAGTCGCTCAACGATTTCGTTTTGACGACCTACTTTCTAGAGACACCCAGTACCTTGCACTGCGTCTGGAGAATCCGCCTTGTGTAGGCGTGGAATTGCTTTTGTCCTACGAGACGTAGAAGAATATCCGCTGTTGAGCGTTGAAAGTGATTATAAGGTGCCATCGAGCCCGCTAATACTATTATTCACTGTTGTTGAAGCCAAGTGAACTAAAGAAGAAGTTTGGGAAATAATAATTGGCAAGTATAGTGTATTGCACAACATTGCTGTAACACCACATTTTACCCACGCGTATGTGGAGGGCAGATGCCTAGTGGAAATATACAGGTAATAGTGTTACAATTATCCTGAATAAGTGTGATTATAATTGTATGAGATATTTAAATTGCCAAAGTGAAAGTTTCATGTTTAAAACGACTATAATTCACGGATGCTGCGTGATTCAAAAGTAGCGTCACTAGCACGTGCAGAATTATAAAACAGTGTTAGCTCACATGCTAATCCACATCTACGAGATTAAGGCTGTGTCGTACTTTACAATTGAAGCCTATAACATTCACGACGAACATTATAATTTTGAAAGTGAGAGGATTAATTATTACGCAACTTATTTCACTACCCACGTGATTGGACTTTTCTTCACCATGGTTGAAGCAGCCACCATGGGCTAATACCATCCCGGTATGAGGGTGACGTTTCTACGGGAACCAGCATGATGGTGGAACTTCCAGGACAACGAACGAGAAGGAAGGAGCCAAAAATGCCATTTCCAGGCATATCCACGAAGTTGTCGACAGGGACAAATCGAACCCTGGTCTTTGGAGGAGTCCAGATGGGAATCCTGATGAGGAGGATACCGTACCAGAGAGCCAGAGAGGATTTTGTACAACCCTTGTTGTGGAATAGAGAGCTGAGTGAGAGCTCCTCCATTTCGTGAGTTTTTGCTACACCCCTTCCTTGTTCTAGTTTCTGGTGGTATAGTAGATTTAATGTAGTTTGTGAACCAACCACACTCAGTGTCAGCCATTTTTCTAGGTAGGGATGTAACTAGATTAGTTAGATGTCATTTATTTCAGTTTAGAGTGAGACACCCTTGGGTCAGACATTTTGGTCAGCCCTGGTGCAGCTTGATGAACGTCGTAGAACGTCAATGCCTACTTTTTGCTGAACCTGACTGTAGTCATTTTGAGGCTATTTTGTTCAACCCTACTTGGGGTAATTTTCAAGTCTTTGCTGACTTTAGTTATGGCAATCAGATGCCATGGTTATTAATTAACTGCATTCTTTGCAGCCATCCTTTGTTATACCCCTGACTGTCGTTAGAACGGTCGTATCATTTAGGTAGTCGACTGTAACTACCAGTTTTGTAAATGCATTATATTTCATTTTGAATAAGCTCAGATAGCTATTCTTGGTCATGTTTGAACCTAACAACTAGAAGGAATGTTTCGTTGCCTAGCATCGAAATCAGTTCCCAACGTATCATTATGCAGATCTAGTGTGTGAATCTGCGCCACAATTATCATTTTTGCTTGTGTCATGTAAGATTCGTTTTTATTTGATGTACTAGCAACTACTGAGTTGTATTTTTTTTTAAGCAAAGAGCTCCAGTTATTGTAAGATTACTTTCATTTAGACGTCTTTGGTAGAAAGACGGAATTATATTATTATATTCAGATTTATTGAGTGTGTTTTATACACGGACTCTTCAGAGGTCCTTAACCTATGGTAAAGTTTTATATGAACTGGCCAGGTGTAGGTTTATATTGATTAAATCGCCGGCCTTGAATAATGTGTGCTTTGTGTCGACCAACACAGGAATGTGGTAACCTGTTGGTGACATAAACTGGTTATCTTACCCAGTGACCTGAAAGCACGCCTGCTTCATTGTGAGACAAAACTACTATTGACAAGGACAGAGTACGATTTGTATTCGCTCTTCCTTTCATTGCTATTTTGCTTATGGAAATTAGTTTCCACTCTTGTATTTGATCACATGTTTTATAGATCGCTTTTTGTTAGTTAAACGCGTGTACTGTCGTTTGACAGGTACAGTTATGTCAGGTTTTCTATAGTATGGTGAAGGCTACCCTGTTACAGCAGGATGTTATTGTATGAAGGTATTTTGAGTATGCCTTGTCCGGGACTGTTCCCGTTGACTAGATGTTATTGGAAGGTAACTGTTGTGTACAGGCCTATCCCAGAGTTATTGAACGCGAGCTTAGCGCCGCTGGTAACCCGTGTTATTGTGTGTCCGAGTTATTGTACTCGTTGATTATATTCCGACTGTTGAGTCGAGGCTTTTTGGTGGAGAAAGATCTCAGTGGAGACACTCCGTGCCCAGACTATTGTCAATGTTATTCGCCATAAACCTACGATAAACCTATAAACCGACATCTTAATTATAAGACGCATAATTGTTGTAAAACAAAGCTAACTAACGATTCTTTCTATCTAACTTTGTTCTTTGCATTCTGGAACAGTTGACATAGCCGTGCAGTTGAAGATAATTTCCTTGTGAGGAAATGACTAGGACAGTTGACATTTTTGTAGCGACCTGAAGCATGCGCGAACCTAGAGTTCGTAGCTTGTGGAACTCAGGCCATGCGATGTCAGACGTGGTCTCAACTACGCATTCGTCACCGTAACTATACACATTAGATGACTATTGTTTACAAAGAGTAAACCAAGGTGCAGGCAGGAATTTTTAATAAAACTACTGTGTTTATTTCATTATTTATTTATGATGTCAAGTGTATAAATCCTACATGTTACCTTTTGTGTGCTGTTAGCACATAGTTATTAAGCATAATTAAATTGCTTGTTTTCATGGCTGTACACTTAGCTTTTGGATGTAATTGTTTTCTTTTACTGACGTCATCGCCGTAAATTTTGTTAATTGATAGGACTTAGCTAGATGAATTAACGTTAAATGTAAATGTCGAAATGGTACCATCCTAACTTAGATTTGTTTTGCTACCCTGTTAAATGTAAATTCTGATATTAGCTTAATCTTGTAACTTGAACTAGGGACTTGCGGTGTACCATATTCCTAGCGTTGCTGTTGTTGCTTTATTATTGTGAGTTTGATCTTTCGCGAGGGTTTTCCGTAACTTCTCAGATAGGGACCTGCTCTTTATTTTTGTTTATTTATTAGCTTGCGGACTAGCCGATTGTAACCCTCCGAACTAGGCTAGGGGTTTGTGAATTTTAATAAATTTTCACGGTGTTTTACATAAGTCTGGATGTTTATTTTCTCAGTCTAGTTTTAAGGTGAACCTTTCCTTAGGCGGTCTATGACCATTGTCACCATGTACCACGATCCCTGTGGACTACGGACTCTCGTGCCGCTTTAGCCTTTATGGAAGGTCACCTGATCCTCTCGGTAATTTTATTCAACTTATGGGACGTTAGGAAAGTCATCGTGGTTGTTGACTCGGCTAAACGGTCTCATAAAATGGCGCCCAACTCATGTGCCGACGTTAACGTGGTGACCCTCAGTACCATGTTATTTTTGAGGATTTTAATGTTGATTAATGGTAAATTGACAGGACTGGGACGAACTTAGAAAGTCGTACTGCAGATCAATTGACCGCATGGCATTCATGTTTGATAGAAGTCCATGGGGTGAGGCTTTAGTGTTAGATAAATGAAGGGTAGGATTTTCTTTGATGATGCCTCATCCTAAGTAAATGTAATACTTTGCTTTGCTCACCGTTGTCTTTGTAAATGTAGAAGCACTTAGTTTGCATACTCCAGCTGTACTCGTGATATTTATATAAATGAAGCAAGCTTTATACCACCAAGTAACTAATCATAGCTGTAAGTTCCAGTAGAAATTGATCCCTCACTTTCTCATATATTTCTTATCTATGGATGAGGAAACTATTCGTCGTGTGTTTGGAGAGATGTTGGCAGGTGTGAATGCCAATCTTCAACAGATTACTGCTGACTTAGTCAAAATACTCAGGCTGTAAATAATGTTAGTGGTCATGTAGATCAAGTTAGACAGGACCTAGAAGTCAACACTCAGTCTATCAACAATGTTAGTGGTCATGTAGATCAAGTAAGGCTAGAAGTTAACAATGTTAGGACTGATTTAACTCAAGTCAGGGCAGACATGGACGCATATAGGGTCGAAGCGAGAAATGATCTGACGGCAGGTTTAGCAGCTGTTAGGTTTGATGTCATACGACACCATCAGGAGGCTAACCAGCGCGTAGATTGCTTAACCGACCAGATGAATAGAGCTAGGGAGGATGTGCAAAACCAATTGGAGGAGCACACAGCTCAAATTCAGACAACCTTGAATAGAGTCCAGATAGACCTGAGAGCAGATCTGGAACATACTAGGGAAGAATTCGGGACTCGACTGGATCACGTCGAGGGATTTATTGGCAATGTGAAAAAGGACATGGCAACCATGAACATTGGTTTAATCTTGATGAGGGGAGCTGCCAATGCCGTTAATAACAACGTGAAGACTATCGTTGATGGCATGATGGAGGTTAAAGAAGAACTCAGCACCAACAGGAGAAACATTTCTGAATTGAAGGAAACCGTAGCTAGTCTACGTGAGACAGTGGATGTTCATCGTGAGGAACACAAAATTGACCTCATGTTATTGAGAGGTGACCTCAACGAACACGAGACCACAGTCGAGGCTAAAGTAGCCGAGGTTAGAGACGATGTGGGTAAAATCCAAGAAAATATGTCCAGAGTTGAAGGAGAGATCGATTCCTTACAAAAACGATTTGAGGAAGTCGCGGTGACCGAGAGGTTAGATCTCAGTTATAACCTTAGGACGGCCATACGCGAGGTAGACACAAACCTCAAGGGAAAGGTCGACAGGATCGAGCTGCAATTGAACGACTTAGGCAACAAAGTCGCAGCCAGAACCATCCCAGGACTTGAAGTAATAGAAAGACGTCTGGACAGACTCGAGACGATTCCTAGAGAGAGACACGTACACCCACAGATGGGAGAATCTCAGGAAACGCCTATATCTCAATCAGGAGGAATGATGCCTACCCATTTCCAACCCAGCGCGCCTTTGGAATCGCAACCCTCACAATTCACTGGTTCAGCGCAAGGTCAGACCTTGAACTTTGACGCTCATCCGTTTCAACCAGCATCTAATCGAATTAGTCATGAGACTAACACTCCTACGCCGAGTTACATGCAAAATACGTTCAGACCCGCGCATATGCAGGGAAATGTCACCATAATTCGTTCAAGAGAGGAGCAACCAGCTCGCTTCTCAGGAACTGGAAGTGGTGTTACTCCAGTGGAATTCCTAGCCAATGTCGAGAGCTACTTACGTGATACTATGGTAACTCCAGAGAGGGAACTAAGAGTTATAGAGCGACTGCTAGAGGGACAAGCCGGCACCTGGTTCAAAGCATTCAGATACTCATTGACAGGCTACCAGGACTTTAAGGAAGCATTATTAAGAACATATTGGTCGAGCGACATCCAGCAGAGCATCCGAGCTGAGGTGTACACTCGAAGGTACAGTTCCAATACACCTACTCGTTATGCGAATTACTTCGCAATACAGCTTGCGAAGCTTCGTTGTCTTCAGCCTCCGTTGTCCGAACAGGATTTAGTGAACACAATTGTTTGGCAGTACCCTGCGGACGTACAACGTGTGTTGATCGCTGCAGGGGCATCCACTTTCCAGCAGTGTGACCAGATACTGCGAAGGTTGGATGCTAACACAGAACAGTTCCATACACACCGTCAGCAGAAGGCTGATAGGCGCGAGGATAGACATATGAATCTGACGACTGTTGATAAAGTGAGCCAGACGCCACAACAAACGCAAACCACAGAGGACTCTGGGCGACGTGATAACAACTACAATTATAACAGGAGAGAATGGAACAACACTCCTTATACTCGAAATCAACAAGATGACCGGCGAAGTCATTGGAACCGGCGATTCGACCGAAGGACGGACGACAACCGACGTCATGAAAACAACCGCCGAGGGAATGAAGGAAGAAATCAACAAGACGGAAGTATCCGTAGAGACTATCGATATAGCAGGGGATACGACAGAAATCGAGACCCTAGATACCAGCCAGACAGGGATTGGAAAGGAAGAGCACGGGAGAGCCGTGAGTACCTCCAACAACTGAGAGAATTGCAGATCCAAGAAGAGGGAGAACGGAACCCCACTTCGAGGGAAAATAGAAATTCGGCGCAGGAGATGGAGCAGAACCAGCCCAGTACTTCTCGCCAGGACAGAAAAAAAAACGCCGAAAAATCAATAGATTCTTGTTCGGTTGAGCACCGAGTAACTGCCACCATATTACTCTGGGAGCCAATCCAAGAAGACTTGTTGGACGAACGACGAACGACGAACCACAATTATGAATTGACACGTCTACCCAAGATCGTAGCCACCTTGAATGAAGTCAGTGTAGTCATACTCATCGATACTGGGGCGATGATTGGTGTAATTTCCGCCGATTGCCATGCCAGACTGAAAGCAAACTCTGAGGTGACAGAGCTGCCTATTTCAGCTGTAAGAGTCAGAGGTGTCATACCTGACCGCGTTGTAACGTGCAAAATCCAGATTCTGTGTACTCTGAAGATTTCGAGCCACGTGTATTTGCACGAATTTCTTGTAATGAAGGGCCTGCATCATGATGCCATTTTAGGCGCAGACTTCATTAGAAAATATGATGGAATCATTGACATGGGACGGAATACGGTAGAGTTAAAACCGAACGAACCCATTCAGATGAGCCTAATTGAAGAAGAACCGGAATTCCTATCCGAAGTCGGCGTAGTCGAATAATTAAATGGCAAGGAAATTGAGGAGACACTAGATGCCGACGAAGAGGCAGGATCGTTATCAGCACCCATACGTGAGGATCTTGAGGCAATATTGAACGAATACAGGGATATATTCGACACCACACCTGGTGAGATATTAGACTACGAGTATGATCTTGTGTTACTGGATGATTCCCCATTCCAGAAAAAGATCTATCCGATTGCCGAGAAACATCTCGAAGAAGCTGCTAAGAAGATCCATGAGATGGAAGCAGCAGGCACAATCAAGAAATCACCGACTCCTTTCTTGAATCCCATAACGCCTGTGGTTAAGGTAGATGGAAGCTTGAGACTTTGTCTTGATGCCAGAGCCTTGAATGAACGCCTAGCTCCTGAGCACGACAGACCGCCCAAGATTAGGGACATTCTCAGGAAGTTCAAAGGAAAAAAGATATTTTCATCATTGGACTTGGTTCAGTCTTATTACCATATCAGATTATCTGAGCATACTCAGAAATATACTGGATTCCTGTTTGATCAGACTACTTATGTCTTCCGAAAACTACCATTTGGATTGAAAAATGCCGGAGCCGCATTATTCAGAGCACTTGATGCCAAGCTGACTCCTGAAGTGAAGCAGAGAGTAATATGTTATGTGGATGACATAATCATAGCTTCAGAAACAGAAGAAGAGCATTTAAAGACATTGCGCCTTGTTTTTGAGAATCTTCGACAGGCGAATTTTAAGGTCAAATTTGACAAGTGTCGATTCTTTCAGAAAGAAGTGAAATTCGTAGGACACATAATTAATGGAGAAGGACATAGACCGAATCCGGCAAAGATTAGAACTGTTGCTGCATTTCCAACGCCAACCCGTGTGAAACACGTGAGACAATTCTTAGGAATTCTCCAATTCTTTGCTGCTCATTGTGAGAAGTATTCCGAGACTGTTGCACCACTGCAAGGATTATTGAAAAAGAACAGCAGGTGGAACTGGAATGATGAATGCGAGATAGCTTTCAGGAGAGCTAAACAGATGCTTGTGGACTCAATTCAGTTAGAATATCCAGATTATTCTCGGAACTTTATTCTAGAAACTGATGCATCTGCCATTGGTATAGGAGCCATTTTACTGCAGGAGGATGATGAGAAGAAACGTCATTACATCGCTTTCTTAAGCCGACGTTTAAGAGCACATGAATCTCACTACTTCACGACCGAGATAGAAGCACTTGCGATTGTCTATGCACTTGAATACTGGCAGAAACTTCTGTTAGGCCAGAGGATTATTGTGAGAACCGATCATCATGCGTTAACCTTCATCTTAAGAACAAGACTGGCAAGCGACAGGATCACACGTTGGACGCTGTTTCTCCAACAGTTCGATTTGGAAATAGTTTATCGACCAGGCAGAGAGAATGTGTTGGCCGACATCCTCAGCCTGAATCCTGAAGCTACTGTTAATGCCATAGACATCGAGGGAGAATGCGAAGAACACCTTCGCCGACTTCGTCATCTACCTGAAGGACAGCGACGTGAGGAGGAACTCAGACATATTATCCGTTTCCTAGAGCGAAGAATGGATCCACAGGATGATCATTATGCAAGAATTGCTGCCCTTGCAGATGATTATTTGATTTATCATCGTGTCTTATACAAGTTTGTAGACGAGGACCACACTCAACTGCGTGCAGTTATTCCTAGGAGATACCAAGAATATGTTATTCTTATGGTACATTTATCCATTGGACATGGTGGAACAGACAAAACCATCGCAACCATCAAGGAGTCTTTTACATGGAAAGGGTTAGGAGCCACCGTTAGACAGTGTTTACGTGCTTGCGACGCATGCCAGCGGAACAAGTACACGTCACACTTGCTGAAGGAACAACCTAGACCAATACTACCAACTCAACCTAGAGAGTTATATGCACAGGACCTGTATGGCCCAATACCTAAGGCTCGTCGTGGGAATCGATACATCGTTGTAACTGTTGATGTGTTCACGAAATATACGATGCTTCATCCGATTCAAAAAGCTACTGCACATCAGATTATTCAGAGGATTAGACGTCAAGTGATACCGGAGGCAGGAAAGCCACAATTCCTGTTGACTGATCACGGATCACAGTACACCTCAGCAGAATTTGCCAATGCCATGAATGAGCTTGAAATAGGTCATGTTTTATCATCTATTCGACATCCAGAGAGCAACCCAGCACAATGCGTGATGTCTATTATCGCAAAATTCTGTCGATTATATTGTCAAGAAGAACACTGGCGATGGACTGATGTCCTTGTTATTATGGCAAAATGTATTAATTCAACAATCCATGAGAGCACTGGTCAAATACCTATGGTCTTGCATTTGAACCAGATGCCACTGAGAATATGGGATCGTGTGATTGTAAATCCACCTTGTTTACAACCATCACATGCCAGCAGACTTTCAGCTGCGAGAGAGACTATGGACAGACAAGCTGCCAAGCGCTTGAGGAGAACTAGACGCCAGAGGTTTAGAGAACCACTAGTAGAAGGAGACCTTATCCTTATAAGGAGACCCGGAATTTCTAGTCCTATAGACCGCATATATAGAAAATTTATGTCCTTGTATTATGGCCCTAGTCGTATCCGACAGCCTTTGAACAATGGAAGTTATGTAATAGAAGACATTAGGACAGGAGAGCGCATTGGAAAATTTAATGCAGCCAATCTAAATAATATCACTCTTGAATGAATTTCAAAGCAAATAAAAATGTTATCCCAACATTTTATTTGAAACGATGGAGAGGCAGATAAACCCGCTGAGCTATGGTTCATGTGATATATTTTTTTTATGACAGAGCATTTATGATGGGATGTTGTACTTTTGAACACACCCAGGAAGCCACGTGAAGCTGAGAGATCACGCGATACTTTTTGAAGTAGCGGTGAATCGCACTTTTGACTTTGGTGAAAACTGCTAATTATTTATATGAGGTCTTATTAATTAATTTTTTTCTTTCTACAAGACTCAGAATATTCCATTTCGTCATGCTGCATTATTAAAACATTTTGGAGAATGTTTATTTTTACTTTTACTTGCAGATACGCAAAAAGGAACGTAAGTAGTTGGTGTATTCTTGGAATACACGGTACGAGAGACATAAAATTTTTAATGCTCTTTGCATGTTCATTCCTTCCTCTTTGTCAAACACCAACAGTGATCTTCTATTTTCTCTTAGGTGTTCAGGTCGCTTATATCTTTTATGAGTATGTTCTAGATATATATCTTCCATGACCCACCTAGCGTCATCTAGCAGCGAATCTCTGAAGCTCTTCAATACTTCCTGGTGCAAGAGGACTTCTTTCTCCATCTGGCCACCAGATTTTGCTGCCATCGCCAGCTATTATCTCCTTGATCAAGAGAACTCTGTCTACTTTTTCACTCACCATGCTGCGCTAGTATCGCCTGTTATCAACTCTTTGAAGACCAGCTCATTAAGAGAAAATAATTTTTTGTTATAAAGTTGGCAATGTTTATATGTTCTCCTTTTGTCTCCTACCCCCCACTCTTTTCTTCTCCCTTGGACCCTCCGTGCTCCGTTGAGCAGGTCTCACTTCTCAGTCGGCAGTTGACTCGGTCAGTTAAGGCTCCCCTCGAGCCAGTCTCCTCAACCCAAGAGGCATACTCTCTTCTACGCCATGTTGGCAAAGTAGTTATCGTCAAAAGGAACTTCACCTTCAACATGAAACCAAGATAAGTACCGACTTAAGGTTTTAACCTCATCTTCATCAATTTTATCTACATGCTTTTATTGAATATTTTATAGACAGCGTGAGATTACTTGTGGGGCGGTAATCATTCTTCGTGGGATTTGCCATGTTAGGCCTTGTCTGTCTAAGACAACATTATTAGAAAGTATCTTTTCTTAAGTTATTCAACTGAGAGATCTTCTCACTACGTGGGATATTATCTAATACCCGCTGTCTGTAAAATACTAAGTTCGCTCCACCGTTGGATTATTTTTGGCCTCATTCGTCTACCAAGATCGTGCTGGAACCTTCCAGATCTTGTATTTTATCTACACGTCCTGCCGTCATGTAATTTTCACTCATTTGTGAGAATACGATTTAAAATTGAAGAATCTCACTTCTGAATTAAAGCTCAATAGCGAATTCTCTTCCACCGTTGGGTGTTCTTGGCACATTTAATTGTAATTTACAACTTTCTCAAGAAATAGACTCTCGCCTGTCTAGTGAAACCAGTTATGTTCATCATTGCAATAATTCTCTTTCCCATAAACTTTCTTGTTTCTACAGTGAACTTTTCATCTTGTAATAGACTATAGTGAAAACTAGTGCTTACCCCACTTTTCTACCGCGTCGCGATCGTCCGTTTACACTAAATCAGGCCATGAACATTGATCCTAAATCCCAATGCTCTTTCCTCAACCTTCTACTAACAAACCATATTAATAAAATTGTAACTTTTCTATAAGGTGTCACTCACGAAGTGCCCTTCCATTTTTGCTTGTTTAACATTATTTAAATACTGTATAACTCCGTGTTTTAAACACGATTTAAACGTACATTGTTTCTTCCCTATAATCAGGGAAAACAATTCTTTTAACTCATTAGTGAGTTGTTTCTAGGTCTCATGCAAGGGTAACCTGCCCCATTTATCTAGTGATTCCTATCTAAATACAGGAAGTCTAGAACCTTCCTCGTTGATTTTTTCTTCAGGTCTCACAGTAAGTGACCTGTCCTCCTTTGTATAATTGTCATAGAAGTAATTCCGCATAAACATAAGAAGTAATAAGAACTTCTTCTTCAGTTACTCGCTTCCTTTTTTGTTATTTCGAAGTTGTAACTTTTTCTAAAATAATTACTTGTAAATTCCTTAAAGTACACTCCTTGTACTCAATTTGATGTTTGAACTTTAAGCATTTCATTTGTCTTTTTTAAATCTTACAAAGATTTCAGTACATATATAAGGTTTAAAACCTCATAAATTGTTAATTGCCTGGCGCAAATGTTTAATGCTATCTGAGGTCTGTGACCCCAAATTTGTTAACCAGAGTGAATATATGTTTGTTAAAGTTATTAACTTCTTTTACCTTGTTAAATAAATTAAATATTTGTTTTTGGATTCATAATTTCGAAAACAACGGTTAGGCAAGATCCGGTCTTCCTTGACTCTCCCTACTTAATGCCATTAAACCTATTGATAGGGCTTTCACCACTTGTTGCATTTGAGCAAAAACTCTTAGTGGTGACCTTGTTAAAAGTTCTCTTAGCTTTAAAAGCTAATTCTAACTGGCCAGTAAGGCAAGTACAGCTCGCTACGCCAGCTACCTGCTTGTGGAGATCCTCTCCAAAATCTTACGGTCAGTTTTCAAAAAGATAAGTGTTTCTCTTTGCCTAAATTTTTAGTCGGCTACTGGCTGGTTAAAAGCTTAGCCATTTCCAAATGCAACTATTGGTTCATTTACCAAATTTATTTTCAAATGCATAATTCCTCTATTACCACCCTTTTTGGAAGCACTTGGTCACTGTTCAGGAAGCTTATAACTTCGAAAACTGGAAATACCAAACTTGATTCAAATTATTGTTATTCTTCGAATTACTTTGCAAAAACGAATTTCTTTGAAAAGACATACAATAATTCTGTCACTTTCAGTCGTGCCAGACCAACACCCTTCCCCATAGTAGTTTTATACTTGCTTGAGAGGGAATATACTAAGGCCACTCTCCAGCAAACCGCCTAAGTTCTAGCTGTGTTTCCCGTCAGCTTAGACCAAGTCCTTACTCATTTTAGGTATAAAAGAACGAATTTTCAGTGGCAACCGCCTATAAGTGTATTGAAAGTTAAATTTATAACTTTTGTGGGACTCTCCTCCTATTTTTCTATCCTTTTTCTCCAATCCAAAATCTACTTCCTTTTCTTAATCATCTTCCCTTGGTGGGTGGGTTATTCCTTAGCCAATAATCTACCCAAAATTTGGTCCCGGAAACCCGGGAGAGTCCATTTGTCATTTTTCTGTTTGGCAATACTTTGCAAATTATTAATATCTGCTTTGAATCTTTCAGCTACAACTACATCGTGCAAAGCCTGTGAAGGGGAAAGAGGCTGCTCCTGTCTCCTTTGGTGTGTCCTGTTCTTTCTACTTATTTGCTGCTGCCAGCTTGACAGCATTTCCAAGGTTCCACAGTTTCGTGAGTTACATTTCAATCTACCTTCTTTAACATGGCTCCTACTGAAAAGGATAAGGATGAAAAACTTACTTCTAAACGAGCATCCTATAAAGGGCAATTTACCCGATTCAGAAAGTACATAAAAGAGTTAGATCCCTCAGAAGCTCAATTAGACTTGTTGAAACATCGTGTAAGGGATTTTGAACGTTCTTATGAAAACTATTGTAACATTCAAACTGAAATAGAAACTTGCATGCTCAATCAAACCGAAGATCGTGTTGAAGTAGAAAACCAAAATTACGAAGGCATAGGTTCTGCTTTCAAAATAATACGCCAACTCGAAGAGGAGCAGAAAAAGGATGCTTCTGTTCTTGGTTCCCTTCACGAACCACAAACTTCTTTCCGTGATGGTTCTTACAAGCCCAAACCAATTTTACCGAAAATTGATTTACCCCATTTTCCTGGAGATGAATCTACTTGGGATTCTTTCTATGAATTATTTTGCTCCCTTGTTCATGACAATGAAGACATTCAAGTCATTTACAAGTTTCATTACTTGAGATCTATCTTCCGAGGTCAAGCTTTGCAGTTGGTCGAAGCACTTCCACTGCGTGCCGAAAATTACCCCATTGCCTTTAACTTATTAAAAGAAAGATATGGGAATTTACGGTTACGTATTCAACGCCATATAAAGGCTCTATTCAATCTACCTGCGTCACAGCACAATGACGTCACTAGTTTGCGTACTCTAGTTGACACTACACAACTTCACGTTAAGGCTTTGTCCCAATTAGATCAACCTACTGATCATTGGGATACTTTCCTAATACATTTAGTGGTTTCTAAAGTTTATGCTGCTACCCTCAAAGCTTGGGAAATTGAACTTTCTAAAGAAGACGACTACACTTATGAGCATTTAGTCACTTTCATAAATGCCAGATGCCAACTCTTAACCGCTCTAGCTAATCAAAGTGAACCCTCATCCCCTAGTTCTAAATTTGAATTAATGTCTATCAAACCTAAAAGCGAACGCTTAGCGTCTAATACCCAAAAACCCGGGTCCAGCTCTTCTAAATTTAATTCAATCTCTACTGGTTACCCAACTAGGTCTAGTGAACGTCGTGTTGCTAGCTCTATGGTTTTAAATACTCAAAGCGAACCTCGCAAAACTTTAAACGAACCGTTAAAGTGCATACTTTGTAAAGATCCCCATGCCCTATACCTCTGTAAATCCTTTAAAGAAATGTCGGTTGACGACAGAAGAAAATTAGTTTCCCAGAACAAACATTGCTTCAATTGCCTAGCGCCTACGCATTCTGCTTCTAATTGCAAGTCCACAAGACTTTGCTACCATTGTGAAAAGGCTCATCATAATTTGCCACATCGTCATGATCAGGCAAGGTCATCGACAGCATCTACTTCTCCGAAAAATGATAGTGCTAACAGTTCTAATGCTTCATCGTATATTCAAAATGCCAAGTCCATTCTCAGTGCTCAAGTATTGTTATCTACTGTCCAAATCGAAGTTCAGGATAACTTTGGCAACTGGGTCCGTGCACGCGGTCTTCTAGATTCAGCGGCAACTCATGATTTTGTGTCTAATTCCTTAATTAGAAAACTAGGCCTACCTGTAAAACCCACTTCTATCAATGTGTCGGGCATCAACAGCTCAAAATCGCAAGCTTTACAATTCTCAAAACTAACCATAAGAGATATTTGTCATAGAAATAACTCTTTTAAATTAAATTGTCTCATTCTCAATAGCATTGGAGAAGATACTCCCAGTCACTCTGTGGATATTTCAGGGTTAAATATTCCCTCGCATTTAAGGCTAGCCGATCCTTTGTTCAACATGCAAAACCCTATTGACATACTCTTTAGTGCCAATGTTTTCTGGAATTGCCTTCGTAAACAGGTTCGCAAGTTATCCTCAAACGTGGTCGCCAGAGACACTAATTTTGGATGGATTGTCACAGGTCAACTTCCCCATTATTCTTCCCAACCCGCATCGCAATGTTACTTCTCCAATACTGACTTGGAACAGTTCTGGAGACTTGAAGGCGTCGATCCTCCTAATGTATCCTCTTCAGAAAATGAATTCTGTGAGCAACTTTTTTTGAACACCACCACTCGTTCTTCTGATGGCCGGTTCGTTGTTCAAATGCCAAGATCACATAATCCTCCAAAATTTATTAATTCTCAGCCCAAAGCTCGAAAAGGTCTCTTTGCTATCGAGAGCAAATTCAAGAAAGAACCTCTTGTTAAACAGCAGTACACTGATTTCATGGATGAGTATGAAAGCTTGGATCACATGGAAGTTGTTAACAAATCTGAGGATGAATTGCACTCCCCACTTGAAACGGTTTATCTAAATCATCATCCTGTGTGGAAAAACCCCCTTGTAAAAGATAAAATTCGAGTTGTTTTCAATGGTTCATCACCCGACGATAATGGCAACAGCCTTAACGACACTCTTTACTCTGGTCCTGCTATTCAATCAGATCTATCTGCTATACTCTTAAACTTTCGATTATTTCCCATAGCTGTCATAGCTGATATAAAACAGATGTACCGTCAAGTTTTAATTCAACCGGAACAACGAGATCTTCAAAGAATCTTGTGGCGTGATGAAATCAGTAAGCCCATTAAGGTATTTCGCTTGAAAACGGTTACTTATGGCTTAAAACCCTCTGCTTTCCTTGCTATCCGATCCCTACACTTGCTAGCCTCACAAGATGGTCATTTATTTAATTCCAAAGCCTCTGAAGCACTAACTACGTCATTCTATGTTGACGATTATTTGCAGTCCTTACCCACTTTGGAGGAAGCTTCTTTTGTGTCGTTAGAACTTCAAGCATTACTAAGGAATGGAGGTTTCCCACTCCATAAGTGGAATTACAACTCCCCTGAGTTTCTCACCCAGTTTCCCATCGAAGACCTAGATCCTTCTTCTGTCGAAATTTGTGGAAACTCCGAATCTATAAAAACTTTAGGAGTTCACTGGTGCACTAGCACAGACACTCTCATCTATAAAGTTTCGCTCGCAGAAGAGGTTCCTAATACAAAAAGACAAATCCTCTCTGAAATTGCAAAAATTTTTGATCCGCTTCAATTCTTTGCCCCAGTTATCGTTATAGCCAAACTCTTCATGCAAGAGCTGTGATCGCTCAAATGTGAATGGGATGACACTGTCCCTCTTTCTTTTCTTAATCGTTGGCTCTCGTTTCGCAGCAATTTGCTGGATCTTTCTCTTATTGAAATTCCTAGGAATTTAATTAACGCTCATTCTAATGCATCCTTCTTCCTTCATGTGTTCGCGGACAGTTCCGAAAAAGCTTACGGTTGCTGCGCATATTTAGTTTATCACGGTTCATTTTATGGATCTTCAGTTTCCAACCTTGTTTGTGCTAAATCGAAGGTCGCTCCTCTTAAAACTATCACTTTGCCTAGGCTTGAATTGTGCGCTGCACTCATGGCTGCAGAACTTGTTAAGAAATTACGGGAAGTATTAAAAGTCGAATTCTCGCAAATCTATCTCTGGAGCGATTCCATGATCACCCTTTCTTGGATCGCCAAAAACCCCTCTCACTGGCAAACTTTTGTTGCAAACAGAGTTTCCAAAATTCAAACTCTTTCTTCTGGATGTCAATGGAGGCATGTGCCCAGTGCTGATAATCCAGCCGATATTATCTCTTGTGGTTGTTTTCCCTCTCAATTGGCAGCTTCCCAATTGTACTGGCATGGGCCCTCGTGGTTAATCGAAGACTCTACTTCATGGCCTTCTAAACCTCCAGCTACAAACTCCAACGTGCCTGACGCTAAAGTACCTCCTTCTATTGCTTCGTGTCTTGTTTCCAACGCTCCTCATCCCTTGTTGTCCCGCTATTCTTCCTTTCATAAATTAATTCGAATTGTTGCTTATCTCCTTAGCTGGAAATATCTTGTGGTTGACCAGCCTCTTCTTCCCAAACCACAACTTACCAATCATGAATTGAATCTCGCTACCATTAAGGTTTTGCAACTGACACAGCAAGAAGCCTTTTCTTCTGAATTGTCTTTGCTTTCTTCTCAAAGGGATCTTCCCAAATCCAGTCGTCTACGTGCTTTAGCTCCGTTCCTTGATGACCATGGGTTACTCAGAGTAGGTGGAAGGCTCTCGCAATCTTTGCTCTCTGAGGACAAAAAGCATCCCGTTATTTTGCCTTCTAAACATCACGTAACTTCCTTAATTATACGTGACTTTCATTATCGTAATCTGCATGTTGGCACACGCACTCTGCTCTGCCTCTTAAGGGAAAAGTACTGGATTATAAATGGAATTCATGAAGTTTCTTCTGTAATTCACAAGTGCATTCCTTGTTTCAAAGCGAAACCTAAAATCAAAACTCAATTAATGAGCGATCTGCCCTCTTTTCGCTCTTCTCCTATACGCCCATTTGCTTTAACTGGTGTGGACTATATGGGTCCGTTCCAATATCAACGAAATTCTCCTGAAGCTAAACGCAAATTGTTTGGTAAGCTTTATGTTTCTCTCTTTGTTTGCATGGTTACCGGCGCAATCCACTTGGAACTAGTAACGAATGCTTCTACTTCTTATTTTTTTTATCAGCTGTCTCTCGCTTCACCGCTAGGCGTGGTGTTCCTTCAGAGATGTTCTTTGATAACGCTTCCACTTTTCAGGGCGCAGCTTCCCTGTGGAAGAATGCTCTCACTTCCTCTCCTGCCATGGAACAAATTTCTAATTTTTCCTATTCAAAAGGTTTCAAATGGCGCGTTATACCTCCATACGCCCCTCATCACGGAGGTAGGTGGGAATCTTGCGTAAAGCCCACTAAACGTCATTTAAGAAAAGTCTTAGGTAATCGAATTCTGACTTACGAAGAATTCAATTCACTGTCTGTTTTGATTGAAGGTGTTGTTAATTATCGCCCTTTAACTCCGCTTTCCAATGACCCTGATGACCTACTTCCCCTCACACCTGGTCACTTCCTTATCGGCACTTCTCTTTCTGCCCCTCCTCCTTTTCCCAATTCTTACAGGGATTCTAATCTACCTATCGTTTGGCGTAAACTTGAAGCCCTCCGTAATTCATTTTGGAAGAGGTGGAACTTGGAATATTTAACTTCCTTGCAACGGAGACAGAAGTGGTTTCTTTCCAGTCCCGACATAAAAGTGGGGGACTTGGTCTTGGTTAGGGATGTTTCACCCCCTCTAGTCTGGACCTCCGGTAGAGTGACCGAGTGTTACCCTGGAAGAGATGGGAGAGTCAGGGTGGTCAGAATCTTGACCACTAACGGTCCGATCACAAGACCTCTGTCTTTGATCGCTCCTCTACCTTTAAATGTTTAACTGCTTATTTGTTCTCTGTTGGTGTTGTCCCCTCCCAGTATGGTGTATTCTTGGAATACACGGTACGAGAGACATGCAATTTTTAATGCTCTTTGCATGTTCATTCCTTCCTCTTTGTCAAACACCAACAGTGATCTTCTATTTTCTCTTAGGTGTTCAGGTCGCTTATATCTTTTATGAGTATGTTCTAGATATATATCTCCCATGACCCACCTAGCGTCATCTAGCAGCGAATCTCTGAAGCTCTTCAATACTTCCTGGTGCAAGAGGACTTCTTTCTCCATCTGGCCACCAGATTTTGCTGCCATCGCCAGCTATTATCTCCTTGATCAAGAGAACTCTGTCTACTTTTTCACTCACCATGCTGCGCTAGTATCGCCTGTTATCAACTCTTTGAAGACCAGCTCATTAAGAGAAAATAATTTTTTGTTATAAAGTTGGCAATGTTTATATGTTCTCCTTTTGTCTCCTACCCCCCACTCTTTTCTTCTCCCTTGGACCCTCCGTGCTCCGTTGAGCAGGTCTCACTTCTCAGTCGGCAGTTGACTCGGTCAGTTAAGGCTCCCCTCGAGCCAGTCTCCTCAACCCAAGAGGCATACTCTCTTCTACGCCATGTTGGCAAAGTAGTTATCGTCAAAAGGAACTTCACCTTCAACATGAAACCACGATAAGTACCGACTTAAGGTTTTAACCTCATCTTCATCAATTTTATCTACATGCTTTTATTGAATATTTTATGGACAGCGTGAGATTACTTGTGGGGCGGTAATCATTCTTCGTGGGATTTGCCATGTTAGGCCTTGTCTGTCTAAGACAACATTAATAGAAAGTATCTTTTCTTAAGTTATTCAACTGAGAGATCTTCTCACTACGTGGGATATTATCTAATACCCGCTGTCTGTAAAATACTAAGTTCGCTCCACCGTTGGATTATTTTTGGCCCCATTCGTCTACCAAGATCGTGCTGGAACCTTCCAGATCTTGTATTTTATCTACACGTCCTGCCGTCATGTAATTTTCACTCATTTGTGAGAATACGATTTAAAATTGAAGAATCTCACTTCTGAATTAAAGCTCAATAGCGAATTCTCTTCCACCGTTGGGTGTTCTTGGCACATTTAATTGTAATTTACAACTTTCTCAAGAAATAGACTCTCGCCTGTCTAGTGAAACCAGTTATGTTCATCATTGCAATAATTCTCTTTCCCATAAACTTTCTTGTTTCTACAGTGAACTTTTCATCTTGTAATAGACTATAGTGAAAACTAGTGCTTACCCCACTTTTCTACCGCGTCGCGATCGTCCGTTTACACTAAATCAGGCCATGAACATTGATCCTAAATCCCAATGCTCTTTCCTCAACCTTCTACTAACAAACCATATTAATAAAATTGTAACTTTTCTATAAGGTGTCACTCACGAAGTGCTCTTCCATTTTTGCTTGTTTAACATTATTTAAATACTGTATAACTCCGTGTTTTAAACACGGTTTAAACTTACATTGTTTCTTCCCTATAATCAGGGAAAACAATTCTTTTAACTCATTAGTGAGTTGTTTCTAGGTCTCATGCAAGGGTAACCTGCCCCATTTATCTAGTGATTCCTATCTAAATACAGGAAGTCTAGAACCTTCCTCGTTGATTTTTTCTTCAGGTCTCACAGTAAGTGACCTGTCCTCCTTTGTATAATTGTCATAGAAGTAATTCCGCATAAACATAAGAAGTAATAAGAACTTCTTCTTCAGTTACTCGCTTCCTTTTTTGTTATTTCGAAGTTGTAACTTTTTCTAAAATAATTACTTGTAAATTCCTTAAAGTACACTCCTTGTACTCAATTTGATGTTTGAACTTTAAGCATTTCATTTGTCTTTTTTAAATCTTACAAAGATTTCAGTACATATATAAGGTTTAAAACCTCATAAATTGTTAATTGCCTAGCGCAAATGTTTAATGCTATCTGAGGTCTGTGACCCCAAATTTGTTAACCAGAGTGAATATATGTTTGTTAAAGTTATTAACTTCTTTTACCTTGTTAAATAAATTAAATATTTGTTTTTGGATTCATAATTTCGAAAACACAACGGTTAGGCAAGATCCGGTCTTCCTTGACTCTCCCTACTTAATGCCATTAAACCTTTTGATAGGGCTTTCACCACTTGTTGGATTTGAGCAAAAACTCTTAGTGGTAACCTTGTTAAAAGTTCTCTTAGCTTTAAAAGCTAATTCTAACTGGCCAGTAAGGCAAGTACAGCTCGCTACGCCAGCTACCTGCTTGTGGAGATCCTCTCCAAAATCTTATGGTCAGTTTTCAAAAAGATAAGTGTTTCTCTTTGCCTAAACTTTTAGTCGGCTACTGGCTGGTTAAAAGCTTAGCCATTTCCAAATGCAACTATTGGTTCATTTACCAAATTTATTTTCAAAGGCATAATTCCTCTATCACCACCCTTTTTGGAAGCACTTGGTCACTGTTCAGGAAGCTTATAACTTCGAATACTGGAAATACCAAACTTGATTCAAAATATTGTCATTCTTCGAATTACTTTGCAAAAACGAATTTCTTTGAAAAGACATACAATAATTCTGTCACTTTCAGTCGTGCCAGACCAACACCCTTCCCCATAGTAGTTTTATACTTGCTTGAGAGGGAATATATTAAGGCCACTCTCCAGCAAACCGCCCCAGTTCTAGCTGTGTTTCCCGTCAGCTTAGACCAAGTCCTTACTCATTTTAGGTATAAAAGAACGAATTTTCAGTGGCAACCGCCTATAAGTGTATTGAAAGTTAAATTTATAACTTTTGTGGGACTCTCCTCCTATTTTTCTATCCTTTTTCTCCAATCCAAAATCTACTTCCTTTTCTTAATCATCTTCCCTTGGTGGGTGGGTTATTCCTTACCCAATAATCTACCCAGTAGTCTCTCAACGATTTCGTTTTGACGACCTACTTTCTAGAGACACCCAGTACCTTGCACTGCGTCTGGAGAATCCGCCTTGTGAAGGAGTGGAATTGCTTTTGTCCTACGATACGTAGAAGAATATCCGCTGTTGAGCGTTGAAAGTGATTATAAGATGCCATCGAGCCCGCTAATACTATTATTCACTGTTGTTGAAGCCCAGTGAACTAAAGAAGAAGTTTGGGAAATAATAATTGGCAAGTATAGTGTATTGCACAACATTGCTGTAACACCACATTTTACCCACGCGTATGTGGAGGGCAGATGCCTAGTGGAAATATACAGGTAATAGTGTTACAATTATCCTGAATAAGTGTGATTATAATTGTATGAGATATTTAAATTGCCAAAGTGAAAGTTTCATTTTTAAAACGACGTATAATTCACGGATGCTGCGTGATACAAAAGTAGCGTCACTAGCACGTGCAGAATTATAAAACAGTGTTAGCTCACATGCTAATCCACATCTGCGAGATTAAGGCTGTGTCGTACTTTACAATTGAAGCCTATAACATTCACGACGAACATTATAATTTTGAAAGTGAGAGGATTAATTATTACGCAACTTATTTCACTACCCACGTGATTGGACTTTTCTTCACCATGGTTGAAGCAGTCACCATGGGCTAATACCATCCCGGTATGAGGGTGACGTTTCTACGGGAACCAGCATGATGGTGGAAATTCCAGGACAACGAACGAGAAGGAAGGAGCCAAAAATGCCATTTCCAGGCATATCCACGAAGTTGTCGACAGGGACAAATCGAACCCTGGTCATTGGAGGAGTCCGGTTGGGAATCCTGATGAGGAGGATACCGTACCAGAGAGCCAGAGAGGATTTTGTACAACCCTTGTTGTGGAATAGAGAGCTGAGTGAGAGCTCCTCCATTTCGTGAGTTTTTGCTACACCCCTTCCTTGTTCTAGTTTCTGGTGGTATAGTAGATTTAATGTAGTTTGTGAACCAACCACACTCAGTGTCAGCCATTTTTCTAGGTAGGGATGTAACTAGATTAGTTAGATGTCATTTATTTCAGTTTAGAGTGAGACACCCTTGGGTCAGACATTTTGGTCAGCCCTGGTGCAGCTTGATGAACGTCGTAGAACATCAATGCCTACTTTTTGCTGAACCTGACTGTAGTTATTTTGAGGCTATTTTGTTCAACCCTACTTGGGGTAATTTTCAAGTCTTTGCTGACTTTAGTTATGGCAATCAGATGCCATGGTTATTAATTAACTGCATTCTTTGCAGCCATCCTTTGTTATACCCCTGACTGTCGTTAGAACGATCGTATCATTTAGGTAGTCGACTGTAACTACCAGTTTTGTAAATGCATTATATTTCATTTTGAATAAGCTCAGATAGCTATTCTTGGTCATGTTTGAACCTAACAACTAGAAGGAATGTTTCGTTGCCTAGCATCGAACTCAGTTCCCAACGTATCATTATGCAGATCTAGTGTGTGAATCTGCGCCACAATTATCATTTCTGCTTGTGTCATGTAAGACACGTTTTTATTTGATGTACTAGCAACTACTGAGTTGTATTTTTTTAAAGCAAAGAGCTCCAGTTATTGTAAGATTACTTTCATTTAGACGTCTTTGGTAGAAAGACGGAATTATATTATTAAATTCATATTTATTGAGTGTGTTTTATACACGGACTCTTTAGAGGTCCTTAACCTATGGTAAAATTTTATATGAACTGGCCAGGTGTAGGTTTATATTGATTAAATCGCCGGACTTGAATAATGTGTGCTTTGTGTCGACCAACACAGGAATGTGGTAACCCTGTTGGTGACATTAACTGGTTTTCTAACCCAGTGACCTGAAAGAACGCCTGCTTCATTGTGAGACAAAACTACTATTGACAAGGACAGAGTACGATTTGTATACGCTCTTCCTTTCATTGCTATTTTGCTTATGGAAATTAGTTTCCACTCTTGTATTTGATCACATGTTTTATAGATCGCTTTTTGTTAGTTAAACGCGTGTACTGTCGTTTGACAGGTACAGTTATGTCAGGTTTTCTATAGTATGGTGAAGGCTACCCTGTTATAGCAGGATGTTATTGTATGAAGGTATTTTGAGTATGCCCTGTCCGGGACTGTTCCCGTTGACTAGATGTTATTGGAAGGTAACTGTTGTGTACAGGCCTATCCCAGAGTTATTGAACGCGAGCTTAGCGCCGCTGGTAACCCGTGTTATTGTGTGTCCGAGTTGTTGTACTCGTTGATTATATTCCGACTGTTGAGTCGAGGCTTTTTGGTGGAGAAAGATCACAGTGGAGACACTCCGTGCCCAGGCTATTGTCAATGTTATTCGCCATAAACCTACGATAAACCTATAAACCGACATCTTAATAATAAGAAGCATAATTGTTGTAAAACAAAGCTAACTAACGATTCTTTCTATCTAACTTTGTTCTTTGCATTCTGGAACAGTTGACATAGCCGTGCAGTTGAAGATAATTTCCTTGTGAGGAAATGACTAGGACAGTTGACATTTCTGTAGCGACCTGAAGCATGCGCGAACCTAGAGTTCGTAGCTTGTGGAGCTCAGGCCATGCGATGTCAGACGTGGTCTCAACTACGCATTCGTCACCGAAACTATACACATTAGATGACTATGGTTTACAGAGAGTAAACCAAGGTGCAGGCAGGAATTTTAAATAAAACTACTGTGTTTATTTAATTATTTATTTATGATGTCAAGTGTATAAATCCTACATGTTACCTTTTGTGTGCTGTTAGCACATAGTTATTAAGCATAATTAAATTATTCATAATGTTGAATTTTGGGCTTATGCCGTGTTTTATTATACTAATATTCGACGCGTTTCGAAGGAAACCATGTCTTTCATCGTCAGGAATAATCTGGAATACGACAATGTTGCTAAGAGAAAGCAACGAAGAACATATAGAAGGTGCCCAAAGATGGACGCCATTATAGCCCCATGTTAGGGACAACGGAAAGCAGCAGTGAATTACTTTCTCAGGGTTCTGATAATAGGTAGCCAGGATTCACTGAGATTATAGCCGGTGTCGCGGTTGAAATTATCTGGGTGTTTACGTATTTCAACCGCCTCCCTGATGATTCTGGGACGATATTGCTTTATACGGGCAAGAACATCCACTCCTTGGAACATGACATCATGGCCAGGTGATAAAGCATGATCGGCAACAGCTGATTTATCAGGTTGAATGAGCCTGATACATCTATTATGTTCCTTAATGCGAGTGCATATTGTTCTCGAAGTCTGCCCGATGTAAACCTTGCCACAAGTACAGGGAACTCTGTAGATACCCGGTTGTTGCAATTTAGGCAAACTGTCCTTAGTTGGTCGCAGGAGTTGCCTAATCTTAACAGAAGTTCCAAATACAGTCCGTATGTTGTACCGACGTAGGATTTTAGCAATACGATCCGTTGTGTTATGTATGTACGGAAGGAAAGCAGTGCCTCTTACATCTCTTTTCTCAACTGACGTCCTATTATTATTTGTTGGTTTCAGAACCGTAGAAATCAAAGCCTTGCTATAACCGTTGCTCTCAAAGGTGGTTCGCAGGGTGTTAATTTCTTCTTGTAAAGAAGACACTTCACAAATCCTCCTAGCCCTGGTAGTTAGAGTTGTAAGGATACCATGTTTCTGGGCAGGGTGATGGTGAGAACTTGCGTGGAGATATCTATTGGTGTGTGTTGGCTTACGAAAAACGCTGTGTCCTAAAGATCCATCCTTTTTCTTGGTGACGAGAACATCTAAAAAAGGTATTTTGCCGTCAGATTCCTTTTCCATGGTGAAAAAAATAGAAGGGTGCTGGAGATTAAGGTGATCCAGGAAATGGCTAAGATTTTCCTCACCTTCCGTCCAAACAACGAACGTGTCATCCACATAACGCCACCAGATCTTCGGTTTGAAAGGAGCCGACGACAAAGCTTTCTCTTCAAAGTTCTCCATGAAGAAATTAGCCACAACAGGAGAGAGAGGACTACCCATGGCCACACCATCAGTCTGCTCATAAAAATTCCCATTCCATAGAAAGTAGGAGGAGGTCATGCAGTGATAAAAAAGTATTGCGATGTCTTCAGGAAAAAAAGCCATTAATGAGAGACATAACACCATCAATAGGTACTCTCGTAAACAGAGACACTACGTCGAGACTCACTAGAATATCACCCGGCTGAAGTGTTATAGCTTTTAACTTTTCCACAAAGTGTGTGGAATCCTTAATGTACGAAGGCGTGTTACCCAGAAGCGGCTGAAGTAGTCTACCAAAGTATTTGGAAAGGGCATATGTAGGAGAACCAATCGTACTAACAATAGGTCTAAGAGGAATATCTTCCTTATGTATTTTAGGAAGACCATAGAGTCTCGGAGGAATAGCATCCCCTGGAAGGAGAGTCTTCGCTGCATCCGCTGGAATAGATGATTGCTTGATCAGTTTGACGGTGACATTTGAGTAGCGAGTAGTAGGATCACGACTATTAATCCTATATACAGGATCTGATAACAAAGACGAGATCTTGGAATCATAATCAACCTTATCCAATACCACTGTCGCGTTACCCTTGTCAGCGGGGAGAACGATAATATCAGAATCGTCCCTTAGATCTTTAAGTGCCCGGCTTTCGCCTTGTTTTAAGTTGGTGTTAGGTGGCTTAGCGGTCTTGAGAACTCGGGAACATTCTTGCCTGGCTTCCTCGGCCTCTTCAGGTGTGAGGTGATGTACCGAGGATTCTACGGATGTAATAAGTTCTTCAATAGGAATTCTTCTAGGCGCTACAGCAAAATTGAGACCTTTAGCGAGAACTGCCTGTTGGGTATCACTTAGGGGCTTGCTGGACAAATTTACGACAACCTTGTTAGCATCAAGTCTAATGGCTTGAGATTTCTGCAACTGATATAACCTATCATATTTGAAATATGTCTGTCCCTCACCTGATCTAGAACGCTGTTAGCTTGCACTGAAGAAATACGATCGGTACATCACCTCACACCTGAAGAGGCCGAGGAAGCCAGGCAAGAATGTTCCCGCGTTCTCAAGACCGCTAAGCCACCTAACACCAACTTAAAACAAGGCGAAAGCCGGGCACTTAAAGATCTAAGGGACGATTCTGATATTATCGTTCTCCCCGCTGACAAGGGTAACGCGACAGTGGTATTGGATAAGGTTGATTATGATTCCAAGATCTCGTCTTTGTTATCAGATCCTGTATATAGGATTAATAGTCGTGATCCTACTACTCGCTACTCAAATGTCACCGTCAAACTGATCAAGCAATCATCTATTCCAGCGGATGCAGCGAAGACTCTCCTTCCAGGGGATGCTATTCCTCCGAGACTCTATGGTCTTCCAAAAATACATAAGGAAGATGTTCCTCTTAGACCTATTGTTAGTACGATTGGTTCTCCTACATATGCCCTTTCCAAATACTTAGGTAGACTACTTCAGCCGCTCCTGGGTAACACGCCTTCGTACATTAAGGATTCCACACACTTCGTGGAAAAGTTAAAAGCTATAACACTTCAGCCGGGTGATATTCTAGTGAGTCTCGACGTAGTGTCTCTGTTTACGAGAGTACCTATTGATGGTGTTATGTCTCTCATTAATGGCTTTTTTCCTGAAGACATCACAAGACTTTTTTATCACTGCATGACATCCTCCTACTTTCTATGGAATGGGAATTTTTATGAGCAGACTGATGGTGTGGCCATGGGTAGTCCTCTCTCTCCTGTTGTGGCTAATTTCTTCATGGAGAACTTTGAAGAGAAAGCTTTGTCGTCGGCTCCTTTCAAACCGAAGATCTGGTGGCGTTATGTGGATGACACGTTCGTTGTTTGGACGGAAGGTGAGGAAAATCTTAGCCATTTCCTGGATCACCTTAATCTCCAGCACCCTTCTATTTGTTTCACCATGGAAAAGGAATCTGACGGCAAAATACCTTTTTTAGATGTTCTCGTCACCAAGAAAGAGGATGGATCTTTAGGACACAGCGTTTTTCGTAAGCCAACACACACCAATAGATATCTCCACGCAAGTTCTCACCATCACCCTGCCCAGAAACATGGTATCCTTACAACTCTAACTACCAGGGCTAGGAGGATTTGTGAAGTGTCTTCTTTACAAGAAGAATTTAACACCCTGCGAACCACCTTTGAGAGCAACGGTTATAGCAAGGCTTTGATTTCTACGGTTCTGAAACCAACAAATAATAATAGGACGTCAGTTGAGAAAAGAGATGTAAGAGGCACTGCTTTCCTTCCGTACATACATAACACAACGGATCGTATTGCTAAAATCCTACGTCGGTACAACATACGGACTGTATTTGGAACTTCTGTTAAGGTTAGGCAACTCCTGCGACCAACTAAGGACAGTTTGCCTAAATTGCAACAACCGGGTATCTACAGAGTTCCCTGTACTTGTGGCAAGGTTTACATCGGGCAGACTTCGAGAACAATATGCACTCGCATTAAGGAACATAATAGATGTATCAGGCTCATTCAACCTGATAAATCAGCTGTTGCCGATCATGCTTTAACACCTGGCCATGATGTCATGTTCCAAGGAGTGGATGTTCTTGCCCGTATAAAGCAATATCGTCCCAGAATCATCAGGGAGGCGGTTGAAATACGTAAACACCCAGATAATTTCAACCGCGACACCGGCTATAATCTCAGTGAATCCTGGCTACCTATTATCAGAACCCTGAGAAAGTAATTCACTGCTGCTTTCCGTTGTCCCTAACATGGGGCTATAATGGCGTCCATCTTTGGGCACCTTCTATATGTTCTTCGTTGCTTTCTCTTAGCAACATTGTCGTATTCCAGATTATTCCTGACGATGAAAGACATGGTTTCTTTCGAAACGCGTCGAATATTAGTATAATAAAACACGGCATAAGCCCAAAATTCAACATTATGAATAATAACACGGGCCGTGAAAGTCTAAATGACATAATTAAATTGTTTGTTTTCATGGCTGTACACTTAGCTTTTTGATGTAATTGTTTTCTTTTACGGACGTCATCGCCGTAAATTTTGTCAATTGATAGGACTTAGCTAGATGAATTAACGTTAAATGTAAATGTCGAAATGGTACCATCCTAACTTAGATTTGTTTTGCTACCCTGTTAAATGTAAATTCTGATATTAGCTTAATCTTGTAACTTGAACTAGGGACTTGCGGTGTACCATATTCCTAGCGTTGCTGTTGTTGCTTTATTATTGTGAGTTAGATCTTTCGCGAGGGTTTTCTGTGACTTCTCAGATAGGGACCTGCTCTTTATTTTTGTTTATTTATTAGCTTGCGGACTAGCCGATTGTAACCCTCCGAACTAGGCTAGGGGTTTGTGAATTTTAATAAATTTTCACGGTGTTTTACATAAGTCTGGATGTTTATTTTCTCAGTCTAGTTTTAAGGTGAACCTTCCCTTAGGCGTCTATGACCATCGTCACCATGTACCACGATCCCTGTGGACTACGGACTTTCGTGCCGCTTTAGCCTTTATGGAAGGTCACCTGATCCTCTCGGTAATTTTATTCAACTTATGGGACGTTAGGAAAGTCATCGTGGTTGTTGACTCGACTAAACGGTCTCAGTACTTTGCCGTTAAAATCTTCGATTATTTTTACAAACTTGCTTCAGCGGGCACCTCTCGTAACGGACATTTTCCCTCGGAACGGACGGTGTCCGCAGAAGGGAGGTTCGACTGTACTAGTTTCGGTTAACTTGTAACCATCCTAAGCTAAAATCAAATTGTAATAACATTAAGCAAGATCATCATCATCATCAGTGTCCAACTCCAGTCACCCGGGTGTTGGAAACTAGCCTCTTCCACTACTCCTGCTCCATTACTTCTGCCATATCCAGTACAAAGTCACATATGTCTAGTCTGATTTGATCGATCCATCTCCTCTTTGGTCTTTCAACCAATATAATACCATCAGTGTTTCTTACCATCTCCCTCTTTGCATCTCGATCCATTTCCATATTTTGTACATGGCCAAACCATCTCAATATCGAACTAAGTATTCGCTGTACTAATGGTTCCTATAATCTATAAATAAAAATGTTCATTATAACAATTTTAGCATCCATTGAATACCCTTCCATATACACTACTGTTTGTAGAAAGTGAATCACCAAGAACAAGAGATGCGACCACATTGCACTTTATACCACAGATTAGGGACATGACAATACATTACTGATTAGAAGGATACTGGAACTGACAATATTAATAGTCTCTAAGATTCCAGGCCTCGAAGCATTGTCGAATGCACCTGCTATATCCAGGAATATTCAGCGTATCCCGTTATTGTCTACTTACCTGAGTCAGGCGTTCCTCTTGTTGATATTCCATTATCATTTCTGAATTAACAGGTATTTTGTCACGAAACCGACAGTATTAAGCTATCTTTGACCTAAGATGTTAATACCATGAGGGAATCCGGGAATTTCTGACCCACTATGGTGTAAATATACATACTACTATAGTTAACGAACAATAACGACCCATACTCTATACACACACACACATGACAAAGCGTTTGCGAGGTTCGTAATATTTAATGAGACTTATTAAAACTGACATTCACTTAATGATCAAAACATCGATATGTTGGATAATTGGAAATCCTACGAGAGATCACAATTGATTATTTGGGAGACGGTGCTAGTCCTATAATATAGCGATCTTGGAGTTGGCGACCCCGAGGTTTTCCTGAGCTGGGTCCGGTCTTTCTCCTTCTTCCATTGCCTTTGGGGCTCTCCTCTTTACCTTTCCTTTCTGCCTTTCCTGGCTTCCCTTTCTTCCGAGTCCCTTAAGTCTCGTTCTTTGAGGGTTGAGGGGCATTTCTTCCTCCTGTCTTTTGTTTCCCTTACTCTTATTTCTGTTTTACATTTCCTCTTCTAGAATGTGGTTGGTTTTAGTTGTTGATTTAGTTGTAAGTATTGTACCCTTTTGAAAATAGGACCTTCAGGACAGGATTCTATTCTCGGGGGTGGTGCGTTCCTACTTGAAGCTAACAACTGTCCTGGGATGCATCATTTGGAAGATCAATAGGGCTGTTTAATATATCATCGCACACAGGATTCAAAACCAAAGGAAAAACGACTTTATTAACACCGGTAAAACATACAAAAATGATCGAAAGGAAAGCGTAAACCAAAAATATTAACGCAGGAAAATCAAAATTTAGAATAAGAAACTATTCAAAATTGAACCAATCCCAAAACAACTTACCGAATTACAAAATGTTGAAATAAACCCAAAAGAAATCAAAAATAACGAAGAAATGTTAAAATCAATCCAACAGATTTAAAAAAATAAAAAATTGTCAAAACCTCAAAAAATGAATAATTAAATTCCAATTAGATTAATCACACCTCAATTAAATTAATTACACTTCGTTTTAATTAACCTCAATTAAATCAATTATCAATTCAATTAAATTAACCTCAATTAAATTAATTAACAATTCAAATAAATTAACCTCAATTAAATTAATTATCAATTCAAATAAATTATACTCAATTAAATTAATTATCAATTCAAATCACTCAGTGAATCAAATAATATTCAAATTACATCAATTAAACTTTGATTGAAATGTGAATCCCATCAATTATCAATAATCGATTATCAATCAATTAATTCAACCTCTCAATCAAACAAACAACCAATCATTGATCATATGCCAAGATGACAATCAATCTGATCTGACCATAATTAATATTCACTGTAATACATTCCACATCTCTGAATTCAATAATCAAAATACCATGGCAACTTGCCGTTGTGTGCCAATTAATTCATACAACAAACATTAAGCCATTCGCGTATCCACCATTAATTTGGGGCTTCCATAATTATAATATTCATGAGGTAATCATTTTATAACATGATCAGGTAACATTGCCCATGTGATCCCTTTGGTGGATTAAGACACTTTCACCAAATCACAATACTCATGTATCCATTACTCACAACTACAAACTTTGCCCTTCAAATTGATATGAAATTTGGCACACTTATACCTTTGAGCTTCTAAGCATACGTATGCGTACTTATTAATATCAACTGGCAAATTTATACTCATACGACCTCAATTGGATTTGAGTTTGAGATGTGCTACACTGATACTTAAAGTAAGCACAAGATACCTTAGAAACATGATCATCCAAGGATTGAACTCAGGACTCGTAACAAAATGATCCGGGTCCCGGATTCAATACTGTCTGTCAAAGTCTTATGGGCGTGTGCTTAACTATACCACATAAATACAAATCCACATGCTTGCGAGTATCATGGCAAAAACACAAGCTTACCCTAAGGTAAGAAAATAAGGAATCCAAAATGAATACCAAGTGTATGCAGAAAATTTGCATATTCCAATACATAAATAACATCCTATGTTCACATACCGCACCGAGTAACTAAAATTAAACAACGGTTTGTGTATCTTGTCAACGATGCCTGCGCCCCTGCAAGAGACAACATGACACAAATATGTATTTACAGGAGAAGACGCTAACAGGAAAAATATATACACTCGTAGGCTTCGAAGCAAGGACTCTCACCAACCTTTTCCAGAGCATTGCACGTTCACAGACGCTTGCTACTATCTGAGAGAGCAATTAACTTCACGAAAAGGGAAATCAATCACCTAACGAATTCCACTATAATAAAAGTCACCATTATTATTATTATTATTATTATTATTATTATTATCATTGCTATTAATGCTATCAATATGATGATCACCTTTAATTATTACCGCCGTAATGGAATCCACTATCCAAAGGTTACTGGTTACTTGTATCCTAAAGTAAATCCAGTCTTGAAATCAATGGATTATTTTTATTATTATTATTATTATTATTATTATTATTATTATTATTATTAAGTTCCATCTGGTTATCAATTTATTTGAATAAAATCTTCGCGGCAAAGCTGGGACACGAATGGTTATTGGATTAAAGTACCCTTTACATAAGTCTATCCTCAACTCGATAACAGATTATGATGATTATTATTATTATTATAATTATTAACATAATTATTATTATAATTAATACCTTCATAATAGACTTGGATCACTAGGTTAGTGTATTACAGTACCATATGTAAATCTCATCATGAATTAATCTTGGAAATGAATCTGAATATTATGCATGATTTCCTCTGACCAGGAAGTCAGCTGTCGACATGAACATGACCATCAAACGTAGCCTCATTAGGACACAAAGTGTCCCGTTACGGAGAGAGATAGGGAGTGTACGACCTTGGCGAATGCCACCGTAGCTCAGACACTAAATTCTGTGGGCTCTCAACCTGCACTCTTAGTAAAATACACAGGCAAAATGAAACACAGGGAGAAACGATCTCACCATCTAGATAGTCTTTGGTTCGACCCGCGTGGAACCTGGTCTTGGAGCAATATCATTATCGTGGTCCTATTTATCACACAATAGACCTGTAAACATAGTTGACTCTTACCTGCTCAACACACCTCTCTTACCTTTCTTTTTCTTTTCAGTTGGCATTCGAGTGAAATATGGCTGTGTCACTTGCAACTTCTTATACCTTTTTCAATACTATTATACCATTTTATTTATTCATCGTTGAACCACCGGGGCCTCACGGAACCTTCCGGTATCACATTGGCATTCCATTCAACTATTTTCTCATTAACATACCACAATTACGCCGATGTTCACCTTGCTCCCCAATACACTCAAATAGATACTCTAATAAGTTCTCCCACTCAATACCACACTTACCTGCGTTAATCTAAGAAAAAGGACGCGTCAGATCATCCCTGACACAGTTCAGAGTGCATCCATATGAATAATTATCACCACATGTGTCGTAATAACGGCATTAACATTAAATTTCCTCGCCTTCTATCCATACTCGATATTATTATTACTCTCGATATTGTTATTATTATTATCCCTACATGACTTCATATTTATTAGTGTGTCTATAGATTTTACATTCCTTAAATCTCTCTCTCTCTCTTTCGAAATCTACGTGCTCCGCTCTTTCCGCCATCTCCATCCTGGGGCTGAAATGCATACAAAATAATGGGGTAAACACATGCATCCCTATCAATATGTACAATTTGGCGCGGTTCGTGAACAAATATCATCGCTAAGAATCTCCTGAACAAACAAATAGCGTTCCGTCGTCATGGATACACCTAACCTACCACAAATAATACTTAAACTCAAAAATCTAATATTACACTAAGACAAATATCTATTCCTGTATCAAACTATAACAAACACGACCCATAAAACTATAGATAACTATAGATAACTTAGAGATAATATTAATGAAAATTAATACTCATCATGCTTACAAACATAGGCCGTCATCCTCTCCAGCAATAGAAGTCAGCAACCCCTAGCCATGTGCCTTTCACGCCATACCGGCACTACACATATTCACATTCAATGCACTATTCCACTGAGTGATTGGTAATCATGGTTACCAGTAAATTTCACCTTATTCTTACAAAAAAATACAAAAAATTACACTAGTGGTACGGTTGCTGTACTCTAGTACCTTATCCAACACGCATACATTACATCACAATACACTTTTCACATAAAAATCGGGCTAGGGTTACGCAACACTCGTTAGACCATGCGCCTATTCTTCTGTTACTTCACTCTTCACACGCGCCGGACTATTAATCTCGATGCATTCCTTCTTCCCATTGTTCATTCACAGAACTGTCCTTGTTCCAGTGGCGAGTGTTTGAGTCTCGAGCGATCAACTGCGCACCTCCCAACTTCTGCGACTGGCAGTACTGTTTCTACAGCTATACAACCTGTGTTAACTGGTAACACTGCAGGCTCTCCCTGCACACATATGCTGCCTACTAAAGTTACTACTGCTTCTGTGAAATGTTCAACCTGCAGCCTTGAGTCGTTCTGACCATTTACATACAATTGAGTGTCATTGTCTGTAGCGTGAAAATTGCATGATGACTGACTGTAAACTGACTTATCGTGTGTGCGTGTAACTGTTCATCGAAAATGTGTCGAACTGCACTGTAGCGCACTGCGAACACCCTAACAGTCTCCGGCGGGCTCGCAAAACTACGCATCAACTAACACTCACGAGTGATGACTGAAGACTCACAACTCGCGCACTAACTGCGTGACGACTAACTAACTGCATGGACTGCAGAAGACTAACCCCGTAGACTGCGCGGGGCTGCAATATATCTAAAACATGGCGACTGAGCACCTGAATATTGTTCCACAAGCAAGAGCTCCGTATTCCAACACATCTATCCCAATACACTGTGTACACATTATTCGTGATAGTAAGGTCCGTCGAATCATAGGATTATCATCGATAATCGATCGTAATTTTAGGGCATATCAATACTGCGTCCTCTCGACTAATTATGGCGAAATATACGCCATCCCACTCTCACACCAAAACACTCCAACACAGACGGATCCGCGGAAGGATCCCACTTCTGGACCACTGATTTGTTAATTTCTTGATGACTTAATTAATCTGTTCATCTGCAAAAAATCTCAGGATTACTTCCGGCTTATTGTAGTCAATGGTTCGATTCTGGGTGCTGCCGTATCGTAAAAATAAATTAATTTAGCAACTTAGGGGCGTGGTGTAACCAGAATACGACGTACAACAGAACTTTCCAGAATGAAATCTGATTCAAGCCCCCCGAAAGTCCTTGAGCGTACACCTTCGTTGGTAAATGCGCGTTATAGAAGTATGTTCTCGACTAGCCTTTGTCTGCGAGTTCCGTGCGACGTATCTTTGGTTCGTCAAGCGGCCAGTTGCATGACTTGCCCTAATAACACTGCGGCAGGAGTTTAATATGAATAAAATGATGCAAAATCAGACTTCCTTTTCCCTGCAAATCGAGGCTCATTTAAACGCTGTTTTTATAGCATGACAGAAAACCATGCGAACTTAGCCTATGACCATAGGATAGGGGCGCATCTCCCCCCCCCCCTCTTGGTCTTTGAAAAAGTATCTACAGGATGTGATGGTTTTTCAACACTCACAACTTCCCCTCTATTTTGACATCCGTTCCATATTGCAGCGTTTAAATGTCACGTGCCCGTGCCTGCCCATGCAACTATTTGGGTTGTCCTGTCTTGGAACACGCCACTGTTTTTCGCACTGATGATCTATCGTCTGCGTTTGAACCCATGCCTCCATCATTCTTCCTTTCAGCTTGTCGTTTCCTAAGGACGTTCTTCATCTTCGGATTCCTCCTGTTCTCCCTCGACGACGTTGACTCGTTGATCGGCGTCATCTTCTTCCGGCGGATGGTAAACCTTTTGATTTTGGACGTTATAGATGGCTTCTATTCCCTTTTCCAAGTGTTTAACACGATACGCCTTATTCCCGATCATCTTGGTGATCTTGTGAGGTCCATGGAATAATTCACAAAACTTTGTGTATATTCGTGCCTGAGATCGGATATTGCTGGTTTCCTCACCAGTACCAGTTCTCCTAACTCGATTGGTCGGTGGAACCTCTTATTCTTCATCCTTCTTAAGCGACGCTTGGACTGCTTCTTCAAATAAAGCGCAGTATCTCTGATCGTTGACTCATGACTCAGTCGAGCATCTACTGGACACGGACAGTAGTGGCTACGCGGGCTAAAGCGCTGCGTTAGGTCCAGGGGCCAAGCTCTCTGCTGAATCGGTAGACGCGTGGGTTCGAGCCCCACCGTCGGCTGTCCTTGAAATGGTTTTCCGTGGTTTCCCATTTTCAACACCAGGCAAATGCCGGGACAGCACCTTCTGACAGGCCACGGCCGCTTCCTTCCACATCCTTGCCCAGTTTCATTCATCTTCATCCATTCCATCTCTCATCCCGACGCGCAGGTCACCCACGGGCGTCGACTAGAACGACCTGCACTCGGCCTCTCAGGTTGTTGTTTGAGTCTTCAGTCTTTTGACTGGTTTGATGCAGCTCTCCATACCTCCCTGTCCTGAGCTAATCGTTTCATCTCTACATAGCTACCACACCCTACATCCGAGGCTATCTGTTTAACATATTCTAACCTTGGTCTACCCCTACAGTTCTTGTCCTCGACCCTTCCTTCCATAACTAAGCTGGCTATTCCTGGGTGTCTTAGTATGTGTCCTACCAACCTATCTCTTCTCTTCATTAGCAGTCGCCAGAAACATCTCTCCTCTCCCACTCGTCTTAATACCTCTTTGTTTGTAACCCTATCTACCCATCTGATCTTCATCATTCTCCTGTAACACCACATTTCAAATGCTTCAATTCTCCTCTTTTCTGCTACACCAGTAGTCCAAGTTTCACTTCCATAGAGCGCCACGCTCCAGACAAAGGCTTTCAAAAATGACTTCCTAATACCTAAATCTATATTCGATGTCAGCAGATTCCTTTTTTGTAGAAATGCTATCTTTGCCTGAGCCAACCTACTTTTTATATCCTCTTTGCTTCGTCCATCACTGGTTATTCTGCTTCCTAAGTAACAGAAGTCTCCTACTTCCTTCAGCTTTTCACCTGCCAATTTGATCTCCATAGAGGTTTCTGATTTATTTCGGCTGCATTCCAGTATTTTTGTTTTACATTTATTAATTTTCATCATGAATTCTTTCCGTAAGATGGAGTCCATACCATTCAAAAACTCATTCAAATCCTCAGGCTTGTCGGCCAAGATGACTATGTCATCAGCAAATCTCAGAGTTGAAATTATTTCTCCTTGAATCTTCACTCCCACTTTACATTTTTCTCTAATTTCCTTCATTGCTTGTTCAATGTGAAGATTGAAAAGTATGGGTGATAAGTTGCAGCCTTGCCTTACACCTTTCTGAATACCAGCTTCTCTCTCATGTCCTTCAACTCGAATGACTGCTGTCTGGTTTCTGTATAGATTGTATATCACCCTCCTATCCCTGTACTTTATTCCAATCGATTTCAAAATGTCAAACAATTTAGTTCAATCAACGTTATCAAAAGCCTTTTCTAAGTCTACAAAAGCCATGAACGTTCTCTTATCTTTCCTTATTCTACCTTCCAAAATCAGCCTAAGACTTAGTACAGCTTCCCTTGTTCCTACATTTCTCCTGAAACCAACCTGGTCTTCACCCTACTCCGTTTCTATCTGGCTTTCAATCCTCTTGTAAATTATTCTAGACAGGATCTTTGAAGCATGAGTAATCAAGCTGATTGTACGGTAATCTTCACATCTGTCAGCTCCCACTTTCTTTGGTATAGGGATGATTACATTCTTCTTGAAATCAGGGGGTACCTCACCTGTCTCATAAATCCTACACACCAAGTGAAATAACCTGATCAGACCTTCATCTCCTATGCAGCGTAGCAACTCAATCGGTATATCATCTATGCCTGGTGCTTTGTTCCTGCTTAAGTCCTCTAATGCTCTGTCAAATTCTGATCTCAATATTATATATCCTTTTGCATCCTCATCAATTTCCTCCTCCCTTTCCATTACATGATTCTCAATCTCCTTTCCCTGATACAAACTCTCTATGTAAGCTTTCCATCTCTCAACCTTTTCTTCCCTATCTGTTAGAGGCTTTCCATTTGTGTCCTTAATATTACAGCACTTAGTCTTCTTTTCCCCAAAAGTATTCTTAATCCTTCGATAAGCTGTGTCTACTTTTCCTAATTTCAGACAATTTTCTATACCTGCACATTTCTCTTTCAACCATTCTTCTTTCGCTTCCTTGCATTTCTTGTTAACCTCATTTCTCAGACGTCTGTATTCAGCGCCGGACTATTAATCTCGATGCATTCCTTCTTCCCATTGTCTGCACCCCCTGGAGGCCATCCCCCATCATCTATTTAAATCACCCCTAACTGGCAAATCTTGTAAGCCCAGAACAACATCTATTAACACCGCAAGGGCAGCTAACCAGTCTGGAAGGCTTACCCAATACTAGCATCACTACCGCAAACAGCGACACACAATTAAATGGGGCATCTATGCAGCGGAATGCTGACAGCACAACGCCGGAGAATACAAGAGGGAGCCTTAATGAAGACAAGCTCTCTCAATTACCAGTCTTACAGTGCGTTGGCCGGAGGCTATCGCTGTTATCATCAGGTGAGTCAGCAGTGTTCAGAATCCTGTACTTTGTAACTTTTACCCACAAATTGTGTACACAAGTTTGTACACTTACATTGTAACATTTACTACATCCCCTAAAAGGGACTCATAATTCCATATTACTGACCAATAAACACCTGGTCAGTACACTACACTTGCATTACTGTTTACACGCTTCTTTACGCCCTAACTCCCTTCCTGAATCCTCCGTCACGATTAGACGTGACACACAGTAGCCAGGCACTTGCTAGCTCAGGTAGCATTGCATTTCACGCAGCGGCCCGACTACCAGAGGCAGCGTGCCGCTATATAGCTGACGCGTGCACATCGGTTATCTAACCAGCCAGCCATCTGGAAGACCAGCGCGTTGACCTGTACGCTAAGTTCCATCCCCTAAAATACACCTACATCTTTTATAGAAGCGTCCCCTAGTATCCTAACACTAAACAACACTCTACACTGGTCAGCTTGCCCGACTACGGGAAGCTACCCCCTTTTAGGCACTTCCTTATAAATTAACACAATAACTCTTTCGTTTTAGATCCAACTACCCCCCCCCCCCCAATAAGGGATCTAAAACAGATGGTGGAGGCGTCTCTACTACGCACAGTAGAATGGGTCTCAAACAACGAGCCCTCGTAGTAGAAACGACCCCTTCCGTACCGCAAACAGCCAAGCAAAATTGTGAATTTTTTCCCCAGACAGAGAGCATCATTTTTGCTCCATACTACTTACACAGGGGAAATTCTTAGCAAACCAACCCCCCAGCCCCCAGAAAGAATCAGAGAGATGCAGGATACACTGCCAAACACGCACAGTTTTTTTAATTTTTGAAGACGCATACACTTCATTCAGAATGGCACCTCATGCAGAAACAACAGAGATTGTAAGCCATAGAGGCAGTAGGGGTACGCCAATATTATTAGCATTATTGCTCAGATGCCAGAGGCACATACAAAGCCGGCAAACACACATACGGGCACTCTAAACAAAAAATCGGGGCAATACAGGGCAAACAGCCATACACTCCGTCAGAGGGGAGGACAGCGCGATTAAGATGCGCACATACGCACTTGAGGCACATACATGAACACCTCAATAGGATCCATATCCAAAGACACGGAATACACGACCAATTGATCACCACACATGGTCCCGTAATAAATAATGCAACCCTCGACAGGTTGAGGGTGCACTACACGATTTTACACACTCAGTACAGAGAGTTAATTCGCGAACAAGCGTTTCTCCAACTGGCGGCCACAGAACTATACAAAACACAACCACACTGATACAGCAATTTGCCAGCAGGCCATGTGCCTCAATAGGCAGTACGCCCAAATTTGGGGCGAACATAAGGAGCTCCGGGCTCACTAAGCCATCTTTGAGTATATGGCAGGGCCACAAGCCCAGGCGGGAGAGGACATAAGCGTAGATACGTTAACTCGGCAATTTGCGAGGATGTCCCTCTCGCCATGTACTGCCACACATGAGAAGGAGGTCACCGTGGCCACAGTCCAGAAGACGGCCAGGTTAGACTCCAATACACTGCGGGGACAAGGTTATACCATTACACATCCCTTAGCTCCGGTTCGGAAGGCAATTTTGCCAAGCCGGGCAGCAGAACCTAGGCCAACCCCCTCGCAACGGACGAACGAGAGGGAGTTGAAGCCAGGACCCTCAGACACACATAGTATGACAGGGAGACAACGGGAGGTAACCACGTCATGGGCTGAGGACGTAGAGCCCGCCCTACAGCACATTGAGCCTACACACACCCACACAGATAGGCAAACATAATGGCAGGAGTCTACCGTGGCCACAGGCCAGAAAGCGGTCAGGCTACACGCCACCACATTGCCAGGGCAGAGACAGGCAATTAAGCGGCCTTTACCGCCAGTTCAAAGGGCAAGTTTGCCAGAACGGAGGCGAACACCGGCATTCGTACCACAGGTGCGAATGCATAAGAGGGTGTTGCATTCAGGCCCTCAGGATGCACAATACACGCCTGCACATTGTGACCAAGCACTAACACACGGTACACGGGGTATAGGAAATGTGTTATTACCTACCCCACAAAACCACTCAGTCAAAAATACACACACCCCCGTAAACTCTACTAGGGTAGCGCAGAGCGCAATTAGGTCCTCGAATACAGGCACACTCAAACCTACAGACACGCGCTACGGTGGAAGTAGGCCCAGGCTTACTTTGCTAGAAATTCCGCCGGAAAATAGCAATGGAGCACCTCAGTGGATTTCAGGGGCCTATACCCTCGTAACAGGGCGGAAGTCTTCAGAGTCTTCCAGAGCACGGACGCTCGGACGAGAATAACGACTTCCACTAGGGACACAGAAATAAACTAATAACATTTGCACCTATATTAGGGACACACATAAGCTCGTTTACACGGGAGAAATACGGCAATAAACACATAAAGACTCACTAACGTAAACGGCACAATTTTTTTTCATGTATATGCAGTGCAACGTGGCTAAACCAAAGGTGTATAAGTCTAAATTCTTCTTGATTTTTTTTTGGCCCCTAGCATTTTTTCTTTCACAGGCCATCCATGGTTATTGAGCATGGTTGGTCCATATTACAATATATTTTTTATACCTTTTCAAAGTGCTCTCTTAATGCGGAGCGGGGCATAGCTCATTTTTTTTCTCTCTCTGCCTCAGTCATTAGGCCCGAAAATTAGCCAAGTTGAACTGTATATATTGCATCCATAGGCATACGTGACACGTTACACTGCCTATAACATGACTTTTTTTTCACCTCCATAACAACACGCAAGCTAAAACGCAAACACACCATAGGGTGAAAATCCCAGACTTTGGGAAACCCTACATATTTTTGGAAGGCACACAGTCAATTTACATTACCACATAACAGTAATACACTACCAAACTGTCCCGGAGGCACAGCCTAGAATGGCACCAGAAACAATTACTCTGGGTAAAGACGGTCTCAAAACCCGCAACCTTCTGAATACCAGGAATGTCAGGTCGGGTAGCTATCCAGTTGCAGGATAGAAAAGTAGGAAACTAAAACAGATTGGGACAGTTCCACTAACAGATGTTCATAAATGAGAAACAACAAAATCGCCTCTGGCACCTAGTCACCAAACACGCGACTAGCGGCCCGGAGACACTCGTGTATAACGACATTTTGTACAATGGATAGGGACATATTCGACCTACGCTACAGTTAACACAAAACTTAGGGACACGAATGTAGTTAGTGAGAGGTTCTTTTGTATGGCGGAAGGCCGCACTCGCAATTACAGAGTTGGCACTCGGGCTAAGAGGCACAAACATACAGACACGCAGCATTGTCAAGCAACTAACAAGATAACGCACACGTGAGTGAAACTAGAGACTACCGCGTCGGCGATAACGCACTCACCGTGGGCGACCTTTGCTGGCACAGACAAACTGGGAGCGCTACAGACGAACCTGGGAAATACGCGTTCATTTACGCCGAGTTCAGAACCACACAACTCCCCAAATTACACTACGAGGAGAATTCAAAAACACACAAACTCTTCACAGGAATGCGTACTTTCATTTGCGCATTGCAAATACACGGTAAATGTGCCATAATATATACGGCACAGATAGCGTCATACCAAGTCTTTACAGTAAGCCGGGTCCGAACCCATGATCACACACCACACTCGTACCAAAAACTAACTAACCAACGGTATTTTTGGTACGAGAGACACAAGCAAAAACCACACTGAGGACACCTCAATCCCTGAAACACAACGCAGACACAGAACACAGAGAATGACATGAAATCACGTGTCCAAATCCCAGCAAAAATTGGACACCAGGGAAACAACTATCCAGGCTTTCAATCACACCGAAATTGGCCCATACAACCACAGAACCAGATAATACCACATTTCCTTCCGCCAAAAGCCAGGCATAAATTTCAATTACACCTGACATGGAAAATATATTTCCCAGACACAAGTATAGAAATTTCGTAAGACAAAGGTCTTATGGAATAGTGGCCACACAACAGTACTAGCTAAATAGGGCGAATTGCTACATTGGTCCGCCCGGAATCTAGAACAATGACAACACTCACATACGTGCAAGAAAGCACGTGCCGGCAGCTGACATACATAACGTCCGAGCCTGCCATTACACATACAAACCGCTGACTTGCAGAGGCCACCATATCACAACACTGCTGCCGACAGGCACTATTGTTATATCGGCAGTGACCGTGAAATCACAAACGCAAAGCAATCATAAGGCCACACATTTTTTTTAACACTGCAAAAACAATTGTGACATTTAGCAATGGACAGACGTGACAGACCGGAACTTATCTTGGGCCCATAGGAGCACGTTCTCAAAGACGTTGACAGGCCACGGGCACCTCCTGCCCATACACGCGATACACATTAGGACTTACCCTATAACAGACCAACCGTCCGCATGGTGTAGCGGAATATAGTCACACACACACACGCTCACTAATCAGGAACGAACACAGACAGGGGCTCTGAGGAAACAAGACCTCCCCCCAATAACTTCCTTTCGCGATTTAATTCCTAAAAGAAATCATTCCAGGCGATTAGGGCATGGCCAGTCGCACTACGACCACTGGCCACATTCACACTACAAATGGCAGACCAGATTAAGGCGTGACGTCACAGCGTCACGACGCTTTATAATCCCAAGAAGCGGATAGCGAGCAGACATGGACAAAGGGAGAATGACTGAAGCATAGGTGGATAATCCCAGCGGGATTACCGACATACCACCCAAAGGCTACCATTTTGAATACCTTACTCCTTTCCAATAACCTTCCCACGTCCAACATGACCAACACAGACACATGAACACGATGAAAACAGCTACACTACATTACAAAGTATACATAGGGGTTGATAGACTTCATGCGTTTAAAAAGAGGGCTTACTACGCCTTGGATCTCGATGCTACCACCTGAGTATTAGGGGTGGGTCGGCAAACATCAATTAAGCATAATGCGCATCTCCAAATGAGAGATGAGGCCACAATCATATATTAACCATTTTTTTTAATTAAATACTCCCGCATGACAGGGATATATTATTATTACGCCTCACCCTACACCTATCCTTACATGAGTACAGATGCCTCATATCCAGATACATGCATGAGTATCCCATCCACTTACCAACGGTATTACTATCAAACCTGCATGGAATTTTCATATTTTTGCAATCCCGGGAATTACCTCCCCCGTCCACTCATTGTAAGAGCAATCCTAGCAGCATCACCGGCTCAAGGCCACCATTTATTTGAGCCCAAAGATGCGCAACCTCTTCCTACCATGCTTTCAGCCCACTCTACAAATAACTACCCCCAGATCCTAATAACAGGGTACCTAACATCATAGACCCTACTAACACCTCCATAAAGGTTAACAGAGCATTATCGCTGGACAGCCGACGTAGCAATAGTAGACCTAAAGTAGTCTATGCACTTAGAAGCTCTACAACCCCACAACACTTGAAATATTTTAAATTTTACACAGAATAAATTATTTACACAGGTTACGTCCATTTTTTTTATTACATAAAAATGAATCTGAAACACTCTGATTGGTGATAGCGGCACGAGCAAAGGGCCAAAGGCACCGCACCTTGAGAGAAAAAAGGCGATGATGAGCCTTACCCTAGTAACTTGACGACTAGACCAAACAGACGAACCACGTAAGGTTGAGGCACTCGCGGCCTGGCCGGGCAAGCTCTGGAATCCTAGGTGCGCCTCAACTGCCCCTAGGAAGAAGGGATGCTACACCCACTATGTGCCGCGGTCATCGAAGCCAAGACCTGCAGGGAAGACTTTCTGAGGATGGTGGGAGAAATAGCTCGCTCCACGCCGGACCCAGGAGTTGACCCTAGGGACGACCAAACTAGGACTAGACTCTTAGGTAAATGTAAGTAAGTACGGCTTCTACAGCGGGAAGCAAGACTCCCACGAGCGGGAGTGAAGTATTATTGCGGCCAACATTGGCGAAGAGGAACCGGACGCTCAATTCCCGGATAATTATTATTGCGGCCAACATTGGCGAAGAGGAACCGGACGCTCAATTCCCGGATAGTAGTGGTTTTGTGAGAGTTCTAATGCCACCTCCACCTCCCCACCTCACAAGATGGCGGCGGCGCGATATCTCTCGAACGCATGGTCGGATTTTGACGAATGAGGTGTCATTGAACTCGGGCTGACACCCCCTTTCCAATGGACAACATATTTCAACCCCAAAATAAAAACCTACCCCTACTAGGGGGCGAAATTGTATTTTTTTTTAGAAAATCTCTCTTTTCAACTGCAACATGTGAGAGTTTGAATGCCGATATGGATTTAAACGTTGTTCCACATAAAGTGCATGTGTTCGGTGGATAGCCAGTATGAATTAACATGCTTGTTTTTGTTTTTTACGCATGCCCACACAGGGCTTTTGTAAGAGGGTGGGGGAGCGGTTCCCTGTGGACGGGTCCTGGTTGACAGGTCCCTGTGGATGGGTCATTGTTGACAGGTCATTGTGGACGAGTCCCTGTGGACGGGTCCCTGTTGACAGGTCATTGTTGACGGGTCCTTGTCGACAAGTCCTTGTGGACGAGTCCCTGTTGATGAGTCCTTTTGACTGATCCCTTTGGACCGGTCCCTTTGGACTGGTCCCTAATGCTATGATGAAATTAAACGTTGTTCCACATGAAACGCAAGCGAAGAGCCGATCGCTACTATGAATTAACATGTTTGTTTTTTTGTTTTTACGCATTTGCACTTGTTGTTTTTGAAAGAGGGCGGGCTTTTTGAATACAGATTTATAGATGAGTTTTTTTTAAATTAACCAAAAGATCCAAAACTAATAGGTCATTAGCTTTTAATATCTCATGAATCAATAGGGCTAGGGACTTGTATGAGAGGTCGTTGGACTTGGGGTGACATTCTGTTTCTTAATGTATTATTCATTTTTGTCAAAAGGGCCTAACTGCACTTTTGTTAATATCTCGTTAACTAATAATCAGAGAGGGTCAAGTGAGGTGTCATGGGACTCAAGATGGTCAACCCTTTTCCAAGGCTAACGAATTTACCCAAAAAACCTAAAACAGCAAGGTCATTGACCTATGATTTTACAAACTAATAATCGGAGATGGTCAAGTGAGGTGTCATAGGACTTAGAATGGTTATCCCTTTCCCATGACCAATGAATTTACTCCAAAAATCCAAAACAGTAAGGCCATTGACCTGAGATTTTATAAACTAATATGGGGTTGATAACCTAGATGTTAGACCCCTTAAAACATCAATTATCATTATTATTATTATTATTATTATAAACTAATAATCGGATATCAACATGTGAGGTTTCATAGGACTTAGAATGATCAACCCTTTCCCATAGCCAATGAATTTACCCAAAATACCCAATATATCAAGGTCATCGACCCGAGATTTTATAAACTACTAATCGGATACGAACATGTGAGATGTTTACCCTGTGTGATGAAACACAACTTGGTACAGAAAGAATTAGTGTAGGCTACATGTATGGTGACTGACAAGTCTTTTACCATTGGAACTTGTTTTCAGATCAAACTGAAGTACCGAGAGAGTATAGGTTGCAGGTATGGGTTAATACATGACAAACGGTGTACACAAACTCAGATTTATCGATTCAAGAATTAAGAGTAGACTACCTTTAATTGATTGGTTAAAGAGGATAGCTAAAACACAAAATAGTGATTACATTTTACTAAACCGAACCAAACCTAACCGAAAACAAGCCAAGGGTTTAAGTGTAAAACTTGTGGGTAAATGTGGTCATTGGTAATGTCAAAAAGGAAAGGGATAACGCTCTACCTATAGAGGGTAAGGTTTTTAAATGTTTTTTTTTGTTGAAATTTTGACAAGGGGCCTAACTATACTTTTGTTGATATTTCCTGAACCCATGATGGGATTTTGACCTGTGAGGTGTCGTTGGACTTGGGCAGACACTCTCTTTTTGAATGTATTTTTGAAATTTTAACAAAGGGACTAACTCTACTTTTGTTAATATCTCGCGAACCAATAAGGCTAGGGACTTGTATGTGGGGTCCTAGCACTCGGGGTGACGCTCTGTTTTTGAATATATATTTAATGTTTGTCAAAAGGGCCTAACTGCACTGTTGTTAATATCTCGATAACTAATAATGGGAGAGAGTCAAGTTAGATGTTATAATACTTAGGATGGCCAACCCTTTTCCATGACCAACGAATTTACCCCAAATATTCAAAACAACAGGGTCATTGACCTGAGATTATATAAACTAATCATCGGATATCAACATGTAAGGTGTCATTAGACTTATAATGGTCAACCCTTTCCCATGGCCAATGAATTTACCTAAAATATCCAAAACATTAAGGTCATTGACCTGAGATTTTATAAATTAATAATTGGATACGGACATGTGAGATGTTTACCGTGAGTGATGAAACATAGCTAGGTAGAGAAAGAATTAGTGTAGGCTACATGTATGGTGACTGACAAGTCTTTCACTACTGGAACTTGTTTTCAGATCAGACTGTAGTAAGAGAGAGTATAGGTTGCAGGCATGGGTTAATAAATGACATACGGTGTACACAAAATCTGATTTAATGATTCAAGAATTAAGAGTAGACTATCTTTAATTGATTGGTTAAAGAGGATAGCTAAAGAAACAAAATGGTGACTACATTGAACTAAACTGAACCAAGCTGAATCAAACCCAACCAAACCTAATCGAAAACAAGCCAAGGGTTTAAGTGTAAAACTTGTGGGTGAATGTCGTCATTGGTAATGTCAGAAAGGAAAGGGATAACGCTCTACCTATAGAGGGTAAGGTAAAGCTAGAGCATGGTGCTAATCCACACACCCAAGTACATGAACCACACACAACTATCCTATGCAGTTTTTATGGGTTGACTGTTAAAACTTGCTCAGTGGTTACTGGGACAAGATGGTCGCTACACACAACAAGCTTTAAACACCTGAGGCTAATAATCTATACACACACTCACACACACTTGTTCTAAACTAAACTGTCTTGCTGGCAGAGCTCACACGGTAGGTAAATGACAGAAATGCTTGGCTAACAGAAATACAATCATTTTTGGTTGTCTAATGTTACCAGCTAAACATTACGTGCTATAGTGGTGAGCACATGTGCCTCTTTCACTGGAGATCTTAACTCGATTTCTAGCTCTAGGGCCTAGAACGAATCAAACTAAGAAAAAAGGGTATGGTGACGCAGTGGTTAAACTGTTTGCCGTTCACTAAGGTAGACTAGGGTTTGATTTTAGGTTAATATGCATGTCATAAACAAACAAATAAAAGCAGAGATAATGTTTAAAACTGATTACACTTGTCTCTTTTCAAATTATTACTTAGATTACAAATACAAACGTGGACTGGGTTTGACATACAGTTAATGCCTCCTATCACATACTAGACTGTAAGAAAGCCAAACAAGCAAAAGGCGTAGGTAGAGCAGTGGTAAAATCGCTATGTGTAGAGAAATACCTAACGGTTTTATGAACTGGCAAAGGTATGTCGCATAAACAGTGCAGGATACAATCCAGCTACCATAATTTTTATCTTGTGGACAAGAGAAAACATATATATATAGAGAGAGATATATAGAAAGCTTGTGTGTGTGTGGGTAGCATTGATTGTTTGACCAGAGAAAATACGGTGAGGTAGGGTGGGGAGAGGGAGAATTAGCACTTATATATGAATGGAAAATAGATTTTTTCAATCGTTTTGTTTTTAAAATGCAGTGGTAGATAGTCCTTATTTTGTAAAACATTCTTACTTGCAGTAGAAATAAGCCTCTATGGTTCCGCTAACACATAGATAGACTGTATTATTGCCATGGTCAAGCACTCACATTAAGATCATTTACAAAATCATAAAATGAAAAATAAAAAATCTTGTTTTGGAAATATCGTTTTTCAACATACACAAAATAAATATATAAAAAATTTGTAAACAGCAAAATGGAAAATCCATATTTCCATATAGACAAAATTAAAAAACCTTAAACGGACATTTAAGAAAATATATGCAAATGGGAAATTGACAAATGTGTAAATATGAAAATGGAAAAATCCATGTTTCCATATCATGAAATTGAAAAACATCACACTGTCATTTAAAAAAATGCAAATGGAAAATTGACAAATTGCAATGTGTGAAATGTGAAATTGAACAAATGGCTATCATTAAAAAAAAAAAAGAACATGGTGCTCTATGGTTGAGGTATGAATCAAACCCTCTCTACTTATTTGGACCACTCAAGACTGAGTAAACTAGTTTCAGTTGTCATACCACTTTTAAAAGTTTGTGTTAAATCTCGGAATTGAACCCAAGAGCTTGTAGGGGAGATCCAAGGTTATAATATGTTAAACAGATAGCCTTGAATGTAGGGTGTGGGAGTTATATAGAGATGAGACGTTTCGCTCGGGGCAGGGAGGCATGGAGATCTGCATTAAACCAGTCAAAAGACTGACGACTCAAACAACAACATGTAGAGCTCACCAAAATAAAGTTGTGTAACTGTAGATGTTAGTCAACGAACAGTAATGCATTACTAAAACCCATGACACGATACCTAAGAGCTTTTCTAAAATTATTTTAAAATGCCTTTAACCCTATATTAAACACCCAGTTCACAAGACTCATAACTGCAATGTTATGGTCAGACAAAACAAAATCTATATTTCAAAACAAACAAGTGGTTTAGTCAATGTATACTGGAAAAAGTTTTATAAACACTCAAGTCCACAAAATTAATTAAATTAGTATCTGTCAGGTTGACCGAGTGGTTATGGTGTTTGACTTAAGTTCAAATTTCCTGTACAAGAAAGCAAGGATTCGAATCCCTTACCTGATATAACTATTGCCTCAACATGGCTTGACCACACTGTATTATTGTGTACTCGGTACACAAACCATAGATAGAGTGTATTGTTTAAGGTCACTCTCTTTGCGAACATAGTCAGAGACTGTTGATGGTTAACAATTGCATTAATAGTGGGATATAGGCATAGCAATTAAGAAAAAAAGACAATACCCATACACTATTTTTATTTATTTAATGTAAGTTCTTGTACAATAGTTATATACAAACTACAACTCTCTTTTGTCTATTACTATCTAGTCCTTTTCGATCTACTTGCATATCAAGGCAGATGACTATGTAGTTCAGCCCCTTAAAACAACAACAACACTACCTCTTGCATAGTCTGTAATGTTGATGACTCTTGAGGCGTGGAGGATGGATACAACATAACTTTTACAACAGGGGTTAAACGTTGCTCAACAAACAATGCACTATTTTGAGTAGCAACATCTTTCTCTTGTACTAACTTATTAGCATTCTGATGATTTTTTGCCAACACCATCAGTGTTTTGTCTGGAGCACTACATTGATGATCACTCACACTTAAAACCACACCATTTCTACTTTTCATATTGCCTCGACATCTTGTTGACCTCTGTTTTGAGCATCGCCAGAATATTATTCCTTTTACATTTTGTCGTCTATAGTTATAAGAGTAGCCTTTATAGAGTACACGTTGTTTACCTCGGTTAGTTGTAGTAAGTTCCATAGTAGTAACTAACCTGTTAGTATGATTTGCACACTACAAAGGTTATCTCTGTTCTGGTAATAGAATTATTTAGCGTTGGCTTTTATATTTAATATGTAAAGTTAAAAGTGATAGAAAAGTGATAGAAACGTGTAGCAAAGTGGTAGACAAGTGGTAGACAATTGGTAACGTAGTGGTAAAAAAGTGGTAGCAAAGTGGTAGAAAAGTGGTAGAAAAGTGGCAGAAAATTAGTAGAAAAGTGGTAGCAAAGTGGTAGAAAAGTGGTAGCAAACTAGAAAAGTGGTAGAAAAGTGGCAGAAAAGTAGTAGAAAAGTGGTAGCAAAGTGGTAGAAAAGTGGTAGCAAACTAGAAAAGTGGTAGCAAAGTGGTAGAAAATATAACATGTATTGTTAAGAAATAGTTTAAGCGGTTACATGGATTCATTACACTATAATTTTAGCATCACGAAGCTCATTTTCTATATCCAAAAGTTCTTCCTCATATTTAGTATGACCAGCCTGTTTACAGGTATGCAAGTACTGAAGCCGCTGGATTAGCTTACTGGGATTGTTCCAGTAAACAAATTTAACAAATGATTTTTTTTGGGTTTAAACCATTATCATCATCATCATCATCATCATAATCATCATCATGGTATCATCATCAATATAATTATCATCAATATAATCATCATCACTATTACTATCTAATCCTTTTTGTTCATCATGCAATGCAACAACCTTTGGCATAGTTTGTGTTGTCTTTGATAGTGTTAGAGGTTTCTTAGACGTTAACGACTGTCCTAACATGTCTTTTTCAGGAGATAATTAATGCTCTTTAACAAACAAAGCACTATCTTGAGCCACACTATTTTTTCTTGGTCTTGCTTTTTTTAACCTTGGTTAGAGTATTTTGTCCATTTAAATGAGTATTATTTTGAGATTTACAATGATGATCGATTGAAATAAGTATGTTGGAGCCTTTTGTTTTAATCATTCCTCGACACTTTTTAGATCGTTGTTTCGAACAGCACCAAATAACAGTTCCATTTTTATTAGTTCTTTTTACAATATATGCATATCCTTTATAGTAAGCACATGGCTTACCATAGCTAGTCGTTGATACTTCCATGTCAACTGTTAAGCATAAACTAACCTCTAGTAAAGTTAACTCGATAATAAAAATGATAGTTTGTAGTATGTGCAGTTTAAAGTAAGAGAAAAAGTGAGAGTCAAATGATAGAAAAGTGTTAGCAAAGTGGTGGAAGAGTGGTAGCAGTTTATAGTAGTCATGATCTTTTTTTACCAGAATGTGATTTGAGTAAATGTAATTTCTAAACCTTAGCAGTGAGTAGTCAGTTAGTCCTGGTTCAGACAAGCTTAAACAGTTCTCCAATGAATCAGAGATCAATATTTTCATTATGAAACAGTTGTGTAACCAATTAGGTATCGGTACGTGATAGCTTCACACATGAACAAAAATTCAAACATATCTGACATGAATTACATGATTTGAAAGTTGACAAAGAATACCCAATCAACCATTGTAGTTGCAATGTCAAACACAAAGACAAAATCAGCATGAACTTTTAAGTTACAGGAAAATTCTATGAAATAGACTATGCAGGAAATTTGGAAATACACATCAGAAGTTTGCAACACCATCCTTCTAGCCTATATAAATTATCGACATGGAAAGTGTGCACTGCCCCTAACATTAAACCAATTTATCTATAACACAAGTCAACAATCAAAACATTTTGTGTTGAGTCTATCATTTAATGCATATATTCTGTCTACATTGAACAGTAACAAAAAACGCCATTCATAATTAATTAAGTTTGCTTTAATTCTTTATGTCATGATAAATACATATTCAAAGTTTTGGTTGACTGTTCAGGGTGAATCGGCTTTGAACACATAAGAGAGGGAATATTTTAAGACTTAACCTCAGCTCACCTAACATAACCTAAATTTACCTAACCTAACCTTGTCATATAGGTAAGAAACGGGTCAAGCTATGCTTTCGACTACCCAGTTTCAGCTGCTTTTCAAGGTTGACATAATTTGGATAATTGCATGGGCCAGTCCAAAGGGACCGGTCCAAAGGGATCAGCCAAAAGGACCTGTCCACAGGGACCCGTCAAAAATGACTCCATTCAAAAAGGGCCCTTCCAAAGGGGCTAGTCAAGAGGGACCAGTCCAAAGGGACAAATCAACAGGGATCAATGAAAAGGGGGAAGCGCGTCATGTAAGTCGTTGCGCGCCGCCGCCGTGGGAACATAGGTGTTTATTAGCAGTCTCCGGCAATGTTCGGGAGAGTAACCTTGAAAAGTAGCTGAAACTCGGTAGTCGAAAGCATAGCTTGACCCGTTTCTTACCTATATGACAAGGTTAGGTTAGGTAAATTTAGGTTATGTTAGGTGAGCTGAGGTTAAGTCTTGAAATATTCCCTCTCTTATGTGTTCAAAGCCGATTCACCCTGAACAGTCAGCCAAAACTTTGAATATGTATTTATTATTACATAAAGAATTAAAGCAAACTTAATTAATTATGAATGTCGTTTTTTGTTACTGTTCAATGTAGACAGAATATATGCATTAAATGATAGACTCAACACAAAATGTTTTGATTGTTGACTTGTGTTATAGATAAATTGGTTTAATGTTAGGGGCAGTGCACACTTTCCATGTCGATAATTTATATAGGCTAGAAGGATGGTATTGCAAACTTCTGATGTGTATTTCCAAATTTCCTGCATAGTCTATTTCATAGAATTTTCCTGTAACTTAAGAGTTCATGCTGATTTTGTCTTTGTGTTTGACATTGCAACTACAATGGTTGATTGGATATTCTTTGTCAACTTTCAAATCATGTAATTCATGTCAGATATGTTAGAATTTTTGTTCATGTGTGAAGCTATCACGTACCGATACCTAATTGGTTACACAACTGTTTTATAATGAAAATATTGATCTCTGATTCATTAGAGAACTGTTTACGCTTGTCTGAACCAAGACTAACTGACTACTCACTGCTAAGGTTTAGAAATTACATTTAATCAAATCACATTCTGGTAAAAAAGATCATGACTACTATAAACTGCTACCACTCTTCCACCACTTTGCTAACACTTTTCTACCACTTGACTCTCACTTTTTCTCTTACTTTAAACTGCACATACTACAAACTATCATTTTTATTATCGAGTTAACTTTACTAGAGATTAGTTTATGCTTAACAGTTGTCATGGAAGTATCAACGACTAGCTATGGTAAGCCATGTGCTTACTATAAAGGATATGCATATATTGTAAAAAGAACTAATAAAAATGGAACTGTTATTTGGTGCTGTTCGAAACAACGATCTAAAAAGTGTCGAGGAATGATTAAAACAAAAGGCTCCAACATACTTATTTCAATCGATCATCATTGTAAATCTCAAAATAATACTCATTTAAATGGACAAAATACTCTAACCAAGGTAAAAAAAGCAAGACCAAGAAAAAATAGTGTGGCTCAAGATAGTGCTTTGTTTGTTAAAGAGCATTTATTATCTCCTGAAAAAGACATGTTAGGACAGTCGTTAACGTCTAAGAAACCTCTAACACTATCAAAGACAATACAAACTATGCCAAAGGTTGTTGCATTGCAAGATGAACAAAAAGGATTAGATAGTAATAGTGATGATGATTATATTGATGATAATTATATTGATGATGATACCATGATGATGATTATGATGATGATGATGATGATGATAATGGTTTAAACCCAAAAAAAATCATTTGTTAAATTTGTTTACTGGAACAATCCCAGTAAGCTAATCCAGCGGCTTCAGTACTTGCATACCTGTAAACAGGCTGGTCATACTAAATATGAGGAAGAACTTTTGGATATAGAAAATGAGCTTCGTGATGCTAAAATTATAGTGTAATGAATCCATGTAACCGCTTAAACTATTTCTTAACAATACATGTAATATTTTCTACCACTTTGCTACCACTTTTCTAGTTTGCTACCACTTTTCTACCACTTTGCTACCACTTTTCTACTACTTTTCTGCCACTTTTCTACCACTTTTCTAGTTTGCTACCACTTTTCTACCACTTTGCTACCACTTTTCTACTACTTTTCTGCCACTTTTCTACCACTTTTCTACCACTTTGCTACCACTTTTCTACCACTATGTTACCAATTGTCTACCACTGGTCTACCAATTGTCTACCACGTTTCTACCACTTTTCTATCACTTTTAACTGTACATATTAAATATAAAAGCCAACGCTAAATAATTCTATTACCAGAACAGAGATAACCTTTGTAGTGTGCAAATCATACTAATAGGTTAGTTACTACTATGGAACATACTACAACTAACCGAGGTAAACAACGTGTACTCTATAAAGGCTACTCTTATAACTATAGACGACAAAATGTAAAAGGAATAATATTCTGGCGATGCTCAAAACAGAGGTCAACAAGATGTCGAGGCAATATGAAAAGTAGAAATGGTGTGGTTTTAAGTGTGAGTGATCATCAATGTAGTGCTCCAGACAAAACACTGATGGTGTTGGCAAAAAATCATCAGAATGCTAATAAGTTAGTACAAGAGAAAGAAAGATGTTGCTACTCAAAATAGTGCATTGTTTGTTGAGCAACGTTTAACTCCTGTTGTAAAAGTTATGTTGTATCCATCTTCCACGCCTCAAGCGTCATCAACATCACAGACTATGCAAGAGGTAGTGTTGTTGTTGTTTTAAGGGGCTGAACTACATAGTCATCTGCCTTGATATGCAAGTGGATCGAAAAGGACTAGATAGTAATAGACAAAAGAGAGTTGTAGTTTGTATATAACTATTGTACAAGAACTTACATTAAATAAATAAAAATAGTGTATGGGTATTGTCTTTTTTTCTTAATTGCTATGCCTATATCCCACTATTAATGCAATTGTTAACCATCAACAGTCTCTGACTATGTTCGCAAAGAGAGTGACCTTAAACAATACACTCTATCTATGGTTTGTGTACCGAGTACACAATAATACAGTGTGGTCCAGTCATGTTGAGGCAATAGTTATATCAGGTAAGGGATTCGAACCCTTGTTTTCTTGTACAGTAAATTTGAACTTAAGTAAAACACCATAACCACTCGGTCAACCTGACAGGTACTAATTTAATTATTTTTGTGGACTTGAGTGTTTATAAAACTTTTTCCAGTATACATTGACTAAACCACTTGTTTGTTTTGAAATATAGATTTTGTTTTGTCTGACCATAACATTGCAATTATGAGTCTTGTGAACTGGGTGTTTAATATAGGGTTAAAGGCATTTTAAAATAATTTTAGAAAAGCTCTTAGGTATCGTGTCATGGGTTTTAGTAATGCATTACTGTTCGTTGACTAACATTTACCGTTACACAACATTATTTTGGTGAGCTCTACATGTTGTTGTTTGAGTCGTCAGTCTTTTGACTGGTTTAATGCAGATCTCCATGCCTCCCTGCCCCGAGCGAAAAGTCTCATCTCTATATAACTACCACACCCTACATTCAAGGCTATCTGTTTAACATATTATAACCATGGATCTCCCCTACAAGCTCTTGGGTTCAATTCCTAGATTTAACACAAACTTTTAAAAGTGGTATGACAACTAAAACTAGTCTACTCAGTCTCGAGTGGTCCAAATAAGTAGAGAGGGTATGATTCACACCTCAACCATAGAGCACCATGTTCTTTTTTTTAAAATAATGATAGCCATTTGTTCAATTTCACATTTCACACATTGCAATTTGTCAATTTTCCATTTGCATTTTTTTAAATGACAGTGTGATGATTTTCAATTTCATGATATGGAAACATGGATTTTTCCATTTTCATATTTACACATTTGTCAATTTCCCATTTGCATATATTTTCTTAAATGTCCGTTTAAGGTTTTTTAATTTTGTCTATATGGAAATATGGATTTTCCATTTTGCTGTTTACAAATTTTTTATATATTTATTTTGTGTATGTTGAAAAACGATATTTCCAAAACAAGATTTTTTATTTTTCATTTTATGATTTTGTAAATGATCTTAATGTGAGTGCTTGACCATGGCAATAATACAGTCTGTCTATGTGTTAGCGGAACCATAGAGGCTTATTACTACTGCAAGTAAGAATGTTTTACAAAAAAACGACTATCTACCACTGCATTTTAAAAACAAAACGATTGAAAAAAATATATTTTCCATTCATATATAAGTGCTAATTCTCCCTCTCCCCACCCCACCTCACCGTATTTTCTCTGGTCAAACAACCAATGCTACCCACACACACACAAGCTTTCTATATATCTCTCTCTCTATATATATGTTTTCTCTTGTCCACAAGATAAAAATTATGGTTGCTGGATTGTATCCTGCACTGTTTATGCGACATACCTTTGCCAGTTCATAAAACCGTTAGGTAGTTCTCTACACATAGCGATTTTACCACTGCTCTACCTACGCCTTTTGCTTGTTTGGCTATCTTACAGTCTAGTATGTGATAGGAAACATTAACTGTATGTCAAACCCAGTCCACGTTTGTATTTGTAATCTAAGTAATAATTTGAAAAGAGACAAGTGTAATCAGTTTTAAACGTTATCTCTGCTTTTATTTGTTTGTTTATGACATGCATATTAACCTAAAATCAAACCCTAGTCTACCTTAGTGAAAGGCCAGCAGTTTAACCACTGCGTCACCATACCCTTTTTTTCTTAGTTTGATTCGTTCTAGGCCTTAGAGCTAGAAATCGAGTTAAGATCTCCAGTGAAAGAGGCACATGTGCTCACCACTATAGCACGTAATGTTTAGCTGGTAACATTAGACAACCGAAAATGATTGTATTTCTGTTAGCCAAGCATTTCTGTCATTTACCTACCGTGTGAGCTCTGCCAGCAAGACAGTTTAGTTTAGAACAAGTGTGTGTGAGTGTGTGTATAGATTATTAGCCTCAGGTATTTAAAGCTTGTTGTGTGTAGCGACCATCTTGTCCCAGTAACCACTGAGCAAGTTTTAACAGTCAACCCATAAAAACTGCATAGGATAGTTGTGTGTGGTTCATGTACTTGGGTGTGTGGATTAGCACCATGCTCTAGCTTTACCTTACCCTCTATAGGTAGAGCGTTATCCCTTTCCTTTTTGACATTACCAATGACGACATTCACCCACAAGTTTTACACTTAAACCCTTGGCTTGTTTTCGATTAGGTTTGGTTGGGTTTGATTCAGCTTGGTTCAGTTTAGTTCAATGTAGTCACCATTTTGTTTCTTTAGCTATCCTCTTTAACCAATCAATTAAAGATAGTCTACTCTTAATTCTTGAATCATTAAATCAGATTTTGTGTACACCGTATGTCATTTATTAACCCATGCCTGCAACCTATACTCTCTCTTACTACAGTCTGATCTGAAAACAAGTTCCAGTAGTGAAAGACTTGTCAGTCACCATACATGTAGCCTACACTAATTCTTTCTCTACCTAGCTATGTTTCATCACTCACGGTAAACATCTCACATGTCCGTATCCAATTATTAATTTATAAAATCTCAGGTCAATGACCTTAATGTTTTGGATATTTTAGGTAAATTCATTGGCCATGGGAAAGGGTTGACCATTATAAGTCTAATGACACCTTACATGTTGATATCCGATGATTAGTTTATATAATCTCAGGTCAATGACCCTGTTGTTTTGAATATTTGGGGTAAATTCGTTTGTCATGGGAAAGGGTTGGCCATCCTAAGTATTATAACACCTAACTTGACTCTCTCCCATTATTAGTTATCGAGATATTAACAACAGTGCAGTTAGGCCCTTTTGACAAACATTAAATATATATTCAAAAACAGAGCGTCTCCCCGAGTGCTGGGACCCCACATACAAGTCCCTAGCCTTATTGGTTCGCGAGATATTAACAAAAGTAGAGTTAGGCCCTTTGTTAAAATTTCAAAAATACATTCAAAAAGAGAGTGTCTGCCCAAGGTCAACGACACCTCACAGGTCAAAATCCCATCATGGGTTCAGGAAATATCAACAAAAGTATAGTTAGGCCCCTTGTCAAAATTTCAAAAAAAAACATTTAAAAACCTTACCCTCTATAGGTAGAGCGTTATCCCTTTCCTTTTTGACATTACCAATGACCACATTTACCCACAAGTTTTACACTTAAACCCTTGGCTTGTTTTCGGTTAGGTTTGGTTCGGTTTAGTACAATGTAATCACTATTTTGTGTTTTAGCTATCCTCTTTAACCAATCAATTAAAGGTAGTCTACTCTTAATTCTTGAATCGATAAATCAGAGTTTGTGTACACCGTTTGTCATGTATTAACCCATACCTGCAACCTATACTCTCTCGGTACTGCAGTTTGATCTGAATACAAGTTCCAATGGTAAAAGACTTGTCAGTCACCATACATGTAGCCTACACTAATTCTTTCTGTACCAAGCTATGTTTCATCACACATGGTAATCATCTCACATGTTTGTATCCGATTATTAGTTGATAAAATCTCGGGTCGATGACCTTGATATATTGGGTATTTTGGGTAAATTCATTGGCTATGGGAAAGGGTTGATCATTCTAAGTCCTATGAAACCTCACATGTTGATATCCGATTATTAGTTTATAATAATAATAATAATAATAATAATAATAATAATAATAATAATAATAATAATCGATATTTTAAGGGGTCTAACATCTAGGTTATCGACCCCATATCAGTTTATAAAATCTCAGGTCAATGGCCTTACTGTTTTGGATTTTTGGAGTAAATTCATTGGTCATGGGAAAGGGATAACCATTCTAAGTCCTATGACACCTCACTTGACCATCTCCGATTATTAGTTTATAAAATCATAGGTCAATGACCTTGCTGTTTAGGTCTTTTGGGTAAATTCGTTGGTCATGGAAAAGGGTTGACCATCTTGAGTCCCATGACACCTCACTTGACCCTCTCTGATTATTAGTTAACGAGATATTAACAAAAGTGCAGTTAGGCCCTTTTGACAAAAATGAATAATACATTAAGAAACAGAATGTCACCCCAAGTCCAACGACCTCTGATACAAGTCCCTAGCCTTATTGATTCATGAGATATTAAAAGCTAATGACCTATTAGTTTTGGATCTTTTGGTTAATTTAAGAAAAAAATAACTCATCTATAAATCTGTATTCAAAAAGCCCGCCCTCTTACAAAAAACCCAAGTGCAAATGCGTAAAAACAAAAAAACTAACATGTTAATTCACAGTAGCGATCGGCTCTTCGCTTGCGTTTCATGTGGAACAACGTTTAATTTCATCATAGCATTAGGGACCAGTCCAAAGGGACCGGTCCAAAGGGATCAGTCAAAAGGACTCATCAACAGGGACTCGTCCACAAGGACTTGTCGACAAGGACCCGTCAACAATGACCTGTCAACAGGGACCCGTCCACAGGGACTCGTCCACAATGACCTGTCAACAATGATCCATCCACAGGGACCTGTCAACAAGGACCCGTCCACAGGGAACCGCTCCACCACCATCTTACAAAAGCCCTGAGTGGGCATGCGTAAAAAACAAAAACAAGCATGTTAATTCATAGTGGCTATCCACCGAACATATGCACTTTATGTGGAACAACGTTCAAATCCATATCGGCATGCCAACTCTCACATGTTGCAGTTGGAATGAGATATTTTCTAAAAAAATACAATTTCGCCCCCTAGTAGGGGTAGGTTTTTATTTTGGGGTTGAAATATGTTGTCCATTGAAAAGGGGGTGTCAGCCCGAGTTCAATGACACCTCATTCGTCAAAATCCGACCATGCGTTCGAGAGATATCGCGCCGCCGCCATCTTGTGAGGTGGGAAGGTGGAGGTGGCATTTGAACTCTCACAAAACCACTACTCCGGATAATTATTATTGCGGCCAACATTGGCGAAGAGGAACCGGACGCTCAATTCCCGGATAATTATTATTGCGGCCAACATTGACGAAGAGGAACCGGACGCTCAATTCCCGGATAATTATTATTGCGGCCAACATTGGCGAAGAGGAACCGGACGCTCAATTCCCGGATAATTATTATTGCGGCCAACATTGGCGAAGAGGAACCGGACGCTCAATTCCCGGATAATTATTATTGCGGCCAACATTGGCGAAGAGGAACCGGACGCTCAATTCCCGGAAGATATTATGCCATTGGACGATGTCCAATGCCCACATAAATGGCGACGCAGCGGGCAGCCTAGGGCATTAAATGAGTGGCGTAGCGAGCAACTCAAAGGGGTTAAAGTGGGCAACCCAACTACGACAACGTATGAAAAACAACGGTAACGAGCAGGATGATACAGCAGGCGAAACGGTTTGCTTTGTGGCACCGTAAGCCGCCTGTGACTAGATTAGTACTAGTTAGTAAGACCTAGAATAGACGTCGACAACTAGAATTAAGGGAGCGGAATCCGGCGATTCTAGAGACAACCGGTGTTTCTAGGATTCGTACGGGTGGTGCCCTGAGGAAGTAAATTGCCTCAGGCGATCGCTCTGGTCCAAATTTAGCAAATAAGACAGTTGCACTTTGGTACGCAACTTAGGATTAAGCAAATTCATTAACCGCTGTTGCCAGGTAATGGCACAGCACATTTCGGCAATAGAGTAAGGCCACCCATTCGGCTTAGTAATAGTAGCCATTTTTTTAAATCATAATTAAAATAGATAGTGTTAAGTAACGCCGCTCGGCACCTGATGACCGCCAAACCCGTCATCAGGGCAAGCCCGATAATACACTATAATACAGGATAGTACATTATAATATATTAGAATAAGTATAATTGAGGTGGAATATATCGGCACCTGATGGCCGACAAATCCGTCATCAGGGTAAGACCGACAACACATTAAGAAACGACATTACGGCACCGTATAGGGTAAGCCCGGCCATACATCGATTAACACTAACCATGCCATTTTTTTCCACAGGTAAACAGAGCTTCAGACTGTGGACACACTGCCACAGGGAGCGGCATAGAAAATAGGCAAATATTTAAATGTTTTATTAACCTCTCCATTTTTTTTTTCAGGTATCGTCACCAGGAATATGGCACTGGTGACTATGATTTTGCTGCCATATAGCAGCAGCATGCTATTAATGCCGTCTTATTATTGTATTACACCTGTGCGCACTAATTTATATTTAATATTCATCTTCACTTACAGGATCACCACATTTTTACAGCCACACTTTAAAAATCTGCACAGCACGGCTGATACCTGTGGGGTATCAGGCTCGCTGGCAGATCAACATACACAAGAAACATAAGGCGTCAAAAATGCGGCGCAAATTACGGCAATGAGGGCGCAACCGATTTGTGGCGGCGACTCTCATTGTCAAGTGTGAAAGCATTCACCCACAGGGGATGCTTCACAGAATAGAAATACATTACAAGCGGTACGACCACTAAACCGTACCAGGAAGTGGCCGTGAAGGATTAGCCGTGAGACGGCAAGCATACGTACAAAGGGGTAGCGTGCACGCGAGGTACCAAAAACTAGAGTCATAAGAAATTAGCGCGCTTAAGTTAGTTATAAGATCATTGTAATTGATAATTTTAAAGGGTATCTTAATACAAATTCATGCGCCCACGGGCAATTATTCCACTAGAAATCAATATATATATAATACTTCGCACCCCCACATTGTCCGCGGAGGTGATCAATAATATTCCTAAATGTCAACATGTGAACATCGCAACATAGCACTTTAAACGGTATACTTTTTTGTTTGTTTGTTAAAATCACATGTACACAATGTCTATGATTTGTTTTCTTTCATTTTTCTTTCTTCTAACTTCCCCATTTGTCAGGGTGTTCCGTTTTATCCCAAATCAATAAATGCATTTTGAATATTTCCCTTAAATTATACCCTGGAACACCCATTTTTGTCTATTTCTTCTCTCTTTCTCATTGCAGGGAGCACTTTTTCCCTAAGATAGGGCGGACGACGCAATCATCCGTCCAGCCCTGGTTTTTTTCCTCCCTGCATAACAATGTACCGAAAAACTATCAGCACCATGTATTTTTTTTTCTTCAAACTTTCAATATGTCAATATCGATTTTTTTCATGCACTATTTTTATAATGTCTATGCCAATGTCAATGTTATATATATATATATGTATATCCCATAACCCACCCCTCTGAACACGAGCTGATCTCACACCTACACATCTACACGACATCACCACATCCATACGACGACAACGACGAGGACGACACCAACAGAAGATACGAGGGGGCTTCAAGAACTAACTGCTGCATCAACATCCCCAACCTCAAGTTCCGTTCCCGTTCGCGGGGACGCGAACTAAATAGGGGAAGAGGCTTGTACAATCCCCCAGGGGTATGCACCCCCTGGAGGCCATCCCCTCATCATCTATTTAAACCACCCCTAACTGGCAAATCCTGTAAGCCCAGAACAACATCTATTAACACCGCAAGGGCAGCTAACCAGTCTGGAAAGCTTACCCAATACTTGCATCACTACCACAAACAGCGACACACAATTAACTGGGGCATCTATGCAGCGGAATGCTGACAGCACAACGCCGGAGAATATAAGAGGGAGCCTTAATGAGGACAAGCTCTCTCAATTACCAGTATTACAGTGCGTCGGCCGGAGGCTATCGCTGTTATCATCAGGTGAGTCAGCAGTGTTCAGAATCATGTACTTTGTAACCTTTACCCACAAATTGTATACACAAGTTTGTACACTTACATTGTAACATTTACTACATCCCCTAAAAGGGACTCATAATTCCATATTACTGACCAATAAACACCTGGTCAGTACACTACACTTGCATTACTGTTTACACGCTTCTTTACGCCCTAACTCCCTTCCTGAATCCTCCGTCACGATTAGACGTGACACACAGTAGCCAGGCACTTGCTAGCTCAGGTAGCATTGCATTTCACGCAGCGGCCCGACTACCAGAGGCAGCGTGCCACTATATAGCTGACGCGTGGACATCGGTTATCTAACCAGCCAGCCAGCTGAAAGACCAGCGCGTTGACCTGTACGCTAAGTTCCATCCCCTAAAATACACCTACATCTTTTATAGGAGCGTCCCCTAGTATCCTAACACTAAACAACACTCTACACTGGTCAGCTTGCCCGACTACGGTAAGCTACCCCCTTTTAGGCACTTCCTTATAAATTAACACAATAACTCTTCCGTTTTAGATCCAACTACCCCCCCCCCCCCCCAATAAGGGATCTAAAACAATAGGTTAACAGACATCTTGAGCAGTTACGAACTGAAAGACATTTTGAATGTTGTCGAAACTGGTCTGTTCTTTAGGGCGATCCAGAAGAAGTCACTAAGTTTGCCAAATGAAAGTTGCAAGGGTGGGAAAATGTCAAAATAAAGAATCACCATCATGTTTTGTTGTAACGCACTCGGTGAAAAGGAGGTTCCTCTAATAATCGGTAAATCCTTGAGACCCATGTGATTTAAAACATGGACTTAAATGTTCTTGGTGTTGAATGGCATGCGAATAAAAAAGGCATGGATGACGTCAGCAATATTCGAGAATTGGCTCCTAGCTTTGAATTCCAAGATGAAGGCCAGGAACCGTAACGTGATCTTATGTCCAGATAATGCTCCGTGTCATGCAGAAATGCGACTTTCAAATGTAAAACTCTTGTTTCTTCTACTCAATACCACGTTTCAACTTCAGCCATTGGATCAAGGAATCATTCAAGCATTCAAATTAGGCTATCGCAAGAGGGTTTTACGGTCGTTAGTGGGACACAAGGATGAAGCAGACTCAGCTTTCGATTTAATGAAGATCAACGTTGGTGACGCAGTTTCGTGGACAAAGGCAGCCTGGAATGCAGTCTGCGAAACCACAATCAGGAAATGCTTTGCAAAATGCGGCATCGCTGTTTCTACAGTTGAAGAATAAGCAGAGGTAGAGAGAGGTTCGAAATTAATATGATGAACTTCAGACTTTAGCTACGACAGCTGGATTGACGCCGAAGAAGATAATATTCCTTGCTGTGACGATCTCGAGGGCGACTTCAGGACGCATTTGACGGTAGCCTAAGCTTTCTGTGTTATACAGTACTTTAGTTTTATGTTGCATGTATCGTAAGGTATGTTTGTTTGCACCTCGGTTTCAAAGTCATTTTCTTCTCGTGATAGACAGTTTTTAAATCTTTTAACCTAATTTTTAACATTAATTTATTTAATTGCACTTCGTAAATTTCTAGCTATACCTATCTGCCTTCACTCTTCGTACAAAAGGAGTATTTTGAATAACACTTGTTACCGTTTTACAGAGCCCGAATCAGGAACGAAAAGTGACGACAGTGAGGCAGAAAAAACATGAAGAAGTTGTGTCAGTGAAGCAGGGACTAAATATGCTTGAACAGATAAAGAATTTGTGTGTCACTATGGACCGCGAGTACAGCGATTACACAAAGGAACAATTTAACAGATTTTATTCCCTTTTCGAGAGTATCGCAGTTAAGAAAACATGTGCTGAATTTAAACAGACAAATCTTAATGATTACTTCACGAAGCTGTAATGTTTATAAATGATGTAACATCACTTGTAATAACTCCCAAGGAAATACTTCAACAGAAATGACTTAGTATAATCAAATAAATATGTGTATATTTATGTTTAAGTTGGATGTACTTTGCCGTTAAAATCTTCGATTATTTTTACAAACTTACTTCAGCGGACACCTCTCGTAACGGACATTTTCCCTCGGAACCGACGGTGTCCGCAGAGGGGAGGTTCGACTGTACTAGTTTCGGTTATCTTGTAACCATCCTAAGCTAAGATCAAATTGTAATAACATTAAGCAAGATCATCATCATCATCAGTGTCCAACTCCAGTCACCCGGGTGTTGAAAACTAGCCTCTTCCACTACTCCTTCTCCATTACTTCTGCCATATCCAGTACAAAGTCACATATGTCTAGTCTGATTTGTTCGATCCATCTCCTCTTTGGTCTTTCAACCAATATAAAACCATCAGTGTTTCTTACCATCTCCCTCTTTGCATCTCGATCCATTTCCATATTTTATACATGGCCAAACCATCTCAATATCGAACTCAGTATTCGCTGTACTAATGGTTCCTATAATCTATAAATAAAAATGTTCATTATAACAATTTTAGCATCCATTGAATACCCTTCCATATACACTACTGTTTGTAGAAAGTGAATCACCAAGAAAAAGAGATGCGACCACATTGCAATTTATACCACAGATTAGGGACATGGCAATACATTACTGAGTAGAAGGATACTGGAACTGACATTCCTAAGAGTCTCTAAGATTCCAGGCCTCGAAGCATTGTCGAATGCACCTGCTATATCCAGGAATATTCAGCGTATCCCTTTATTGTCTACTTACCTGAGTCAGGCGTTCCTCTTGTTGATATTCCATTATCATTTCTGAATTAACAGGTATTTTGTCACGAAACCGACAGTATAAAGCTATCTTTGACCTAAGATGTTAATACCATGAGGGAATCCGCGACTTTCTGACCCACTATGATGTAAAGATACATACTACTATAGTTAACGAACAATAACGACCCATACTCTATACACACACACACATGACAAAGCGTTTGCGAGGTTCGTAATATTTAATGAGGTTATTTCACTTGGTGTGTAGGATTTATGAGACAGGTGAGGTACCCCCCGATTTCAAGAAGAATGTTATCATCCCTATACCAAAGAAAGTGGGAGCTGACAGATGTGAAGATTACCGTACAATCAGCTTGATTACTCATGCTTCAAAGATCCTGTCTAGAATAATTTACAAGAGGATTGAAAGCCAGATAGAAAGGGAGTTGGGTGAAGACCAGTTTGGTTTCAGGAGAAATGTAGGAACAAGGGAAGCTGTACTAAGTCTTAGGCTGATTTTGGAAGGAAGAATAAGGAAAGATAAGAGAACGTTCATGGCATTTGTAGACTTAGAAAAGGCTTTTGATAACATTGATTGGACTAAATTGTTTGACATTTTGAAATCGATTGGAATAAAGTACAGGGATAGGAGGGTGATATACAATCTATACAGAAACCAGACAGCAGTCATTCGAGCTGAAGGACATGAGAGAGAAGCTGGTATTCAGAAAGGTGTAAGGCAAGGCTGCAACTTATCACCCATACTTTTCAATCTTTACATTGAACAAGCAATGAAGGAAATTGGAGAAAAATGTAAAGTGGGAGTGAAGATTCAAGGAGAAATAATTTCTACTCTGAGATTTGCTGATGACATCGTCATCTTGGCCGACAAGCCTGAGGATTTGAATGAGTTTTTGAATGGTATGGATTCCGTCTTTCGGAAGGAATTCATGATGAAAATTAATAAATGTAAAACAAAAATACTGGAATGCAGCCGAAATAAATCAGAAACCTCTATGGAGATCAAATTGGCCGGTGAAAAGCTGAAGGAAGTAGGAGACTTCTGTTACTTAGGAAGCAGAATAACCAGTGATGGACGAAGCAAAGAGGATATAAAAAGTAGGTTGGCTCAGGCATGGAAAGCCTTTCTACAAAAAAGGAATCTGTTGACATCGAATATAGATTTAGGTATTAGGAAGTCATTTCTGAAAGCCTTTGTCTGGAGCGTGGCGCTCTATGGAAGTGAAACTTGGACTATTGGTGTAGCAGAAAAGAGGAGAATTGAAGCATTTGAAATGTGGTGTTACAGGAGAATGATGAAGATCAGATGGGTAGATAGGGTTACAAACAAAGAGGTATTAAGACGAGTGGGAGAGGAGAGATGTTTCTGGCGACTGCTAATGAAGAGAAGAGATAGGTTGGTAGGACACATACTAAGACACCCAGGAATAGCAAGCTTAGTTATGGAAGGAAGGGTCGAGGATAAGAACTGTAAGGGTAGACCAAGGTTAGAATATGTTAAACAGATTGCCTCGGATGTAGGGTTTGGTAGCTATGTAGAAATGAAACGATTAGCTCAGGACAGGGGGCGTGGAGAGCTGCATCAAACCAGTCAAAAGACTGAAGACTCAAACAACAACAACATTAAAACAGACATTCCCTTAATGATCAAAACATCGATATGTTGGATAATTGGAAATCCTACGAGAGATCACAATTGATTATTTGGGAGATGGTGCTAGTCCTATAATATAGCGAGCTCGGAGTTGGCGACCCCGAGGTTTTCCTGAGCTGGGTCCGGTCTTTCTCCTTCTTCCATTGCCTTTGGGGCTCTCCTCTTTACCTTTCCTTTCCTGGCTCCCCTTTCTTCCGAGTCCCTTAAGTCTCGTTCTTTGAGGGTTGAGGGGCATTTCTTCCTCCTGTCTTTTGTTTCCCTTACTCTTATTTCTGTTTTACATTTCCTCTTCTAGAATGTGGTTGGTTTTAGTTGTTGATTTAGTTGTAAGTATTGTACCCTTTTGAACATAGGACCTTTAGGACAGGATTCTATTCTCGGGGGTGGTGCGTTCCTACTTGAAGCTAACAACTGTCCTGGGATGCATCATTTGGAAGATCAATAGGGCTGTTTAATAAATCATCACACACAGGATTCAAAACCAAAGGAAAAACAACTTTATTAACACTGGTAAAAAATACAAAAATGATCGAAAGAAAAGCGTAAACCAAAAATATTAACTCAGGAAAATCAAAACTTAGAATAAGAAACTTTTCAAAATTGAACCAATCCCAAAACAACTTACCAAATTTCAAAATTTTGAAATAAATCCAAAAGGAATCTAAAATAACGAAAAAATGTTAAAATCAATCCAAAAGATTTAAAAATAAATAAATTGTCAAAACCTGAAAAAATGAATGAATCAAACAAACAACCAATCATTGATCATATGCCAAGATGACAATCAATCTGATCTGACCATAATTAATATTCACTGTAATACATTCCACATCTCTGAATTAAATATATTCAAAATACCATGGCAACTTGCCGTTGTGTGCCAATTAATTCATACAACACACATTAAGCCATTCGCGTATCCACCATTAATTTGGGGCTTCCATAATTATAATATTCATGAGGTAATCATTTTATAACATGATCAGGTAACATTGCCCATGTGATCCCTTCGGTGGATTAAGACACTTTCACCAAATCACAATACTCATGTATCCATTACTCACAACTACAAACTTTACCCTTCAAAATGATATGAAATTTGGCACACTTATACCTTTGAGTTTCTAAGCATACGTATGCGTACTTATTAATATCAACTGTCAAATTTACACTCATACGACCTCAATTGGATTTGAGTTTGAGATGTGCTACACTGATACTTAAAGTAAGCACAAGATACCTTAGAAACATGATCATCCAAGGATTAAACTCAGGACTCGTAACAAAATGATCCGGGTCCCGGATTCCATACCGTCTGTCAAAGTCTTATGGGCGTGTGCTTAACTATACCACATAAATACAAATCGAGATGCTTCCGAGTATCATGGCAAAAACACAAGCTTACCGTAACGTAAGAAAATAAGGAAACCAAAATGAATACCAAGTGTATGCAGAAAATTTGCATATTCCAATACATAAATAACATCCTATGTTCACATACCGCACCGAGCAACTAAAATTAAACAACGGTTTGTGTATCTTGTCAACGATGCCTGCGCCCCTGCAAGAGACAACATGACACAAATATGTATTTACAGGAGAAGACGCTAACAGGAAAAATATATACACTCGTAGGTTTCGAAGCAAGGACTCTCACCAACCTTTTCCAGAGCATTGCACGTTCACAGACGCTTGCTACTATCTGAGAGAGCAATTAACTTCACGAAAAGGGAAATCAATCCCCAAACGAATTCCACTATAATAAAAGTCACCATTATTATTATTATTATTATTATTATTATTATTATTATCATTGCTATTAATGCTATCAATATGATTATCACCTTTAATTATTTCCGCCGTAATGGAATCCACTATCCAAGGGTTACTGGTTACTTGTATCCTAAAGTAATTCCAGTCTTGAAATCAATGGATCATTATTGTAACCCCACATTAACGGCACTGGCCAGCAGCACGTCGGCTTCTCGATAACCAACGCTTTGCTTACCAGAATGATACGGGTACGGGGATCGTGGATGGGCCAACTTACCTGTATTCAGGGGTCCGGGTCACTTCCGCAGCAAAATCACCTCCAGATGACAAATCCCAACAGAAGAGCTCCAAAGGGAGTGGAAGGAAGATGGAGAAGGGGACAACACACACAGGCTATCGTACAAACACCCCCCAAAAACCGACAGAACTGCCGCCGGTGAAATAATGTCACAACAAAAGATTTAAAATGGATAATGAAAGGTTTAATATTAAAAATTTAAAGAACACCTTCACCATAAACCGAACATGCATCAACCAACACAAATTTACAAGAAGGCCAGATAGCGCCTAACATGCTTGCATGCAAAGCCAAGAAGAGGAAAGACTTAATTTAAAATAAAAAAAAATAAAACAGCCCAAAGGTTAAAATAAAAATTACATGCATGACATACTGAGAAAGGGCTTGACAAGTTGCAAGGTAATGCAATCACGATCCGACATGCAGAAGTTCAGGCCACGCCGAAAAAAAAGAAGGATTGAAAATACATTCAATTAAAAAAAGAATTAAATGGGATAGAAAATAAATAAATAAAAGATATACTCGCCGGCGAAAAACACAAGGACATTTACCAAAAATCACCAAATTAACATCAACAAGATTACATTAAAAAAAAGGGATTAAGCTAACACACAACACGTCTGCTTTTTGAAGCCGCGCCAATGGACTGACCACCAGACCATAATGCATCACGGTAAACAGACATGGCCACACAAAAACATGCCAGATCGAAATTACGGCAAACAATTAATAAGATTAAAATTTAAACATTAGTAGACGGAAATGAACGGCAAAAAAAAATTACATCTAAAAACTATTAATGCAAGTCGTTTTAAAACTGGACGGATCTTACATAGATTTAAACAAAAAAATGACAATCCCAAGCTTGCCAAAGGAAAATAAATAATAATTTAAACGTGAAATAAACTAGAAATGTGTCTCCAGGAGGTACGACGAAAAGATAACAAGGTTCAAATAAATCAGGAAACGTAATTAAAACAGAAATAAAATTAGGCCTATAAAATAAAACAAAACAGAAGATCAAACATTCATACGAGGTCCAAAATTGGAGCTCCCAAAATAAAATAATTAGATAAATTAAATTAAAAAAACGTACCTTAAAACTCCACAGCGGAGACACAATGAAAACAAAAAAACTAACACGTTTTAAATAAAATAAAATATGGCACTAGATTGCCCTGAAGAAGCCCGCCCAGCACATGCTTCGTTTAGATCACAAGCGAAGTTACGCATCGAGATGCAATCACATTTCACACGTCTAAACGATGAAATTCACAACCTGAAGATCACAGGCAATTTCCAAGTAGAATTGGCATTCATATCTTCTCTTGAATATATTTATATTTTGAAGAGGATGGGGGAGGCAACCGCCCCCCCATCAGCGGTGACACCTTTCACGACCAGTCCTTCTTGTTTCTCTTGGCGACAGCTAATGGATTCCACCAAAATGGCGGAGAATTTTTGCGTGCCATTTTCGAACTGTATACATGTAAATAATATTGTCCAATCACGGAGTGACACCTCAAAACAACAATGTCATAAATAAGTTCATAATTTGGCGGTATCAAGAATACACTAGCATTTGTTTGATGACGAAGAATATGATTGTCTTTCAATTATGTCATGCGTATATAGAGTTTAATAAGGCGCAGCCCACACAACCTAGTGGGGAGACACAGGAACCACTTGAATCTTTCCAAAGTCCGACTGCAGCTACCATGTTGTGGTCACAGGCGGTACTGAGCGGCGAAGCGGACGATTCAAAACTTCAAGAACAGCATCCATGATTAAATACATGTTTGAAATGGTAGAGACGTGCCCTTGCACGTATCAATTATTATTATTATTATTATTATTAATATTATTATTATTATTATTATTAAGTTCCATCTGGTTATCAATCTATTTGAATAAAATCTTCGCGGCAAAGCTGGGACACGAAAGGTTTTTGGATTAAAGTACCCTTTACATAAGTCTATCCTCAACTCGATAACAGATTATGATTATTATTATTATTATTATAATTATTAACATAATTATTATTATAATTAATACCTTCATAATAGACTTGGATCACTAGGTTAGTGTATTACAGTACCATATGTAAATCTCATCATGAATTAATCTTGGAAATGAATCTGAATATTATGCATGATTTCCTCTGACCAGGAAGTCAGCTGTCGACATGAACATGACCATCAAACGTAGCCTCATTAGGACACAAAGTGTCCCGTTACGGAGAGAGATAGGGAGTGTACGACCTTGGCGAATGCCACCGTAGCTCAGACACTAAATTCTGTGGGCTCTCAACCTGCACTCTTAGTAAAATACACAGGCAAAATGAAACACAGGGAGAAACGATCTCACCATCTAGATAGTCTTTGGTTCGACCCGAGTGGAACCTGGTCTTGGAGCAATATCATTATCGTGGTCCTATTTATCACACAATAGACCTGTAAACATAGTTTAGTCTTACCTGCTTAACACACCTCTCTTACCTTTCTTTTTCTTTTCAGTTGGCATTCGAGTGAAGTATGGCTGTGTCACTTGCAACTTCTTATACCTTTTTCAATACTATTATACCATTTTATTTATTCATCGTTGTACCACCGGGGCCTCACGGAACCTTCCGGTATCACATTGGCATACCATTCAACTATTTTCTCATTAACATACCACAATTACGCCGATGTTCACCTTGCTCCCCAATACACTCAAATAGATACTCTAATAAGTTCTCCCACTCAATACCACACTTACCTGCGTTAATCTAAGAAAAAGGACGCGTCAGATCACCCCTGACACAGTTCAGAGTGCATCCATATGAATAATTATCACCACATGTGTCGTAATAACGGCATTAACATTAAATTTCCTCCCCTTCTATCCATACTCGATATTATTATTACTCTCGATATTGTTATTATTATTATCCCTACATGACGTCATATTTATTAGTGTGTCTATAAATTTTACATTCCTTAAATCTCTCTCTCTCTCTTTCCAAATCTACGTGCTCCGCTCTTTCCGCCATCTCCATCCTGGGGCTGAAATGCATACAACATAATGGGGTAAACACATGCTTCCCTATCAATATGTACAATTTGGCGCGGTTCGTGACCAAATATCATCGCTAAGAATCTCCTGAACTAAACAAATAGCGTTCCGTCGTCATGGATACACCTAACCTACCACAAATAATACTTAAACTCAAAAATCTAATATTACACTAAGACAAATATCTATTCCTGTATCAAACTATAACAAACACGACCCATGAAACTATAGATAACTATAGATAACTTAGAGATAATATTAATGAAAATTAATACTCATCATGCTTACAAACATAGGCCGTCATCCTCTCCAGCAATAGAAGTCAGCAACCCCTAGCCATGTGCCTTTCACGCCATACCGGCACTACACATATTCACATTCAATGCACTATTCCACTATAATCATGGTTACCAGTAAATTTCACCTTATTCTTACAACAAAATACAAAAAATAACACTAGTGGTACGGTTGCTGTACTCTAGTACCTTATCCAACACGCTTACATTACATCACAATACACTTTTCACATAAAAATCGGGCTAGGGTTACGCAACACTCGTTAGACCATGCGCCTATTCTTCTGTTACTTCACTCTTCACACGCGCCGGACTATTAATCTCGATGCATTCCTTCTTCCCATTGTTCATTCACAGAACTGTCCTTGTTCCAGTGGCGAGGGTTCGAGTCTCGAGCGATCAACTGCGCACCTCCCAACTTCTGCGACTGACAGTACTGTTTCTACAGCTATACATCCTGTGTTAACTGGTAACACTGCAGGCTCTCCCTGCACACATATGCTGCCTACTTAAGTTACTACTGCTTCTGTGAAATGTTCAACCTGCAGCCTTGAGTCGTACTGACCATTTACATACAATTGAGTGTCATTGTCTGTAGCGTGAAAACTGCATGATGACTGACTGTAAACTGACTTATCGTGAGTGCGTGTAACTGTTCATCGAAAATGTGTCGAACTGCACTGTAGCGCACTGCGAACACCCTAACAGTCTCCGGCGGGTTCGCAAAACTACGCATCAACTAACACTCACGAGTTATGACTGAAGACTCACAACTCGCACACTAATTGCGTGACGACTAACTAACTGCGTGGACTGCAGAAGACTAACCCCGTGGACTGCGCGGGGCTGCAATATATCTAAAACATGGCGACTGAGCACCTGAAGATTGTTCCACAAGCAAGAGCTCCGTATTCCAACACATCTATCCCAATACACTCTGTACAAATTATTCGTGATAGTAAGGTCCGTCGAATCATAGGATTATCATCGATAATCGATCGTAATTTTAGGGCATATCAATACTGCGTCCTCTGGACTACTTGTGGCGAAATATACGCCATCCCACTCTCACACCAAAACTCTCCAACACAGATGGATCCGCGGAAGGATCCCACTTCTGGACCACTGATTTATTAATTTCTTGATGACTTAATTATTCTGTTCATCTGCAAAAAATCTCGGGATTACTTCCGGCTTATTGTAGTCAAAGGTTCGATCCTGGGTTCTGCCGTATCGTAAAAATAAATTAATTTAGCAACTTAGGGGCGTGGTGTAACCAGAATACGACGTACAACAGAACTTTCCAGAATGAAATCTGATGCAAGCCCCCCGAAAGTCCTTGAGCGTACACCTGCGTTGGTAAATGCGCGTTATAGAAGTATGTTCTTGACTAGCCTTTGTCTGCGAGTTCCGTGCGACGTATCATTGGTTCGTCAAGCGGCCAGTTGCATGACTTGCCCTAATAACACTGCGGCAGGAGTTTAATATGAATAAAATGATGCAAAATCAGACTTCCTTTTCCCTGCAAATCGAGGCTCATTTAAACGCTGTTTTTATAGCATGACAGAAAACCATGCGAACTTAGCCTATGACCGTAGGATAGGGGCGCATCTCCCCCCCCCCCCCTCTTGGTCTTTGAAAAAGTATCTACAGGATGTGATGGTTTTTCAACACTCACAACTTCCCCTCTATTTTGACATCCGTTCCATATTGCAGCGTTTAAATGTCACGTGCCCGTGCCTGCCCATGCAACTATTTGGGTTGTCCTGTCTTGGAACACGCCACTGTTTTTCGCACTGATGATCTCTCGTCTGCGTTTGAACCCATGCCTCCATCATTCTTCCTTTCAGCTTGTCGTTTCCTAAGGACGTTCTTCATCTTCGGATTCCTCCTGTTCTCCCTCGACGACGTTGACTCGTTGATCGGCGTCATCTTCTTCCGGCGGATGGTAAACCTTTTGATTTTGGGCGTTATAGACGGCTTCTATTCCCTTTTCCAATGTTTAACACGATACGCCTTATTCCCGATCATCTTGGTGATCTTGTGAGGTCCATGGAATAATTCACAAAACTTTGTGTATATTCGTGCCTGAGATCGGATATTGCTGGTTTCCTCACCAATACCAGTTCTCCTAACTCGATTGGTCGGTGGAACCTCTTATTCTTCATCCTTCTTAAGCGACGCTTGGACTGCTTCTTCAAATAAAGCGCAGTATCTCTGATCGTTGACTCATGACTCAGTCGAGCATCTACTGGACACCGACAGTAGTGGCTACGCGGGTTAAAGCACTGCGTTAGGTCGAGGGGACAAGCTCTCTGCTGAATCGGTAGACGCGTGGGTTTGAGCCCCACCGACGGCTGTCCTTGAAATGGTTTTCCGTGGTTTCCCATTTTCAACACCAGGCAAATGCTGGGACAGCACCTTCTGACAGGCCACGGCCGCTTCCTTCCACATCCTTGCCCAGTTTCATTCATCTTCATCCATTCCATCTCTCATCCCGACGCGCAGGTCACCCACGGGCGTCGACTAGAAAGACCTGCACTCGGCCTCTCAGGTTGTTGTTTGAGTCTTCAGTCTTTTGACTGGTTTGATGCAGCTCTCCATACCTCCCTGTCCTGAGCTAATCGTTTCATCTCTACATAGCTACCACACCCTACATCCGAGGCTATCTGTTTAACATATTCTAACCTTGGTCTACCCCTACAGTTCTTGTCCTCGGCCCTTCCTTCCATAACTAAGCTTGCTATTCCTGGGTGTCTTAGTATGTGTCCTACCAACCTATCTCTTCTCTTCATTAGCAGTCGCCAGAAACATCTCTCCTCTCCCACTCGTCTTAATACCTCTTTGTTTGTAACCCTATCTACCCATCTGATCTTCATCATTCTCCTGTAACACCACATTTCAAATGCTTCAATTCTCCTCTTTTCTGCTACACCAATAGTCCAAGTTTCACTTCCATAGAGCGCCACGCTCCAGACAAAGGCTTTCAAAAATGACTTCCTAATACCTAAATCTATATTCGATGTCAGCAGATTCCTTTTTTGTAGAAATGCTTTCATTGCCTGAGCCAACCTACTTTTTATATCCTCTTTGCTTCGTCCATCACTGGTTATTCGGCTTCCTAAGTAACAGAAGTCTCCTACTTCCTTCAGCTTTTCACCTGCCAATTTGATCTCCATAGAGGTTTCTGATTTATTTCGGCTGCATTCCAGTATTTTTGTTTTACATTTATTAATTTTCATCAAGAATTCTTTCCGTAAGATGGAGTCCATACCATTCAAAAACTCATTCAAATCCTCAGGCTTGTCGGCCAAGATGACTATGTCATCAGCAAATCTCAGAGTTGAAATTATTTCTCCTTGAATCTTCACTCCCACTTTACATTTTTCTCTAATTTCCTTCATTGCTTGTTCAATGTGAAGATTGAAAAGTATGGGTGATAAGTTGCAGCCTTGCCTTACACCTTTCTGAATACCAGCTTCTCTCTCATGTCCTTCAACTCGAATGACTGCTGTCTGGTTTCTGTATAGATTGTATATCACCCTCCTATCCCTGTACTTTATTCCAATCGATTTCAAAATGTCAAACAATTTAGTCCAATCAACGTTATCAAAAGCCTTTTCTAAGTCTACAAAAGCCATGAACGTTCTCTTATCTTTCCTTATTCTACCTTCCAAAATCAGCCTAAGACTTAGTACAGCTTCCCTTGTTCCTACATTTCTCCTGAAACCAACCTGGTCTTCACCCAACTCCGTTTCTATCTGGCTTTCAATCCTCTTGTAAATTATTCTAGACAGGATCTTTGAAGCATGAGTAATCAAGCTGATTGTACGGTAATCTTCACATCTGTCAGCTCCCACTTTCTTTGGTATAGGGATGATTACATTCTTCTTGAAATCAGGGGGTACCTCACCTGTCTCATAAATCCTACACACCAAGTGAAATAACCTCATCAGACCTTCATCTCCTATGCAGCGTAGCAACTCAATCGGTATATCATCTATGCCTGGTGCTTTGTTCCTGCTTAAGTCTTCCAAAGCTCTATCAAATTCTAATCTCAATATTAAATCTCCTTTCGCATCCTCATCAATTTCCTCCTCCCTTTCCATTACATGATTCTCAATCTCCTTTCCCTGATACAAACTCTCTATGTAAGCTTTCCATCTCTCAACCTTTTCTTCCCTATCTGTTAGAGGCTTTCCATTTGTGTCCTTAATATTACAGCACTTAATCTTCTTTTCCCCAAAAGTATTCTTAATCCTTCGATAAGCTGTGTCTACTTTTCCTAATTTCAGACAATTTTCTATACCTGCACATTTCTCCTTCAACCATTCTTCTTTCGCTTCCATGCATTTCTTGTTAACCTCATTTCTCAGACGTCTGTATTCAGCTTTCCCCTTTTCATCTCTTACATTCTTGTGTTTCCGCCTTTCATCCATCAAGTCTAGTATATCCTGAGTGATCCACGGTTTTCTACCTATTCTTTCTTTCCTACCAATGTTTTCTTCTGCGGATTTTTTTATTTCATTCTTCTAATGTGCCCATTCGTCTGCAATTGAAGTTTGTTTAGGGATTTTCATTAGTCCTTCCTTTATACTCTTCTTGAATCTTTCGTTTACATCCTTCTCTTTCAGTCTGTCTATTGCCCACCTTTTTTGCTTTTGACTTTTCTTCAGTTTCTTCAACTTTAATTTGCATTTCATTACAACCAGATTGTGGTCAGAGTTTATGTCAGCACCAGGATATGTTTTACAATCCAAAATCTGGTTTCGAAACCTCTGCTTGACCATAATGAAGTCGATTTGGTAACGCCCTGTATCTCCTGGTCTCATCCATGTGTATATTCTTCTATTGTGGTTATTGAATTAGGTGTTAGCTATGACCAACTCATGCTCGGTGCAGAATTCTACCAGTCTGCTTCCTCGATCATTCTTTTCACCTAATCCGAAATCTCCTACTATCTTCCCTTCTCTCCCATTTCCTACCACAGCATTCCAATCCCCCATTACTATAACATTTTCATCACCCTTGATATACCTCAGAATTTCGTCTATTTCTTCGTAGACCTTTTCAACATCCTCATCATCAGCTTTACTGGTAGGCATATAGACTTGCACCACTGTGGTGCAGGTAGGTTTAGTATTGATTTTTGCTACAATAATCCGTTCACTATATTGCTCATAATATTCCACCCGCTGTCCAAGTTTCCTACTCAATATGAGGCCAACCCCTGCTTGGCCATTGTTTGATATACTGCTAATGACCCTATAGTCTCCTGACCAAATTCCTGTTCTTCCTGCCAGCGCATTTCACTAATCCCAACCAAATCCAACCTCAACCTATCCATTTCCCTTTCTAAGTTTTCTAACCTTCCACTTCCTAGCAGACTTCTAACATTCCACGCTCCGATCCGTAGAATGTCAGATTTACTCTTTGTCACTTTTGTGATGTTAACCCCCTCTCGAGTAGTCCCCACCCGGAGATCTGAACGGGGAACTAGTTTACCTCCGGATTGAAATTTTACAAGGGAGGAGGCCATCATCACATGTAATTATGCATAGAGAGGTGCATATCCTCGGTAATAGCATACGGCTGTAGTTTCCCGTTGCTTTCAGCCGTGCAGCAGGACGCAGTGTAGCCATTATTTGGCTTATATTATCAATATCTTAACCGTCTATAAGACTAGTAAAGAATTGATTTATTCTGAAAGGCTGCTACTCTCTTTCAGAATAAGTAAAGAGCAATTCTACTAACAAAAATACTAACCTTCTACCGTACTAACAATTAAATACGAAAAAAAATCTACTGGTCATGGTATTGTGCCCAATTCTAGGAATGGGTATTCCAAGATTCAGACACCTAGGTATCAAGGGAAAGGCTACAGCCGCTTTTGAAAGTTGAGATATTTGAATATCGCGCTCCTTTCCTTCTAGATTGAAATGGAAACTTTATGCAGCCAAGAAGATGTTAAGTGACGTGGCAAATAGTAGCACAGGTCGAGACTATCTGGTGATTAAATACTTAGCCATGGAGTAGAGACTTGATACTTGGATCAGATTACTGGCACGGCCAAATGAAAGAGGATGCACTTGGTCTCAAGTGAATCAGACCAGAGACACCGGAGATATGAGGATTTACAGATTTCAGCGTGATCCAGCGTGGAGCCGACCGTTTTGTATAAAAGCCGCTCGGCCCAAGCATAAGTAGCTCACTTCAAACCAAGCTCTTGTAGGACAAGGTGCTGCTGCTACGTCGAGCCAAGGCACATGGTTGCCGAATCTACGCAGAAGATATCTTTGAATTGTGATAGTCACAAAAGTGCTACTATACGTGGGGAACGTATTAAGTTTCCGGTAGAGGGAATCACTAAGGTGATTGTTATTTTTTACGGACATTGGTGAAACACTTTGTTTCTATATGGACATATGCTAGACTTTGTCTAGATATTATTCTGTCACAGTCCAGTAACAATAATTCAATACTTGGATATTTTAATCCAACTTGTCAGTTTCACAAATTTTAACTAAATAACCACTCAGATCTTTCAGTATATTGAAGGCCAGTCTATCACGGTGTTGTTCATTAGCCGACAAAGGGAAACTATATGTTGCTTCGCGCATGATAGATGGTGTGAAGCCATGCCCAGGGAACGATCTTCAGAACAGCCGTTGATTGTTTTAGACTATCAGTGTTTTCCTGTACTGAAAAGATTACCGTGAGTTATGTTACAACTGACGCTTTTGAGAAGAGATCATTTGGATCTGGCCCCATTTAAGCGAACTGCTATGGATTTAATTGAAGTCAATATTGAAATGGATCAGCAGTTACTTCAAACTTCAAGAAATATTTCCACTACGTCGTGCTAGACAGATTGTGCGTATATAATGGCGGCCGATACAAGGATTAGACGTGCGTGTCCAATAGGGCATGTATCTGGATAAATCTGGTACAGACCAGGTTCACTACGCTTCAAGACCAACGAGAAATGTAAGCCACATTTGACTTTTATATTATGCCTAGCTAATTGGAACGAACTCATTTTCTGCAGATGACCAACACATTTATTTTTCTTCGTATTTAAATCTTGCATTGATTTACGCAAGACACATTAGGATTATTCTGAGTATTTTCAGCGCTCAGAACAGTTTAAGATCGATGACCGAGCATACCGAGCATTTATTTGAATGATCATTTTGTTTGAGAATCACGGTAATCAGCCGATATAACTGTAGAAGTTAATATTTATTTTTGTTGAGGAATGGATATTTTGTCCATATTCGAAGGGTCGAACATGTGGTTTTTTCACATAAGTAAATAATAATTAAACATATTTAAGGAAATAATAACAATTATAATCCAATAATAATAATAATAATTTTCATAATTTTTCTAAATAATTATTGGATCTTACATTTTCTAATAATCACATTCGTTGAGAGAGAGCTTAAGGATTAGTTTAATCACTCCTAGTTTGGAACAGGTGATTTTCCGAAAGCTAGTGGATAGCGCAAGCCCGTATTCCACCAACATGATAGTTCTGGTTGAACAGTTAATATTTGCATTGAGTAAAGTATATTTTTCAGATAACACGGAAAGGCATGAAACAGGAAGCCAATGATATTTGTATCAATTAGGATTTTTTTTGTGTTTATATAAAATCATGACGTAGGCACACATTCGAAAGTGAAATAGAGAATATCACAAGTGTGGTAACTTCACGGTTTGAACTGAATGGTAAAATAAAATAAACTTGTAAGTTTATAGATCTTCCAGTTTTGATAACAAGCAGAGGCTTGATTTATTGTATAAATTTTGGGAAGAAAATTTATGTGTGTGGAGTAGTTGAAATGCCATTCCCAGGTGCACATGTTTAAGTCGCAGGAATGAGGAGGGTTTTTTTTGAGCATCAATCAAATAGCAGGTTCGATGGCTCAGGTTTATAGGAGGAGTATTGGAACCACACATTTCGTCGAATGAATGACCAAACCATCAGTAATTATTTCAAACTTGTTTACGTATTCCATTAATACTTTGGATTTGCTAGAACCCGGTTTTGTCATGATAACATTTTATTCTTCTTCAGAGGAAGACCTTTGCCGTTGTTGTTCGGATATTGTGTTCTTACACAAATAATTGAATGGGCCACTGCCAATTAAAAAATAATTCTGTATCCAAGAATTACTTCAAGGTTGTTTTCAATCCTATTGTCATGAACTAAATGAATTTATTATAAAGCTACAATTCTTATTTCCGAATTCTGTTCAAGAATTGCAAGTTGTGAAAGTTACTAAAATAGCAACAATTATAAATATTTTTCTTAATAATAATTCCAAGTGGAAAATCGGATAGTTGAATGGTTCAACAATTTTTTGATCATGCTGATGATTCAGAAATAATATTTCTTTGGAATTTGAAGTTCATAATCGAGTCATTTCTCGAAATGTTTAATTTTGGAAGAATAATAAATTTTGTTGTGCTTCGCACAGTTCTTCGATGCTATGCTCAAGGGTCAAATACTTTTCAGATGTTGTTATTAATATGTGTACATAATTAGTGTTGGGTCAAAGATAATATTTTTGACAATATTTTTGAAACTGGAAATATAAGTGGAAGTTAAAAAATTCTATAATCAATTATAAACAGTGAGAATTTCTACGAGTGTTAATATCATGTTAGAAATTCAACCAGTGAACTACAATATTTCCAGTAAAGACAATTTAATTTGAACTGGATTTCATCGTAAATAATTGATATAATTTTGGAACACAGTCTACAGGACTGATAATCAGACTTGTGTCTCCAAAGATAATTGTTCAATGTATTGGAAAATTTCTGTACATTGTGTAAATAGTAGTGTGTGCCGACGCACTGGAATGATGTTACCCTGAGCATCATTTTGCAGTCAATTTTAAAATTTAGAATAAAATGAGATAATTTTACATGTTGTGTTATGCCCGGTTGAATCTCCTTCTATCCGTATTGTTGTATTGAGCCAAAAATCAGTAAAGCATTTTTTAAATTTGATGTCGGTTTTTTTTTTTGCGATTAGCTTTAACCTATCTGGCGCCCCGGGATATTTTGACTCTCGTGCTGACTGATTCTTGGTAAAATGCATATGTGGTCGTGCGGACTCCGGTCTAAACGGGCACATAAAATAATATATAGAGAGAAAATGGCTTCGAACCTGGGGCCCGAGTTGGACACGGTCAATCGCATGCCGATTTAAATTGTGATAATTTTTTATAGATATTTTGGGAGTTGAGAGATGTCTGGTTTGGATGAATAAATTAGTAGGAAACCCAATTAGTGGGGAAAATTAAAAGTTAACTGGGTTAATAATTAGAATGGGCTTGATTATTTTGATAATGGCTTAACCATTAGGGCGTCAAGTAAATTCAGTAGTAAACGTTCGATGACTGGACATACGCATTAGTAGAATCCAGGTGGAGGATATTTGAGGACTTGCATATTTTTCTTGTGATATTGTGGTAAATTTAATTCGTAAAAGTAGAGAAGTTTTTTTTCCATCGCGTCGACATTAGGACAAATCTCATTTTATTAGAGTGTTCCAATTAGCTATTCATATTTCTTGTTCTAATTATAATCTTGTGTCTGCCAACATGTATACCCCTAAGTTTTGACTAATACTGAAAATTATGGAAGAGATGATGAGGATGATGAGGAGTTTGGAAGAGAGTTCCAAAGAAGCTGGACTGCGCGTAGCAGCCAACATGAAAGAAAATAAAGAGGCTTTGGAAAAGAAACTTAAAGACAATTCCGATGTATTAGAAAGCAGGTTAAAAGATAACTTAAAAGATAGTTTAAATAGTAAATTTAATTCTATGGAAAATAAATTTAAAGAGAATTCCGAAATCTTGAAAATGTCACTTGAGCGTAAAATGACTAAATTATGCGAAAAAACACATGAGCTCGAAACTTCATTAGCTACTAACGCAAGTTTAATGGACGATAAATTTCGCGATGCCGATGTAAGATCCCAAAGCTCAGCTGATAGGCTAGAAAGTGGTCTTAGGAAAGTTGGTGAAGACATGGTCAACCTAGAAGTCAGAGTGAAGAAAGAGAGCAATGAGATGGCAACTCTAGTTGTTCAACGTTTGACAGACCAATTCAAAGAACTCGTAGTGGGAGAAATAAGAGAAGGTGTGATTAATCAATTACAAACTGAAATTAAAACCACAGTTATCGATGAGATTAAAAACACACTCAAGCTGGAGAACCAAGATGGAGTCAAGGAGATTAGAGAATCTTTGTCATCCCATATTCAAGTAATTTCCGAAGATATTCAAGCGACTCAGAAGGACATATCAGATATGACAGGGTCACTGAAGAGTCACGAGGCTGTTATGAACCAGATATCCACTGATGTCAAGGAGAACTATAAGGAAACAGAAGAAATAAAGAAGGAAACCGAAGGAATTAGGAAAAAGGCCGAAGAAAACCATAAGACAATTGAGGCTATGAAAACCCAAGTTAAGGACGAGAAACAGTCTGACCATCTGTTAAAAATGCCAAGTATAAGAGGAGAAGAACAGATACAGGTTAACCTAGGAGCAGCTAGAGGAAATGATAGTCAAAGACAGGATGAGGTCAGGACAGTATTTCATTCCAACCCCATAACTGTATTCAAGAATGTAGAGGATAAGCCTTCTAAATTTTCAGGGCGAGATTCTGTGACACCCGTAGAATTCTTGAGAGAAGCAGGTGATTACCTTAAAGATTCCAAAATCCCTAAGAAAAGACAAATCCGAGTGATAGGGAAATTTTTGGAAGGGCCCGCACTTCTCTGGTTTAGAGCATTCAGGTCCACTCTCACCAATTTTGAGGAGTTTTCCCGTGGGTTATTGAAAAAGATTTGGTCCCCGGAAACCCAACAGCAAGTCAGAGCAGAATTATATTCGAAGAGATTTTCGACGTCACAACCTACTCGATACTCTTCGTACTTTTCTGGACAGCTTTCTAAACTTCAACATTTAGATCCGCCGATGCCAGACAATGAATTAATTACTGCATTAATACGTCAGTTTCCAGCAGAAGTCCAAAGAACTTTGATCGCTGCTGACATTTATAATATGGAGCAATTTGACGAGGTATTGAAGAAACTTGATCACACGAACGCTCAATTCTTCCATCAGAAGGGAGGAAAGAATGGCAACTCTGTGTACACTGTAATGGCCGACAGTTATTCCCAAACACCTCGAGAGATTCGAGAGGGGCGAGAAGAGAAAACGCCAAGGGAAGAGCCTGATAAAAGAGGATGGAATCAGAACACTAATAGATACAGTTACAAGCCTTATGCGAGATTAAGGGTGGATATCGATATGACAATCGATGGAGAGAGCCAAGGAATAATCAAGGAAGATACCATGAAAGAAGGTACTAAAGTAGAAACAATAACTACAAAAACAGAGGGAATGAGAACACTCGTCAGTCCAATGAAGAGTTCAATAAGGAGACGAGGAAGATCTTGGAAGAAAGACACCAAGAAAACTCGCAGTTCTTGGAACAGAAGTCCAATGAACCAGGTCCATCGGGAACACAGCAATCCCGGGGGAATGAAAAAGAAAAAAAACTTCGAATTCACAGTAGGAGATAGAATTTTAAACATTTTCACTTCCAGGGTTATTAAATGGCAAACAGAGGATGATGACTTAATTCAACATAATGACGAACGGAAAGAAATGGGTACAAGAATTAAACTGCCAATCATATCATGCAAGTATTCGGCATGCCTGTCGATACTTTAATTGATACTGGGGCTATGCTTTGACTTGTGAGCGAGAAGCTTTATATTCTGTGGAAGCTCAAAGAGAATTTAGAAGAGATTCCAGTATCAGGAATTAAAATCCGAGGAATAATACCCAACAAAATATTGCTGTGTAAAACACAATTATACTTATGTGTTACTATTGGAGGACATGATTTCCGACATGTGTTTGTAGTAATGAAGGACATGGCTTTTGACACGATCTTGGGAGCGGATTTCATCCAGAAATATCGAGCCGTGATAGACATGAAGACAGAGACGGTCAGATTCCAGTATACCGAAGAGATAAACTTCGAGGGAAAGGAAGAGGAAGACATCGAGGGAGACGCTCAATGGTCTCTGATTTTTCGGGAAGCTGAAAGAAAAGAAGTCTACACTGAGAAGGGGTCCCCAGAGCTAGGGAAAATTTTGGAAGAGTACCAGGATATTTTTGATATTAAACCTGGTGAAATTAAATATTTTGAATATCGAATTCGTGTAACTGATGGTGCACCTTTCCATGCTAAATTGTATCCAGTAGCGGAAAAGCATCGAGAAAAGGTAAAAGTGCTTATCAAAGAGATGGAAGGTAACAATGTGATTGAAAAGTACACTACCTCTTATGTCAATCCATTAGCAGTAGTGTCTAAGCCGGATGGAAGTCTGAGACTGTGTTTAGACGCGCGAAATTTGAATTCAAGATTACTGCCAGAGTATGACAGACCACCAATCATTAGGGAACTGTTAAGGAAATTCCAGGGCAAGATCTGGTTCTCTAACACTGATCTCACTTCGTCCTACCACCACATTAGGCTTAGTAAAGATTCCAAAAAGTTTACAGGGTTTATGTTTGACCAACAGACATATGTATTCCGCCGTCTACCATTTGGGATCAAAACATCTGGATCTGTTTTGATCAGAGCACTGGAACAAAATTTGAGTCCTGAAGTAAAAGAGATAGCGATTCGTTACATAGACGATATCCTAATCGCATCTGAGACTAAGGAGGAACATTTGATACATCTTCAGGTGTTATTCGCAGATTTAAGAAAAGCGAACTTTAAAGTAAACCTTCGAAAATGTCAGTTCTTTCAGAAGGATATAAAATTTTTGGGCCATATTTTAGATGGTGAAGGATATCGTCCCAATGAGACAAAGATACAAGCGATTGCGAATTTCCCTAGACCTACTAGGGTGAAGAATGTCCGCAGTTTTCTCGGAACATGCCAGTTCTTTGCAGGGCATTGTCCAAGCTTCACCAAGACAGTTGCTCCCTTGCAGGAATTATTAAAAAAGGGAAACAAATGGAAATGGAATGAAGATTGCGAACAATCATTTCAAGATGCCAAGAGGTTATTGGTAAACAGTGTGAAATTAGGGTATCCTGACTTCACCAAGAATTTCATCATAGAATCCGATGCATCCACCGAAGGGATTGGAGCTATTCTTCTTCAAGAAGATGACGATCACAGGAGATATTACCTGGCTTTCATAAGCAGGAAACTTCGTCCATCAGAAAGGAACTATTACACCACAGATTTAGAAGCCCTTGCTGTAATCTTCGCGTTGGAGTCTTGGAAGAAAATGTTAATTGGACATTCAGTAATTGTGAGGACTGATCACCATGCATTGGAGTTTATCTTAAGAACAAACTTTGCCAGTGATAGAATAACTAGATGGTCACTTTTTATTCAACAATTCAACCTAGTTATCGAACACACTCCTGGAAAGTTGAACATTGGGGCCGATTTAATGAGTAGAGCAGTGGAGTCTACATCCAAGGTTTTTCAAGTTAACCTGACGCATGAGGATGAGGATACCTTAAGAAGGTTAAGATTGTTACATTTATCCCAGAGGAGAGACCGACGTCTTAGAAACATTTTTCGTTTTCTACAGGGAGATATGGATCCCAATGACGATGATTTTGTGGAAACTGAAAGAATTTCAAGAGATTATTTGATGTTAGATGGTCTAGTCTACAGGTTTGCAGATCCCGACCATACGAAGCTGAGGGTAGTGGTACCTCCACGAATGCAAACACCCATTATTTGGATGGCGCATCAAATTGCAGGTCATGCTGGAGTAGATAAGACAGTCAACTTGATACAAGAGAAATTTTCATGGGAGCGAATGCGACAAAATGTCAGGAACACTATTCGGGAGTGCGACTTATGCCAAAGGAGTAAATATAATTCTAAATTATTGAGAGAATTACCAAGGCCTATTATTCCTTCTAAGCCTTGTGAAATCTTTGCGACTGATCATTATGGTCCTCTCCCAAAGTCTAAAAGAGGTAACCGATATATTCTGGTGACCATAGATGTTTTCAGCAAATACACTATGTTACACCCAATTCAGAAGGCAAACGCAAAATATTGTGCGAAGAGAATTAGAGACAGCGTAATTCCGGAAGCAGGCAAACCCGAATTCCTTTTATCAGATCACGGACCCCAATTTACATCTTTAGAATTCAGGGCCGTCATGAATAATCTTGGGATTAGACAATTGCTTTGTTCTATCAGACATCCTGAAAGCAATCCAGCAGAACGCGTGATGGCTGAAATATCTAAATTTTGCCGCCTCTATTGTCCAAATGAGCATTGGAAATGGATGGATGTTCTCTCTTTAGCATCCGAATCCATCAACTCCACGATTCATGAGAGTACTGGACAGATTCCCATGTTGCTTCATCATGGTATCAACCAACAAGATTATGGGATCGACTCATCTCTATTCCACCCGAGAAGGAACCTAGTCGTAAGAGGAGAGAGACTCTAGCTTTAGACAAGTTGAGGAGCCAAGCTGAGAAAAGAGAGCGCAGATTGAGAGGAAAGCGTTTTCGCAGACCCTTGCGCGTAGGAACTCTTGTTTTAGTAAAAAAAAAAACTATACCCTCCGACGTGCAAAATCGAGTGTACTTGAAGTTTGCAAGCCTTTACGATGGACCCTATCGTGTTGTGGAAGTGAACAACAATGGAGGCTATAAAATCGCCAATACACGAACTGGTAACATCGTGGGAATTTATAATGCAGCGAATTTGAAGATTTATTGTTCAAGAACCAGATGATTTAATGAGTAGATAGGAAAAATAAAAAATTTTCAATTTTTATTTTTTTGCTAGGTGTGGGGTGGATGTGCCCAATTCTAGGAATGGGTATTCCAAGATTCAGACACCCAGGTATCAAGGGAAAGGCTACAGCAGCTTTTGAAAGTTGAGATATTTGAATATCGCGCTCCTTTCCTTCTAGGTTGAAATGGAAACTTTATGCAGCCAAGAAGATGTTAAGTGACGTGGCAAATAGTAGCACAGGTCGAGACTATCTGGTGATTAAATACTTAGCCATGGAGTAGAGACTTGATACTTGGATCAGATTACTGGCACGGCCAAATGAAAGAGGATGCACTTAGTCTCAAGTGAATCAGACCAGAGACACGGGAGATATGAGGATTTACAGATTTCAGCGTGATCCAGCGTGGAGCCGACCGTTTTGTATAAAAGTCGCTCGGCCCAAGCATAAGTAGCTCACTTCAAACCAAGCTCTTGTAGGACAAGGTGCTGCTGCTACGTCGAGCCAAGGCACATGGTTGCCGAATCTACGCAGAAGATATCTTTGAATTGTGATAGTCACAAAAGTGCTACTATACGTGGGGAACGTAGTAAGTTTCCGGTAGAGAGAATCACTAAGGTGATTGTTATTTTTTACGGACATTGGTGAAACACTTTGTTTCTATATGGACATATGCTAGACTTTGTCTAGATATTATTCTGTCACAGTCCAGTAACAATAATTCAATACTTGGATATTTTAATCCAACTTGTCAGTTTCACAAATTTTAACTAAATAACCACTCAGATCTTTCAGTATATTGAAGGCCAGTCTATCACGGTGTTGTTCATTAGCCGACAAAGGGAAACTATATGTTGCTTCGCGCATGATAGATGGTGTGAAGCCATGCCCAGGGAACAATCTTCAGAACAGCCGTTGATTGTTTTAGACTATCAGTGTTTTCCTGTACTGAAAAGATTACCGTGAGTTATGTTACAACTGACGCTTTTGAGAAGAGATCATTTGGATCTGACCCCATTTAAGCGAACTGCTATGGATTTAATTGAAGTCAATATTGAAATGGATCAGCAGTTACTTCAAACTTCAAGAAATATTTCCACTACGTCGTGCTAGACAGATTGTGCGTATATAATGGCGGCCGATACAAGGATTAGTCGTGCGTGTCCAATAGGGCATGTATCAGGATAAATCTGGTACAGACCAGGTTCACTACGCTTCAAGACCAACGAGAAATGTAAGCCACATTTGACTTTTATATTATGCCTAGCTAATTGGAACAAACTCATTTTCTGCAGATGACCAACACATTTATTTTTCTTCGTATTTAAATCTTGCATTGATTTACGCAAGACACATTAGGATTATTCTGAGTATTTTCAGCGCTCAGAACAGTTTAGGATCGATGACCGAGCATACCGAGCATGTATTTGAATGTTCATTTTGTTTGAGAATCACGGTAATCAGCCGATATAACTGTAGAAGTTAATATTTATTTTTGTTGAGGAATGGATATTTTGTCCATATTCGAAGGGTCGAACATGTGGTTTTTTCACATAAGTAAATAATAATTAAACATATTTAAGGAAATAATAACAATTATAATCCAATAATAATAATAATAATTTTCATAATTTTTCTAAATAATTATTGGATCTTACATTTTCTAATAATCACATTCGTTTAGAGAGAGCTTAAGGATTAGTTTAATCATTCCTAGTTTGGAACAGGTGATATTCCGAAAGCTAGTGGATAGCGCAAGCCCGTATTCCACCAACATGTTAGTTCTGGTTGAACAGTTAATATTTGCATTGAGCAAAGTATATTTTTCAGATAACACGGAAAGGCATGAAACAGGAAGCCAATGATATTTGTATCAATTAGGATTTTTTTGGTGTTTATATAAAATCATGACGTAGGCACACATTCGAAAGTGAAATAGAGAATATCACAAGTGTGGTAACTTCACGGTTTGAACTGAATGGTAAAATAAAATAAACTTGTAAGTTTATAGATCTTCCAGTTTTGATAACAAGCAGAGGCTTGATTTATTGTATAAATTTTGGGAAGAAAATTTATGTGTGTGGAGTAGTTGAAATGCCATTCCCAGGTGCACATGTTTATGTCGCAGGAATGAGGAGGGTTTTTTTGAGCATCAATCAAATAGCAGGTTCGATGGCTCAGGTTTATAGGAGGAGTATTGGAACCACACATTTCGTCGAATGAATGACCAAACCATCAGTAATTATTTCAAACTTGTTTACGTATTCCATTAATACTTTGGATTTGCTAGAACCCGGTTTTGTCATGATAAAATTTTATTCTTCTTCAGAGGAAGACCTTTGCCGTTGTTGTTCGGATATTGTGTTCTTACACAAATATTTGAATGGGCCACTGCCAATTAAAAAATAATTCTGTATCCACGAATTACTTAAAGGATGTTTTCAATCCTATTGTCATGAACTAAATGAATTTATTACAAAGCTACAATTCTTATTTCCGCATTCTGTTCAAGAATTGCAAGTTGTGAAAGTTATTAAAATAGCAACAAATATAAATATTTTTCTTAATAATAATTCCAAGTGGAAAATTGGATAGTTGAATGTTTCAACAATTATTTTTGATCTAGCTGATGATACAGAAATCATATTTCTTTGGAATTTGAAGTTCATAATCGAGTCACTCCTCGAAATGTTAAATTTTGGAAGAATAATAAATTTTGTTGTGCTTCGCACAGTTCTTCGATGCTATGCTCAAGGGTCAAGTACTTTTCAGATGTTGTTATTAATATGTGTACATAATTAGTGTTGGGTCAAAGATAATATTTTTGACAATATTTTTGAAACTGGAGAAATAAGTGGAAGTTAAAAAATTCTATAAATAATTATAAACAGTGAGAATATCTACGAGTGTTAATATCATGTTAGAAATTCAACCAGTGAACTACAATATTTCCAGTAAAGACAATTTAATTTGAACTGGATTTCATCGTAAATAATTGATTTAATTTTGGAACACAGTCTATAGGACTGATAATCAGACTTGTGTCTCCAAAGACAATTGTTCAATGTGTTGAAAAATTTCTGCACATTGTGTAAATAGTAGTGTGTGCCGTCGCACTGGAATGATGTTACCTTGAGCATCATTTTGCAGTCAATTTTAAAATTTAGAATAAAATGAGATAATTTTACATGTTGTGTTATGCCCAGTTGAATCGCCTTCTATCCTTATTGTTGCATTGAGCCAAAAATCAGTAAAGCATTTTTTTAAATTTGATGTCGTTTATTTGCGATTAGCTTTAACCCATCTCGCGCCCCGGGATATTTTGACTCTCGTGCTGACTGATTCTTGGTAAAATGCATATGTGGTCGTGCGGACTCCGGTCTAAACGGGCACAGTATAACATTACTCCATGGTCGATCAGGAAGTTGGTTGAAATGCACAACCGAGGGAATACGACCAGTACACTCGTGTACAGTGTTATTAATACATGATTCAATTATCGGTAAGACGTCCACCGATTTCCAATGTTGCCGTGGGCAGTATAGTCGGCAGCACTTTGCAATCTCTGTCATAATCCTCTCCGATGGATTTCCATCTGGATGCCGTACTGATCTCAGAACATGTCGAATATCCAGCCTCGCCATTTCCCGCCTAAACCCGGCGCTGGTGAAATAGCTCCCATGATCCGTAAGGCAAAACTCTATTTTCCCAAATGTGGGAATTACCCTTGCCTTGATTCGATTTAAAACTTGACGAGTATTCATCTTTTGAACTGGGCATTAAACCACGTATTTGGAAAATACGTCTACACTGACCAAAATGTATTTGCATCCTCTTCTGCCTTTAGGCAAAGGACCGTATCCATCCGTGGCAATAAGCTCACAAGGCTTTTGCGGCAATAGGGGCTTTGGATACTGCTTCATTAAGAATGAATTTGGTTTTACACTTTGACATTGATCACACGTCCTTAAAGTTCTTTGAATGGTTTCTCGTAGCTTCCGCCACACAAAAGTCTCTTGAATGAACGCGCTCGTCTTATCAATTCCACCGTGACCAGAAATACGATGCGCGTGCCAGACTAATCCCTTCTGTAGCGATGGTGGTACCACAATCCTTGATTTGGTGTGATCTGCGTCCACGAACTTATGTACTAATTCGTTATACCAGATATAACTGACAGAAATTTTCTCTGCTTCGATGAATGCGGGAGTTCCAGGTTGTAACTTTCTTTGGAAGTAATTTATGATCATGTTCATCCAAGGGTCCTTACTTGCTCAATTTTGATTCCTTTCAGTCCTTCCAAAAATTCTCGATCCTGCCTGGTGAGTTCAATCTGATTTACTGAGTCAACCTGATCCTCCTGATCTGGATTCCGACTCAAAATGTCCGGTATTAGGTTGAATCTCCCCGGATGATGTTCAATCATGATGTCGAATTGTTGAACATAAAGTGACCATCTATTGACTCTTTCTCCCGCCATCGGCGTCTTCAAGAGAAACACAAGGCTTTAATGGTCGGTCCTAATGAGAATTTTGAAACCGTACACAATTTTCCTCCACAGCATTAGAGCGAATATAATGGATAATAGCTCTCGCTCCGTGATGGTATATTTCAGCTCATGCTTCCTCAGTTTGCGACTTGCGAAGGCTAAGTAAGATTTATTCTGTGGATTCTCTGGGTCTTCCTGGTATAGCATGGCACCGACTCCAATTTGGGATGCGTCAGTTTGTATAATGAACTGGCGCGAAAAATCAGGGTAACTCAATTTGATGCTTCCCGCTAATAGTTCCTTGGCCTTCCTAAAAGCACTATCACATTCAGCACTCCATGCTCATCGATTATTCTTCCGTAGCATGTCCTGGAGTGGAGTCATAGTTTCTGTGTATCCTGGACAATGATCAGTAAATGAATTACATATGCCAAAAAACTTGACGAACATGTTTTAATCTAGTTGGTTTCGGGAAGTTCCGAATCGCTTCCAACTTCGCTAGGTTTGGTCTGATCCCCTCACCATCAATTATATGACCTAAATACAACACTTCCCTCTGGCAAAAGTGAGACTTTTCTATGTTAATTTTGAAGTTGACCTGTTCGAGATTCGCCAGTAGTTTTTCCAAGTTCGCCAGGTGTTCATCCACATCTTCGGAAGCTAGCAAGATGTCATCCACGTACCGGGTAGTTATACTCTTGACTTCCGGCGTCAGGTTGTGATCAAGTGCTCTAATCAACGCGGGAACTGCTCGTCAAATCGATTGAACTTAAATAAACCCTGTTTCTGAACCTTCGTAGGATCTCCTTAATTGGTCGAGCCTGGTCGTACTCCGGGATCAGTCTCTCATTTATTTCACGTGCGTCTAAACAGACTCGCACTGTCCCGTTGGGTTTCAAGACTACTACCACTGGGTTTACGAAAGGAGTGGCCATTTAACTATTATGCCTCCTTCTTCCATTTTCATTAAAGTCGTGGCAACTTCACTGATGTATTTTTCGGCAACAGGATATGCCTTCTTCTTGAAAGCTGACCAGTCATTGATCTTCATCGCATACTTAAATCCCTTAATCTTCCCTGGCTTTGAGACAAAAACTTGTTGATGTTTCCTTAGTATTTCCCCTAACTTTATCCGATCATCATCGTTAATTTTGGCCTCATGCATCTTCCTTGCAAATTCTGCCTCAGAATCGCCGACCTCATCTTCCTGAGTCGCGGTCCATACCTCCGGCTTTATTAGATCGTCGTCGATATCATTGAGTCGCTGATTTAACTCACAACAACTCTGTACCATCCATACTTCCTCGGAATTTCTTGGAACGTCTGGATTCAGCGGAATCTTCATTGGGTGATTTCCATCCGCAATTTTGAATTGGACAACCTTATTTGCCAAATCAATAACAGCTCCATATTCCCTTATAAAATCTGCACCCAGAATGATATTATAATTTATTCTACTCATTACAATGAATGGGTGTGGCATACTATATCCTTGCACAACAATCTCGAGAAGAGTTTGACTCTTGCATGTGGTGGATTTGTCCGGAATGATTCCCTTAATTTTGACATTGGAAAGGGGCAAGATTGGAAGTTTGAGATGTCTTCCCAATTCATTCACCAATGCCTGTGAGACTAGGCTAACACTGGCCCCTGTGTCCACCATGCACTTAACCATTAAACCTCCTACTCGGGCATGTATGACCGGTAATTCTTTTATGACCTTTATCTCTGGCCCCCTTTAAGTCTTCGGTTAATTCCTCTTCTCTTAAGACCCAATCACTTATTTGAGCGACTACCAAATATTTATGTGGCCCATTCAAATCATCTGCCTTGTCCTGTCGTTCTAAAATTGGAGTTTTTTTTTAAATCTTGGGATGCTTCCCGAGTATTTTGTCCTCTCGCTCTATGGCTATCCTGGTATTCCAGGCTTTCTGCTCCAGTCTCCATGACATCTGGATTCTTACGAGCTTCCATGCCTTTAGTCCATTTGTTTTCGTCTCCCCCTCTTGGTGAACCTTGAGCTTGGAGTTCATCCAGGTATTTTTGCGTCCCTTTGTGCCATCGTTCCATTTCCTCCTGATGTGACGGACGTGGCCTTCCAGCTTGCCATGGCCTCCCCCGAGACCATGAAGATCTACCTCTCCAGAATCCTCGTCCTCTCCGAGGGTAAGGTCTGGGTGATCCTCCATTCATCCTCCATTCGCGATTGTATCTCCAATCGGGTCTCCATCCAGCATTCTGAGAATTCTCAGGCTGTTGGGTTCTGACTCCGGAATTTTTGCGTCCATGCTGTTCCCAATCCATTCGCTCTTCTGTGGTGTTAGCGTTCCTTCCCTTGCGTCGTTTACGGGGTGGCTCTGTAATTTCGGCTGAGTTGACGTTTTCGACCGTCCGATGTGCTCGTTGTGGACTATGTACTGTTGTTTCATCCAAATGGCGAAGTATTTCTTCCACCCATACCGCGGTTCGCACATCCGCCATTGCCATAATCTGCTGGACTGCCAGTAGTAATTGTTTTTCGATCGCCGTCACCATTTCTTCTTCCGATGGTGGCATATCCAGTTCCTTCATTCTGTGTAACTGAGTTATGAAGAACTCCGAGTATTTTGTTGGGGAAGTAGTGTAATACCGGCGAGCGTACAGCTCTGCTCTCAAATTTTGTTGCGCCGACAAACTCCAATATTCCTTCAAAAATACTTCCCGAAATTCTTCCATAGTGTTAAACGTATATCGGAAACTCCTAAACCACTGCAAGGCATTGCCGGTTAGGAGCTTCTCTACCGTCCTCAGCTGACGATCTTCGGGGATCTTAGTCTCTTTGATGTACTCCATTACTTCTCGGAGAAAACTTGTTGGAGTAAAATTTGTCGTACCTGAAAACTTGTTCGGCCGGTCTTCATTCATGCGGATGACCTGTACTACTTGAGTGGCCACTGTATGTTCCGTTGGCGTCGAAGTCCGTCCTCTGATGTCATGAAAATCGGGACCGTATGGTCTCTCCTCATCTCCTGGACTGAGTCGATCTTGGAAACCAGTTTTATCTTTCCCATGGGTTTCCATTATTGGCTTATTTATTCCTATCTGCAAGTCTGTATCCTGTATCATGGCTCTCACTTCGTTCTTGGCTTGCTTGCTTTCCTGTTTTTCTAGCCTTGCTAACAATTCCATTTCCACCTTGTGACGTCTTCTCTTATCTTCACCTAGTTCTCGCAACAGTTCTTTGTTTTCTTCTTTAATCTCTTTGCGAATATCATCATATACCAATTCCCTGTCTCTTTTGAGATCCTCTCTGTCTTGAATCCATGCCTCACATTTTCCTTCCTGGGATTCTTTTATTTCTTCTCTTATCGCCTGCCATGTTTTCTTGGCTTCTTCCTTAAATCTGGAGACGTCAGTCTAAACTGCCTCAAGTCTGGCTGATGTTTCTGTATGGCCTTTTTGTAGTTCAATAACATCCGCTTGTGCCGTAATGAGCTCCCTCTTAAAGGTAGACATCTGCGTCTGAGTACCCATTTCTAAAACTGACATCCTCTGGGCGATACTGTCAACTTGGCTTTCAATAGCAACCCTGTGTCTTTGCATTTCCTTGTTATTTTTTTTCGCAGGCTTGACTTGTCTGCTTCATTTCAGACCTGATGTGATCGAGTTGGACCTCACTATCGACCTTTAACTGTGTTAATTGTCGTGTCAAGTGTTCCCCACCCTCGACTTTCAACTGTGTTAATTGTTGCGTTAACTGTTGTGTCAGATGTTCCTCACTCTCGATCTTCAGTTGAGCTAACTGTCCTGTAAGCTGCGCTACTTGTTCCTTACCCATTTGCTCCATCAGAGCCTTCATGTCCTCTAACGATACCATAACGATCAATTCGAACAAACGGGGTTGCACTCATCCATGCTGGGACAAAAACTACACCTGCACCAACGTGCAACACATCTCAAATCTCCATGTGGATATTCCAGTGAATATTTAGTTTTAAGTAAAACCCCACCTTCTCCACAAAAATTGAGGTAATTAACCGCACAGTGTTAATAAAATGAAAATCTACTTCCCGTATACAAAAAAATAAAATTTCATGGACTCATGGACAACATTAATTTAATAAGAAATTAATGCCTTCCTTAGGCCTCACCAAAATAAGGCTCTATGCGTCCAGTATGGAAACTCAACATCGAAAGATTAAGGGCTTTTTCCAGCTTACTGTGTAATTAAATTTAAGAATAGTAATAATCCTGGCAACACAGTAACTGCTAATTGGTTGAGCTCCATAAAAGCTTCAAGCATCTGGCTAACACGTTGGGCGCCGAATGGCTGCGTGGGGAAAACGACCGCCGCCCCAATGTTCGGGTGTCAAGTGGACGTCGCACCTCCGCGCGTTGTGGGTCAGCCAAAATGCCCACGAGGAATGCTTCGGGAAGTTGGTCCCTCATGGGTGCCTGAAGCTCAAGTGCGTCTACCATGCCATACGATTAGGCATCGCACGATAAAACATACTAAGCTTCGTCACCCGTGTGCCTCTGGGTGAGTTAACCACTATGATCTTCCACTAATAGAAGAAAACAGATTAGGATAGATGAGCAATCTAACCACCGCCCTATGTACCCTTTTGAGCATAGGACCTTCAGGACAGGATTCTATTCTCGGGGGTGGTGCGTTCCTACCTGAAGCTAACAACTGTACTGGGATGCATCATTTGGAAGATCAATAGGGCTGTTTAATAAATCATCACACAAAGGAAAAACAACTTTATTAACACTCGTAGAAACAATACAAAAATGATCGAAAGGAAAGCGTAAACCAAAAATATTAACTCAGGAAAATCAAAATTTAGAATAAGAAACTATTCAAAATTGAACCAATCCCAAAACAACTTACCAAATTTCAAAATTTTGAAATAAATCCAAAAGACATCAAAAATAACGAAGAAATGTTAAAATCAATCCAAAAGATTTAAAAATAAATAAAAATAAATAAATTGTCAAAACCTGAAAAAAATCCAATTGAATTAATCACACCTCAATTAAATTACCCTCAATTAAATCAATTGCCAATTCAAATAAATTACCCTCAATTAAATCAATTGCCAATTCAAATAAATTAACCTCAATTAAATTAATTATCAATTCAAATCACTCAGTGAATCAAATAATACTCAAATTAAATCAATTAAATTTTGATTGAAATGTGAATCCCATCAATTATCAATCAATTAATTCAACGTCTCAATCAAACAAACAACCAATCATTGATCATATGCCAAGATGACAATCAATCTGATCTGACCATAATTAATATTCACTGTAATACATTCCACATCTCTGAATTCAATATTCAGAGTACCATGGCAACTTGCCGTTGTGTGCCAATTAATTCATACAACAAACATTAAGCCATTCGCGTATCCACCACTAATTTGGGGCTTCCATAATTATAATATTCATGAGGTAATCATTTTATAACATGATCTGGCAACATTGCCCATGTGATCCCTTCGGTGGATTAAGACACTTTCACCAAATCACAATACTCATGTATCCATTACTCACAATTACAAACTTTGCCCTTCAAATTGATATGAAATTTGGCACACTTATACCTTTGAGCTTTTAAGCATACGTCAATGCGTACTTATTAATATCAAATGGCAAATTTACACTCATACGACCTCAATGGGATTTGAGTTTGAGATGTGCTACACTGATACCTAAAGTAAACACAAGATACCTAAGAAACATGATCATCCAAGGATTGAACTCAGGACTCGTAACAAAATGATCCGGGTCCTGGATTTAATAACGTCTGTCAAAGACTTATGGGCGTGTGCTTAACTATACCACATAAATACAACTCGAGATGCTTGTGAGTATCATGGCAAAAACACAAGCTTACCTTAAGGTAAGAAAATAAGGAATCCAAAATTAATACCAACTGTATGCAGAAAATTTGCATATTCCAATACATTAAAAAAACATCCTATGTCCACATACCGCACCGAGCAACTAAAATTAAACAACGGTTTGTGTATCTTGTCAACGATGCCTGCGCCCCTACAAGAGACAACATGACACAAATATGTATTTACAGGAGAAGACGCTAACAGGAAAAATATATGCATTCGTAGGCTTCGAAGCAAGGACCCTCACCTACCTTTTTCAGAGCATTGCACGTTCACAGACGCTTGCTACTATCTGAGAGAGCAATTAACTTCACGAAAAGGAAAATCAATCACCAAACGAATTCCACTATAATAAAAGTCACCATTATTATTATTATTATTATTTTTATCATTGCTATTAATGCTATCAATATGATTATCACCTTTAATTATTACCGCCGTAATGGAATCCACTATCCAAAGGTTACTGGATACCTGTACCCTAAAATAAATCCAGTCTTGAAATCAATGGATCATTATTATTATTATTATTATTATTATTATTAAGATCCATCTGGTTATCAATCTATTTGAATAAAATCTTCGCGGCAAAGCTGGGACACGAAAGGTTATTGGATTAAAGTACCCTTTACATAAGTCTATCCTCAACTCGATAACAGATTATTATTATTATTATTATTATTATTATAATTATTAACATAATTATTATTATAATTAATACCTTCATAATAGACTTGGATCTCCAGGTTAGTGTATTACAGTACCTATGTAAATCTCATCATGAATTAATTTTGGAAATGAATCTGAATATTATGCATGATTTCAGCTGTCTACATTAACTTGACCGTCAAACTTAGCCTCATTAGGACACAAAGGGTCCCGTTATGGAGAGGGATAGGGAGTGTACGACCTTGGCGAATGCCACCGTAGCTCAGACACTAAATTCTGTGGGCACTCAACCTGCACTCATAGTAAAATACACAGGCAAAATGAAACACAGGGAGAAACGATCTCACCATCTAGATAGTCTTTCGTTCGACCCGAGTGGAAACTGGTCTTGTAGCAATATCATTATCGTGGTCCTATTTATCACACAAAACACCTGTAAGCATAGTTTAGTCTTACCTGTTCCATTGGGTATGCTGAATATACCTCTCTTACCTTTCTTTTTCTTTTCAGTTGGCAGTCGAGTGGCATATGGCTGTGTCACCTGCAACTTCTTATACCTTTTTCAATACCATTATACCATTTTATTTATTCATCGTTGAACCACCGGGGCCTCACGGAACCTTCCGGTATCACATTGGCATACCATTCAACTATTTTCTCATTAACATACCACGATTACGCCGATGTTCACCTTACTCCCCAATACACTCAAATAGATACCCTAATAACTTCCCCCACTCGATACCACACTTACCTGCGTTAATCTAAGAAAAAGGACGCGTCAGATCATCCCTGACACAGTTCAGAGTGCATCCATATGAATAATTATCACCACATGTGTCGTAATAACGGCATTAACATTAAATTTCCTCCCCTTCTATCCATACTCGATATTATTATTACTCTCGATATTGTTATTATTATTATCCCTACTTGACGTCATATTTAATAGTGTGTCTATAAATTTTACATTCTTTAAATCTATCTCTCTCTCTTTCCAAATCTACGTGCTCCGCTCTTTCCGCCATCTCCATCCTGGGGCTGAAATGCATACAACATAATGGGGAAAACACATGCATCCCTATGAATATGTACAATTTGGCGCGGTTCCTGAACAAATATCATCGCTAAGCATCTCCTGAACTAAACAAATAGCGTTCCGTCGTCATGGATACACCTAACCTACCACAAATAATACTTAAACTCAAAAATCTAATATTACACTAAGACAAATATCTATTCCTGTATCAAACTATAATAAACACGACCCATAAAACTATGACTTATAGGTAATTAATGAAAATTAATACTCATCATGCTTCCAACGTAGGCCGTCATCCTCTCCAGCAATAGACGTCAGCAACCCCTAGCCATGTGCCTTTCACGCCATACCGGCAATACACATATTCACATTCAATGCACTATTCCACTGAGTGATTGATAATCAAGGTTACCAGTAAATTTTACCTTATTCTTACACAAAAATTAAAAAATAAATAACACTAGTGGTACGGTTGCTGTACTCTAGTACCTTATCCAACACGCATACATTACATCACAATACACTTTTCACATAAAAATCGGGCTAGGGTTACGCAACACTCGTTAGACCATGCGCCTATTCTTCTGTTACTTCACTCTTCATACGCGCCGGACTGGTAATCTCGATGCATTCCTTCTTCCCACTGTTCATTCACAGATTTGTCCTTGTTCTAGTGGCGAGGGTTCGAGTCTCGAGCGATCAACTGTGCACCTCCCAACTTCTGCGACTGACAGTACTGTTTCTACAGCTATACAACCTGTGTTAACTGGTAACACTGCAGGCTCTCCCTGCACACAAATGCTGCCTACTAAAAGTACTACTGCTTCTCTGAAATGTTCAACCTGCAGCCTTGAGTCGTACTGACCATTTACATACAACTGAGTGTCATTGTCTGTAGCGTGAAAACTGCATGACGACTGACTGTAAACTGACTTATCGTGAGTGCGTGTAACTGTTCATCGAAAATGTGTCGAACTGCACTGTAGCGCACTGCGAACACCCTAACAGTCTCCGGCAGGTTCGCAAAACTACGCATCAACTAACACTCACGAGTGATGACTGAAGACTCACAACTCGCGCACTAACTGCGTGACGACTAACTAACTGCATGGACTGCAGAAGACTAACCCCGTGGACTGCGCGGGGCTGCAATATATCTAAAACATGGCAACTGAGCACCTGAAGATTGTTCCACAAGCAAGAGCTCCGTATTCCAACACATCTATCCCAATACACTGTGTACACATTATTCGTGATAGTAAGGTCCGTCGAATCATAGGATTATCATCGATAATCGATCGTAATTTTAGGGGATATCAATACTGCGTCCTCTGGACTACTTATGGCGAAATATACGCCATCCCACTCTCACACTAAAAGTCTCCAACACAGACGGATCCGCGGAAGGATCCCTGTTCAGGACCACTGATTTATTATTTTCTTGATGACTTCATTATTCTGTTCATCTGCAAAAAATCTCAGGATTACTTCCGGCTTATTGTAGTCAATGGTTCGATCCTGGGTGCTGCCGTATCGTAAAAATAAATTAATTTAGCAACTTGGGGGCGTGGTGTAACCAGAATACGATGTACAACATAAATTTCCAGAACGAAATCTGATGCAAGCCCCCCGAAAGTCCTTGAGCGTACACCTGCGTTGGTAAATGCGCGTTATAGAAGTATGTTCTCGACTAGCCTTTGTCTGCGAGTTCCGTGCGACGCATCTTTGGTTCGTCAAGCGGCCAGTTGCATGACTTGTCCTAATAACACTGCGGCAGGAGATTAATATGATTAAAATGGCGCAAAATCAGACTTCCTTTTCCCTGCAAATCGAGGCTCATTTAAACGCTGTTTTTAGCATGACAGAAAACCATGCGAACTTAGCCTATGACCGTAGGATAAGGGCGCAGTATGTAGTTTGTTTATTAGATATAGTTAATTTTTCCATTAGACTGTGGGGTGTGTATCTGTTGGCAGTTGCATTGGCTCATCGTTTCATTAGACTGTGATGTGTGAGGGTTCATGTGAGTGTGCCTGGTGACAGAATGTCTAGTGGTAGTATTTTATTGTTGTTGGAACTTAAGTATTTTTCGTTAGTTAAATTTTGGTATTTAATTGTTAGTAGAAGGTTAATATTTTTGGTATTGTCCGTGCAGAGTTAAGAGTGTACTGTAGTTCTTATGGCACAAGCGTTGCCACGCCTAGCGAGTGTAAAAGGGCAGCTATTTTACAGCACTCCACACGAGTATTACAGCCCGCTGCCGGACTGATTAGCAAGCTCGAATTTCGATCCTTCGTGCCATTATAATCTGCAAACTTTTACTATTATTCCTGTAAGAATAACAGAATTTTGATGAACAGTTTTTAATAAAGATATAGACTGAGTTATTCCCCTAAGGGGTGGGGGATCCGAGGTTAGTAATTGATTTACATGACAATGCGTTGAACGGATTATAAATGCTGCGACAATTTCAGTTACTATTTATTTACACTGGGATTTTAGTTATGTACGGCATGGCTATGACAAAACCATTGAAATGACATGAAAGCTAACCTGAGTCATCCGTTAGGTACGGATCATGTTTAATACGTAATATGGCAATATATTCTCCAAGGTCAGCCTAGGTCAGTGACAGGATACAAATCGTCTGTCGCAACGACACCTACACAGATCCCAGTGAGTCACTTTCAGCTGCAGAGGCGAAGAGAGTACCCGGAAATAACAAGTAATTTTGTTCTTATCATACTTCACATATTATTACACGGGTAGATGAAAGATTTATTTTACAAGGTGCTTTACGTCGCACCGACACAGATAGGACTTATGGCGACGATGGGACAGGAAAGGGCTAGGGGTGGGAAGGAAGTGGCCGTAACGTTAATAAAGGTACAGCCGCAGCATTTACCTGGTGTGAAAATGGGAAACCACGGAAAACCATCTTCACGGCTGCCGACAGTGGGGTTCGAACCCACTATCTCCCGAATACTGGATACTGGTGACTGCAGCTATCGAGCTCGGTATAGATGGATGAAAAAATGTGGCACAACGTAGCCTACATTGGACAATGAAAGGCAAATACTACTGACTGATGTGCGAAATTTGCGACAATCTGTTCTTTAAAATATTTCTCAAAACAATCATTATCCATTTCATAATGAGCCTTAGTGGTTTATTTTACACAAAACTACAAGCTTCGTTTCGGCACAAATCGCGTAATTTATCTGCATGAAAGTTCTGTTACGCACATTATTGCTGGTGAGTAGTTAATAATAATAATATCATCACGGGTTTCTCAAAAACGTACAGCAGCACTTTTCTCTTGATTCTTGGTCTTTATATAATTGTAGACGTTACAAACTATCTGTCGTTCTCTGCGCCTTAAAATTTCGCCGGGTTTGCGTTTCGCAAACGGAACATCAGCCATATCTTTAATGCCACTTACTTATACCTAAATCAAAATAATTTTTATATTACAAAAAACGATCCTTACACTCCAACACTGTTTCAAATATCTTGGAGGGAACTGGACTCGTGCGTTCAGTGAAGGGCTAAGACATGTACTACAGCGCGCGCGCTGTTCCATCCAGCGTGCAGACACTGCTGTCAGATACATTACAAAATCATGTTGATATCAAGAATGTAAGAATTACATATCATTAAATGAATGCTGAGGATAATGTACTCTCCCTCCATGACCATTAACCTACTAAATGACATAGCCAAAATCCAGTTTTAAAGACTTCGAAGTCATCAATTCTGGAGGTGTCTGCTAAATGTAAAAGCCCATAAGAGCCCTTAGTACTCTCTTATCTCTGGACGGACAATAGTAGAATTGTTCTATTACTTATTCATAAAGGGAGTAGCAGTCTTTACGAATAAATCAATTCTTTACCTGTCTTATTGACGGTTATGATATTGATAATATAAGCCAACTAATGGCTACACTACGTTCTGCTGCACGGCTGAAAGCAACGTGAAACTACAGCCGTAATGCTATTCCCGAAGGTATGCACCTCTCTGTGCATAATTACATGTGATGATGGTCTCTTCCCTTGTAAAATTCCAATCCGGATGTAAACTAGTCCCCCGTTCGGATCTCTGGGTGGCGACTACTCGAGAGGGAGTTAATATCAAAGAAGTCACAAAGAGGAAATCTGACATTCTACGGATCGGAACGTGGAATGTTACAAGTCTGCTGGGAAGTGGGAGGTTAGAAAACTTAGACAGGGAAATGGATGGGTTGAGGTTGGATTTGGTTGTGATTAGTGATATGCGCTGGCAGGAAGAACAGGACTTTTGGTCAGGGGACTATAGGGTCATTAGCACTATATCAAACAATGGGCAAGCAGGGGTTGGTCTCATATTGAGTAGGAAACTTGGACAACGGGTGGAATATTATGAGCAACAGAGTGAACGGATTATTGTAGCAAAAATCAATACAAATCCTACGTGCACCACAGTGGCAAAAGTCTATATGCCTACCAGTGAAGCAGATGATGAATATGTTGAAAAGGTCTACGAAGAAACAGATGAAATTCTGAGTTATATCAAGGGTGATAATAATGTTATAGTAACGGGAGATTGGAATGCTGTGGTAGGAAAAGGAAGAGAAGGGAAGATAGAAGGAGATTTAGGATTAGGTGAAAGGAATGATCGAGGAAGCAGGCTGATGGAATTCTGCACTGAGCATGAGTTGGTCATAGCTAACACCTTATTCAATAACCACAATAGAGAATTTAGCCTACACATGGATGAGACCAGGAGATACAGGGCGTTACCAAATCGACTTCATTATGGTCAAGCGTAGGTTTCGAAACCAGTTTTTGGATTGTAAAACATATCCCGGTGCTAACATAAACTCTGATCACAATCTGGTTGTTATGAAATGCAGATTAAAGTTGAAGAAACTGAAGAAAAGTCAAAAGCCAGAAAGATGGGAAATAGACAGACTGAAAGAGAAGGATGTGAACGAAAGATTCAAGAGGAGTATAAAGGAAGGACTAATGAAAAACCCTAATAAAACTTCAATTGCAGACGAATGGGCACTTTTCAAGAATGAAATAACAAAATCCGCAGAAGAAAACATTGGTAGGAAAGAAAGAATAGGTAGAAAACCGTGGATCACTCAGGATATACTAGAATTGATGGATGAAAGGCGGAAACACAAGAATGTAAGATATGAAAAGGGGAAAGCAGAATACAGACGTCTGAGAAATGAGGTTAACAAGAAGTGCAAGGAATCGAAAGAAGAATAGTTGAAAGAGAAATGAGCAGGTATAGAAAATTGTCTGAAATTAGGAAGAGTAGACACAGGTTATCGAAGAATTAAGAATACATTTGGGGAAAAGAAGACCAAGTGATGTAATATTAAGGACACAAATGGGAAGCCTCTAACAAATAGGGAAGAAAAGATAGAGAGATGGAAAGCTTACATAGAGTGTTTGTATAAGGGAAAGGAGTCTGAGAATCAATTAATGGAAAGGGAGGAGGAAATTGATGAGGATGCAAAAGGAGATTTAATATTGAGATCTGAATTTGACAGAGCATCGGAAGCCTTAAGCAGGAACAAAGCACCAAGCATAGATGATATACCGATGGAGTTGCTACGCTGCATAGGAGATGAAGGTCTGATCATGTTATTTCACTGGGTGTGTAGGATTTATGAGACAGGTGAAGTAACCTCTGATTTCAAGAAGAATGTTATCAGCCCTATACCAAAGAAAGTGGGAGCTGACAGATGCGAAGATTACCCTACAATCAGCTTGATTACTCTTGCTTCAAAGATCCTGTCGAGAATAATTTACAAGAGGATGGAAAGCCAGATAGAAACGGAGTTTGGTTTCGGGAGAAATGTAGGAACAAGGGAAACTGTACTAAGTCTTAGGCTGATTTTGGAAGGTAGAATAAAGAATGATAAAACGTTCATGGCATTTGTAGACTTAGAAAAGGCTTTTGATAACGTTGATTGGACTAAATGTTTTGACATTTTAAAAACAATTGGAATAAAGCACAGGCAAGGGAGGGTGATCTACAATCTATACAAAAACCAGACAGCAGTCATTCGAACTAAAGGACATGAGAGAGAAGCTGGTATTCAGAGAGGTGTAAGGCAAGGCTGCAACTTATCACCCATACTTTTCAATCTTAGCATTGAACAAGCAATCAAGGAAATTGTAGAGAAATTTAAAGTGGGAGTGAAGATTCAAGGAGAAATAACTTCAACTCTGAGATTTGCCGATGACATCGTCATCTTGGCCGACACGCCTGAGAATTTGAATGAGTTTTTGAAAGGTATGGACTCCGTCTTGACGAAACAATTCTTGATGAAAATTAATAAATATAAAACAAAAATATTGGAATTCAGCCGAAATAAATTAGAATCCTCTATGGACATCAAATTGTCAGGTTAAAAACTAAAGGAAGTAGGAGACTTCTGTTACTTAGGAAGCAAAACAACCAGTGATGGACGAAGCAAAGAGGATATAAAAAGTAGGTTAGCTCAGGCAAGGGAAGCATTTCTACAGAAAAGGAATCTGTTGATATCGAATCTAGATTTAGGTGTTAGGAAGTCATTTTTGAAGGCCTTTGTTTGGAGCGTGGCGCTCTATGGAAGTGAAACTTGGACTATTGGTGAAGCAGAAAAGAGGATAATTGAAGCGTTTGAAATGTGGTGTTACAGGAAAATGATGAAGATCAGATGGGTAGATATGGTTACAAACAAAGGGGTATTAAGACTAGGGGGAGAGGAGCGATGTCTCTGTCGACTGGTAATGAAGAGAAGAGATAGGTTGGTAGGACACTTACTAAGCCACCCAGGAATAGCAAGCTTAGTTATGGAAGGAAGGCTCGAGGACAAGAACTGTAGGGGTAGACCTAGGTTAGAATATATTAAACAGATTGCCTCAGACGTAGGGTGTGGTAGCTATGTAGAGATGATCCGATTAGATCAGGACAGGGAGGCATGGAGGGCTGCATCAAACCAGTCAAAAGACTGAAGACTCAAACAACAATATTTTAATTTCAGACTGCTCTGTCTTTTAGCGTTTAGTATTATCAATAATTGATAATGATAATTATTATCATTGCGCCCTCCTCTACACATACACCTCACACTTTCGGATCGTTGAACACTGACTCTAAATAGGCAGAATATCTGCCGTTTTTGGCACAAAGGCATAGCGAAGAACACACACGATTTCAGCAAGTGATATGCGGTAAATCGCAAAACCGCTATGTACTCAAGATAGATGTATGCTATCGTGGACTTTTAACATGGAGATGTTTTTGGTCTGGGTCTGTCTGTGCACAACATTACGATACCTAGTTGCAACAAGTAGCAAGTTACCATGGCAACGAGTGAACGTAGTTGCCACTCGTTGAAGAATGTTGAGAGATAAACTATCTCACCTAACCGCCTTACAACGAGAATTTTTACCAAACATAGTAATTTCAATGTTTTTCCGGTTGTGTTTCTTAAATCCATTATATTACTGTTTTATGGGGCGGAACTCCGAGGTCATCGGCCCCTCCTAACACTGATTAAATTATACAAATTTGGAATGGAATTTAAAATTTAGAGGTGGATACCTTAATTTGAAACGACCGATAATTATTAAAACAAAAAATGAAATGAAACTAATAATTATAACAAGTAGTTCCGTGGAGAACTATACAGCCTATTTTCATATACCTTACTTATGTTAATTGCCTCTATCTACATACAAAATTTCAGTTTGAAGGTTGTGATAGATTCGTAGATATTGAGAAGCGTCTAAATATTTCAGATGGTCGCCAGGTTCGTTTTTGATTTGTGTACTATTACATGAAGATTATTGTGTACGTGTAGTATTCAAACTTCAATCGAACGATTTGAACATAAGAAGTAAAAACGAGATTTTAAAATTTCGCACAGCTGCCATCCTTGAGTTATGAAAACAATTGAAATAAATTAAATGCCAGTGGATTAACATTTGTATAAGCATTTAACGTGCAAAGTTTCACTGCACTCAGATGGTTAAATCGCGAGAAACGTTCATTTAAATATTTATAATTCGCGTCGCCTCCATGTTGGATTTGTGATCACCAGGTTACTGAAAGTCCTATAGGTGAATTTATGTTCATAGCTTCTATGAACATAAAAAAATTGAGTTCAATTGCTGTAAAACTGTCTAAATATTTCCGATGCTCGCCATTTTGGATTGATATATGTATAGGCCATAGAGTTATGTATCATTAAAGGAAAATTATTGCGTAGCTTCATTATTCAAACTTTCACTTCGATCGCATGATTACGACACTAGAAATAAAAACTTAATTTTAGAATTTCGCACAGCTGCCATCTTGAAGTTATGTAAACAATTGTACTAAATTAGATGCTAGTGCATTACAATATGTATAATCATTTACTGTACCACATTTCACTGCGCTCAGAGAGTTAAATCTCGAGAAAAGTCTATTAAAATGTTTCAAATTCGCTTGGCCACCATGTTCGTTTTGTACTTTACCGGTTTATGAAAGTTACATAGATTAACTTGTACCATTTTCCTTTATCAATGGAGAAAATTTCAGGGCGATATCAGTAAAAGTTTCGGAGATATAGAATGCCAGTGAATTATTTCGCACAGCCGCCATTTTGAGGTTATGTAAACAATTGAACTAACTTAGATGCCAGTGCGTTATAATGTATATAAACAATTGCTGTACCAAGTTTCATTACGTTTGGTTGGTTAAAACGTGAGAAAAGTCTACTTAAAGTCTCAAATTCGCTTGACCGCCATGTTGGTTTTGTAGTTACCAGGTGTTTGAAAGTCTCTTAGGTGAATTTATAATAGTGTCTTTTATCGCCGTACAAAATTTCAGGGTGATATCGGTAATAGTTTCGGAGATACTGAATTCTGGTGAAATATTTTGCACAGACGCCATGTTGGATTAGTGAGACACAATAACATTTGAAGGTCAGGGTCGGCCAGAATGGTGCTATTGATCTTACCGAGTTTCATTGAAATCGCTCCAGCTGTTTAGAAGTAATTAGGGGGAACACACACACACTCACGGACAAAAGGTGATCACAAAGCCCTTTTTTTTTCATAAAATAAAAATAGGCAAAAAATATACAAAAATTACGGCAAAATCAAAAAATCATCATTTAAAAAGGAACAATTTGTTTAGTCAATATTTACTGTAAAATCTAGATTGCTGGCCCAAACCCACTCTCCCTTAAAAAGCGGATGACTTTCCTAATTCTCACCATATCAGACTTAAACAGATGATTAATGTTTGTCGTTCTTCACGGGCAGTGCCAGTCACGTACACTGTAAGTAGTACATTATTTTGTTTATAATAAAGTAGAGTATTTTTTGACGTGTATGCTTGGATGTACCCCATGGTGGCAATTAAATAAATGTGTGCTAGTTTTGCGATGATGATAACACTGAATGAAGTATCAATTTTCTTAAGTACTGTGATTTGCCAAAATACCTTTTCTAATGAAGAAGATATCACGGAATGGTGAAGTTGTACATGTTTTCTCCTCCGCAGTCCATAACCCACCTGCCATCTTTTATTTAGATCTTTGTCCGCCATTATAAGCATGAGTTACCGTGAAGTTCAGGATTGCTAAGCCCACGCTAACGGTACTACACTGTATATTTGTTCTAATACTAAATTAGTTGAATATAGACCAATGGATTTTCACAATGGTTAGAGCCTAACACGTCCAATCCAATGGTTTTGACAATGGTTACAGCTTAACACGTCCAATCCAATGGTTTTTGAAAACGGTTAGAGCTTAACACGTCCAATCCAATGGTTTTTGACAATGGTTAGAGCTTAATGTGTCGTCAAAAGTGCCCCGCAGCCAAGGCCACACCTCAACCCAACCATTTTAACCTTCGTTTTGTTCAATCCAATGGGTTTTGACAAAGGGTTTAGTCTGAGGGCCGCGTTGGCCATACGCCCCTGATTTTAGTCACGAACAGTGGATAAATATAACCAATAACATTTTAACTACTATGGCTTTTAGAGACGCCGGGGTGATGGAATTTTGCCCCGAAGGCGATCTTTAACGTGCCAGTAAATCTACTGACACAACTCCCTGGCCTTTGCGCGCCCTCAAATGCCAACTGACTGCGCCTGGATTCAATCCTGCAACCTTGAACAGAGCAAGCGAGAACGTTACCGAGTGGGGTAGTTGTGGTGTATTTCGTATTCGATTTGTCGGCAACTAGTGACGTGCGCTTTGGTGGCAGTTTAACATACTAAATACGCTGTTGAACATGGCTGCCGTTGTTAAATGACAAATAAAAACACATAGTGTATTTACGTAATGTAGCACATACCCGGTGCCGAAGTGACCAAGATTAGTAATTACAATTGATAATATCCCCCCCCCCCAATCAGAAGAAGAACTAAGGTGTGATAATCACATACCGTATTATCCAAAAGAAAGTTAAAAAAAAAAAAGAGTGATACCTTTTTCAGAATTAATGTAGGGTACAGATAGTCCTGTGAGACAAAACTAGGAAGAGCTTTGATTCGATAAGCTATCCTAAAAATGGATTTTCGTGATTTGCAATTCTACTCCACGCAAATGCTGGGAAGGTTCCTAATTTTAGACCACGGCTGCCTCCTTTCCAATCCTAGTAGAAAATTATGTATTTCGACTATATGTAATTTTCATACCTAATTTTATCTTTTGGTGGGACATTATCAATTTTAACTACTAACCTTGATCACTTTTTCACCGACTGCACCCGATATATGAGCTAAATCACGTAAATATGTATCTTATTTAACAACCCGAGCCATATTCGTCACATGTTTTTAGTACGTGAAACTGCCGCAGCAAACGCTCACAACGAGGTGCACTCATTGGAGTCAGTCCCATACAAAATACACCGGACGACACGTAACGTTGTAATTATGTGAAATAAGAAATAATTGGACATTTGTAAATTATTTGCATTTGCAAATATTGTTAGCATGAGGCAATGGTGCCAACTTCACTTTACCGGAATCTCCTGTAGCGAGGTTTTGCGACTGTCTGGACGAAAAATATTGATGAACTAAAATGGGTATCTGGATTAAACCATTGGTCGCTACTTGGTTAGAAGACTGTCTGGACGAAAATTATTGATTGCAATATAAGCACGTCACGTGTTTTAGGGATCTTCATGAAATCTAAATAAAAATGTATGCGACAATTAATTATAAAACAGTTTTGAAAACATTCAGTTGAGTGAAAGTAAACACATATGTTATATAAGCGTAGTCTATACCAACTGTAGTACTTACCTTATACAATCCCATTAGACTTGAAACTCCAAAAGAAAATGTGAAATTATTCAATCAAATGTACAGCCAATAAATCAGATCAGTATTAAATAAATTACAAATCTGTTAAACAACATGTTGATCACATTCCACGTGATATCACGAGTCATTTCCCCCCCCCCCCCGAAATTCGACAACTTAATGGTAAGAAATGGCTTCTGGCTAGAGCTGTAAGAGTTAAGAGAGCGAGTAATTTGGTGTTGGTAGCACTGCTACATCGCACTTTCAGCTCTAGACATAACAACAAATGTAATTATCAGAACTACACAGGAAATGTTAGTGGTATTGCGTAATTTTTATATTATTGATTGCAGCCAATGGCCATACAAGAAAATAATGTTTATAAAATTAGATGTAATGTGTTCAGGTATTCTGAGCGTAATTGACTAGCCTAGTGACTTGGATGGATTTTTATAATACTGTATGTGATATCGGTCTCCACACAACACATACACATAAGTCACAACTCTCATGGAACATGACATTACTGATTGCGTGGTGAAATCCATGACACGCAAACAAGCTCAAAACATGTCTCAGTTAAAAATTGTCGTATTTGGACGTTAAGTATTGTTGGTTCCATGGTAAAGAAAAGAAATTAACATGAAGAGATTCTACCATAAACCACTGTGCATGTAGTGATTTATACGAGGCACGCCCAGAAAGAAAGTTCCGTTTGGTAATAACATAAAATTGTGTACAGATACAGAAAAAATATTTATTGCACAAAATTCTACAACCCTTAAACAACATTTCCACATAACTGCTGAAATGTTGCAGGCATTTGTCGTAGTGTGACACAAGTTTTTGGATACCTTCTTCATAGAAGTTTGCCACCTGTGTCCACAACCAGTTGGAAACATCTTCTTTCAGCTCGTCGTCATTGTTGAAGTGTTGACCGCCAAGGAAAGACTTGAGATGTGTGAACAGATGAAAGTCGCTAGGAGCGAGGTAAGGGCTGTAAGGAGGGTGATCAAACACGACCCAGCCAAATCCCTGTAGGAGGTTTTTCGTCACATTTGCAGTGTGTGGTCGTGCGTTTTCGTGAAGAAAAACAACACCTTTTGACAGCAACCCTCGGCGCTTATTCTGTATTGCGCGGCGCAATTTCCTAAGTGTCTCGCAGTAAGCATCTGCGTTGATTGTTTGACCACGCGGTAAGAAATCAATGAGTAAGATGCCTTTCCAGTCCCAGAACACTGTGCACATCATTTTCCGAGGTGTCAAGATTTGTTTCAGCTTAACCTTTGCTGGGGATGAAGTGTTCCTCCATTCCATTGATTGCCGCTTACTTTCAGGGGTGTCGTAAGAAACCCAAGTTTCATCTCCTGTGACTATCTGTGTCAGAAATTCTTCGCCTCCTTCATTGTAACGGGTCAAAAACTGAAGTGCACTACCCATCCGTTTTGTTTTGTGTTGCTCCGTAAGAATCTTTGGTACCCAACGTCGGCAAAGTTTACGAAAGTTCAGTTTTTCGGAAACAATTTCATGAATTAGTGATCGTGAGATTTGGAGAAATTCCATAGCGAGAGCACTAATTGTAAACCTGCGGTTTTCCCGGATCTTGTCATCAATCGCCTGAACCAGTTCTTCTGTAACCAAAGATGGACGCCCACTTCGTTCTTCATCGTGCACTTCACTGCGTCCTTCTATGAACTGTCGGACCCATCTTCTTACCATTGAATCACTCATCGCATTTTGTCCATACACTTCACAAATTTGCCGATAAATTTCAATTGGTTTCACTTTCCTAGCATTCAGAAAACGAATCACAGATCTGATTTCACAAGCGGCTGGATTTTCAATCAACACCGACATTGTACGAGTAAACATGCACAACAACGCGTACGTGGCTGACAGCGCTCTCCAAATGGCGCACGTTTCTTCTCCTTGATACAGAGCGTCTACCGCGCATATGCGGAACTGCGCTGCAGCGGAACGTACAACTAGTTGAAGACACAGGCGGCACACGTCTATGAAGAAGGTATACAAAAACTCGTGCCACGCTACGACAAATGCCTGCAACATTTCGGCAGTAATGTGGAAAAGTAGTTTAAGGGTTGTAGAATTTTGTGCAATAAATAATTTTTCTGTATCTGTACACAATTTAATGTTATTACCAAACGGAACTTACTTTCTGGACGTATTTCGTATTACGCAGCATATAAGTGGTGCAAGGTGGCATCAGTCAATGAAGGCACATTACAGTTTATAGAACTCAAGAAAATACTAAGTAAAAAAATCGGGTGTTCTACGCATTCATTTAAACATAGAACGGCTCTGCTGATAGGATCCACCGTGTAGCTAAACTGGCTAATCACAACCCTTGGGTTTCGTTGGAACAGCCAATCGGGAAGCCGTAGGCTATCCTTCTCCAGTGCTAATAGTATAATTGCGCACGAATGTGCATTTAGAACATACATAAATAGGTCTACGTAAATATCATTAACACTGTAGCCTAAGTAGTTCACATTTCACTATAGCCTACTCAGTGAGAGAAATTTGTCGTTGCTTGCCTAAAAGTGAACTAGAAATTGCAATCTCGCGTTCGGTATGTATTTGACGGTTACCAGTTGGGATGGGCATCTTATATTCAATGTTCCCTAAGGGGATAAAGAAAAAGGCTAGGTCATTTCGGTCAAGGGGTTTAAGTGCCAGTTTCCGGGAAAGAAGATGCCAATTAAGTTTGGGTTAATGATGGAATATGTATTAATTTCATTGAGTTTTGTAATATGTATAATATATATTGTATATATTAATACTGCACCCGTTCCTCCGAGGTATGCGATGACCCATCTGCCATTACATCGCATGCCTGGCTTCCCAGGCCAGAGTGGAGTTAAATGAACATGAAATAAAATAAGGAATGTGTCAGAAATTCAGTTGAAATATCATAAAAGCAGAGGGTAACACAAGATAAATTATCTCCAGGGTCGTTACGGGCTTAAATTTAATCATAATAACAAATAGAAATGGGCGCCATTAACTAAACCCCTAGCAAACCACATCCTTCCTGCTAAAGCCTTAATTGAGACAAAGGAAAGGATTGGGAAAACAACATCATCATCAGATCACAACTAAGATAAAACAAAATTTATTTAAACTTAATCAGTCAGACAGAAAAAGAAACACAAACCCTGCCTAAGGGTATGGTCGAATGTAAACGTTAGGTTGTCATAGTTCTCAAAAATCGAACCATCTCTGTGCTATTTCAAATTATTTTTCATCCACATAAAAAATAAAGATTACTAAAGTTCGCTTGAGTTCTCAGGGCCGCCGTAGCACTATGTCTCTGCGTCACTGACATATCGTGATCCCTGAGACCTAACTTTTCGTTAATTTATCATCAGTAATGCGGATGTCAATAAATATGGATCTGTCTAACACAAAATACCCTAAAAACACAGATATTTAATTATTCACTCATTTCTATGGCTTAAATGGCATTAATCAATTTTGGAAATCCCAACAATTACTCCTTAAAATTTAACAATTAATTTATGCACCATTTTTACACTATTGCTGATCATTACTTGGTTGTGAATCAAAGAAAACTTCACTATTCATCGGTCATCACCATCATTATCATGTCAAAAAAAATGTTTCTCACATCAGTTATCATCCCATTATTCGTTATATTCAAGTCAGAATAATTAATTAATTACCATCAGATCATTTAAATAAATATTATATTCATCAATTCATTAGATTATTCAATCATCCACACACTCTCATTTCATTATCTCATTTAAATTAAATTATCTCAATCCATCCATTTAAATTGTTCTATTCATTAATTTAAGTTGCAATTCATCAATTTATTTAAATCATATCTCTTATTTAAATTTATTTAAATTTATTTAAATTTTATTGTCATCAGCTCCTTTAATTAATTATCACCTTTTAATTCATTTATTCATCAGCTGCTTAATCACCTATTAATTATTTATTATTTAATTCAGTTAATTTATTCAACTATCAATTTATTTAATTCATTGAGTTTATTTAACTTTTAATTCATCAGATCAGATCATTAATAAGTTTAACCTTCAGATTATTGTTCCATAAATTATTATTATTATTATTATTATTATTATTATGAGAAAATCTTGGATTATCAAAATTATTTATTTATTTAATTTCCCAAAAATTGTTTAGGTTATAGAACGTTGTCTTAAAATTTTATCAGTTCCAAGTTATACCTCATATTTAATTATCATGCCAAAATAATACGTTGCCTTCACAAAATCACGTTGGATCTCACTATCCAAAACTTCAACACTTAATCTCACTTTGTCAAATATCACATATGAATACCATAATTATTCCATGTAACACCACAATCATTCAGCACATAGCATGAATCTCAAAAATATGCTAGACTGGATTCAACAACCTCATGTCTGCCTCAAAATTATCATTGGCAATATTGCAAACTTTCACCTGGCAACCTCAAAAACACCTATCAAAAATACTTCACATAATCACGTTGCATGATCCACACAAAAAATATAACTGGCTTCAGATGATTAACGCACTCAATCTACAAGATCACCTTTTGTCCGTGTATCTGTCTGTGTGTGCATGTGTGTGTGATGGTGTGTGTGATGGTGTGCGTCCCCCCTAATAATTTCTAAACGGCTGGACCGATTTCAATGAGACTCGGCAAGTTCATAGCACTTTTCCGGATGACCTCGACCGTGCCTTTCAAATTTTGTTACGTCTCACCACTCCAACATGGCGGCTGTGCGAAATATTTCACTAGCATTCAATATCTCCGAAACTATTACCGATAACACCCTGGAGTATTTTACGATGATAAAGGGAACTACTTGAAGTTCACCTATAAGGCTTTCAAAAGCGGGTTATCTACAAAACGAATATGGCGGACCAGAGAGGTTGAAAATTTTATATAGACCTTCCTCGCGATTTAATGATCCAAACGCAATGAAACATGGTACAGCAAATGTTATACACATAGTTATGCACTGGTATCTAATTTAGTTCAATTCGGCCGGGTTTGAACCCGCTATCTTGGGCATAGATGATAATGAATAGCATACTCCTACTGAACTGGCACATGATACTTAAACTAACAGAAAAAAATATTTTAAAAATATAACTTTTTGTGGTGGTCGTGGTTGTAGTGGGGGTGATAAGTAGTACAGTATAATGGACGTTACAATGAGGTCATTTTCCCTTAATCATAATAATGATAATTATGAATAGGGAAACAGCTATTTACTAACTACAGCACTGGCACATGTAATTTACAAACACATTAAAAAAAGAAATGATTAGAAAGAGGGTAAGCATCCTTGGCTTAGGCGGCAGCACGCTGGCCTCTCACAGCTGGGTCCGTGGTTCAAATCCCGGTCACACCATGTGAGTTTTGTGCTGGACAATGCGGAGGCAGTCAGGTTTTTCTCCAGGTACTCCGATTTTCCCTGTCACAATTTCATTCAAGCAGCGCTCTCCACTATCATTTCATTTCGTATGTCATTCATTTCATCATTGCCCCAGGAGAGTGCGACAGGCTTCGGCTGCCGGCACAGTTCATATCCTCGCCGCTGGATGAGGGCTTCATTCATTCCATCTCTTGACCCGGTCGATCGACTGGAAGCAGGCTGTGGATTTTCATTTCATTAGAAAGAGGAGTACGTGAAATAAAAGACACTGCCTAGGGCCTATATCTCATTGGCTGTTAGAAATGTAGAGACCAATAGTGTCGTCTATTGTCGCACAGCGCCGTCGGAAAATAATCAGAACACTTAGGAAACGTTGGCTGTCCCGAGCTCCTGAAGTAGCAATAGTATCATTTATCGCCACATAGCGCTCAACGATAAGGTCCGGAATAAATGAGGGTAAATTTGTAAGCACCAACCCTTTTTAAAGTTGGTAACCTCAATGTACTGCACCAACACCATTGCACTTATACAGAGGCATAATATTTTCATGATGATAACTGTTTTAAGGGGTCTAAGAAATCTTTTTGCACTAATTACTCCCCGTGACTGCAATTTATAAACTGCGCAAGATGCAACTATTTTCGAAATTCTGCACAAGAACACTGGTAGGGGCAACATGATGCAGCCCGAACTGCCCGTCAACAAAATACTTATTAAAATACTCTTACAGTTACACTACTAGGGACATGAATGGTTCTAAGGCACTAAAACGTGGTTTTCAAGTTCAGTTTGTTTGTTATTCTAAATGTAGTGAATGGAGAGCGTTGTGCAAAATATCAAGTGGAAGGTATTACCAGCAGGGTTTCAAAGTGTATGTAAAATTTGGTGCAATTAGGAGAAACGGGGTAGATTTGTGATAAAGTACCTAAATGCAGGGAATTGAGTGGTCTGTCCAAAATTTAAAGGGACAGTGTCACCCGCAGGGTTCCAAAGGGTAAGTATACAAAATGTGGTTCAGGTAGGTGAAACGGTGTAGATTTGTGCCAAAGGACCTACATGCAGGGAATGGAGAGGTCGGTCTGAAATTTCAAGCAGACAGTGTTACTCGTCGGGTTCCAAAGGACAAGTATGTAAAATTTGGTTCAGATCGGTGAAACGGTGTATATTTGTGCCAAAGGGCAAAAATACAGGGAATGGAGTGGTGTGTCCAAAATTTCATGCAGACAGTGTTACTCGCAGGGCTCCAAAGGGTAAGTATACACATTTTGGTTCAGATAGGTGAAACGGTGTAGAATTGTGCCAAAGGGCCTAAATGCAGGGAATGGAGTGGTCTGTCCGAAATTTCATGTAAACAGTGTTACTCGCAGGGTTCCAAAGGGTAAGTATACTAATTTTGGTTCAGATTGGAGAAAAGGTATAGATTTGTGCCAAAGGGCCTAAATGCAGGGAATGGACTGGTCTGTCATATACATTTCATGTAGGCAGTGTTACTCGCAGGGTTCCAAAGGGTAAGTATACAAATTTTGGTTCGGATCGATGAAACGGTGTAAATTTTTGCCAAAGGACCTAAATGTAGGGAAATTTCATGCAGACTATGTTACTCGCAGGGTTCCAAAGGTTAAGTATACAAATTTTGGTTCAGATCGGTGAAACGGTGTACGTCACTAACCATAACGCCAGCACATGCGGATGGAGCAGTTCGGGAGCGCTTGTTTTACCGACTTACTGAACAAAAATCAATCTTTAAGGTTTCCTGAGAGGTGTAGCCTAATGCTACATAGCCTAAACTATTCTTCTTGAATCTGGCTATCATATAAAAAAATATTTTGGAATCGGACTGGTAATTCCAGAGATTAGCGCGTTTAAACACACAAACTCTTCAGCCTCATTATATTAGTAAAGATTATGTATCTAAAATAGCTTATTTTTAGTATTTTTCGCCTATTTTCATTTTGTGAAAAAAAAATAGGCTTATGAGATCACATTTTGTCCGCGTGTGTGTGTGGTGTGTGTGCCCCCTAATAACTTCTAAACTGCTGGAGCGATTACAATGAAACTCGGTAAGATCATAGCACTATTCTGGCCGACCCCGACCGTGCCCGCCAAATTTTATTGTGTCTCACCAATCACACATGGCGGCTGTGCGAAATATTTCATCAGCATTCAGTATCTCCGAAACTATTACCGATGTCGCCCTGAAATTGTGTACGGTGATAAAGGGTAATGATACAAGTTTATCTATGTAACGTTCATAAACCTGTTAAGTATAATACGAACATGGCGGCCAAGCGAAGTTGAAACATCTTAATAGACTTTTCTCGTGATTTAACTCTCTGAGCGCAGTGAAATGTGATACAGTAAATGATTTTACATATTGTAATGCACTGGCATCTAATTTAGTTCAATTGTTTACATAACCTCAAGATGGCGGCTGTGCGAAATTTTAAAATTAAGTTTTTATTTCTTGTGTCGTAATCATGCGATCAAAGTGAAAGTTTGAATAATGAACCTAGGCAATAATTGTCCTTGAATGGTACATAACTCTATAGCCTATACATACTGTATAACAATCCAAAATGGCGAGCATTCGAAATACTTAGATGGTTCTCAATATCTATGAATCTTTTACAAAAATCAAACTGAATTTTTTAATGTTTATAGAGGCTATGAACATATGTTCACCTATAGGACTTTCAGTAACCTGGTGAGCACAAATCCAACATGGCGGCGACGCGAAATATAAATATTTAAATGTACGTTTCACGCGAATTAACTATCCGAGTGCAGTGAAACATTGCACGTTAAATGCTTATACAAATGTTAATCCACTGGCATCTAATTTATTTCAATTGTTTGCATAATCACAAGATGGCAGCTGTGTGAAAAATTAAAATCTCGTTTCTACTTCTTGTATTCTAATCATCCGATTGAAGTTTGAATACCACACGTACACCATAATCTTAATGTAATAGTACAAATATAAAACTCCAACCTGGCGACCATCTGAAATATTTAGACGGTTCTCAATATCTACGAATCTATCACAACCTTCAAACTGAAATTTTGTATGCTGATAGAGGCAATTAACATGAGTAGGATATATGAAAATAGGCTGTATAGTTCTTCACGGAACTACTTGTTTTAACACAAAAATACATTTTGCCCAACTCTGACTGTGAAGTCTGTACTGGCGTGTGAATTTGTAATTGTGGTAGGATTTCGGCAGGAAGCGACCGTGGCCATCAGTAACGTACTATACCGACATTTGCATGAGGTCGGAGCGGATAGCACGGAAAACCACTTCCTGGATGGCTGATTTGTGCCTGACGAGCCATCAGACCAGAATTTAAGGGGCTGGGTGACCTGGGAATTGAACCCGGGCTTCCAAGGTAACAGCCAAGGAAGATAACCACTACGCAACGAGGCGGACAGGTGCGGTACCGGTATGGGTGGGCTTCTTATATTCCATGGTCCAAATCGCAGTTCCCTAAGGAGAAACAAAGAACACGGGGAGGTAATTTGTGCATAAGGGTTTTAGTGGCAGAATCCGGGAAAGAAGATCCCAATTAAGGGATAAAATATTAAGGTGGTATTTATGTGGCACTAAGGGAGTTGTAAGTTGCAAGAAACCTCAACAGTGATCGGTATTTTCATAGCTGTTTAGTGAGGATAAATGGCGCAAAACGTAATGATTTGTTTTACCGACTTGGCTGCAGAATCACTTGCTAAAATACATGTGTCGGAAGACGAGGAGGTTTCTCTATTCGATGAAAACACGCTGGCACGGAGGGACACGGTTAGCTGAGTGAAACAGCTTGTTGACGTCCTTCTAGTTTATAAGAGGAGGTTACACATTTCTTCAGACAGTGGAGCGGTAGGAAGGGAAGTGAGTGCGTGTTGGATAATTTTGAGATTGTGATATTTGTTTTGGAAATTCAGTTGACTTTTGGTTATTGGTGGAATAAGTATTTGTTAACTTTTGTAATTTTTCTCCAGGGCATAACTATATAAAATAATAACTGATATTTGTTCTATTGTGTTAGAAATGCATTCATATACGTACAATTTCGTTTAGTCAAGTTCCGTACCGGAAAATTAATAAGTGCGTCACCGTGTATTTGATGTACCTCGTGGCGAAATACTCAAGTCTGAGAATTTCTACTTCCGTGTAGGGATATTTGAAATACTCTATACAGACGTGACTAAATATAATATTCAGGGCCGTAGATAATATTTGTGACTGTGGGGGGCATCGGTCCTTTCACCATCGAATTCTTGTGCGGCTGGAATTTTAAAACTTCTTTTTTCTTGTAAGGTTATCCAAAACCTCTATTGGCGTCACAGGTTCCGAACGATGAATTGACAGTCTTGTCTGTAAAGATATCAGGAATGACTTACAAGAGAAATAGAAAGGCCTATAGTACTATCAAAGATTTGCATTTATTTTCGTAATGTTGAATAATAATTAATATTACCAGTATATGCAATATGAAGACTGTTTAATATATTTAACTTACCTGCATTGTTGAATTCCGCAAATTCGTCTTTATCCTTTTGAGAGAGGAGAATGACCTCTCTGATGTTGCGGTTGACACTGGAAGCGTTGCTAGCATCTGCAGAAGAGTGTGAACGTTTGTTGCACACAGTAAGACCATTCATGGCACTTGACGGCCTTACACCTTGTTTGATGCATTTCCTTCTCCATAACTGAAGTTCAGCAGTAACATTCTCAACACTGCCTTCCATATCTCTCACATAAAAATTAACCAACGTTTTAAACTCCTCCAGTTCTTCACCCTCAACAAGTGCATCGCTGACAGTAGCTGGGAAGAGCGAGGAAAATCCAGAAAGCACTTTCCTATGTTCTGAAAACTGCGACTTTAATTCACTTATAAAACAGTCCAAAAATGGAATATAGACTGCCACTCTGAAATATTCTTCAGGGCTGTGGGTCATATAATTCTGTCTGTTTTTCTGGATCCCTGCTATTCGTGGAACTGAGACTGTGATATCTACTTTTTGACAAATATCTTTGGCTTCTTCAAAAAGGGTTCTGAAGGTGTTTGTAGCATCAGCTCGCAGACTTTCAAATTCTTATCTTGTGTTATCTACTTGCACAGAGTCGGGTTCTGGAGAGTTTTACTCAATATTCGGCCGAGACCAAATACTTAAGCTGTCACCAGGAGGGAAATAATAAATTCACACTGTAGAATTCGACTCGTTAGAGAACTTGCCTTTCTTGGTGTAGCTGCTGAGTCTTTTGGACATCCTGATACTATTGTCAGTGCTTCTATCAATGGCTCAATAAGTCGTAAGAAATCAGTGACTGCATCAAATATCTCAATCCATCGAGTGGCACAAAGTCTTTTTTAAAGTTTTTGAACTAGGAGAAGCATCGCAACTTTCAACACACTCCAGAAACACTGTTTTTCTTTTCGGATAGACGAAAAATGTATGAGCTGCCCCTATAATTCCTAAGCAGTTCCTAACAGCCTGTATTTCACAAGATGTAGATACAGCCAAATTGAAAGAGTGAGCTGAGCAGTGAACATACAGCGCAGTAGTGTGTTTCTTTCTGACTACAGCTTGTGTCCCTTTAAGTCTTCCTGACATGGCAGCAGCACCATCGTAGTCTTGTCTCCTTAAATGTTGAGTTTAAAAACCGAATTTGGACAAATTAAGGTGGCTAAACCTCTCCCTCTTAAATCAGTAACTGGTATGAATTGCAGAAAGTCCTCTCTGAGGCTGGGAAGCGATTCATCCAAGTCAACATACCGAACACAAAGAGGAGCTTGCTCTTTGCCACTGATATCTGCTGTTTCAATAAGCAATACAGAGAAAAATTTGGCTTTGTTCACTTTTGTTACCATTTTGTTTAGACGTACTGTACCACATGATTCAAATATCTCATTTTGTATTGTTGGTCTAGTAAACTTATCTCAATTTCCAGGACCTTCTAAAGCTTCTCTTAATTCAGTGTCCACATTAGCACGGTACCGTAATATAGCACGAACGTTTCCATCAATGAAATCTGGCTCTTGTGCACAGTTGAGCTTCCCATAATCTTTACTGCCTCTTGTAGCAAGCTCTTGCCTTCCACACAACAGAACAGTTTCAACTATAGGCTTTAACTTCTTTCTGTTCTCAGCAACTTGCTGAGTTTCTCACAATCAAGCTGGATTTTAACAGATTTTTCAGGATTTCCTCTCACAGACAAAAGCCAATCTGCATCTTGAACACAGTTTTGATGGTACTGATCAGAGGAATGTTTATCAAGTAATTCCACTGCTTTCTTCCAGCTGCTAAATTTCTTTTTACATAAAGCTCCAAGAGGCTGTGAGTTTATTCCAGCTCCCGACTTAGAAAAAAACACACAGTACATACAGTAGGGCCTGTTACAAATCAATTCTTCAACTCATGTCTACAATTCAAGAACAATCACTTTTATTGCACACAACAAGGAGCATCACTAACCAGCCATTACATTCAGTTACTCAAAACCTGTTCCATCTTGCTCATCAACGCTCCAAGGGTGCCAACTTACAAAAAACAAATTTAATTACAGAAACACATTCACAACATTCTCCCACCTTGAAACGGTAGGTTTCAACTAAAAGCACAAAGATAATACAAAACATAGGAATAAACAAATATTTACAAATTCAGTTTGGTTGGCCTTTTAACAACCCTGCCCCTTCTTGTCAGAGCAACAGCTTCACTCTCAACTACTTGAGGGGGATTACTAGAGTCACAATCAGGCACCAAGTCAACAGCATTGGGACCACACAAAGAACCATCACTATTTTCATAAGGAGATCGAAGCTAAAGTTGCATCCCAACAGATCATCTAAAGCATGCCATTTGACACCTAAGACATTTTGTGTCACATCATCTCCTGACAAAACCCACCCACGGAGTTGGAAACTGGCTTGAGACATCACATTTGTAGCTTCGGACACAAATTCCTTGGCATCACTCAGGGACTGAAATGAACAAAGGCAATCATCCATGTAAAAGGAATTTTTCAGTCTTTCAACTAAGTCACCACTTTGAGTATTCAAATGATGAGTGATGGTGGCATTCAGCAAAAATGGGCTACACACAACTCCAAAAACTACACGACAGTGACGCAGCGTTATAATATGCCCATCACGCCACCACAAGAATTTTAACATTTCTCGATCCTCAGGGTTCAGTCCAATCATTAAGAAAGCCTGTTTTATGTCTCCCACAACACCGACCTCCTGTAACCTGAAACGTAATAGGATAGGTACGATACTAGCAATCAAGTTGGGTCCCGTTGCTAAACAATCATTTAGAGAGACGTTTCCAATACTTTTCGCCGATGCATCAAAGACTGGGCGGATTTTAGTTGTTTTCCCATTATTTATAACTGGTCTGTGAGGTAGAAAGTGCCCTATGTTTTCATCAGATGTTATTTCAATAATCCCATCTGTTTCCCATTGTTTAAAAACAGTATCATACGCATCATAGAGTCCATTGTTATCTAAACGGCTTACTGTTGATTTCAGACGACTTTCAGCTATTTCACGATTAGTGGGAAGAGGGGGGTGCTCATCAATCCAGGGCAATGTTACTACATACCGACAGTTTTCACCTTCGAAACGAATTGTGTCTTCAAAATTTCGCAAACATCTATCATCTATGTCCGACCTTTTTGTTTCTGTCTGTTTCTCAATTCCAATAACTTCTAAGTCCCATAAAGGATGGTGTAAATTGAGCAAAGAGGTCACAAAGTTTGTCATACTGCTTACCTCTTGCCTCTCTGCGGTACCCAGGAGACAACATCCAAGCTTCGTCTCAAATGCTAACAGCTTAGAGTCAATACATTTCACACCTGTAACAAGTTCGTCCATAACATCAGCTCCTAACAACACATCAATAGGTCGGTTAACTCCATCAACTGTCAATGTAATACCATGTGCAGCCACCTTCCGTAACAAATGCGGATCATTCACAGGTGGTATCAAACCACAAATCTTCTTCTCCCTAAGTGCCTTAAGAACAAAACTGTTATCACCCTGTAAGCTAGTTAGTTCAATTTCATGAATTGGATGTGATATTTCAGATGACACACTCCCACCAAACAGCATATGACAAATATTTTCACGACCACATTCGATCAAACCCAATTTTTCACAGATAGCTTCCGAAATATAACTGCGGTGTGAAGCAGTATCAAGTAATATTCGAACAGTGACACCGCGCAATTGTGCTACTAATGTTTTTAAAATGACAGTTCCACTAGGCCCTGCAAATAACGATGCTGTTCTGCTGGGTTCACCAACACACATGATATCATAGTGCCTCCCTTTACATTTACCACAATCTATTCTTTTCCTACACTGCTGTCTCGAGTGACCTCCCTGCAAGCATGCAAAACAAGCTCGTTTTTCTTTTACAGTTTTACGACGGTCCTCAACCGACATTTCTTTAGAACACTTGTAAGAGGGATGGTTCTCATTACAAAACAAACAGGTTAGGGTTACTTTGTGTGGCCGTCCTGTTTGCTGATAACTTACCCGATTCTGCCTGACAGTAGGAGTGAAAGAAACGAGAGCTGCTGCTGTTGGCTCTGTTCTGGGCGCAGTGAATTTATCAACCTCATTCACCTTAGCATGATTACGCAGTCTTTGTTCACTCTCGGCTTCTTTGCCCAGAAAACACAAAAGTTTATCAATTTTATTACCACTATCATCGTCCTCTTCTGCTGCTCTTCTTTCCCATATTTTCAAAACGTCAATGGGGAGACATTCTTCAATGAGTGGAACTAAGATTGCTGCCCTATCAGAATTCATGCCTAATGTTTCTAGGGATCTCAACTTAGTACTTATATTATCATACAGGTCAGTCACAGATAAATCCGAGCGAACCAATTGCAACAAATCTTTATACATACAATTTATAACCATCTCATCTTTACCAAAACGATTCTTTAAATGTTCCAAGACTTTAACATAATTCTCACTTGTGTGTGGATAACTGTCAACTAACTTCTTAGCCTGTCCCTTCACTGACATTTTTAAGTAACTAAACTTATCAACATTCGTAATGTTAGAATCCTCATGAATCCTTTGAAATTGTGTCCAAAAATTTATCCAGTTACCTGGACCCAAGTCGAATACCTCAAGCGTGATTTTCGGCAGCCTTAACCTCTCTGACGACATGGATGACGACGCCGAAGCCACGTTGCTCTGTATGCTGAAATTATCTCTCTCATCAACACAACTGGCAACACTAGGTTTTAATCCTTCCACTTTATCCTCGGCTTCAAGACGTGCTTGCAGAAGGTCTTCTTGAACGGTAACACAGTGCATTGTTTTTTCGATACAGGCATCCTCGTTTCCGTCAACATTCAACAACTCGTTCAAGATGCTTTCGTCCAATTCTTTTAAGGTATCCGCAATTGTTCGGAGAGTATTTATTTTCACACGTAATTTTTGGAAATCGGCTTCAACTCCGATCGCTCCAATAGCTTTCGTCGCATTTGCCCGATACGCACTTCTCTTCTTTTTCAACTTTTCAATCGTGGCCATTGCAAGGCAACAAATCCAAAACAAAACAAAACAGGGAAATTGTTTACCAAACCAACTTTTTCAATACAATCCTGTCAATGGTCGCCAAAATGTTACAAACCAATTCTTCAACTCATGTCTACAATTCAAGAACAATCACTTTTATTGCACACAACAAGGAGCATCACTAACCAGCCATTACATTCAGTTACTCAAAACCTGTTCCATCTTGCTCATCAACGCTCCAAGGGTGCCAACTTACAAAAAACAAATTTAATTACAGAAACACATTCACAACAGGGCCTAAGCCCCATCTTCGGTAGTAGAATAAGCTAACCACTTCCATCTCGACAGCCACTTACGCTGAAATCTGATATTTCGCCCCTTTTCTTCAAAAACTCTTGAAACTGGAAACGAGTAACTTTCATGAGGCACCCAAAGATCATTTATAATTTGCAATCTTTTGTCATCACTTATGTCACTTTTGTTCACATCATTTGCAGGCCAGGTTGAAGAGCTACTTATGGAGCTACGAAAGTCCTGCGAGTTAGTTAGATAGACCTTAGGCCCATAATTAGAGTTAGGACTGGATGGTAGCACTACGGTAGCACATTAACAACTGAATTTTCAATTTCCTGGTGTTGATTTTCGTTGTCGTTTTTTGATGCTTTATACTGCTGAAAAATGATGCAATTGAAGTTTGCGATGGTCTTTTATTGGCCACAGACTTCATTGGAGAACGAAATAATGAACGTAGACGTTATAAAAACTGAAAAAATCGCTACAAAAAATAAACTTTTATTTGCCCGAACACAACGAACATATAAACAAAACCTAATCTTGTACAATCGATATTCATACATCGATATCAATATTATCGCTTTAGACTACATAACATTTCGGTGTTACCAAAATAAAAATAAAAAATAGTTATTTATAATAAAGCAAACTTAGTCAATGCCTACTAACTTATGTTTCACAAGGTCTTGAAACGCTCGCTATTTCTGGTGTGAGAAAACGGTCCAGTCGGTTTTAGAATGAGGCGAATGTACGTGAACAGCTCACCTCAAATTTATCACTGCCTGCTAGATAAGAGAAGACACTGATTAATGGTAGAAGGGACTCGTCAATTCAAGTAATATCCACGATATACACGATGTTCTTGCTGTGTTCTGACAGTAGGCTACTGAAAAAGTTCATAATATTTTGGTATAGCTCTCAAATCAAAACTGATACTTGCTAGTAGTACTGGGGCTTGGGAGGGGGGTTTGGTCCCCCCTGTCCCCCCTTTATCTACGCCCCTGATAATATTAAATATAAGTCTTACAACCGGAGTTCAGCTAAGAAATGTCAGTGCTCTGAGTAGAACAATTTCCAATATTTAATTGTCTAGGATACACAGAGTTAAGACTGTAACTGGGAACTTTTTATGACAATATTATATTCATGTTACCCGGTAACAGTATTTATAAGTTTGTAAGGATAAATACATCTTTCAGTCCCTTCCGTTCAATGTCTGTTCAATAAGGGAGAATTGATGTATCTCTTTTGAAGTGGCTTCCTTGTAACACGAGGCGAAACTATTGTCTTGTATTTTCTGATATGCACTGTATTTAGTTGCTGACTATTTCTTAATACTCGAGCAGTAACTTGAGTTTACTTCCACTTTGATAGGTTTGTAATGTAATTTAGCGTCGGACAAACCCGCCTGCCCCATCAAATTGTGTTAAGGTTTGTGTGTAGCCTACTTAGGAATAGAGAAACCAATTATAAGACGCTTTATTTCAATGTTCCACAAGCTGGCACCAGTAATTCCTCATCGTATCGCAATTATAGTCACTAATATTTTGCTCGATATTCTGCCCTAAGTTATATCGTATAAAGGCGAGCGTCGTTGTCGAATAAGATTTACCGCGAGCCTCTTCTTCTCTCTGTGCACCTGGAGGGATATATTCACATTAACTTAACAGTGGCCTAACTTGCATTCGGAGTGCTGAAAATATCTCATTTGATGTGTTATGTATGATAATTATTCGGCGTACTTGTTTAAGTACGGCTGCTAATAATTCTCGAGTGCACTTTGTGTGTTCTAGTTTGCTGAACATCATGGAGCAACAACTAATCATTAAGAGAGAGCCTGATACTGACGAAGTCTCTAATATTGTAAGTTGTATTTAATTTGCATATTGTGTAACATAACATGTCCCTGACAATGAACTGTTATTCTGTCTGTATGTTTTACATTGCTTCACACTTTTATGATACCTTCTAGCATTCTAGGACCACATATAGTAATCTGCTGGATGAGTCTGGTGGTCTCTTTGAAGACGCAAGCAAGGTCTTCAAAGTGGAAAACCAAATACAGGTGATCATAGGTTCTTATAGTAATGTGCATGATTTTTTAATAATTTGAGGATTTTGTTTTTGCAGTGTTGTTTCTTATTTTAGTGGCTAAAAGTTGCTGATGTTATTGTATTCATAATGCATGCTCACTCTGTTGGCACCCTGGGCTCTATTGTAGGTGAAGTCCACAACAAATGCTGTGGATGTTATTTATTGGTAATGAAAGTTAACTCTGCAGACACAATTGTGAGAGTTTGAAACACAGCCTCAATGATAACTGTTTGGAGCAAAAATCCATCATTCTAAACTTCAAGCAGTTAAAGGGGATGTAAACATAACTGTTTAAAAATCTGAGGTTTAAGTTCATAGTACCGAAACCAGAGAAAGTTAGCGGGTTCGATTCTTTGGAAAAACCTTCTAAATTGTCCTAGAGAGTGATTTTCGATATGACTTTGTTCGGCCGTTGATGACACACTCTGCTGTTAGCTGTGACTCAATATATCGTTGGTCCACCCTTCATGACAGCCTCCAATGGAACACACATATTGGTAATATGATGGTGAGGATCTGCCAGGTTTTCTCGGAGCATTGAATAGGGGAGGAAAAGGTTTGAGGTTCGGTTTGGACTGGCACCCTAGAGATGTTCTATTGCTGTGTGCCTCAGCCATTATTAGACTGCAGTCGGCAATTTCATTAAAAAAAAACTCTTTAGCTGTTGCCTATAAAAATATTCATATTCTATATTTGTTACCACATTGCCTAATCTCGACAAAGGACCATGAATTATGTCTTAAATGTGAATTGGTATGAAATTTCAAGTACCTGCCACTTCTTAGGATTGTATTTATCGTTTGTGTTAAAATCCTCCCTGCCTTAAGTATCCTTGATGTGAATATTGCTTCAATCTGGTCACAAGAGGGTAAAACAAACAACGATTGGTACGAGATTTCATCTTTGCTTGTGTTTATTATCATTATATGGTAACTCTAAGTAGCTGCATCTTCGCCGCAATGTCGCAACAAACACTTAATGCTAGTGACAATATGCTAATCCTAAGTTTTGTGAGTTTATAACAACTGAAATGTTTACGGATGTTAACTCCACAAAAACCGTCACTGTTGAGGTAAGAAGACTATTAATGGGGCGATGATTCACCCTCAGTTTGTTAATTCCTTGCTTTTTCCAATGCAAGTTTTCAAGGAACATATTTGAAAATCGAGTCATTTCTTTGCAGGACGTTACAGACCATCAATCCGATATTAAAATTGAGGAAACTTCTATTCCAGAGATTGTTCCTTGCCGGAAAAGAGAAACACCATCTTTAGATCCAAATGAGGTAAGTATCTTCATGCCTCTTTACAAGACAGCCGTGTCAGTAGATTTACTGGCACGTTAAAGATCCCCTTCGGGGCAAAATTCCGGCACCCCGGCGTCTCTAAAAGCCAGTGTAGTTAAAAGGGACGTAAAACCAATAACATTATTATTATTATTATTATTCTTTACAAGACATCTCCTTATCACGTAATAGTATTTAGGGATTAAGAGCTGTGTTATCACAATTGTGTTGATAACAAACAGAAGCGTTTGGTTGTTAGGTTGTGATTTGTACAGAAAGCACAATCCTTGTTAATGGAAAGATAGCGAATTAAATTATCTGTCCCATACGATACTTCCACCTACGACTGCTCGCTTTTAGCGATGTTCTATGCTCTAAGCTCATTTTCATTGGGAAATAGTATATTGCGTGAAGCTAACTGATGTTTGGCCTAATCACGTTGTATTAGTTGCCCGCTGTGGACTTGTAGTCTAGATGATGCAAATTATTTAGGATATCTTATATTCTGGTCCCATGAATGCTACAGAGAGGAGGTGGGTTCTAAATTATGACAGAGAGAACCTTCTTCCCAATTCTGAGCATTGCTGAAACATGTAGTTAACTCTAAGCATGAAGATAATAAATGATTGAAGATAAAACTTGAAAGTAAAATAAAGTTCTTGAACCATCTGGAGAGAGTAATTGCTAATAGCTAACTCCTCTTACTTTTATTTGTAAGTACTAAGAAATCTTTCCTTCTTATTTCTTATAGTTATTAAGTTATGTTTTCTTTAACCCTCAGTATTCCCATTAGTAAGGTGAAAGGGAGTAAGTGAAATGTGTGTGTATGTGGCGGGGATTTTTGCAGCCGAATGACCATTTGTCGAGCCCATAGGAGGTGTTAATAAGCTTTTAAATATAGTAATGAGCTACCGTCCCAGCATTATCCTGCATGTTATGATCTTAATCAGTTAATTGATAGTGGGGATCATACCCACTCGTTCTCCGAGAGAGATCACATGATCTGTCGATTTTGTGTTGTGTAATGTGCTCAGCACTTCATTTGTTCTATACAGGAACTATAAAGATTGGATTCAGTCCTGGTATGCAGCAAACAATCGAGTTTTCAATTTGAACCTACTCAAAACTCTTCATTGGCCTGTATGTCTACTTCAAACTCTGAGTTCCCTTACAGTAGCAGACCTATAATTCTTGTTAAAAGCTCCGGTATTGGTATTACATACTCTAAAATACTCTCACTCTAGAGAGATTTAAGCAACATACTATGACTTCTTTTGAAACATTCGTATACTAAATTGCAGTGATTTGTTAAATGAAGTCTTGTATAATATTCTAAAGGTCGATTGATTTATGCCTGTATTCTCATAACTTATGCTGGTGCAAATATTGGCGGTCTAGTTGCTTGTTACTGAATGATGCGTGCTCGTGTTGGATCCTAGGACCTCTTATAATCTTAAGGCTAAAAATTTAAACAAATGTTTTATTGTCCTCATTTCTTATGTCTTCTAAAAAGGTACTGATGTCAGCGTTTTCCTTCCCGTCGAGATTTACTTAAAAGGAGATAGTTTATTATAAGTTACAGAATTTGAGGTTATAACCACTTATGCCAATAATGTTCATCTCTAACAGTAGGATGAGAATGACAGTACGAAAGTCGTTCAGTGAATATATCTCCACTTCAGCGGAACCGTGCAGTAAAAGTACATGTGTTTTATTTAAAATGTAAAAGTATGAGCATACAAATAAATTATTCCATCTTATCCCTAGGGTGCAGAAGAGGAAATCCAGGAAGGAAGAAGTGTCGGAAGGGGAAGTCACTTAAATGAGTAAGTGTTCAACACAGAAAATACACGATTTATCGCCTTAAATGCGCATAGCTGTAAGTTTTGGATTTGAATATGATTTCTTTGCAATATCGGATGTGTGTCTCAATTTATTTTTCTCATGAAGTAGATACTGATATTAACTTTCTATTTAGCAGCCCACAAATTATCCATTCTCGTTCAGTGTTCTCACTGTCGGGGTATATTTAAGAAATGTATATCAGTCTGTTGATGGGAGCTATTTCCGTCCTGTGTAAATTTATCTGGAGGATATATACATGACCCAGAGATAATAATTTGAATAAGTTTTAGTGAGGAACATCCATTGCTTCAAACTTCCCCATTGTGTCCTGAGCCCCATATCATTCTTCTGTAACCCGAAGCGAAAAGCGTTAGCAGATTTTTGAGATCCCAGGGTTTTGTCAAAACTCCATTACTCCCCCTCCTTTGGTCAATTTTTAGTGCTATCAAAACTCAGGATCATGTGCCAGTTTTTTCTCTGTGAATGTAGTGACGGAGTTGTTGCGTTAACCTTGTGGTACTAGCCTACGTATTTTTGCCCGGAAAAATATACTATTTCGCTCTGCTTTCCATTCACGTCAGGTTTTTGGTTTCTCCGAACGTTTTTTTTGCACTGCAAGTGACAAGAACACGGTCTTGACCACTGAGGTTGTTTTGGAGGCAAGGTTTTCGCTTGGTTGACCGAACAGTAGCCCATTTCGAAACTGCTCGTAATCTCAGCCCGCCGAGGAGCAAGTTGTCTGCTTGAGTTCGCAGTGCTGAGGTGTGTGAATTGCAAAGCCTAAATCAATACTCCTGTAAACCCTGTCGGCTGGAGTTGGCTGAGTGCGAACAGTGTCTAATTACTCTTGTTATAACAATAGTAACAGCTCTGGGGTTTACTACTTGGGATACTTGCAAATAAATCACAGATTTTTAAGTCTGTTTGGATCGCACACTTAATAAAATCACAGTTATTGCCTGTACAATGTCTGAAGTCTATTTGGATCGTACACTTTATAAAATTAAGGACTGTGCAGGGCTGATTGCTGAGATTCCATGCAAATAAGAATCAAAAAACATATAGCTTACCGGATGTTTTATTGATGTTACTGGGAGGAAATGCTACTCGCGACTGTTTTCGACGATATTTTCATTGTGACTCACTTGCCGGTGAAAAGAGTTATGTAATAAATGAAACTAGAGAATATTTCCTATAACTTATGTCTCAACCTTTTTTTTTTTTTTTTTTTTGTGAAATGAATAGTTTCGGCGTACGAGCGCCGCAAAGTCTACACCAACACGCGTATTGGCCAAAAAACTCATTTCCACACCACCATGAGGTAGAGATCATGGCGCACTTCTTTTTGTGGTATCCCCAATAGGCCTAATGCACATGTGATCAATTTAGCCCAATCTCCTTCTCATCGCTATCCCTGAAGGACCAGGTTTTGCGAGTTCTTGGTCTTTGGGACTCTGCAAAACCTCACGGATAGGAAGTTCTTCCAAGTTCTCTTCTTCGACTTCATCACCTTCTTCCCGGATTTTGTCGAAGGTTCGCTGAAGAACTTTCTCCGTCTCTTCCTCTTCATCGCTGTCTCGTAGATCAATAACCGAATTATCGCAGGTGCCATTGTAATTCGCACAAATAACGGAGCACTTTAGTCCAGCCTTTCTGCATCCACAGCCTCCTCGACATCCTTTCTTGCATTTGCAAGACATTAGTTTCAGCAAGTTTGCTGGCGCAGGGGGCTCGAGTGTGGTGACAGGAATTAGCCCATTCTTGATCTTCTTCCATCCCCACTGCTCTGCATTTTTCCCAACTCCATACCACTGCTGAACCTGATGGTAGGTTCGGACGGAATGTTGTCGTGCTGCTGCTTCTGTCGTTGGCAGCGATGAAATATTACATTGATTTTTGAATGCTCTCTTCGTGAAGCATGTATATCTGTAGGTATTCAACGACATACTCGTCACGCCACAACCGTACAACGCAAGGAGAAAGCGTTCTCCAGCCTCAGTAATGCTTTCTGGGTCAGCATTTGGGTTTTTTAAAACCCGGACGAGCTCGTTGACATCTCGGTTCTTCCGGTGTACATTGGCACATTTAATTTTGCCTTGGTTGAAAAGTGCCGATGTTGTATCATAGCCACTGAAGGCGTGCAAAAATAAGATGTTATCTGCGGCTGTTTTAACGATGATACTTTCGGTTGAGTATATCCGTTGAAAAATCGTTCTTTTCCCTGGTTTCAGAACATATATGTTTGAAAGCGTAGCCGTGGATAAAACCGTCAAAAGAATAATATCTCTATCTTCGCCGACAACTATAACGGGATCGAATGTAGATGAAATGATGATTGCTGTATTGATTATTAGTGAATCTGCATCTTCCGTGGCTTGCTTGACCATGTACTTCGCTGCTTCAAATTTTTTTTTCAGCATTTCAATGAGTCGGTTCTTGTTTGCATCGTTGCCCAGCAATTTGTCTTGCGACACAGATGGAATCATTGTCTCTTCACAAAGAATATCTACTGATGAATGTTCCCGTGATCGTCGGGATCGCTCCGCATATTTGGTACTACGATCTACTACATCTTCCGGATATCCATCGAATACGATGATGGCATTGGAGGTATATTTCGATTTAACGAATGCGACGTAGTTATTAAAAATGGATGAAAACGGTTCACGCCGATTCCAAACGACTCGGTGCAATAAGAATCCTCCGTCGAAGACATACAATCATGGCTTCTTGAAAGTTGGCATGTCCAGAATATGTATCAAATGCCTTATATAGAGAAGATTTAACGCATTTGCGCATGCCTTCGTCATTGAAAAGCGGTAACGGAAACAGAGCAAGTTCGTACGTAAGGAACGTTTCAAGTTCCTTTTCAGATTCTTTTGCGATGCACATTATTTGAAATATGAATGATGAATCAATCGTAATAATGACGTCATCTATCCGGACGCCTGCATTCATAACGCCAAGTGATTTCACTCTATCATTCCGTTTGTATTTTACTTTATGGAAATTCTCACCGACGATTTTTGAAATGCAATCAATACCCACTTCTTGAGACATGTGGCAGTTTATTTTCACATCTCCGATAATTCCAGTGCTTATTGACATGAGTTCTTTAATTTCCGGAAAAGGAATATGTTGGCACAACCAATTCATTAGTTTTTGTACGTCGCCATCGTCACGACTAATCCGCGAGCTTGTCATCTCGACATGCTGCTTGGAAGTAGAAAAAGCTACGTTGCAAAATTGTTCAACCTCGTCGCAAACATTGGGCAGGAACACCATTCCCAAAGTCCACTTGGAAAACAGGCTGTTCTTGATTCCTCGTCCATGAGTAAGACCGCCAAGGCCTTTCATCGTATTCATCAACGATTGCTCAATCGTCATATCTGACCACGTACCACACCAAAATTTGTCGGAACATCTAATTGTAAAGTATCATTTACTCGTGGAACACTCGTACTCTTCAGCTGACATTCTTTCCTTCAAACCAAGCATATCCTGCTAATATAAGTGGCAAGACTTTGCATATAAGAAATGGCCACTGGCATGAAAATAAGGCAGCATTTTCTGGACAGTGTCAACAGGTAAGTTCCAATTTCCCATTCTTTCTGCTTCGATGAATTGTTTTACAAGCGTGACCATTCGGAAATATTGCACCCATAATTTCACTGCAGGACCACGTTGCTCGAATTTCATCAGTTGATCCTAGAAATTCTCGGAAAGTTGTTTGTAGCATTCTTTCTGGTCCGCCACGAGTACCACGGTCTTGTCGGGATTGTATAGAGTTTCTTCTAATTCTGCCGTGAGATCGGGTGTAAAACCTATCGACTGCATAACAATTTTAGCAATCGAAAGGTGAGGCAGCGTGTCCGCTCTTACCGCACACGTATTATCGTGTCCTGCCTCATTTTTTTTTCCATCGAATTCGATGCATAAATGGTATTGAAAAGCTCTTTCAATCCGCTTCCAGCCATTATGTATCCGATGGATCCCATGAACGGCATTAACATATGAAATCCACCGAGTCTTACAACGACATTGCTTAATTTGGAGTCCTCACCGCACGAGGAAACAATGTCCCGTGGTTTGAAATACAGGGGCTGGTCAAACGTGACGAAATACGTGTCCTGGTTTAAAGACTCACATTTCTCTGAAGCAGACAAGAGAACAGTGAAAATTGTGTCGTGATTACTCGGTGGAGCATTAATGAAGGGCAAGCATCCCACAAATGTTTTCTGGAAGGGAAGTTCCTCTGACTCGTTCCATAAATCCACTCAATCCAGGAATGTTAGGCAGGTAAACCCATTTTCCATACAGCCACAATAAGTCCGAAGCGGACGACATGATCACTTTTGGTTCCGAACGAATACTATTGAGGTTTCGAATCTCGAATTACAGGACGATCTGGACATGTTTTTATGGCAACTGACCAGTCTTAGGACTGCAGACCGATGATGATGATGATGATGATGATCTTTTTCAGCCCCGTTACGTTTTTCTTCTTGAATGTTTCCAATGCAGTGGTGCCAAATTTACCCACAACTTATGCAGACGGCATTCGCTTCAATCGTTTGATTTTTTGATCGGGAGCAATAGCATTTTTAGGCGTTATACATTGGATACCACTCATGGCATGAAAAGTGTTCTGACCATCTAATATCTGCGTATTGAAATCAGCATTGTCAAAAACAAATTGCGAAAATGCGTTATTATCGATATCCAACGGTGAGCGCATTATAGCCGAAACTTGAAAAAGCGTCGCTTCGGTGTACGAGGAGCAAAATCCAAGAGATGACATTGTATCTATTAGTCGCCGAGATCCATACTTTTGAAACAAAAATGCTGCTACTCCGATTTGCATTGGCGACAACAATGACTTTGGCCTTGCTGCGGTAATTATGCAATGTGCAAGAGCAATACTTTTTTTTTCCATTTCTCAATAGATGAACGTTTGATTTTCAATATCACATTGTCTAGAAGAATGCGTTAAGTCTCAGGGATATCAGACTCTATGTTTTCCAAAAAAATATCTATTGGAGGATAATATGTTGTCTGGTAGACCGTGGAGTGAATATCCTCTATAATGATTGTTGCGGCAGTTTTTACAATGCGCCGACGTTCTTCGGTCTTGTTTTCGTTTCTTTGGTTGTACCAGGCTTCCGACAGTAATTTATACCCTGTGTTTCGGAAGCAAACCACAGGAGCCTTATTGGCAGTGACGGAGATCAATATATCGTCACCAAATTTTGTCAAGGGATGTGCCTTCACGGTTGCTATGTGTGGGCGGTAATCGCATTCAATTTTGGTCATCAGTTTATCCAGAGAAAACTTACACTCTTCAGAATTCTCCTCGAGATAAGAGTAATATTGCATTGCAATCTCGATGTCGTTTGCAAACTGACCTCTCTTTTTAATATATCCAGTCCTAGGTGCTTGGTAAAATTTTTTCATGCACGAGTTGTGATGCTGTGCATCAGCTGCGACCAAATCGTTGATCTGCTCGAGGCGCTCAACAATCGCACGACCCCAATCATCATTACGGGCTCTAGCATTTTTGAAATGCTGTCTTTCATTCCTAATTTATGCACGCTATACACAATATTATGGTTGCGTGGAACCATCCGTTTCTGTTTCGCTAGAAACTCGGCTGTTATCTCAACAGCGCACAAGAAACAATGATCTTTGAATGAGCATGTTGAGGTGGTAGTGAATCGCAGTTGTGGATGCACAGATGCGACATCACCTCATCTACGCACAAATGCAGAGATTGATCTCTAATTGTTGTACCTTTTTCGACACGCGTTGTGAACCACTACCGATTTCTGTCCTGCCAAGAGTTTCCTCTTGTTATCCTTTCTTTTGACACTTGACTGACGAAATGTCTCCAGTCCATTTTCCTTCACTGCAATCATCTCACCTCCACGTGTTCTAGCTCTAAAGGCACTTTTATGTTTTCTGCTGCAATTACGTTTTCTTTACGAATAGTGTTCACAAATTCCTGACCTTTAAGCAACACCATGTATCTACAGTTAGGTAACCAACGAGCGTGTTTCACTAAAGGGTCGTCAGTCATCTGCCAATCCTTTAAAGCAAATCCACTATGAAAACATTGTTTTGTCCCCTTCACCAGTATAAAAAAATCCAGCTGCACTTAGCTCTTTAGTAAGGTGTTTTAGTATTAATGGCGAAACATCTTTGTAAGATTCTAAATGTTTTTCAACAGACCTGTACTCTGGGCGTGCTAGTGCTTTAGTCTTGCAAACTCCCAATTTTTCTAAAGCACATGCCAATTCTTCACTGTCTACGGCATATGGACCACATATATCAACACCACCGTTGGCTGGTAATACATCATGATGGTTCGGTAAAATGGATACACGGGTATGTTACCCACTTGTTTTCCAAGCATGTAAGGACAACGAGGGGACCATCGCGAATGGTCTCGAAAGGGATCATCCCCTTCTTCCCAGTGTGAAAGTTCAACACGACAAAACACACAACGCACATCATCTTCTCGGTTCAAGTAATAAAAACCAGCACCAGCAAGTTTATGTGCTGACTAAAAGCCTACAGGCCAAGATTCAAATGTTAACCAACGATCGTTTTCTGATTTTAAATCCAACCCACGTGGTAAACCGACTTGCTCACTTCTTGTATTTGGTTCTAAAGCCATGTGTTATAGTAAAACTTTTTCTTATTGTATGTTATTAACGTTGCACAAGAGCACAGAGTACTTTAAAGCATAATGTATGCTTGGTCACTGTCTGTTTACTACGTTAATGGCGCATGCTTTTGTTTGAGTCTTCATAAAAAACAAACAAAATAACCAATCACTCAATCAATCAATACCTGTAAATAAAACTTTAACGTTAATTGGCATTAAATGTAAACACCTTCAAAAGAATATTTAAAAAAACTGTATGTCGGCACTAACAGTAACCCATCATTTTTTTTTATAAAGCTGCAGTCATTAAATCCCCCTTTAACCAATATATAAACAAAAAATGAATGTCATGTCGTTTTGTCCAAATTGTCTTGTTGAAACCTGAGGATATTAGTTGAGTACATAGGGAACGACACGTAAGTTGAATTTAAATTTTTGTTAAAAAAAAAACACTATAGTTTTGTACTTTTCCCGGTCAACAACCAATTGGGTCTTGTACCGGCTGCCAATACATAGTCATTAATCAAGAAAGCAATCATTATCCCAGTCATGTACAGGTAATGGAATTTTTGTCTAGGGGTTTCAATAGCGGTAAAATGAAATAGCATTTTAAGTTAGGCTTACCTGAGTTTTCAATAGTTCACTGTCTGGAAACAACGGTTGCACTCTTGTGCGTCTCGGGTTTTCAGTGACTGCTACGGTGGTAAAGCATTTCTTTCCAAGTTTCTAAAAATAAATAAAATAAACCGCTATAAATACCTTAATTCAGGTTAATACATGCATTTCATTTTAAACAAGATGTTCAGCAAAGAACATATAGCCTACTTTCTCCTAAATGTATGGGTATCTTTATGACTCTTTGTCCTCATCCCTAACACAATCACTCCTACCACAATGTATTGTTTGTTTTCTTTTATATTGATAATAAGCCAGTAAGTGTCAAAATCAATATTATATACTTTATGATGATTGAATAACAAAACTACTAACTTATTGTAATGCATTCACGTCCGTTAATCTCTATATTAAGCCAGCCTGCAAAATTAAGAATCCTCCGCCCCAATCACAGTAGGTGGTGCTGCGACCTATCAGTGAATTAATCTTTATCTTTTACGCCTATGCACTGCCATCGTAATGTACTACGATGGCAGTGTTCTATGGGTGTTGAATGAGTAGGCAGTTTAAAGTAGCCAAGAGGGAGGCGATCCAGCTGGCAGTGTTTAAAGGTATTCGGAGCGCGATCGTGGCTAATAGTTGAACTACCAGTATTACAAAATTGCCATACTTCAGGAGGCCAGCTCAGGCATTTACACAGCGTTATGTTTGGAACAATATTACCCACATAATCCACAAGAGGACAGCACCGTACAGAGGCATTAAGAAGGCTGTGGTTAATGACAACGTGTATCTAGTTCTTCTATTCTCCTTTTCCTATTGTCTTCTGTTTATGTGCGATGCTGGGACTGTGATTTTATTAATATACGAGTGTATATTTTATCTTCTCCTTTGAGCTAAATGACATTTTATTCAGTATCTGTGGAAAAAGCTCGAGCACATCATTTGTAAAAGAATTCAAGAAAAAAAAAACTAACTGTAGCAGTACTCGATCCCCAGTCAACTGCGTGTCAGACTAACATGCTAGCCCAGAGCTAACCGTATCCGTGACGTCAGGTGTTCTTAACTGACATATTAGATACAAACTGTTGGCAAATAATGACTTTAAATAAACGATTTCTTCACTGCAGTACATCTTCATTAAAGATCATTTCATACAAAGTTTATATTATTGTATCAGTACGGTATATCACATACAACATACTAAAACTACTGAAATATAAGACAGGCACATGAGGACAGCTGCCATCTTGTCGTGTGATACAAACGGCTCAGCTCTTTTAAGCCACACATACTGTATAATATTATAATATTAAATTATAATAAATAACGGATCACGACCTTCAGGATAGCTTAAACCCCCCTAGGCTCGATAATCGGAATTGGTGGGTCTTAAGCTATTTATTAAAATGGTTGCATAATTCACACGGCCGCCATCCTGAAATGGCATGGCCGATGACCTTGAATTTTGGGTGAAAGACGCGTCCTATATAAAGGTATGTTGTCACCAAATTTGGTAGAGATCGGATGATTAGTTTAGCCGTAATTTGATTTTACGTTTTGAACATTTGAGTGGCCGCCATTCTGTTTTGGTAAAGATGGCGGCGATATAAAGTATGACACTGAGGTGTCCTTTACTAGTGCTACCTCTGTACCAAATTTCGTTCAATTTGGTTTCACCGTGTTCGAATTGATAGGGGGGGACAGACATTCAGAGTACACACACTCACACACACACAGACACACACACACACACACACAGACTCACACACACACATACACACACACACACACACAGACTCACACACACACAGACAGACACACTTTTTTCGCCCTGTGTTGATCTCATAAGTCTACTTTCATTTTTTGCAAAAATCGAAAGTAGGCTAAAAATATCAAACAAAAACGAAACAAGTTAGTTAAAAAATCGCACCTTCACTTGTTGCTGTTTTCTTCTAGTGGGCTCTAAAGTGCAATGGTCTCTCTCTCAGACATGACAGCTATACCGGTTATCTGCAAACAAATAAATAAAAATATCATTAGTTACCTGATCAATGACTACAAATTTAAGGTTCATTAGCATTACATTATTAAAATAATCATTAATAGGTACTTACCAAAAAAAAGGATTTTTTCTTCCAAAGTTTAGTTCAGAGCTCTACTGTATACGTCTGTTTGCTAAAACAGTAAGTGCATTACTAACGCAATCCTGATCAGTCTGCATAGCAACAGAGAGAGTTGCATTTTCTCAGCGTTTTGACCTTCAACTCATCTCTGTCTGTCACATGTTCCCACGCCTCCCCACATTCCTTATGCTTCATAAAATTCGTGTACCTTATACTAGTTTATTTATTTTTAATAAAGAACCAAAATGGCTGCCAGCCTCTTATACACCAGTACTACGACTGTCTAAGAGCCAAAATGGCGGTCTCTGCTTAAACGCCATACCTGCTAGCCGCCACCCGCCAAGTAACCTGATACTGTACGTCCTGCCCACACATACATTCCTGTCGTATCAGCAGCTTGGCTATCTAGGCCTGGCGAGGTCTTGTATTCAGTGTTTGCCAGCAGAACAGTGCGGTAGCATTCAAAACGTGTGTGTCTTATAACATCCAATAGTTATTATTATTATTGAACATTTTAGTGAAATAATCAATAGCTAGCGGCCATCCTCAATACATGTACACATTAATCATACACTTTCACCGTGTCCAATGATTAGTTTATAAAATCTCAGAGCAATGACCTTACCGTTTTGGCTCTTTGCGTCCATGCACATTACTTGTTCGACCAAATGTTATAGGTTTCCATATTCTTCAACCTTCTGCTGTGCCAGAGAGCGGTCTCGCTTATCATCATTGACTGACACGTTAAAGACCCCCTTCAGGGGTAAAAATATCAGTACACTTCACGCATTTTCAAATATTAGCGTTCATCCGTCCGCCATAACAAATATTGGAAAATGAACCGTCGTAAACCACCCCACCGTCCTGCCAAAATATCCATTGTTCTATTCAGCACGGCCACCGTGGTCGGTATTAGCCTCGTTGAAACACAGGTCCAGCGGTACCGTCTGTGTTGACAACAACTTTTTCATTTAAAATTTAAAAACATGTAATTTTTTTTCAACATCTAGTATGCCGTTAGGCCCTTTGTAAATTATTTTTTGGAGAAAATAACTACAACATTGGAAACAGGGCGTTACCCCGAGTCCTTGGACACCTCGTACACGCCTATGGCATCATTGGTTCGAGAGATATTAAAAAGTGCAGTTAGGCCCTTTTCTTAAAAATCTTAACTACATTCAAAGACGGGTCGTCACCCCAAGTCCAACAACCCCTCATACACGTCCGTAACCTTATTGGTTCGGAAAATATTAACATAAGTGAACTTATGACCTTTTGACAAAAATAAAAATACATTCAATAACGGGGCGCCACCTCAAGTCCAACCACCCCTCATACAAGTCAGTAGCCTTATTCGTTCACGAGATATGAACAGTGCAGTTAGGCCCTTTTGACAAAAATCGAAACTACATTAAAAAATGGGGCGTCACCCCTCCAAAGACCCCTCATACAAGTCCCTAGCTTTATTGGTTCTCGAGATATTATCAAACGTGCAGTTAGGCCCTTTTGACAAAACTCAAAACTACATTCAAAAACGGAGTGCCACCCCAAGTCCAACGACCCCTCATACATGTCCCTAGCGTTATTGGTTCGCAAAATATTAACAATCGTGCACTTATTCCCTTTTGACAAAAATCAAAACTACATTAAAAAAACGGGGCGTCATCCCGAGTCCAATGACCCCTCATACAAGTCCGTAGCCTTATTAGTTCACGAGATATTAGTTTTCGATCTTTTGGTTCAATTAAAAAAAACATTCATTCATAATAATTATTTGGAAAGCCCGCCCTCTTGAAAAATCTGCATCTACGCATGCGTAAAAACAAGAAACAAAAATGTTAATTCATGGCGGCAACCAGCTGTATGCATGCGCTTTATGTGGAGCAACGTTTAATATCATACTGGTATCGGGCCTCATGTCTGTCGAATTTGGAAGGCGACTTTTACTAAAAAATTAAAATTTCACCCCCTAGTAGGGGTAGGTTTTATTTTGTGGTGGAAATAAGTTATCCATAGTAAAGGGGGCGTCATCCCGAGTCCTACGACACCTCATTTGTCAAAATCCGACCATGGGTTCGCGAGATATTAATAAGTAAAAACTGTGTACTAACTATTGGAACAGACTGTGAGTTAGAAACCGCCTTGCTCCCCTCCTTTTGGTTACTATACATTCTTGTAAAATAAACTTGTGTTTAACGGCGGTGATCTAGTGCGTTCAATTTTAAATGCTGTTTGTTTCACCAGTATACGAACGTATTTAAAATCTGTGCGTTAGAAATGATCTTGCTACTGATGCAGAATTCTCGTGGGAAGCATTCAAGAACATTGTAACAGCAATCGTGAGTAACTTTTCTTCCACAGCATTGATTGGCAGACATCTTGGATCAATGTTCACACTAGACAGCCAATACAACAGCAGAAACAGATTTGGAGGTCTTGCTCGTATGATCTTGGACCACTGTTCACACATGACAGCCAATGCAACAGCAGAAGCAGATTAGGAGGTCTTGCTCGTATGATCTTGGATCAGTGTTCACACATGACAGCCAATGCAACAGCAGAAGCAGATTAGGAGGTCTTGCTCGTATGACCTTGGACCAGTGTTCACACATGACAGCCAATACAACTGCAGAAGCAGATTAGGAGGTCTTGCTCGTATGATCTTGGACCAGTGTTCACACATGACAGCCATCACAACAGCAGAAGCAGATTAGGAGGTCTTGCTCGTATGATTTTGACATGTGCCGTGAAATTCAGTTGATATGCCGAGATAAGCATAAATACCTAACTATAATTTGAGCTGAATCGGCGCTTATAGCCATCGTAATGTACCGCGTGATATTTACCATAAAGTTAGACTGCTAACAAAAAAAAAAAAAATTAAACCTAGAGCGTGGACATATGATAATGTTAACCCGACCGGAAATGGATGATTCTTTTGAAATCCAGTGCTTGTGAAGGATGCTGCACATACAATGGATGTAATTTCACGCCAATGAGTCCAGCATTAAACAGCTTTCCTGAGATGTATGTCATCAACCATATGTGTACAAAGACTTACAGGTTCTTTGGATACACAGTGCGTCGTGGGAAGGACAGTTTAGAAAAAAAATGATTGTCTTTGGAAATGTCCCCGGAAAGAGAGACAGTGGACGAGGGCTCACTCGATGGTGCAACATTCACAAGAAATGCAACTAGGTGGAACCTTCTTGGTGCAGCATGTTTGTCCGAAGACCAGGAGTGATGGATAACCTCCTCGGAGATTACGATACTCAGGATTGAGGGATGGGTATAATGATGAAGATCTATGGCACTTAACTTCCTACTCTAATCTACCTTTTATCTGATTCATATATTGATTCTAATAATATTTACGATAGGCATGATTAATTTAGTTTGCCATTTATTCTCCTGTTGTTGTCCGGCAACGACATTTTATATTTTAATGGACTCTTTGAGTAACATTTAAAGACATCCTCCTTTCTAACTTCTTGTTATTCGTTGTCTCAAGCAACAGGCGTCGTGGTTATCATAACCCAGCATGTCGCCATGCTTCTCTATCTATTATGGTGACTCGAAGGGAGCTTTGCATTATATCGGTGACCATAGCAATTCATCATGCAGGGTCGTGGTCTTGTTATTTGTAGTCTACAGGTACTTAAATCTTCCGATAATGATCTTACATTATTTTCTTTCCGTTTTATATTGACACCTGATCTTTGGAGACATGCATCTTCCCTAGGGGCAGATGACCTAGTAGTTCCGCCCCTTAAAACAACAACTAACTAATTCATCAAAGAGACTCGTGGTCGTCTGGACCCGTTATTTCTTGTGTACAGTTATTTAAATCTTCCATTTTATATTGGCACCTGAGCTTTGGAGACATGTCTCTTCCCTACTAGTTGAAGGGGTGAGTCAGTGATGGAATGGTTCCTTTGATTTGGCTCTCGATATTCTAAAAGTCATTTTGGTTTACAGATTGAGGTCCAGTATTGACTTAATATATTTATTTTAACATCCTATTACTCATTTAAACCTCTTAGTCAATACTATTGCACATTTAAACCTCCTAGTCAATACTATTGCACATTTAAACCTGTAGTCAATACTATTGCACATTTAAACCTGTAGTCAATACTATTGCACATTTAAACCTCCTAGTCAATACTATTACACATTTAAACCTGTAGTCAATACTATTGCACATTTAAACCTCCTAGTCAATACTATTGCACATTTAAACCCTGTAGTCAATACTATTGCTCATTTAAACCCTGTAGTCAATACTATTGCACATTTAAACCTCCTAGTCAATACTATTGCACATTTAAACCTCCTAGTCAATACTATTGCACATTTAAACCCTGTAGTCAATACTATTGCTCATTTAAACCCTGTAGTCAATACTATTGCACATATAAACCTCCTAGTCAATACTATTGCACATTTAAACCTCCTAGTCAATACTATTGCACATTTAAACCCTGTAGTCAATACTATTGCACATTTAAACCTCCTAGTCAATACTATTGCACATTTAAACCTGTAGTCAATACTATTGCACATTTAAACCTGTAGTCAATACTATTGCACATTTAAACCTCCTAGTCAATACTATTACACATTTAAACCTGTAGTCAATACTATTGCACATTTAAACCTCCTAGTCAATACTATTGCACATTTAAACCTCCTAGTCAATACTATTGCACATTTAAACCCCGTAGTCAATACTATTACTCATTTAAACCCTGTAGTCAAACTATTGCACATTTAAACCTCCTAGTCTATACTATTGCACATTTAAACCCTGTAGTCAATACTATTGCACATTTAAACCCTGTAGTCAATACTATTGCACATTTAAACCTCCTAGTCTATACTATTGCACATTGAAACCTCCTAGTCTATACTATTGCACATTTAAACCCTGTAGTCAATACTATTGCACATTTAAACCCTGTAGTCAATACTATTGCACATTTAAACCTCCTAGTCTATACTATTGCACATTTAAACCCTGTAGTCAATACTATTACTCATTTAAACCCTGTAGTCAATACTATTGCACATTTAAACCTCCTAGTCAATACTATTGCACATTTAAACCTCCTAGTCAATACTATTGCACATTTAAACCTCCTAGTCAATCCTATTGCACATTTAAACCTCCTAGTCTATACTATTGCACATTTAAACCTCCTAGTCAAAACTATTGCACATTTAAACCTCCTAGTCAATACTATTGCACATTTAAACCCTGTAGTCAATACCATTGCACATTTAAACCTCCTAGTCTATACTATTGCACATTTAAACCCTGTAGTCAATACTATTGCACATTTAAACCCTGTAGTCAATACTATTACACATTTAAACCTCCTAGTCTATACTATTGCACATTTAAACCCTGTAGTCAATACTATTGCACATTTAAACCTCCTAGTCAATACTATTGCACATTTAAACCCTGTAGTCAATACTATTACTCATTTAAACCCTGTAGTCAATACTATTGCACATTTAAACCTCCTAGTCTATACTATTGCACATTTAAACCCTGTAGTCAATACTATTACTCATTTAAACCCTATAGTCAATACTATTGCACATTTAAACCTCCTAGTCAATACTATTGCACATTTAAACCTCCTAGTCAATACTATTGCACATTTAAGCCTCCTAGTCTATACTATTGCACATTTAAACCCTGTAGTCAATACTATTGCACATTTAAACCTGTAGTCAATACTATTACTCATTTAAACCTCTTAGTCAATACTATTACACATTTAAACCTCCTAGTCAATACTATTGCACATTTAAACCCTGTAGTCAATACTATTGCACATTTAAACCTCCTAGTCAATACTATTGCACATTTAGACCTCCTAGTCAATATTATTGCACATTTAAACCCTGTAGTCAATACTATTGCACATTTAAACCCTGTAGTCAATACTATTGCACATTTAAACCTGTAGTCAATACTATTACTCATTTAAACCTGTAGTCAATACTATTACTCATTTAAACCTCTTAGTCAATACTATTGCACATTTAAACCTGTAGTCAATACTATTACACATCTAACCCTCCTAGTGAATACTTTTACATATTTAAACCGCCTATTCAAAATTATTACACATGTGAACTTGAACTGTTTTCATTCAAGAAGTTCTCACATTCCGTAGAGGCTGTAATAATTTTACCTGGTATTTTAGGATTGTTGTAAATTTCATTCAAACTACTCTGTTATTTGAGTCTGAAGATATTAACACCACTTTTATTCTTACCAACCTATGACTCAAATCTATATGTCACGTTAGTATCCGCCTAAGTTAATGTATCGTAGGAACGTTACAAAAGTAAAAAGGGAAAAGGAAATTTGGATAACTTCACGGGATATCCAAGCTCCGGAACGGGCAGCTCTTGCTGCACACCGTTGACTGGAGGCAAATTGAAACATTCCTGAATGCACACAATTCTGAGAAATTCCCGTTATAGTTTCAAAACACGAAACGCTGAATAAAACCATGGACTTATTTTCCATCATGACCTCATAATAGTTGTGCGCAATTGTTGCGGGATCTGGGTGAGAGCCGCGTCACCAAGATTAGGCCCATTACCACAAGGATTAATGAGGACAACGTTGATACTGGGGCCTTAATTCTCCTAATTCTCCATTTTGAGGGTTATGTTGTACCTAAGTAGGTGAAGGTCACACCGTACCACTGCGATGTACCGTACATCCCTCCACCTATACACTGCTATCAATGCGAGAAATTCTGGAATGTTTCTTTCAGGTGCACTGCCAAGGACGTGTGTAGAGTGTGTGGCAAGGGGACACATGAGGGTGAGAGGTGCATACCTCTCCCGAGTTGTCCTAACTGCCAAGGAAGCCACTCTCCACGATCGAAGCAGAGCCCTGAGTTCTAACGACAGCTAAGATTACAGAAATAAGGACTCTTGATAGGCTTTCATATGAATATGATATGAATGCCCCGGAATTTCGGGTATCGTTTGCAACTACAAAGACGCCCTCCATCACCTCTGCCACACAGTTCCTAGTGTGGTACACTCGACGTCCGTATTTTCTACAGTTCCCAGGTCACCTCTCGCTGTACCAGCGAAAATTGTCAGCTCGAAGGAAGTCTCATAACCTTCTTTGGCCCCAGAAATGAAGTTACCGGTTATACCAACTAAGCCACCTCAATTGGAGAAGAAGTCCCCTTCATCTCGGTAACGGTCGGTGAGGTAGTCTTCTCCAGCTTTGAGGGAAAAAGACTTTGCCGACCGGGCCTGGACCTTCATCCAGTCCATGTGATATGATAAAGAGAGAGGACAAGGGGGATACTGTGCCCCACCGTTTCTCTCGCCCTCCAGCTGATTGGATGGCAGCCGTATCTGCTGGCCCTTCTGCTCCCTCGACCATCAAGGTAGCGAAGCCGGCAGAAGCCAAGCCCGTTTGTGAGGAGGAACTCCCCTATATGAAGAGAAATTGACTGGCGGAGAAGGGAGAATCGGTTCAGCGCTGTCTCTCTACCTCCCCTGCGGACAAGGCTGCTCACCCATCTGCTGGCCCTTCTGCTCCCTCGACCATCAAGGTAGCGAAGCAGGCAGAAGCCAAGCCCGTTTGTGTGGATGAACTCCCCTATATGAAGAGAATGGAGAATCGGATCGACATCTCTCTCACTCTTTTTCAAGGGCGAGACAGGTTATGACCGTCGAGAACCTAACGCCAAATAAGAGAGAACTCCCCACTTCATCTTTGGATGTAGAGATCGAGGTCTGTTCTCCTCTCCCATTATTTCCAACTAGAGATGGGGATGGGTAGCAAACGGTCAAGCGTAAGTATAAGTATCACTTTCACTTAAGTCGAAACTTACACTATTATAATGGAACTGTAGTAGCTATTATCGACATATCGCTGAGCAGTTCAAACTTACACTATTACAATGGAACTGAACTCTCGTCCACTCTAGCGCCTTTAGTTCCGCGGTGTAATCAGCTAGAAGCTGTTGCCCGTAATGGAAACGGTATGCAACGTGTACATCCGACATTACAATCAGCTGTTGGTTCTAGTCTATCAGCGTCCCCCTCTTTTTCTCTTTCTGGGTTACTTTAATGACCACAACAGTAGAAGGAGAGATTTTGAGAGAATGATCAGGCTGCTGGACCTGTGTTTGTTGAACATAGGGGAACCTACGCACTTCTCTATTGCACACCGCCCTTTTTTGAGTGTCAACATCACCTTGTGCAGTCGTGCGCTGCTTCCCTATCTACAGTGGAATGTGCTCGACAACCTCTATAATAGTGTTCACTGCCTTACCACGTCGATGGCTTCTCCGTTGGGCTCATTGTCCAAAATTCACTGCACGTGCGTTTTTCTCCGTCGATATCCTCGAGAGTGTAATTCATCGTACCGTTCACATAGCGAATTGTATTTTGGCTGCAGCGACTCCCGCCGGAAGCTTGTCTCTTGGTGGACAGCCGAGATTGCATCAGCTATTAGAGATCGTCGACGTGATTTCAAATGCTAATGGAGGCAAAACACCATGGTCAACCTTATCACCTTCAAAAGAATGCGCGCTAGAGCTGGTTATCAAATTCGGGAACGTTTGAATATGACGTGGGAAAAGTATGTGTCGTCCCTGACATACAAGTGTGGACCAAGCGTCTTCGGATCTCCATACTCCCGACATATTTGACGTTACCCGGAGTCGCCATTACAGAGTCATCATCACGGACCATTTCGCCATTACCAAGAGTATTGGATCGCACTTTTGTGATGTATCTTGCTCTGGGAGTTTTGATCCTACATTTGTGACTCTGAAGCAGGATGCAGAGGTTCACCCCATGTCTTTTGCGACTGCTGCTAATGAGTTCTGCAATGTACCAATCTCTGATTGGGAGGGATACATCGCCTGGTACGGATAACGTCCATAATGAACTGTTGAAACGATTGTGCGATGCCAATAAAAAGCAGCTGTTGACCCTCTTCCTACGTATATTGATCTCAACTTCTTCAAAACAGACGTTTTTTTTTGTGGAACATCAAGGGAAGGAGAGCAGATGGAGGAACTTGAAGAACGGCAAACCAATGGAACAGTGCTAGCACCTTTACTTTTCAACATCTACACCAACGACCAGCCTTGCCCTCAGGGGACACAGAGCTTTATTTATGGCGATGATGTCGCTCTAGCAGTTCAAGAGGAAATGTTTGAGCTTGATGAAAAGAAGTTATCCTATGCTTTACATATCCTAGGTTGTTATTATCAACAGAATCAACTTAAACCAAATCCATCAAAAACACAAGTCTGTGTTTTCCACCTCAATAACAGACAGGTGGCAAGGAAATTGAAAGTGTCATGGGAAGGTAAGCAATTAGAACACTGCTTCACTCCCAAATGTCTAGGTGTAACTCTTGACAGAGCACTTCACACTGTTGTCTTGTCACCTCGCAGAATGGTGGTAGGAAGCTGGTAGGTTAAGCCTAAGCTTAGACACTGCCGGAGGGAAGATGATTTGCAAAAAAGGAAAAGGTTTGGAAGTGGAAACGATCTTTCGGCAGAAAGGAAAGAATCCAAGACAAAAGAAATAATTAGCTAATGAAAAATTAGTTATGTGTTGATCACGGCTTGTGAGTGCAAGGCGAAAAAGCGAGTGCCTATAAGCGAGTCTAAATGTGCGAGCAACGTTAGCTGAGATTGCCGGCAGGTGGGCGCTGAGTGTCCCGTCCCTTCCGAACGGAAAATACGGTACTATGTAGGTACACTGCTCGCTTGCGAGGAATCACAAACAAGGGAGTGTTGAATTATAGCTTTTCCTTTCTGAAAGGAAATGTTTTGGAGAATATTCTGATATGTTGAAGATATTGAAATAGACAGGAATAATTTAATTCCCCACCACGGTCGGATCCCTAAGAGAGAGACCAAATGCCCCTAGAGTGGACAGCGATAAAGCGCTTTCAGAGCTTTTAGTAAGTTTAATATTAGTAATTATTAGAAAGGACCAAATATTGCGTTTAAAGAGGGCTTGACTCTTATCCAGCGAAGTGCTGACTAAAAGTTTAGAAAGGGCGAGAAACCCAAACCTAACTTGAACAAAACCAAAATTCTAAGCAGTAAATCACAGGACAAAGCAGAAATCGCTTCAAGTAGGAAGCTGGCAGAGCAATCTATACTTGCCTTTAATGGTTCGCGCAAAATAGCTAAAGTAAGCTTTGTGAGCGATGTTAGCAGAAGTTTTGCTCTAAACGGAACACACTATTGATTTTGTGGTAAATTTAGCATTCAGTATTTTGATTATTTCTTTGAACGTAAAAGTTATTCGTAAGAAAACATAGGGAAGGAGAGGTCATGCCTAACAGCTCTTAGAGCAAAATAATGGAACTCGAAGAAATTATTGCAATTTTCTTTGCTTCAACAATAATAGGTTTTGTAACGCTTTTACAACTAAGAAGTTTTTTTGGAACAATTGGACGATCTTAGACCTATGACAAAACCAATAAAGACCCTTACACAGGCTTTTCTAAAAATGCATATAATTACGAGATCTGGGACAAAATAACACTAATGAAATGTTTTACAAATAGGGTGGATATTTCATTTAGAAATATATAAACATCGCTTTAGATTGGTTAGATAGAACACCAATATTTTATCAGACTGCTTTTGTAGTAAGCGAAAAAAGCTATAAATAGTAATTTTAAATTCCTGGGAACAGCAGGAGAAGAAAAAAGGGATTAAGAAGTGGATTTATAACCAGTTTGGGTTATTTATACAGACATTAATAGATGCACAATTCAAATAGGGCCGGTCACATTAGTGAAGCCTGGATTACACAAATATAGATACGAACTTTTAACAATTGGGGATTATTACTTCCTGAACGCAGCCGGAAAAGAAAGGGCGTATTAAAATATGGGTTCATAACCACATGAGGAGCATTGTTTCAAAACGTATTACGTGTATATGTCAATAAGTTTCAATCTGATAGGCATCTGCTCTCTAGATTAAACTTAATTGACATATGCACATAATACGTTCTGAAACAATGCTCCTCACATAGATTATTTATACAGAAGTGACAAAATGTAATAACTGAAAAAATGGGAGGGTGCCTATTTAGACTAAGCCTCGTTGAGTTACAAGAAAATAGTTTAAATTATCCTACATTGTTAGTAAAATAAAATTGGACGTATAGGAAATGGGGTATTAAAGTCCTGGCTGATTTTACTTGTTCGGACGAAACGCGACGCGGACGAATGCCACACAAACACTTTTCGAAGCACTGACAAGTTTGTAGAACATGAAATAAATGTCGCTATTGCAGTTTATAGTTCAATTTGAATTGGAGTTAGCAATAATTCGACGTTGTTGATTATAATTCTTTTATTGTTTAATGTCTATTGCGAATGGAAATTTCCAGAGATGTAATTGCAGTTGAATAGGGCAAGTAGGAGACCCACGTAGGCAGCAAAGTTGTGCCTTGGACAGCTATGAATTTAGCAGAATTCCCTCGATGTAGGGAAGCTATCCCCCTATTTCTTAAAAGACGAGCTAGCTTTCATGACTTTTAGTAGCAAGCTTAGTTAGCTTAAGCATGACTGAGAAAATTCCCACGGAGAAAGATGCACAATATTGCGAAATTTCAAGCACTGCCTATAATATTTGTTAAAAGCATCTGCATCCCATTAATACATTTAAAAACTGGTTAAAACACTTTAAATGGGTACTTGACTTCTCATTGCAGCGCAGATTGATGTTTCCCAGCAGGCGTTACACAAATTTTACGACATGGCGTCGATTCAAATTACCTCATGTGTTAAGAAGGCGAGCCTCTCGAGAGAGGACTTAACTTTCACTAAGACGCACAGAAGAAGAATGGGTGAGGGTTTCTGATACTCCAATAGCCAGAACAGCGAGGGAGGGGCGGGTAAAGAAAGGAATAAACACAGAGTAGGAAACATGATAACAAAAAGATCTACACTATGAAACTTTGATACATAGAATAAAAGTCTTCATGGAGATTGTAGATAACGACAAGGACGCCATCTGTTTGCATGGGTTGAATCTCTTCTTGAAATTGCTGAGTTCAAAGCTTCAACAGGTTACCGCGTGGAGAGCTGTTAAGAGGATTACAGGGAGAATACACATCTGAAACAATCTTTCAAACACAATAAACAAGAGAACAAAGAAAGAGGAATACATGAAAGGTCACTGTTGGTGTCTGCGAGAAGGGAAACACAAAACTAATGAAAAGAAAGAAAAGCAAAGAGCAGTGACTACTAACACTTACCAAACGTATATTCCATAGAATATACCAAGAGCCTCCCTCCAGGTCACAAAAAATGTTGGCCTACATGGAAGAAACTGAAAAGGTTTCGCTCAGGAGTTGGAAGAACAAAGACCAACATGCAAAAGTGGCGATTTGCCTGTGACTCCACACTCTGTAATTGCGGTGCAGAACAGACAATGAGCCATCTTCTTTTCTGCAAGTTGTGTCCAACTACTGCGCCGCTTGCGTTTTTTTACGTCAACAATAGCAGAACAGAATACGAACAGTAGAAGCATAAAAGAAGGTAACAAGGTCGCTTAAAAGCGGGGGAAAGAATTTTTCGTTCGATTCGTCGTTGGGCCCAAGTTTTTTACGAACGAAAGAAAGATGATTTCCAAAAAACAACACAATAGAAATAAACAAACTGCAAATTCACAGAAAAGATATAAAACTCTAATAATCAATCGATGATCCCAGAGGCGTGTTTGTCTTGATTTTGTTGCAGTACAAACCCAAAACTTACGAAATTGAAGGAAAGAAGGAGTACTTCAAATTACAAATAAAAGAGAACGAAGTGATATAAAACTACTTACTAATGTATTTAAAATAAGACTAAACAAATGCGCACAAAAGTGTGAAATAAGTTCTCACACAGAGTGAGAGGTAAAATGAAGGAGGCTTCAAGATATTTTACGTACAATCAAGACAAACTTAATAAATAAAGATAGTACCAGAATAAGGGGACACACACACAAATCAAGAGAAAAGCGTGTAATTGAACTCAAGCACAAACAAAGTTAAAATAAGATAATTTAAAAGGTACTTACAATTAATGTGCAATCACACATGGGATGGATAAGAACGCCGTTGTATACTTGTAAGCTGATGACATTGCCATACGAGGGTCAATCCTGAAAGATGTCGGAGATGCGATCGATAAACTCTTCGAATTGGCAATGGAAAATACGTTTACAATCATAACCAAAATCACGCTCCAAATGACGTTCCGGAAGGGAGTAGGAAATGCATTACAATTCCAATTGTACCAAGAAGAAAACAAATTAGCCGTTAAGAATCAGTTCAAATATCTGGGCATTTGCTTTCAAACTGCACGGACCACCTACTCTTTTCTTGTTAGAGACAAAACTATTGCAGCGATTATAGCTATGAAAGACATATCAAGGCCCGAAAAGCTATTCCAGACCACCACTTTGGAAATCATTCAAATGGAAATAATTCCGGTTTTGACTAATGGAATTGAACTTATGTGGGATCAATTAAAAGTGAGTGTGGAAAGGCCACTTTCCTCAAGAGAATACCTTGTGTTTGGAAATTCACTGTATCGAGACTCGTATATGTACTAACTATGGAAGACTATCTTATACAAGGGATCAGAAATAGAATGTTTCTGTTATCGAAGACCGCTTTCCAAGATACTATAAGAAGACGAGAACAAAATGAGCAGACATTTGGTGGTAATTTTTCAGTAATGACGCGATGAGGAATTGCCACTGGACTCAGGCAATTAACGAGTAGATACATGTGTTCACCAGGTATGCACGTCATGGTTTCCATCATGCGGCCTGAACAAATAATAGATTTCATGGACCTTTTAGTTCGCGCGTGTGTGAACTGTGTGATGTTCGGTGCGGGTAATACCACTTGCAATTTGGCAAAAAGAGATAAAATTCATTGTAAGATTATGCTAATCAAATCTAATGCACACAGTGCATAATTGTTTTAATAAATAACTCATTTGAATGACCAATTACGATCTTCAAGCGATCATTATCTCATGCTTTAAATTTAGGTTTTTTCATCTTTGTCCACAATTTTGCAATGAAATTATAAATGTATATCCTTTATTTTGGTCACAGAATGTAATTATTTACTTATGAGTAATTGTACGGCAATAGTGATTTTTATACCTAGCTTGCTTCAGTGGATATTTTCTATTGCTAGTACTATCTTCCATCCGTCGGAGAACACCTTTACACATTATACAGTCGGAGCCTCACATCTTCAAAATGGTAACAGCAACATGGCAGGCGGGAGTGACAAGAGCGAACTTATCTTAATTGATAACGGTCTAAAGACCTATTCTTGTAGTACATGCGGAAAAAACTTTAAACGGAGGGAAAATTTCAAGACACACATCGTCATTCATACTGGTGTAAGGCCACATTCCTGTAGCACATGCGGAGCAAACTTCACAAATAATTCAGTTTTGAAGACACACATGCTCATTCATAGTGGTGGTAAGTCATATGCATGTAGCTTGTGCGGATCAAACTTTACTAAGAAGACATGTTTGAATACACACGTGCAGATTCATAGTGATGCAAAGCCATATTCAGGTAGCACGTGTGGAAAAAAATTTAAAATTTATAGTAAATTGAAGACCCACATACTCTTTCATAGTGGCGTTAGGTCATACTCATGTAGCACATGCGAAAAAACCTTCACAATGAATGGAGATTTTAAGACACACATGCTCATTCATAGTGGTGTAAAGCCTTTCTCCTGTAGCACATGTGGATCAAACTTTGCTGACAAGGGAAATTTAAAGAAGCACATGCTCATGCATAGTGGTGTTAAGCCATATTCATCAGCACATGTGGATCAAGCTTGACTGAGAAGGGAAATTTGAAGAAACACATGCTCATTCATAGTGGAGTAAAGCCATATTCATGTAGCACATGTGGATTAAACTTCAGCGAGAAGGGAAGTTTGAAGTCACACATGCTCATTCATAGTAGTGTAAAGCCATATTCATGTAGCACATGCGGAGCAAAGTTTTGAAGAAATACAGATTTGAAGACACACCTGCTCATTCATAGTGGTATAAAGCCATATTCAAGTAGCATATGTGGATCAAACTTTACCCAGAGGGGAAATTTGAAGACACACCTACGCATTCATAGTAGAGTAAACTTCGGTGAGAAGGGAAGTCTGAAGACACACATGCTCATTCATAGTGGAACTAAACCATAACCATTTACCAGATGCGGAAAGAACTTTACTAGGAACGGTAGATAAACGGCACACCTGCTCATTCATAGTAGTGTTAAGCTAAATGGATGAAGTACATGCGGAGCAAACGTTTCACAAAATGATTTCTACGGATGCACATTGTTTGTCCATACTTGTAAAAATATGCATTCAAAAGTTACATGTGGAACTAACTTCACCCGGAAGCGCTATTTAGAGATTGGCTAGTTGTCTTTCTGATTAGAAGGTAGAAAATGCGCATTTGAGTAGCAAATGTGAAAAATACTTTCCTATGAATCTATATTTTGAGACACCCATGCTTATTCATAGCAGCTTACAGCCCTTTTCATGCAGTACATTTGGAGCAACTTTACTGGGAATGGGTCTTCGAAGACACACCTCCCAATTCATAGTGCGCTGAAGCAATCATTTAGTACATCCGGACCAAACTTTACTCTGCCAAGTTCTTTAGATAGACCCACATGCTAATAAATAGTGGCCAAATGTTCATTCTTGTAGTTAATGCGGAGTAATATTTGCTGGGATAGGATCTTTGAAGTCACATGCTAGTTCCTGAAGCCAAATTCATGAAGCATTTTCGGAATCTAAACTAGTGAAGAATCTTTAGAAAAAATCATGCGGAGAAGACTTTAATACGAAACATAATTGTAGACACATGGTTATTCATCGGCGCTTATAGCTGCATCTACACAGATAATAACGAGCCATCTTTACTCTGCCAATCTTATGTGTGATATACGCAGCAACAATTACTCCAAAGTATTTCTTAAGATTCGCTTGTTACTTAGTTGCCACAAGGCATATTCAAAGAGTACATGCGGAGTAGTTTTTACATTATTTGGTGTATAACGACGTATGTGTTAAATCTTACTTGCCGAAAGCAGTATGCATATAGTATGTACGGATTATAATTCACAGATTGGAAGGCTTAGAAAAATCACTTGTTCATCGTTGGGGCAAAAGCCATATTCATGTGGTACTTGTGGTGAAAGGTACGAAGGGAGATTTCATGATGCACACATTAATTGATAGTGGCCAGAAGTTATATTCATGTAATGGAAAATAAGTTTAAACTACAAATAATGTGTTATATTGGACTGGAGAAAATTCAGGATATACAAGCTGAGAAAGGATTGTTAGAAAGCCGGATATTCATTAAGCTCATGTTAATTCATAGAGGGTATAATATACCATAGTTCGTATGTATCCTTGTTGAAACATATCGTCATTCTTATTTGAAAAAAGCTACGTTTAAGTGATATATGTTGGAAAAGAGTTTGCTCCAAAGATTGGCCTGAAGAGCACGTGTGTGACTGCTACATTCAAAACAAGGTTCTTAAAAGAGTATCTTAAGATATAGCCAATTTTATCTGCAGCAGGCAAATGCCATATTTCTAGCGAATCACTTAATCAGTGTGCTGGGCATTTGAAACAGAATTCTCGTCTGTTACCCAGAACAACCTGCGCGCAGAATTCACTAAAAGTGTTTGGGTAAATTGAAAACTCATATTCTAATACAGTTCGACCGGTAGCTGGATTCATGTTATAGTTTTTTTTTTAATTCATTTAATATACTTACAACCCGTGTTTCACCTACAGGTTTATCACGGAATATTTACAGTTTTAAATGCAAAATTAACTTGATTAAAATTATTGAAGTGAGTCGAAGATTTTTTATAAATTCTGTTATTTCGACAGTATTGCTGTGGTGTTTCATAATGGTATGCAGTGGTAATGATCGTAGTACAGTTGGTCGTTCTCCCGAGTGCGTGGTGTGTTGAGTCAACAGGTGAAGAGCCGTCTGTTGAGATTTTTCCTGGCAGCTGCAAATTGGTGAATCGATAATTTTAATTCTATAAAGATGTTTTGATTTGGCATTCAGTATAAGAGTAAGTTTTAAGGTTCGTAACCTATAGTGGCCATCAGTCACATTCATGTAATTAATCGTAAACAAATTTACTTTGTGATGAACAGGATACTCTCGAGTATCCGGGCACGGATTATTTGGTTTGCGGATTTAACTTGCGCGTTTTAGCCTAATTAAAACTTATTGACAATACAGTATACATTGCAACAATATCTGCGTTTTTAAACTACACTGTAAATTGAATACTTTAGAATTTTTTTTGTACATATTTTTGCTTTGTAGTTCCTGTATTTTTCGTACATTTTTTTTGAAGTGTAGTCCGGGTGGAGAAAAGTTGTACTTCACACCCATATGATATGAACTGTGAATATTTTAAGAGAGAGGGGTTTCTAAATATCAAACTGATATGGCTTGGAGTGGTAGAAGAAGGTTTTAGTGCACATACAAATTATATGTTCTGGGAATTTTATTTGCGGGGGAGTTTTGTTTACATCGATACACTGTACGTGTTGGGAACGTTTTAGGTAGAGCGGAGGGTTTCACGCATCCATTCTATATATATTTTGGGTATACAACTACGCATATTATGTGTACTTTCAAATAATGTATTGATCATGATGCCATGGTGAAGAGTTCATTGTTGAAATTAACTCAGAATATCTTCATATAATAACACACATTTATGTGAGAAATTTGTCCAGCATCAATGATATGACGTTTAGAGAGTTATTCTGAAATCATTGAGTAGATAACTACCACTTTACAGCATGTCTATCTGGTTATTGAAAGCATATCAATGAGCAGTGTTATGAGATCAGCTGCATTTGCTAATAGACAGACGAGAACAAGTCTTTTCTTACAAATATTGCATTTGATGGAAGAATTTCGCGCTGATATGATAAAATCTCGAGGATTTCTAATTTGGAGAAATATGATTCTGGAAAAATCAGAGAAGAAGGCTAAAGGTCCAGAGGGGACATGACAAATTTATTTGTGAACAACGAAGAATGAAGGTTCATCCACCTGCACATAATTTTAAGTGAGAACAACTACCACCTAAAGCCACTTTCCCGTTGGCCAATCACAGACTCTGCGGAACAAAACAGTATAGATGTGACGAAGAGATTACATGACATGCAACGGCCATTTCTGCGATAGAAATCCCACCGCTAGAGCCTGAGGTCAAAGTTAATCTAATGTTTAATTTAGCGTGATTAACAAGTGTTAGACTCTAGAAATTTCAAAGATAAAGGAATAGCGACATTTCCTTTCACTACGGGTGAAAACTAAAATAATTACATTTCTGGCAGGAAAAGTTATGAATTAAATTTACAAGAGATGTGCCAAACAGGGAGTCAGAAAATTAAAACGGATGAAATGCAAGAATAGACTTATGAAAATTCAATAAAAGGGTATGACTTCATGCCTTCCAATGACCCCTTCAATAAGAACCAACGCATGCATTAACACCTATTGAATGCAACTTCACCGTAGGTATATACGCAATATTCCACAGTCGTTCATCCATACCATGTACAGTGTTACATTTTCAATAAAGCAAAGAATGAATACGATATATTTCCAAACCATGCTCCCCATAGGAAGGATCCTTATTTCGTCTAGTGAAAAACCATCCCAAGACATTTTAATCATTCTTAAATCTATTTATAACTCAGTTTTTACCATCACCAGATATTTTAGACATAGAATGTTTAGGAAATTATTTTATAGTATCATAAATTTAAAGCACACATTGCTGCAGATCTGTTTTTAAATATTTTTTATGAAAAAAAGTATTACAGAAAGAGGAAATCCAAGTTAAAATATTGATCATCTTTGCACGTAATTCAATTAGTTTTAATTCATTAAGAACACAATTAATGAAGAAGACCACAATGTGCTATAATTAATTCTATTTTTATTATTGACTAATGTGGATTAAATTGAGGAAATACTTACGGTATTTTACTTCTGATTATAACGTCAATACGGAAACCAATAAAAGCATCAATGATAAAGCTTGTAATAATACGTTAATCATCACTAAGCGGATAAACGCAACATTACAGTTAATCTTGATGATATAACATACATGACTAAAACAGGACTTATTAAAATGGGAATAATTTCAAACAATTAGAAAAATTTCCTACCAAATTGCTACAAAGAACGATGGAAAGTTTATTTCCAAACACAGTGTTTCTTTACGATGTCAAGGATAAGAAAACATTGTGTCAAATGAATCCCAAATTACCGACAATCAAAATACGCCAATTAGACCAATCACCAATAATATGCATAGTCCAACATACAAGTGAGCCAAATATATACAGATGTTCCTAAAATATCATTACCGTTTCCCACCTCTTTCAATAATTCAAGTGATTTCACCATAAAAACAATCCAAATCTCTCATCTTATTCAATCCATTGACTTCTTATTACAGACATGTATACAAACATCCCTATAAAATATCAAAACAATCATAGATAATTTAACAAACAACAGTGGTTTAAGTAAATTAGGAATTACTGAGTATATATCCATTCTGATATTCACTCTTGATAACAATTTTTCACAATTATCGGTGAAATATATCAACATATAGACGGTTTATGTATGGGTTCTCCTTCCTCCAGTATAGTAGCGAACATTTTCATAGACCATTTGGAATATCAATTAACAAAACACGTGGTTTAGAATTTTGGGGAAGTTATGTAAATGACATATTCGTTATATTAAACAATGATGTAGAAAACAATAATAACTTGTTAATGCAAGTAACCAATTTAGACCCTAAAATTCGATTTCCTGTTGATTCAGAGGTTAATCGAATACTGAACTATCTCGATATCACAATAACAAGAAACAATGATATTTTTAACATACAAGGTTTTTAATAATCCAACGACTATATCAAACATAATTAGGAATGATTCTTACATCTCGGATCGCATAAGGCATCAACATTTTACAGGCTTATTCATAGACCCATAAATGCACCTATGCGTTCTGATGATTACGGACATGAAATAAACTCAATGTATACTATCGCTGATCTCAACGGATAGAGTAGGAGTCTCGTAAATAACATTTAAAATAGAATTAAGACTATGCCAATATCGACACTTCAACGAAAATCCAAAGAGATAAAGTGAGTTTTACTTATATATCCAATAAAATGTACGGACAACAAGAAAAGAGAAATTGCAGAATAGCCTTAAAAAAACACTACAGCTGAACTCTTATATAACATTAATTCTTCACGGCCTAGCCATGTTGAAACACCGGATCCCATGAGAACTCCGCAGTTAAGCAACATTGGGCGCAGTCAGAACTTGGATGGTATGCCGGTTCTAGGTACTGCGCGCTGTTGGCCAACATAAGGAGGAGCGGAAAGGACCTGGCCACCCTACCGCAAGTAAACTCCGGCTGGGGGTAGCCTCTTCGGAGGCTCGGACCTGCCTTCGGGCAGAATACCGATTAAATTTAAATTAAATAAGGAGGATATATTTCATAAATCAGAATATTATGAACTGACATGTAACGATTGTCAATCTACATACTGTACCCGATACCTAGTTGAGGCTATCGGCTACGCCAGCTGACATTGAGCCGTAGTTGAGATTTATGGGAAGAATTGTCAAGATAGCGCTCACATCGAGTCGAGAAGAATGTTAGGAAATGACGTAGAAGGCCAAGGATCAAGAAGGCACTGCCAGTCAAGCAGATGGAATTATGGGAAGAATATTAAAGTTTTATTAAGATCTTTATGGAACATGATATTATATCATCTCAGAAGAGAGGAAATGTCAAGCAATATATATGGTAATAACTTGAAGAAAGACAGATAATCCCTTAAGTTATTGTATAACTTAATAGCCGAGATGATGGTGGTCGAGATTATATTTGTGACGCATGACCACTGAAGGTGGGGGAGCATCACGTGACCGCGCCAGGTACGAGCTCCTTAACGCAGTCTAGAGACATCAGTCGAGTTCAGTCGTCAGGGCTGAGTAGTACACATGCGCAGAGCGCACGGCAAAATTGAGCGGTGCACAGCACTTGTTACGTGGCGTGAAAACGAACAGTATCACTTAACCAAGCAGAGAGCGAAAGTAGGTCAGTGAGCCAAGGCGAGCAACGCACGGTAGACGGCGAGAGGACCGGTCACGAGGCAAGTTGTACGGGCCGTGTAAGCAGGAGAAGAGCCGGGATTAGAACAGCATTGTAATACGAGATTGAGAACTTTATTTCGAGCTGTATTTTGTAACGCAGATCAGCACAGCGAAGCGGCATGGCGAGGCCGGCTTTAAGCGTAGATCATTCTGGAACAGTGCAGTAGATCCGAGCGGGCTGTTTCCGACTTTTATACCCAGGCAATATTAAAGAAGCTAAACTTCATTTCTACATTCAGTTACAACATTGAGTTGGGACTTGTATTCAGTAATAGAATTGTGCAGGCGGATGGTTATAATATACTGCAATTATGAACTTAGATATTCAAATGACATTACGACTATGCATTTCATAACGGAACATGTAGAGCGACCATGGGGTCAAGCTAGCATTAACGCCTTTAAGCAAACGAAATGTTACAAGCATATGCACTTATGAACATTGGCACGTGCATTAATACAATTCTTTTTCTTGAATTATTATAAAATATCGAGTACGAACACAGCTACAGGGTGTTTCAAAAACTTATACACTCTCATAAATAAAATTTATTTTCTGCAAGTGAGACTTAACCGCTGTGGAGATTGAACTTTTAACAAGCGAACCGAACATTGTATGGGACAGTGGCGTAACATAGAAGAAGAATATGGGGTACGCTGCTTTTATGAACATTTACGTAAGAATTTGGACAGTATCCGCTATGGATAACATGCAGTTCATCATGTCGGAGTAAACGAAGACAGAGACGCGATGGCACCACGGAGCGATGGATTCGTTCCTGAAGAAGAGGAGGTATAACAGCTGATTCACTTGGGATATGAAGGCGATCGTTTTTGCATGGGTGATACGATATTCACGTCGATCTTTCGAGAAATTTATTATACACGAGGATAATCGACGATCTTTGAAATATATTAACAGCTGATATGAGAAGGTACTGTAAGAGTTATGACTTTCTGATATGATTTTCTCATGAACACTGGGCATACTTGTATATATTTTTCTAGTAGGAGTTCTACGATTATTTAGACATGGCTTAGACATTATTTGCTCCAATTTGCTAGAATATGGCGTTACCATATGATATGGCAGGCACCATTATACGAGATTCTCACCATTGGTTGGCTTTATTAAGCAGATGTTTGGTCTTTTAGACATTTTCCAGTAAGGATAGTTTTCTTGGATAGTTATTTTTTTGTGGCGAGTATTTCGAACTCGTGATCTGCAATTGGATTATTTAAATCACTTCGTCAGTTCATTGCATACTAGCGAGTGTGTATTATTCATCAGTAGAGATTTTTCCATTGGATTGTTTGGAGATGTTAAGATGTTATTCACTCAGGTGAATGAATATCGCTTTTATGTGACAACTAGAGACTTGTTGATTCCAATCTGGTACATTCACTCATTAGACAACGAGATGGGGCCTTTCGTATTTATACGATTGCGTGGTGGTACACATCTTTACCCATCGTTCAGGGCATTATCATGATAGTCATCGGGGCGAGGCCTTTCGTATTTATACGATCGTGTGGTGGATACTCATCTTACTCGCCATTGAGGAACTCATTTTTATTATCCGAGTGTACTTGAGATTGTAAGAGGATCAAACAAGAAACTACTAGTCACATATCAGTCGAATTTTGTTAAATAAATTAGAAATAAATGTCAGCAGGGTTACATTTGTAATTCTTGTTTGCCAATCCAATATTTTGTTGCTATACTCATTTGAGAGTACTTTAATTTAACAGCTGTTACAGCTGATGCTTTTGATAATTTTTATAATTGAGTTTGACACCTTTGAGAAGGATTTAAAGTAATTGAATCTTGTAAGATGAATCATTAATGGTCAGATTTATTTTAAGGCAGATCAGTATTGCATATTTCGATGTGAGAAATTATAACACATTAGTGTTTTTATGTGAAGTGAATTATGAGAATTTTGAGAGAATTTATGCTATTTGAAAGCAGATCTTGAATTTGATTACAATTACAAATGTAATATTTTTCCTAATTGTTTGAGAAGTTGTCTAGATGTTATCAGATTAATTACAGTTATTGGAGATTGTGTGCGTTGATAAGTTGAAGACAGTTATATAATTTGTAGATCATGCAACGTGATTAAGTGAAGTTTGTGATAGGCATTTTGTGGAAGTTGCCAAGTGAAAGTTGCAATATTGCTAATGTATTTTGAAGCAGACATGAGGCTGTCGAACCCAGTCTAGCATAATTTTGAGATTCATGCTGTGCGCTGAATATTTATGGAGTTTTGTGGAATAATCGTGGTATTCAAATGTGATATTTGATAAAGTGAGAATATATAATGTAGTTGTGGATAGTGAGATCCAACGTAATTTGTGAAGGCAATAATATTTTTTGGCATGATAATTGAATACGAGATATAACTTGGAAGGGATAAAACTGTAAGACAACGTTCTATAACCCATATTAAACAATTTGTTAGGAAATTAAACAAATAAATAATGTTGATAATACAAGATTTTCTGATAATAATAATTAATGAAATAATAATCTGAAGTTTAAGCATATTAATGATCTGACCTAATGAAATAAAAATCAGAATGACTAGATGAAATAATAAAAATCTAAATAACCAGATGAATAAAATTTAGATAAATTGATAAATTAAATTTTGGAATAAATCAATGAATTAAATAAATGGGTGAATTAAAGATTGAATAAATATGCTGATTTAAATTAATTAATAGATGATTAAATAGGTGATGAATAACTGGATTAGAAGGTGATAATTAATTAAAGAAGCTGATGATTAATAAATTTAAATGGATTTAAATAAATTTAATTGAGATATGATTTGAAGAATTGCAACTTGAGTTGATGAATTAAACAATTTATATTGATGATTAAAATGATTTAATCTGAAGGAGATAATGAAACGAGAGTGTGTGAATAACTAGAGAGCATAAAGAAGTGATGATTATAATATTCATTTAAATGTTTTGATGATAATGAATTAATTATTCTGACTTGAATATATGGAATTTTGAGATGAGAACTAATGTGAGAAATATTTAATTTTGATGATGATTATAACCAATGAGTAGTGGATTTTCTGTGATTCACAAACAAGCAATTATTAATGACAGTGTAAATAGTGTAAATTAATTATTCGATGTTTAGGAGCATTTTACTAAAATATTCTGCATTTGAATAATGCCATGCAAGCCATAAATTATGTGATATTTAAATATGTGATTAGAATATATGTGTTTAGACAGATTAATTAATATTTTTACATCCACATTCATGATGTTAATTTAAAGAGAAGTTAGGTCTCAGTTATCACGAATGTCAGTGACGCAAAGACATAGTGCTACGGTGATCCTGAGAACCCAAGAGAACTTTAGAAATTTTTCCTATTTTATGTGGATTAAATACACTTCGAGTAGAATAGAGATGGTTCGATTTTCTGGACAATGACAATTTAACGTTGGCATTCGACCATGCTCTCAGGTAGGATGAGTGTTTAATATGTCTGTCTGACTATCAAAGTTGAATAAATTTGTTTTTATCATAGTTGTGATCTGATTGTGATTTTCCTTTTTCTTTCCTTGTCTTAATTAAGGCTTAACCAGGAAGGATGTGGTTTGCTAGGGATTCAATTGATGGCGCCCATTTATATTTGCAATTTTTAAAATTAAATTGAAACCCGTAACGACCCTGGAGATACTTTATCTCGTGTCAACCTCTGCTTTTGTGATATTTCAACTGAATTTACGACACATTCCTTATTTGACTTCATGTTCATTTGACTCCGCTCTGTCCTGGAAATCCAGGAATGCGATGTAATAGCAGATGAGTCATCGCATCCCCAGGACAAACGGGTACAATACATAGGCCAAAATGTATGTTCTTTTTATCAAATATATTATGAACATGTAAACGCTTTTAAATACTGAAACACTCTTAGTATGGGTGAACACATCAATGAGTCTCGCCATTCTTTCACTTCATTAAACACACCTTTAACGATACTTCATTAATTTAAGAGGTAAAGGTAGGATTTTAGACCTACCTCAAAGAATAGAAATGTACATCAACCAGAAAATAGATACTTGTCGTAATCTTATGAAACTGTAAATGACAATAACACCTTCTATTAATGATCTTAAATTTTACCTACAAGGCAGCATCCCCCATAGAGAACAGATTTAACTTTTTCTCGTGAGTTTTCTCTTTTATTTCACTAAACCTAATTTTAACTTAGTATATCTTATCTTATATCTTATCATACTAATCATACTAATATATAACAAGTAGTTCCGTGAAGAACTTTACAGCCTATTTTCATATATCCTACTTATGTTAACTGCCACAATCAACATACAAAATTTCAGTTTAATTGCTGTAACAGATTCGTAGATATTGAGAACCGTCTAAATATTTCAGATGGTCGCCAGGTTGGATTTTTATTTTTGTACTATTACATTAAGATTATTGTGTACGTGTGGTATTCAAACTTCAATCGCATGATTAGACAACAAGAAGTAAAACCGAGGTTTTAAAATTACGCACAGCAGCCATCTTGTGATAATGCAAACCTTTGAAATAAATTAGATGCCAGTGGATCAACATTTGTATAAGCATTTAACGTGCAACGTTTCACGGCACTCGGATAGTTAATTCGCGAGAAACGTCCATTTAAATATTTATACTTCGCGTCGCCGCCATGTTGGATTTGTGCTCACCAGGTTCCTGAAAGTCCTATAGGTGAACATATGTTCATATTCTCTATGAACATAAAGAAATTCAGTTTGGTTGCTTTAAAAGATTCATAGATATTGAGAACCGTCTAAATATTTCGGGAGCTCACCATTTAGGAGTGTTATGTGTATAGGCCATAGAGTTATGTACCATTCAAGGAGAATTATTGCCTAGGTTCATATTTCAAACTTTCACTTCAATCGCATGATTACGACACAAGAAATTAAAACTTAATTTTAAAATTTCGCACAGCCGCCATCTTAAGGTTATGTAAGCAATTGAATTAAATTAGATGGCAGTGCATTACAATCTGCAAAATCAATTACTGCACCACATTTTACTGCGCTCAGAGAGTTAAATCACGAGAAAAGTCTATTAAAATATTTTAAATTCGCTTGGTCGCCATGTTCGTTTCTTACTTTACAGGTTTGTGAAATATACATATGTATACCTGTATCAGTACCCTTTATCACCGTACAAAATTGCAGGGTGATATCTGTAATAGTTTCGGAGATATAGAATGTCAGTGAAATATTTCGCACAGCCGCCATTTTGAGGTTATGTAAACAATTGAACTAAATTAGACTCCAGTGCATTACAATGTGTATAAACATTTGCTGTACCAAGTTTCATTACATTTAGATAGTTAAATCGCGAGAAAAGTCTATTTAAATGTCTCAACTTCGCTTGGCCGCCATGTTGGTTTTGTAGTCACTAGGTTTTTGAAAGTCTCATAGGTGAACTTCTAGTAGTGCCCTTTATCACCGTACACAATTTCAGGGCGATATCGGTAATCGTTTCGGAGATATTGAATGCTAGTGAAGTATTTCGCACAGCCGCCATGTTGGATTGGAGAGACGTAACAAAATTTGAAGGGCACGGTCGAGGTCGCCGGGAATGGTGCTATGAACTTCCCGAGTTTCATTGAAATCGCTCCAGCCGTTTCGATTTTATTAGGGGGGGACACACACACGAATCACACACACACGCACACACACACACACACACACACACACACACACGCACACACACACGGACAAAAGGTGATCTCATAAGCCTATTTTTTCAAAATTGAAAATAGGCTAAAAATGAGATGTTGTATGTCTGTCTTTCTGTCTGTCTGTCTGTCTGTCTGTTACTCAATAACGCAAGAACCACTGGTCCGATTTAAATGACATTTTGCATGGATGTAGCTGATTTACCATGTGTACATATAGGATACTTTTAATTTCGATATTTTGCACTATTAAAAAATGGCGACCATTTTAGTGACGTCACTGCACCCCTTGGTTTCAAAATTTCATATTTCCATATCAAATAAAAAGAGAACGCTAAGAAATAGCAAACTTTTGATGGCACATACGAGCTTTAAAATTTAATTTCCTATCCGAAAGGTCCTTATCACTTTTCGTGTATCTCCAACGGTTAGCGAGTAAAACCCACATATGTGACGTCACTACACCCTTTGGTTTCAAATTTTCATATTTCCATTTCAAATAAAAAGAGAACGCTAAGAAATAGCAAACTGTTGATGCATACACGAGATTTAACATTTAATTTTGTATCGAAAAGGTCCTTATCACTTTTCGTGTATCTCCAAAGGTTAGCGAGTAAAACCTAAATATGTGCAATAAAACACGGTCAACACCGAGCGGTGCAATATATCTCTACATACATAATAAAAATTAAAGTTTGTATGTTTCTTTCGCAATTTCTACGGAAATTTGAGTTATCTACGCGTTTCAGACTGTTTTATTATGGATGACCGCGAAAATAATTTTTTGGTCTGTCTGTCTGTTTGTTTCTTTGTTTGTTTGTCTGTGGACAACTTTGTTCCCTTATAACTCGAGAATGGCTGGGTGTATCAACGTAAAATTTGTTACAGATATCCATCAGAGGCACGACACTTATCATTGATGTAACCCTTATCCGTACCTCTCATAAAAGAGGGCCTACCACCTTAAAATACATGCTGAAATAGGAGTAGAAGGACGAGACGAAGATTATTTTCAGCCGCTCAATGTGAGAGACAAAACTCGAAATCCACATTTTAAGGCCCTAAAACCAACCATTTTTGAGATATTTCCAGAAAACTACTTTAATTTAATAAACTAATGAACGAATACAAGCCGGTAACCATGGCAACAGATTCTCAGAGGTCCATCTATTGCTGTAAGACGCAATGCAATTCCATTAATTACATTGGTGTGAAAGTTTGCAAATGGCTAGAAGGTTATCACGGAACCAAATTAAGCTGTAAAATTCATCAATACATATAATGCGCTTAAGGGGGTCAAGGGGTACACTAGAATTTTTTCACGCGATTTACACCTGCGGGTGTGGTACGGCAGGTCTATTATATTCCTATCCCCATATTATATTACTTTTATTAGTATTATATTATGCAGACAAAGCCCCTCGGTGCCAGAAACAAAACTTGGGGGCCTCGAAAACTACATTATAAGGCTCTAAAACCAACAGTATCTGAAATATTCCCAGAAAATTAATTTAATTTAATTTAACAAACTAATGAAGGAATGGAAATCGGTAACCATGACAACTTTATCTCAAGGGGTGGCATCCAACTTTCCATCTATTTCTGTAAGAAGCAATGTCACTCCATTTATACCTTGCCACGGTGGGTGAGTGGATAGCGTGTCGGTCTACTAACCCCAAGATTGCAGGTTCACTCCTGGCCGTGGTACAGGCCGGACGTTTGTTTTAGACGAGTGAAAAATCTTAATGGAAGCCTGGAGGCGAGTTACTACAGTACCTGTGTTGTTATCAGCTGCCCCAAGCGCTCCGATGATTGATAAACCTGTTTCACACTATTGCTGAAGTATAGTCACTGGCAATTATACTGACGTTCTGTTCGTAACTACGTAACGTGTACTTCCGTGTCACACAATACTTCGACGTGGACTGTACTGTCAGCTCAAGTCTGGAATTCCATTACATCAGATCGGTGGTGACAAATGTGAAGTGATAGGGTGAGAGAGTGACTGTGTACAGGCTCTCCCGCAGGCTTCAAGGTCAAGGGCAATCGTCCAAAACAAACGTGCGGCCAGTACGTGATTTTTGAAAGGCGGCAAAATTACGACTCGCATGTCATACGATTTTGGCATGTCAAAGAACCCATTTGAATTCAGTAGGCCGTGTTCATAATGGCAAAATTAACCTCAGGAGTTTCCGCCAACGAGTTCCTCATTTCTCTACTAGAAAGCGCTATAGTGTTCAAGGAGCTTAGATATCTACCCTCCTTGACTTTCATAGTCATTCAAGGAACAACGAAATTTCGACATGCAAGCTTCCCTCTGGGTGTCAAATTACGAAGCATGCACCCGGCACCCGAGGCCATACGATATTATTATTATTATTAGGCTACTCTATTTATTACATTTCTGTGAAAGTTTGCAAATAGCTATAAGGTTATCACGGAACCAACGTACAGAAGACTGTATAATTCGTCAATGCAATTAAGGGGGTCAAGGGGTAACCTAGAATTTTTTCATGCAATTTCACGTGCGACATATAGAACAGAAAGTCTATTATATCTACAAACAGCAACATTATTTTCAAAAATTCCTGAATTGAATCAGAATTTTTTGCGGCTTTTAGGAATTTGGGCCATTTGAGGCTAAAGAACCAGAATTTTCATGCACAACAAGCATTTATAATTTATGAAATGGGTCTTCCTTGTGTGGGGACCTAACACAACGTAGAGGGTCAGTTTTTATGTGAGGTGTATTGCGTTTCGTCAACAAGGCTTTCAAATCTATTTCACGTCAGGAAGTACACGTTAGGTGAATTTAGTTTGAGAGCACATTTTAACTAATCTTTTTTTTTTTTTTTTTGTCGACATACGGGTTCATCGTAGGGATGATTTTGTTTGGAACGTATGGTAGATATACCCATATTTGGATATCTGGGTGATATGTTGTAGACAATAGAATTGTCTGTCTGCCTTTCTGTGTATCTTTATGTACGCCTATAAATCGTGTTCGGATGCTTGGTGCATCGTAAAATTACGTATGGTAAACATGAGTCAATAAAGCCTCCGTGGCTTAGGCGGCAGCACGCCGGCCTCTCACCGCTGTTACTCCGGTTTTACCTGTCAATATTTCATTCCAGAAACACCCTCCACTATCATTTCATCTGTCATTCATTTAATCATTGCCCCAGGGAAGTGCGACAGGCTTCGGCAGCCGGCACTGTTCATATCCTCGCCGCTAGATGGGGGCTTCATTCATTCCATTCCTGACCCGGTCGGAGACTGGAAGCAGGCTGTGGATTTTCATGTCAAACATGAGTCAATACACCAATCATTTATAAAACTCCTCACCGTACTTTTCATACAGTAGAAGGGTGGATATAAGGAAAAACTTCTCAAAATACATGCTAAAATAGGCGAAATATAAAAATTATCCTAGAAGGACGATCAAAGCATATGTTGCGCTTCTCATTGTGAGACACAAAATTCGCGAGTCTATAAGGGGTCTCCGAAAACCACATTTTAAGGCCCTTAAATTAACAGTGTGTGTGATATTCCCAGAAAACTAATTTCGTTCTGAAAAACTTATGAAGGAATGACAAACCGCTAACCATTGCAATAGTAGCTCAATTGATAATGTCTGGTGTTAATATATAACACCGTTCGAAGAACGGGTACTTCTGCTAGTAATATATAAAAATGAGATGGTGTGTTTCTGTCTGTCTGTGTGTTACTCAATAACGCAAGAACCACTGGTTCGATTTAAATGGAATTTTGCATTGATGTAGCTCATTTAGCATGTTTACATATAGGATACTTTTAATTTCCATATTCTGCACTATTGGAAAATGGCGACCATTTTAGTTACGTCACTACACCCATTGGTTTCAAAATTGCATAGTTCCATATCAAATAAAAAGAGAACGCTAAGAGATAGCGAACTTTTGATGGGACATGCGAGCTTTAAAATTTAATTTCCTATCCGAAAGGTCCTTACCCCTTTTCATGTATCTCCAACGGTTAGCGAGTAAAACCCACATATGTGACATCACTACACCATTAGGTTTCAAAATTTCATATTTCCATTTCAAATAAAAAAGAGTACGCTAAGAAACAGCAAACGTTTGATGCATACACGAACTTTAACATTTAATTTTCTATCCAAACGGTCCTTATGACTTTTCGTGTATCTCCAACGGTTAGCGAGTAAAACCTAAATTTGTGCAATTAAACACGGTCAACACCGAGCGGTGCAGTATATCTCTACATACATAAAAATTAATGTTTGTATATTTTTTTCGCAATTTCTAAGGAAATTTGAGTTATCTACGCGTTTCAGACTGTTTTATTATGGATGCGCGCGAAAATAATTTTTGGTCTGTCTGTCTGTGTGTTTGTCTGTGGACAATTTTGTTCCCTTATAACTCGAGAACGGCTGGGTGTATCAACGTAATATTTGGTACAGATATCCCTCAAAGGCACGACACTAATCATTGATGTAACCCTTCTCCGTACCTCTCATAAAAGGGGGGCTAACTCATTAAAATACATGCTGAAATAGGAGTAGAAGGACGAGACAAAGATCATTTTCATCCCCTCAATGCGAGAGACAAAAAAAATCCACATTTTAAGGCCCTAAAACCAACCGTTTTTGAGATATTCCCAGAAAACTAATTTCATTTAATAAACTAATGAACGAATACAAACCGGTAACCATGGCAACAGATTCTCAGAGGTCCAGCTATTGCTGTAAGACGCAATGCAATTCCATTAATTACAATGGTGTGAAAGTTTGCAAATGGCTAGAAGGTTATCACGGAACCAAATTAAGCTGTACAATTCATCAATACGTATAATGCGCTTAAGGGGGTCAAGGGGTACACTAGAATTTTTTTACGCGATTTACACCTGCGGGTGTGGTACGGCAGGTATATTATATTCCTATCCATATATTACATTATTATTATTATTATTATTATTATTATATTATGGCGTACAATGAGGAGACAAAGCCCCTTGGTGCCAGAAACAAAACTTGGGGGCCCTAATGGGTCCCCGAAAAGTATATTATAAGGCCCTAAAACCAACAGTATCTGAAATATTCCCAGAAAACTAATTTAATTTAATTTAACAAACTAATGAAGGAATGGATATCGGTAACCATGACAACATTATCTCTATGGGTGCCATCCAACATTCCATCTATTTCTGTAAGAAGCAATGTCACTCCATTTATACCTTGCCACGGTGGGTGAGTGGATAGCGTGTCGGTCTACTAACCCCTAGATTGCAGGTTCACTCCTGGCCGTGGTAAGTGATTTTTGAAAGGCGGCAAAAATACGACTCGCATGTCATACGATGTTGGCATGCCAAAGAACCCATTTGAATTCAGTAGGCCGTGTTCATAATGGAAAAATTAATCTCATCAGTTTCCGCCAACACAAAGTTCCTCATTTCTCTACTAGAAAGCGCTATAGTGTTCAAGGAGCTTAGATATCTACCCTCCTTGACTTTCATAGTGATTCAAGGAACAACGCAATTTCGACATGCAAGCTACCCTCTGGGTGTCAAATTACGAAACTTGCACCCGGCACCCAAGGCCATACGATATTATTATTATTAGGCTACTCTATTTATTACATTTCTGTGAAAGTTTGCAAATGGCTATAAGGTTATCACGGAACCAACGTACAGTAGACTGTATAATTCGTCAATGCAATTAAGGGGGTCAAAGAGTAACCTAGAATTTTTTCATGTAATTTCACGTGCGACATATAGTACAAAAAGTCTATTATATCTCCAAACTGCAACATTATTTTCAAAAATTCCTGAATTGAATCAGCGTTTCTTGCGGCTTTTAGGAATTTGGGCCATTTGAGGCTAAGGATCCTGAATTTTCATGCACCACAAGCCTTTATAATTTATGAAAGATGTCTTACTGTGTATGGGGACCTAACACAACGTAGAGGGTCATTTTTTATGTGAGGTGTATTGCGTTTCGACTACAAGGCTTTCAATTCTATTTCACGTCAAGAAGTACACGTTAGGTGAATTTAGTTTGAGAGCAAATTTTAACTAATCTTTTTTTTTTTTTTGTCGACATACGGGTTCATCGTAAGGATGATTTTGTTTGATACTGTATGTTAGATATACCCATATTTGGATATCTGGGTGATATGTTGTCGACAATAGAATTGTCTGTCTGTCTTTCTGTGTATCTTTATGTACGCCTATAAATCGTGTTCGGATGCGTGGTGCATCGTAAAATTAGGTATGGTAAACATGAGTCAATACACCAATCTTTTATAAAACTCCTCACCGTACTTTTCATACAGTAGAAGGGTGGATATAGGGAAAAACTTCTCAAAATACATGCTAAAATAGGCGAAATATAAAAATTATCCTAGAAGGACGATCAAAGCATATTTTGCGCTTCTCAATGTGAGACACAAAATACGCGAGTCTATAAGGGGTCTCCGAAAACCACATTTTAAGGCCCTTAAATTAACAGTGTGTGTGATATTCCCAGAAAACTAACTTCGCTCTGATAAACTTATGAAGGAATGACAATCCGCTAACCTTTGCAACAGTAGCTCAATTGATAATGTCTGGTGTTAATATATAACACCGTTCGAAGAACGGGTACTTCTGCTAGTATATATATAAAACGGAATGTCTGTGTGTTCGTCTTTTATGCGTTCATAAACCATTCATCCGATTGCGATCAAATTTTGGTGAGTTGTTGTAAACATTTCCGGGATGATCATAGGCATAGTTATCCATTTCACAATAGATTGCGCGCGAGTAGTTTAAACAAATGCGTAATGGCGATGCGTTCATATACAATTCGTCCGATTGCGATCAAATTTTGTTGAGGTGTTGTGCACAGTCCAGGAAAAGTAATAGGCGTAGTAAATCCACTTTACAATAGATGGCGTGCGAGTAGCTTCATCAAAATGGCGTGCGTTTGTTTCAAGAAAGTCCCGCATATGTTCATATACCATTCATCCCATTGCCTTGAAACTTGGGTGAGAGTTTGTGTACACTACAGGCAAGGTTTCTGGCTTTGTAAATCCGTGTTATAATAGGTAGCGCACGAATAGATTCAACAAATGAGCGACGACGCACGAAGCGTTTCAACAAAGTCCCGTATGCGTTCATATACTATTCGTCTGATAGTGATGAAACTTGGCTGAGATGTTGTGCACACTTCAAGGAAGGTTTCTGGGTTAGTAAATCCAATTAACCATAGGTATCGCACAAGTAGATTCAACAAATGAGCGACGACAGGCGAAGTGTTTCAACAAAGACCAGTATGCGTTCGCATACCATTTGTCCGATAGCGATGAAACTTAGGTGAGAGGTTGTGTACACTACAGGCAAGGTTTCTGACTTAGTAAATCCATTTTATAATAGGTAGCGCACGAGTAGATCAACAAATGAGCGACGACGCGCGAAGCGTTTAAACAAAGTCCCGTATGCGTTCATATACTATTCGTCTGATAGAGATGAAACTTGGCTGAGATGTTGTGTACACTTCAGGGAAGGTTTCTGGGTTAGTAAATCCAATTAACAATAGGTATCGCACAAGTAGAGTAAACAAATGAGCGACGACGCGCGAAGTGTTTCAACATAGTCCCGTACTCGTTCATATACCATTCGTCCGATAGCGACTAAACTTGGGTGAGTTGTTGTGTGCACTCCAGGGAAAGTTTTAAGCTTAGTAAATCCATTTTTCAATAGGTAGCGCACAAGTAGATTCAACAAAAGGGCGAAGTCGCGCGAAGCGTTTCAAGAAAGTCTTGTATGCGTTCATATACCATTCGTCTGATAGCGATGAAACTTGGGTGATATGTTGTGTGCTCATCAGGGAAGGTTGCTGGCCTAGTACATCCACTTTACAATAGGTATCGCACAAGTAGATTCAACAAATGAGCGACGGCACGTGAATCGTTTCAACCAAGTCCCGTATGCGTTCATATACCATTCATCCGATTGCTATGAAACTTTGGTGAGTTGTTGTGAACACTTCCGAAATCATTATAGGCATAGTCAATCTAATTTACAATGGACAGCGCGCGTGTATTTTAAACAAATGAGTGTTGGCGATGCGTTCATATAGCCTACAATTCATCCGATTGTGACCAAATTTTGGTGGGTTGTTTGGCACACTTCCTGGATGGTTATAGGCATAGTTAATCCAATTAACAATAGATAGCGCACCAGTAGTTTAAACAAATGATTGTTGGTGATGCGTTCATATACATTTCATCCGATTGCAATCAAATTTCGGTGAGTTGTTGTGCAAACGCCAGGAAAAGTTATAGGCATAGTAGATCCAATTAACAAGAGATGGCGCGCGAGTAACTTCAACAAAATGGCGTGCGTTTGTTTCAACAAAGTCCAACATGCGTTCATATACCATCCACCCCAATGCGATGAAACTTGGGTGAGATGTAGTATACACTCAGGGATGGTTTCTGGCTTAGTAAATCCACTTAACAATAGGTAGCGCACGAATAGATTCAACAAATGAGCGACGACACGCGAATTTTTTCAACACAGTCCCGTATGCGTTCATATACCATTTGTCCGATAGCGATGAAACGTGGGTGAGATGTTGTGTACACTTCAGGGAAGATTTCTAGCTTAGTAAATCCATGTTACAATAGGTAGCGCACGAATGGATTCTACAAATAAGCGACGACTCGCGAAGTGTTTCGACAAAGACCCGTATACGTTCATAAACAATCGTCCGATAGAGATGAAACTTTGGTGAGTTGTTGTGTACACTCCAGGGAAGTTTTCTGATTTAATAAATCCATTTTACAATTGGTAGCAAACGGGTAGATTTAACTAATAAGCGACAGCGCGTGAATCGTTTCAATAAAGTCCCGTATGCGATCATATACCATTCATCCAAGTGTGATAAAACTTTGGAGAGCTGAGCACAGTCCTGCGAAGGTTCATGAATTAGTAAGTCCGTTTTTCAATGGGTGGCGCACAAGAAGATTCAACAAATGAGAGACGGCACGAATCGTTTAAACAAAATCTCGTATGCGTTCATATGCCATTCATCCGATTGCGATGAATCTTTGTAGATTTGTTGTGTACACGCCAGGAGAGGTTTTCGAGTTAGTAAATCCATTTTACAATAGGTAGCGTACGAGTACATTCAACAAATGGGTGACGGCGCTCTAATCGTTTCAGCAGTCCCGTATGCGTTCATATACCATTCATTTCATTGCGATGAAACTTTCGTGAGTTGTTGATCACGCTCCCGTGAATGTTTCTGAGATAGTACTTTATTTTTTATAATAGTTTAGAGGTGGATAACGGAAAGAGAAGAAAATATTGGGAATCCAAAAGCACTGCAACTAACAAAGTCAAAACCCCAACACTTTCTTTGATTGGCATTGCAACGCATGTCGGTTACAGCTAGTAACTAATATAATTCTTCCTATAAAACATTTCGCCATTATAAAGGAATGTCTGTTTTTATACCATGGTATACTTGAATCACATATATATTTAATGTTTGCAACCTAATACACTTCCCATACCTTACGAATTACTTAAATTTTTCCTTCTCAATAAGTCCGATTTATAGCCAAATTTTAATTCTGAAAATTCCATTTCTATAACACGATATATTTCTAAACGTGTCGTTCCTTCAAGAATATATAATGTAATTATATACAGAGAACACTTTAGTAAGGGTGAACACATCAATAAGTCACTCCATTCTATCACTTCGTTAAACACAGGTATATCGATACTTCAATTAAAAGATAAAGGTAGAACATGAGGGATGCTTTTAAAAATCAACCAAAAACTACGTGCTAAGACGACCTATGACAGCGGAACAACGATCACCAACGGTGAATCAGGGGCTCCACTTCTCCAAATAAACCAGACAGCAATTTTAAAGCTAATAAAAAAATTACGTTACAATATATCGAAGGGTCCTGATAATATTGTTAGTGAAGTACTTAAACTAGGAGTTATGGCCGTGGCACGATACTTAGAGGTGATGTTTAATGTGTCCATAAACAATGCGCAAATCCCGGATGACTGGAAGAGAGCTACGGTAGTCCCAATATTTAAGGGAGGGAGCAGACTTAAATTGGGCAACTACAGGTCGGTTAGTCTTACGTCCATCGTTTGTTAACTCATGGAACATCTCATTTGCGACTACTTAAGGGAGCAGTGGGAAACATTATCATGGTTTAATGATAGGCAACATGGATTTCGGAAAGGTTACTCATGCGAGAGTCAGATGCTATCACTTTTTCAAGATATTAGCGAATCGTTAGACGATGGAGTTTCAGTCGACGCCCTAGTTATAGATTTTGCGAAGGCATTTGATGTCGTGCCGCATGGCATGCTACTTCATAAATTAGCTTCGACGAAAATTGATAGAAGAGTAATTTTATGGATCCAAGAATTTTTGACGGGTCGTTCCCAGAAAGTGAAAGTTGAAGGCCGATTCTCGGATGAAATTACCGTAACGTCGGGTATCGCTCAGGGCAGCGTAATCGGAACTTTGTTATTTATGGCGTTTATAAATGACTTACCAAATGGGATTCGCAGTGACTGTCGATTGTTTGCGGATGATTGTGTAATATATCGAAAGATACATGACTCACAAGACAATGCAGTACTTCAAGATGACCTGAACCTGGTCTATAAGTGGGCGATTGAAAATAAAATGAAAATAAACACAAGAAAATGTAGTCTAATAAAAATAGGGAAAGTGCGAAGGCAAGATTTTCAATAAAACATTGGCTCGGAAATACTTGTAGAAGAAGATTCTTGCAAATATTTGGGCGTTCACGTAAGAAATTATATGAAATGGAGTAGTCATATAGGATGTGTAGTTTCTAAAGCTTACAAATCCCTGCACTTTGTAATGAGGGTATTAAAAGGAAGTAGTACCTCTGCTAAAGAATTAGGATATTTGTCACTTGTAAGACCTATTCTGGAATACGCCTCGGCGGTTTGGGATCCATATCAAGCAGGGCTCATAAATGAGTTGGAAATGGTACAAAGAAAGGCCGTTAGATTTGTGCTCAGAGACTTTAATCCCAGGAGCAGTGTGAGCCGTATGTTAAAGAAACTTGGGTGGGAATCACTTGAGGCTAGGAGGATGAAATCTGGACTCTGCGCTATGTACAACACGTATACAAATCAACCAGCATGGGGTGAGCTTAGCAAACGTATGGAAAAACCTACTTACATGGGTAGGAGAGATCATCCTTTCAAAGTTAAGGGCCGACCACAGCGAACAAATTATGGTAAATATTCTTTCGTGAACCGTGCCATTGATAATTGGAACTCTCCACCTGCCGCAGTCTTAGAGCCTTTTCCCAAACATATAGGTGTGTTTAAGAAAAGACTGACTATTTGTGTAAATACTCCAGTTATGTAATTATTATTTGTTATTATATCTAATTTGCCACCGGGGGACACACCCCCAAATGCACATAAAGGAATGAATGAATGAATGAATACTTTCACCACGTCCAAGAATCACTTGGTCATATCCTACAACCGTCTGCTGTGTCAGAGAGCGGTCTCGCTCATCACCGTTGACTAAAACGTTAAAGATCCCCGTCAGGGTAAAAATCCTAGCACACTTAACACATTTTCAGCCTTCAAGTGGCAAAACACATGGGGGCTTGCTAGTAGGCTGCCAGCTACAAGTGTTAAATCATACATTTCATTTAACCATTCAAAGCTTACGTTTCATCCTAAATCTATCTCGTTAGATAATTAGCATTTGCATTAACGCTCATGTCCTGCCTTCATACAAATTGCTTGGTCGTCTGAACGTTATAGCTTTATATCCTAAAACTGTCTGCTGGCCTATGAATATGCATCAATGCCACAGAGCCATGCCACTAAAAACCGTTTACTAACCGAGCACTCTTCACACGTTTTGGAATATTAGCCTCCATCCATCCGCCATAACAAATATCGGAAAACGAACCGTCATAATCCGCCCCACCGTGCTGCCAAAATACCCATTATTTTATTGGGATACCGCTACCATAGCTGGCAACGGGCTTGTTGACACACATGCCAGTGGTACCGTCTGTCTTGAAAACCACGCTTCATTTACAGTTTTTAAAAACAGGTAAACATATTTTTTTCAACATGTATGGCGTTAGGCCCTTTGTGAATTTTATTTTTTTACAAAACAATAACTACCACATTCGAAATGGGACGTCACCCCGAGTCCTATGAGTCCTCGTACAAGTCCCTAGTAGCGTTGGTTCGCGAGAAATAACAAAAGGTCTAAAATCTCATTTTTACCCCAAAATGGGTTTTTGATCCTACTCGAGACAGGCATTCTCGGCAATAGGGCAACGCGACGAAAATAATGACACTTTGTACAAGTCTCTAGCCTTATTGTTTCCCGAGATATCAGCAAAAATGATTTAAAAAAACACGTTTTACCTCAATATCGAGTTTTCAAATTTAAAAAAAATATAATGAGTGGTCCATAGGAAAGAGCACGTCAGCCCAAGTCCAACGATATGTCGCATGCCCATGGTTTAGCGAAATATACATAAAAGGTCAGCGTAGCCGAGCGGTTCGTGTCACTGGTTAGAGACCCTCACTCTCCCCTACTACATGTCGCATGCCCATGGTTTAGCGAAATATACATAAAAGGTCAGCGTAGCCAAGCGTTTCGTGTCACTGGTTAGAACCCCTCGCTCTTCCCTACTGCACAGTTTTTGTTCTAGAGACCTGAAACTTATTTTGGCAGTAGAGGGGGTTATATCTATTCATTTATGCCAAATAAACATTTCTGTAGACTTCCTAGTTTCCGAAATATAGAAATTTCAAAAATTGGACTGTTTTCGAAAAAGATAAAAAATACAAAAAGTTTCATTATACAATTAAATATCGTAGAGACCGTTCGTTTAAGCCATTGCACAACATTCTATCATGTTTGGTTTTCATACTATCGCCTACTTTCGGAAACAAATTTTTTCAGATTTTTTTTAAAAAAATATAACGAGTGGTCCATAGGAAAGAGGGCGCCACATCATGTCCTTCGACACCTCATTTGTCAACATCCGACCACGCGTTCGAGAGATTTTAATTACTTTAATGTTTCACCTACGTTTGGCCGCCATGTTGGTTTATTGGGCACAGCCACGCCAAGTGAAGTAGAACTCTCATCTCTCCCCTACTAACCTAAACGTCATGGCACCCTATTACCATCTACCGTTCGATGTATCATGGTGGGTCCTTCGGGGTGTGGAAAGACCAGTGTTTTGCACAACATTATTATCTCGCCTCATGGCCTACGATTTAAAAATATTTATATTTTTGCCAAATCCTTGTACCAGCCTCTGTACGTGTATCTGGAACAAATTATATCTTCGTTAAAGAAAGAAGCCATGGGCTATTTTACATTCACCTCGCCTCAAGATGTCATAAAACCAGATCGCATTCAATCAGATTCCATTATAATTTTTGATGATATTGCCACTCAATGACAGGCCATTATTCAAGAGTATTTTAGTATGGGACGCCATAAACAGGTGGATTGTTCTTATCTGGCTCAAACCTATTCTAAAATCCCCAAACTGTTGATTCGTGACAATGCAAATCTCATCGTTCTGTTTCGCCAACACTCTAGACATCTCTATCATATTTTTCAAGATCATGTGAATCCACATATGTACTTTACAGCTTTCACGCAATTGTGTGCCGCATGTTGGAACCATCATCCCTTATGCCTGTTTGGTCATTAATAATCGGAGTGAACGATGTGAGGGACGTTATCGCTTGGGTTTTGATCATTTTATTTCTGTTTAGAAAGACTCAGGGTTTGACATTTCCTGTTAGAGTGTCTTTACCTTTGCCATGGCGAACGCCATAGGGTACAAGAAACATGTCCAAATCATGCAGCATATTATTGAGGCACGAAATACTATTCGACATAAATTTCGTGAATTACAACGTTTAAAAAACGTCAATCCTTTACCCATGATAAAACATGCTCCATCATCACCTGATCCCATGAGGTTCAAACCAAATTCTGCTGCCTCTCAAACCAAACCCTTAACAAGTTCAAGAATTACTCAAACAGAATCACCACGGCAGGTAAAATTCTCCTCCTCCTCCTCCTCCTCCTCCTCCAATGTTAGTCAACAAGAATACGAGGAACAAGAAGAAGAAGAAGAACAACAACAACAACAACATGGACAAAGTGAAAGTGAAAGCGAAACCGTATTTAGTCCTGAAGGAAAAAAATCCTCACCCCTTCAACAGTTTCTAAAAACAAAACAAATATCATCCGTCCTAGCGGGAACACCGTCTTCCTCCAAATCGTCTCCGGTTTCTCAAGTCTTGACCACCCCTCAAAATAAAGCTCAACTCAAAAACATTTTAATCAATCATTATGGGGCAACACTGGAACCGTATCTGACCCTTCTATTTATTGGAAAGACAGATACCACGTATGGTGTTCGCTATGAGAATGATAGTTTTAAAATTGGGGATTCATCCATTAAATTTGGTCGTACTAATGCTGTTATTAAAAATATCAACTATAAATTAACACCAGAACTGTTAAAGCTGATATTTTCTCGCACACCATCTCTACAAGATTTTACGTCCGAGGACCTTGCTAAATATAAATCCATTTTGTTAGACACCAACGCTCACAAAAGAAACTATAAATCCTCTCAGCAGCTTAATGCCAATATATCCCAAAAATATAAAACCATTATTGCAAACATGATTGGTAAGCATAAACATCACTCTGCCTCTGGTGGTAAGGTTTAAGAAATTAAAACCCTACATAGATATAACCATTTGGAATATTCCCAATCTGTTAGTAGAGCGCTTATACTTGCTCCGTGTATCATAATAAGCTGGTAACAGTGGGCATGAGGCAGAAATCGCCCACATTGCACAACAACTCCGAGGTGCTAAAATTATCTTATAAGCCATCCCCCCATCAAAGTGGGTATCGTTCATGAATTACATAAACTAGCCCGTTTCATTTATGAACGCCATCGCGTAATTTCCAAAGGTGTGGATAAACTTCGGCAAGCAGACCTGGTTGAGATCATACCTTATTCTAATGTTGACGACGGTGTTCGCTGTATGTTGACCGTCATTGATGTCTATTCCAAAATGTCTTTTGTTGAACCAATAAAAATAAAACTGGTGTCTTAGTTACAAAGGCCTTTCAACACATTTTTAAACAATCAAAACGTCAACCTCACTTGTTACACACCGATCAGGGCAAATAATTTTTCAACAAGGATTTCTCCAGTTTTCTCAAATCTAAGGATATTCACCATTATACCACATATATCAAACTTAATGCTAGCGTAGTTGAACGCTTCAATCGAACATTAAAAAGTTATGGAAAGAGTTTACAATACGTGGTTCCTATCGATGAATAGATTGGTTACCTCAACTTGTGTCACGATACAACAACACGATTCATTCCACTATTGGCATAAAACAACGCCTCGTCAACAAGAACCTACCCAGACTCAATAGACTGTTTAAGCCTATAAAAACGGTTGAACCAAGGCAACATCGCCTTAAAATTGGTGATTTTGTTCGCATCAGTAAACATAGAAGTGTGTTTTCAAAATCGCACACTCCACAGTGGTCGACATAAATTTTTAATATTCGCCAAGTCAAGCTAGGTCAACCAGTGACGTATCTTTTAGAAGATCAAAGTGGTCAACCCATCAAATGACGATTCTATTATGAAGAAGTGCAAAAAACATTATATCCCAACGATCATCTTATTGAACGAGTAATTAGAGTCAAAGGTGAAAAATATTTTGAAAAGTGGTTACGGTTTCCTTCCACGTTTAGTTCATGGCTCAATAAACATCCTTTTTTGTAATAAAACCAATTTATTTATGTATTTATTTATTTATTTACCCTAATCCAAATTTTTCCAAAAGATGTATAACATCCCCTCCCCCATCGAATCCAATCCATCATGGCTAAAAACATGATCTCCATCATTCCCATGTCTCGTCCTCTTTTTAAAATATCTCTAAATAACAAAATAACAAAAGCATAGGGAAACCCCCCAAACGTGCATAGGGTTTTCACCTAGCGACTTAAAATTTATCGTGCGGGTAGAGGGGGTCAAACAAACCTTTTTTCTCATCTTCACCGTTTCCAAAATAGTGACCATTTTTCAAAATTCATTTTTTTGGCCTACACACTTGAAACTTGGTTTCTGCCTAGAGGGCATAGCATCTTTCATTAACATCAAACATACCTTTGTCTTACCTTCACCGTTTCCAAAATAATCAAAAATTCAACACAAGAATTTTCAAACTAAAATTAAGAAATACTAACACACATTCTTAGCAAAGAGGACGTCACTCCAACGCCAACAACACCTCATTCGTTAAAATCCGACCATCCGTTCGCCAATTATCACCAATGTTCGCCAGAAAGTAGGCTATCATTTTTTCCTCCTACACACTTGAAACTTGCTGTCCGCCTAGAGTGCATAGTCACCTTTCATTAACGTCTAAGAAACGTTTTTCTCATATTCACCGTTTCCAAAATAGCGCCATTTTCAAACTCAAGAATTTTCATAAAAAAATATGTATATATATATATATATCAACACACTTTCTTAGCAAAGAGGACGTCATCCCAACACCAACAACAATTCGTTCGTTAAAATCCGATCATGCGTTCGGGAGATATCGCCAAAGTTTATATGAAAGTAGGAGAGGAAGTAGAACATACAACACCCCACTACTGGCGCGCGAAAGATTTCAACAAAGTCCCGAATGCGTTAATATACCATTCGTCCGATAGCGATGAAATTTAGGTGAATTGTTGTGCACACTCCAGGGAAAGCTATGGCTTAGTAAATCCATTTTACGATAGGTAGCGCACGAATAGATTCAACAAATGAGCGAAGACGCGCGAAGCGTTTCAACAAAGTCCCGTATTCGTTCATATACCATTCGTCAATAGCGATGAAACTGGGGTGAGATGTTGCGTACACTCTAGAGAAAACTTCTGGCTTAGTAAATCCATTTTACAATAGGTAGCCCACGACTAGATTCAACAAATGAGCGACGACGCATGATGCGTTTCAACAAAATCCCGTATCTTATATCTTTATATATATATAATTCTTCGACACGTGTGTATGTGACTGAACTCCTCCTAAACGACTGAACCGATTTTGATGAAATTTTGTACGTATGTTAGGGTGGGTCCATGTATGGTTTAGATTCATAATTTGACCAGGTTAGTGGAATTTTAGAATTTTAGAACCACAATTTACACACAATTTTAGAACCATAATATACAGTCATAAACAGTCGTCATGGAAACCGCTAGCTTGAGTGAAAAGTGATACCTTTGGACTGTTTGTCTCTGCACGTAGATCCACCTGTTCGCGACCTGTGCAACTACCGCCATAACATACACTCCGCCCGTTGCGGAATGTTGTGTTTTATACCAAAGGTGGCAGTGATGTCGAATTCTACTTTTTGTCTCTGCACGTTAGAGGGTTTCGAGGTACCGTATGCGTTCATATAGGCCTACCATTCCTCCGATTGTTATGAATCTTGGGTGAGATGTTGAGTGCACTCCAGGGAAGGTGTTTGGCTTAGTAAATCCATTTTAAAATAGATAGCGCACGACTAGATTCAACAAATGAGCGACAACGCGCGAAGCGTTTCAAAAAGGTCCCGTAAGCGTTCAAATTCTATTCGTCCGATAGCGATGAAACTTGGGTGAGATGTTGTGTGCACTCCAGGGAAGGCTTCTGGCTTAGTAAATTTATTTTACAATTGGTAGTGCACGAGAAGATTCAACAAATGAGCGACGACGCGCGAAACGTTTCAACAAAATCCCGTATAAGTTTATATACCATTCATCGATTGCGATGAAACTTTGATGAGCTGTTATGTACACTTACGAAAAGGTTTCTAACTTAGTAAATCCATTTCACAGGAGGTTAAGCACGAGTAGATTCAAAAAATGAGCGACGACGCGCGAAGCGTTTCAACAAGGTCCCGTGTGCGTTCAAATACCATTCGTCTGATAGCGATGAAACTGGAGTGAAATGTTGTGTACACTCCAGGGAAGGCTTCTGGCTTAGTAAATCAATTTTTCGGTAGGTAGCGCACGACTAGATTCAACAAATGAGTGACGATGCGCGAAGCGTTTCAACAAAATCCATATACCATTCATCGATTGAGATGAAACTTTGATGAGTTGTTGTGTACACCTACGTGAAGGTTTCTAACATAGTAAATCCATTTCACAGGCGGTTGCGCACGAGAAGATTCAACAAACGAGCGACGACGTGCGAAGCGTTTCAACAAGGCCCCGTATGCGTTCAAATACCATTCGTCCGATAGCGATGAAACTTGGGTGAGATGTTGTGTACACTCCAGGGGAGGCTTCTGGATTTGTAAATCCATTTTACAATAGGTAGAGCACGAGTAGATTCAAAAAATGAGCAACGACGCACGAACGTTTAAACAAAGTCCCGTATGCGTTCATATACCATTCATCCGATTGCAATGAAACTTGGGTGAGATGTTGTGTACACACACGTGAGGGTTTCTGAGTTAGTAAATCCATTTCACAGGAGGTTGTGCACGAGTAGATTCAACAAATGAGCGACTGCGCGCGAAGCGTTTCAATTCCCGTATGCGTTCAAATACCATTCGTCCGATGACGATGAAACTTGGGTGAGATGATAAGTACACCCTACGGAAGGTTTCTGGCTTAATGAATCCATTTTACAATAGGTAGCGCACGAGTAGATTCAACATATTAGTGACGGCACGCGAATCATTTCAACAAAGTACCGTATGCGACCATATACCATTTATCCGATTGCGACAATTTAAATCGGCATGCGATTGACCATGTCTAACTCGATACCCACGTTCGAAGCCATTTCTCTCTCTATCTTACTTTATGTGCCCGTTTAGACCGGAGTCCGCACGACCACATATGCATTTTACCAATGATCAGTCAGCCCGAGAGTCAAAATATCCCGGAGCGCCAGATGGGTTAAAACTAATCGCAAAAACGACATCAAATGAAAAAAATGCTTTACTGATTTTTGGCTCAATGCAACAATAAGGATAGAAGGAGATTCAACTGGGCATAACACATCATGTAAAATTATCTCATTTTATTTTGAATTTAAAATTGACTGCAAAAATGCTCAAAGCAGCAACATTCACGTGTGGCGACCCTCACTCCTATTTACACAATATACAGAAATTTTCCAAACACTTTTGACAATTATTTTTTTGGAAACACAAGTCTGATTATTAGTCCTGTAGACTGTGTTCCAAAATTATTTATGATTAAATCCAGTTCAAATTTAATTGTCTCTACTGGAAATATCGTAGTTCACTGTTTGAAATTTTACATAATATTAACACTCGTAGAATAAATGTTCATAGAATTTTTAACTTTCACTTATTTTTCCAGTTTCAAAAATATATTGTCGAAAAATATTATTATTTCTGAATCAACACAAATTATTTACACATATTAATAACATCTGAAAAGTGTTTGACCTTGAGCATAGCATCGAAGAACTGTGCAAAGCACAACAAAAATTAATTGTTCTTCTGGCATTAAACGTTCGAGAAGTGACTCGATTATGAACTTCAAGTTCCTCACAAAATATATGATTTCTGAATCATCAACTTGATCAATAAATTGTTGAACCATTCAACTATTCAATTTTCCACTTGGAATCATTATTATAAAAAAATATTTATATTCATGGCCATTTTTAGTAATTTTCACAACTTGCAATTCTTCGACAGAATGCGGAAATAAGAATTGTAGCTTCATAATAAATTCATTTAGTTCATGGCACTAGGATTGAAAATATGCTTCAAATTATTCGTGGTTAAAGAATTATTTTTAATTGGCAGTGGCCCATTCTATTATTTGTGTAAAAACACAATATTACAACAACAACGGCAAAGGTCTTCCTCTGAAGAAGAATAAACTACTATCATGACAAATCCGGGTTCTAGCAAAATCAAAGTCTAAATGGAATTCGTAAACAAGGTTGAAATAAGAACTGATGGTTTCCAGAAATAACCTTCGGGTCATTCATACGACGAAATGTGTAGTTCCAATACTCCTTCTATAAACCTGAGCCATCGAACCTGCTATTTGATTGATGCTCGAAAAAACCTCTTCATTCCTGCGACTTAAACATGCGCACCTGGGAATGGCATTTCAACTACTCCACACATATAAATTTTCTTCCCAAAATTTATACAATAAATCAAGCCTCTGCTTGTTATCAACACTGGAAGATTAATAAACTTACAAGTTTATTTTATTTTACCATTCAGTTCAACCCGTGAATTTACCATACTCATGAAAATCTTTATTTCACTTTCGAGTGTATTTACGTCATGATTTTATATAAATACAAAAATATCCTATTTGATACAAATATCAATTGCTTCCCGTTTCATGCCTCTCCGTGTTATCTGAAAAATATACTTTGCTCATTGCAAATATTAACTGTTCAACCAGAACTGAAATGTTGGCTGAATGCGGGCTTGCGCTAACCACTCTCCTTCGGAAAATCTCCTGTTCCAGACTAGAAATGATTAAACTACTTCATAGGCTCTCTCTCAATACATATGATTATTAGAAAATATAATATCCAAGAATTATTTAGAAAAATTATAAAAATCATTATTATTATTATCAGTGGATTATTATTATTATTAATTAGATTATTTTAAATATGTTTAATTATCATCTCATTATGTGAGAATCCACATGTTCGAACCTTCGAATATGGAAAAAATATCCATTCCTCAACAAAAAATAATTTAACTTTTACAGTTACATCGGCTGATTACCGTGATTATCCAAAAAATATGAAATATTCAAATAAATGCTCGATATGCTCGGTCATCGATCCTAAACTGTTCTGAGTGCTGAAAATACTCAGAATAACTCTAACAAGTCTTGCGTAAATCATTGCAGATTTAAATACGAAGAAAATAAATGTGTTGGTCATCTGCAGAAAAATAGTTAGTTCCAATTAGCTAGGCATAATATAATTCAAATGTGGCTTACATTTCTTGATGGTCTTGAAGCGTAGTGAACCTGGTCTGTACCAGATTTATCCATAAACATGCCCTATCGGACAAGCATGTATAATCCTTGTATCGGCCGCCATTATATACCCACAATCCGTCTAACAAGACATAGTGGTAGTATCTCTTGACGTTTGAAGTAACTGTTGTTCCATTTTAATATTGGCTTCTGTTAAAGCCATAACAGTTTGCTTAAATGGGGTCAGATCTAAGTGATCTATTCTTAGATATGTCAGTTGTAACGTAACTCACGGTAATCTTTTCAGTACAAGAAAACACTGACAATCTGACCAATCAACGGCTGTTCTGAAGATCGTTCCCTGGGCATGGCTTCACACCATCTACCATGCGCGAAGCAACATGTAGTTTCCCTGCGTAGACTAATGAACAACACCGTGATAGACTGGTCTTCAATGTACTGATAGATCGAAGTGGTTAACAAGTTACAAATATGAAAACTGACTGAATTGGACTAAAATATCCAAGTATTAGGTTATTACTGGACTGTGACAAAGTACTAATTCTAGACAAAGTCTAGCATATGTCCATGTAGAAATAAAAATATTTCACCAGTGTCTGTAGAAAAATATCAATCACCCTAGTGATTCTCCTTGCCGGAAACTTTCTAAGTTCCACTCGTAGCGCAGCACTTTTGTGACTATCACAACTTTGAAAATAACTTCTGCGTAGATCCGGCAACCATGTGCCTTGGCTCAGCGTAGCGGCTCCTTGCTAGGCAAGTGCTTGTTTCGAAGTGAGCTAATGATGCCTGAGCCAGCCGGCTTTTATTCAAAACGGTCAGGGTCACGCTGCATCAGCTGATATCTGGAAATCCTCATATCTCTTGTATCCCTGGTCCGATTTACTTGATACTAATTGCATTCTCTTTCATTTGGCCGTGCCAGTAATCTGATCCCAGTCTTAAGTCTCTACTCCATGGTTAACTATTTAATCTATAAATAGCCTCGACCTCTGCTATTACTCGCTACGTCACTTGACATGCTCTTAGCGGTATATTCTTTCCAATTCCTTCTCGAAGCAATGTAGCGCGATATTCAAATATCTCAACTTTCAAAAGCGGCTGTAGCCTTTCCCTTGATATCTAGGTGTCTGAATCTTGGAATACCCATTCCTAGAGTTGGGCACAGTACATGTGGATCAAAGTTTGCTTTGAAAGTTGTTCTGAAGTCACACATGATGATCCATAGTGATATAGAGCCTTATTCCTGTGATAGATGCGGAGGAATGTTCTCTGCTTAGGATTTTTTAAAGAAACATGTGTTGATTCATAGTGGCGGTAGGCCTTACGCATGTAGTAGATGTGGAGCTAATTTTAGTCGGAAAACCGACATGAACAGACATAGGCTGATTCACAGTGGTAGAGTGCCTTATTCCCGTGATACATGCTGAGCAAAATTTACTCTGATAAGCAATTTGAAGAGACACATGAAGAAGCATACTGGTATAAAGCTTAATTCCTGTAGTACATGAGGAGAAAACTCTACTTGGAAAGTTGACTTGAAGACACATGATGATCCATAGTGGTAAAATGTCTTCCTCCTGTCGTACATGTGGAGCAAACTTTGCTGAGAAAGGCAGTTTGACACACAGATAATGATCATAGTGGTCTCAAGGCACAAGGTTGTGGTACATGTGCAGAATACTTTACTCGGAATTATCACCTGATGAAACACATAATGATCAAATGTAGTCTCCAGCCACATTTCCGTGGTCAAGTGGGACTTACTTTACTTAGAATTGTTACCGGAAGGCAAAGATGATGGTCGAGAGTAGCTCAAATCTAAACTCGTGTAGTTAATGTAGAGCGAACTTTACTGAGAAAGAAAAATCGAAGAGAAACATGTTCATACATAGTTGCGTAGGGCCACATTGCTGACGTACATGCGGAGCAAACTTTTCTTCGGAGTTTTATTTGAAGGCACATAAGTTGTTCCATAACGGTCTCAAGCCAGGATCCTGTGGTACTTGTAGAGTAAACTTTACTTTGAAAGGTACTCTGAGGACACACTTTAGGATCGATAATTGTATAAAGGTACACCTATGCAGTACTTGCGGAGCGAAATTTACTTAAGAAGTACTCTGAAGACATACCTCCTGAATCATGGTAGTCGAATGCCACGTTCTTGTGGTACACGTGGAGTAGGATTACCTTCAAGAGCAGTTGGATGAGACACATAATGTTCGATAGTGGTGTAATGCGTCAGTCATGTACTACTTGCGATGCAGATTTTATTCTGGATAGTAATTTGAAGACACACATGTTGCTCCATAGTGATCTAATCCCTCATACATGTGCTACACGTGGAGAAACATGTGCTCAGAAAAACAAATTGCAGACACCTATCAGTGGTCTATAGGTATAATCGTGAAGTGCATGTGTAATAATTTTAATAAAAAATATATTTGAAGGCACACATGTTGTACCATAGTAAACAAAAGTTCGATGTTTTACAGTCAGTGAAATTGTTTGTACCCAAATGAAATGGGTTATTCCTCAATCCTGAAAAAAATTGCATGAGATTAATAAATACACTTGGATGACCAGTTTTGGTCGTCAATCTATCATCATCAGATCCATTACACTTAGGCTATAAAATCTATGTCTTAAAGTATGGGTGATAATATTTACAATATATACATTGATTCAGTTGCAGTATTAGTTGAGAAAATGCAACTCGTCAATATTTGTTGTAGTATATGTCATGTTTAGTTGAGATACTGGAAGCAGTGATTGAACTCCGGAATTTGCTTGTTTGGAGTGAATATGTGGTTGTTGTAAATGGTCAATTCAGAATTTTAGCGTACAGGCTACTTATCTGGTTGAGTCATGCGCGGTCCTGTTGAGAGCAGTTCACTTGGTCACTGTTTGCACTCGAATGACGGAAAATTCCTGTGTCTGAGGTTTAATTATCTCGTTGGGCTTTTCCCCCTATCGCATTTCTAAGTGACATGTGTAACTGTAGTAAGTTGCCAGGTCTAGTCTCTCTAATGTGCTGTATGTTACTGTATTCAGGATAATCTTCAACTATTGAAGATCTGGTTTCAGACTCCAAACATAAGCTAAGAAGCCCTCTTATAGTGCAAACGGACTAATGAGGAGGTCACGGTACTTTTAATACTGCCGTTAATACTGACCTGTGTTTATTGAATCAAAAGATAGATCATACATCATGATCCAATAACATGTTTCACTTACTAATCCCTTATCTAGCTTGGGTACATCCTTATGCTGTGTCTTGTTTCCGACGGGGTGTGTTTTCTAGTAGAGTGAAGAGGGGTGAACTCTCCATGAAAGTGAGTTTGTTTAAATTATTGTGGTTGTTTCCTTAAGTAAAGTGTATCTCGATTGCTTCCATTAAGTCAAGAGCTCTGCCTTTTTGGTTCGTGATGGATTATAGGAGATCTAATCTGAATGATATCAATCCCCCTAAGTAATACAATCTGCTAACAGCTTGGGATGGTAGGAGCACTAATCTGAATGATATTAGCTTAAATACTCTCCAGATAGTTACCGTCTGCGGGGGAATCTATAAGCTCTAAGCTGACTGATATTAGCTTCATGACGCTCCAAGATGAACCATATTCTCTCAGTCTGGCTGGTTACTTAGGTGTTCTAAACTGACTGATAGTAGTTTAACAACCCTCCAGTATGAAATTACCTCAAAGAGGAACCACCATCTCATAGTTTGGTAGGTACCTAGGAGCTCTAAACTTAAGGATGATAGCCTAAAGAAACTTCAGGTGTGCCAATACCTCAAAGAGGAACCTTCTGACCTCAGTCTGTGTTGGTACTGTACCCGTATATTCGAGAAGTTGCCTGCCGGAAATCCATAGCTGGGCTGCATTGCAAAATTCTGAAGGCACCCGGCTAAAATTCCCATCAAAATTCGATCCAACAAGGTCTTCGGGAATATACGCCAGAAGACTACAATGATATTACGGACAAATAATAAGTACACTGGGGCTCAAGTGAACTATTACCATATATCTCTCGGGGTTTATTAAGGGTATTCAGCTCCAGGCCTGAAATGAAACTCCACCGCATCATTTCCTATATATCCAAAATAAGTCATCCGAAACATGACGTAGAAAACGAAGTAAATGAATGTATTTACAAATGTAAACGATGAACCAAAACAAATAAAATTCCCTATATATTGTTGTTTGAGTCTTCAGTCTTTTGACTAGTTTGATGCAGTCCTCCATGCCTCCCTGTACTGAGTTATTCGTTTCATCTCTACATAGTTACCACACCCTACATCCGAGGCAATCTGTTTAACATATCCTAACCTTGGCCTACACCTAGAGTTCTTGTGTTCGACCCTTCCTTCCATAACTAAGCTTGCTATTCCTAGGTGTCTTAGTATGTGTCCTACCAACCTATCTCTTCTCTTCATTAGCAGTCGCCAGAAACATCTCTCCTCTCCCACTAGTCTTAATACCTCTTCGTTTGTCACCCTATCTACCCATCTGATCTTCATCATTATCCTGTAACACCACATTTCAAATGCCTCAATTTTCTTCTTTTCTGCTGCACCAATAGTCCATGTTTCACGTCCATAGAGTGCCACGCTCCAGACAAAGGCTTTCAAAAATGACTTCCTAATAGCTAAATCTATATTCGAAGTCAACAGATTCCTTTTCTGTAGAAATGCTTTCCTTGCTGAGCCAACCTACTTTTTATATCCTCCTTGCTTCGTGCATCACTGGTTATATTGCTTCCTAATTAACAGAAGTTTCCTAATTCCTTCAGCTTTTAACCTGCCAATTTGATGTCCATAGAGGTTTCTGATTTCTTTCGGCTGCATTCCAATATTTTTGTTCTATATTTATTAATTTTCATCATGAATTCTTTCCTCAAGACGGAGTCCATACCATTTATATACCCTTTTACATCCTCAGGCGTGTCGGCCAAGATGACTATGTCATCGGCAAATCTCAGAGTTGAAATTATTTCTCCTTGAATCTTCACTCCCACTTTAAGCGATTCTCGAAATTCCTAAATTGCTTGTTCAATGTAAAGATTGAATAGTATGGGAGATAAGTTGCAGCCTTGCCTTACACCTTTCTGAATACCAGCTTCTCTCTCATGCCCTTCAGCCCGAAAAACTGCTGTCGGTTTTCTGTATAGATTGTAGATCATCCTCCTATCCCTGTACTTTATTCCAATCGTTTCCAAAATGTAAAACAATTTAGTCCAGTCAACGTTATCCAAAGCCTATTCTAAGTCTACCAATGCCATGAACGTTCTCTTGTCTTTACTTATTTTACCTTCCAAAATCAGCCTAAGACTTAGCACAGCTTCCCTTGTTCCTACACTTCTCCTGAAACCAAACTGGTCTTCGCCCAACTCCGTTTCTATCTGGCTTTCAATCCTCTTGTAAATTATTCTAGACAGGAACTTTGAAGCATGAGTAATCAAGCTGATTGTACGGTAATCTTCACATCTGTCAGCTCCCACTTTCTTTGGTATAGGGATGATAACATTCTTCTTGAAATCAGAGGGTACCTCACCTGTCTCATGAATCCTACACACCAAGTGAAATAACCTGATCAAACCTTCATCTCCTATGCAGCGTAACAACTCAATCGGTATATCATCTATGTCTGGTGCTTTGTTCCTGCTTAAGTCTTACAATTCACTGTCAAATTCTGATCTCAATATTAAATCTCCTTTTGCATCCTCATCAATTTCCTCCTCCCTTTCCATTACATGATTCTCAATCTCCTTTCCCTCAAACAAACACTCCATATAAGCTTTCCATCTCTCAACCTTTTCTTCCCTATCTGTTAGAGGCTTTCCATTTGCGTCCTTAATATTACAGCACTTAGTCTTCTTTTCCCCAAAAGTATTCTTAATCCTTCCATAAGCTGTGTCTACTTTTCCTGATTTCAGACAATTTTCTATACCTGCACATTTCTCTCTCAGCCATTCTTCTTTTGCTTCCTTGCACTTCTTGTTAACCTCATTCCTCAGACGTCTGTTTTCTGCTTTCCCCTTTTCATCTCTTACATTTTTGTGTTTCCGCCTTTCATCCATCAATTCTAATACATCCTTGGTGATCCACGGTTTTCTACCTATTCTTTCCTTCCTACCAATGTTTTCTTCTGCGGATTTTGTTATTTCATTCTTCAAAAGTGCCCATTCGTCTGCAATTGAAGTTTGTTTAGGGTTTCAATAGTCCTTCATACTCTTCTTCAATCTTCAATTACATCCCTCTCTTTCAGTCTGTCTATTGCCCACCCTTTTGGCTTTTGACTTTTCTTCAGTTTCTTTAACTTTAAACTGCATTTCATAACAACCAGATTGTGGTCAGAGTTTATGTCAGCACCGGGATATGTTTTACAATCCAAAATCTGGTTTCGAAACCTCTGCTTGACAATAATGAAATCGATTTGGTAACGTCCTGTATCTCCTGGTCTCATCCATGTGTATATTCTTATATTGTGGTTACTGAATAAGGTATAAGCTATGACCATCTCATGCTCGGTACAGAATTCCATCAACCTGCTTCCTCAATAATTCATTTCACCTACTCCGAAATCTCCTACTATCTTCAACATCCTCACCATCAGCTTGACTGGTCGGCATATTGAACCCGCTAGTTGAAGGAGTCCTTATCCTTATAAGGAGACCCGGAATTTCAAGTCCTATGGACCGCATATATGGAAAATTTCTGTCTTTATATTATGGCCCTAGTCGTATCCGACAGCCTTTGAACAATGGAAGTTATATAATAGAAGACATTAGGACAGGAGAGCGCATTGAAACCTTCAATGCAGCCAATCAAAAAAATATCACTCTTGAATGAATTTCAAGGCAAATAAAAATGTCATCCCAACATTTTATTTGAAACGACGGAGAGGCAGATGAACTCGCTGAGCTATGGTTCATGTGATATTTTTTATAACAGAACATTTATGATGGGATGTCGTACCTTTGAACACACCCAGAAAGCCACGTGGAGCTGTGAGATCACGCTATACTCTTTTAAGTAGCGGTGAATCGCACTTTTGACTTTGGTGAAATCTGCTAATTATTTATCTGAGGTCTTATTAATTAATTTTATCTTTCCACGAGACTCAGAATATTCCATTTCGCCATGCTGCATTATTAAAACATTTTGGAGAATGTTATTTTTACTTAAGGTAAGGTAACACCCTTGCAGATATGCAATCAGGAATGTAAGTAGTCGCTCAACGACTTCGTTTTGACGACCTACTTCCTAGAGACACTCAGTGCCTTGCACTACGTCTGGAGAATCCACCCTGTGTAGGCGTGAAATTGTATCTATCCTACAAGACGTAGAGAATATCCGCTGTTGAGCGTTGAAAGTGATTATCAGGTGCCATCGAGCACGAGAATACTACAATTCAGTGTTGTTTAAGCACAGTGAGCCACAAGAAGCATTTTGGGAAATAATAATTGGCAAGTATAGTGAATTGCATAACATTGCCGTAACACCACATTTTTGTACCCACGTGTTTGTGGAGGGCCAAGTGCCTAGTGGAAAATATACAGGTAAAAGGGTTACAACTATCTTGAATAAGTGTGATTATGATTGTATGACATATTTAAATTGCCAAAGTGAATATTTCAATTCAAAAACGACGCATAATTCACGGATGCTACGTGATATAAAAGTAGCGTCACTAGCACGTGAAGAATCATAAAACAGTGTTAGCTCACATATTAATTCACATCTACGAAATAAAGGCTGTGTTATCTACTACAATTAAAGCCTATAACATTTACGACGAACATTATATTTTTGAAAGTGAAAGAATGAACATCATAATTTATTTCACTACCCACCCGATCAGACTATTCTACACCATGTTTGAGACCGTCATCATGGGCTAATACCATCACGGTATGAGGGTGATGTTTCTACGGGAACCAGCATGATGGTGGAACTTCCAGAACAGCGAACGAGAAGGAAGGAATCCAGGATGCCATTTCCAGGCATATCCATTACATCCACGAAGTTGTCGACAGGGACAGATCGAACCCTGATCTTTGGAGGAGTCCAGATGGGAATCCTGATGAGGATGATACCGTTCCAGATAGCCAGAGATGATTTTGTACAACCCTTGTTGTTGAATAGAGGGCTGAGTGAGAGCTTCTCCATTTCGTGAGTTTTTGGACACCCCTTTCTTGTTCTAGTTTCTGGTGGTATAGTAGGTTAAATGTAGTTTGTGAGCCAACCGAACTCAGTGCCAGCCATTTTTATAGGTAGGGAATGTAACTAGTTTAATTAGATGTCATTTATTTCAGTTAGAGTGAGACACCCTTGGGTCAGACATTTTGGTCAGCCCTGGTGCAGCCTGATGGACGTCGTAGATTGTCAATGCCTATCTTTTGCTGAACGTGACCCTAGTCATTTGAGGCTAATTTGTTCAACCCTATTTGGGGTGATTTTTCAAGTCTTTGCTGACTTTAGTTATGGCAATCAGATGCCATGGTTATTTTAACTGCATTCTTTGCAGCCTTTCTTTGTTACACCCCTGACTTTCGTTAGAACGGTCGTATCAGTTAGGTAGTCAACTGTAATTTCCAGTTTTGTAACTTGCATTATATTTCATTTTGAATAAGCTCAGCAGCTATTCTTGGTCAAGTGTGAACCTAATAATTAGAAGGAATGTTTCGTTGTCTAGCATCGAACCCAGTTCCCAACGCATTATTAAGTAGATCCAGAGTGTGGAATCTGCGTCACAATTATTATTTTGTTAGTGTCATGTGAAGACACGTCTTTATTAGATGTTATACAAGCAACTACTGAATTATATATTTGAGAGCAAAGATCTCCAGTTATAGTGACATTACTATCATTTAGACGTCTTTGGTTTGGAAGACGGAATTGTATTATTGTATTCAGATTTATAGCGTGTTTTTATACACGAATTCTTCGAGGTTTGTAACCTATGGTAAAGTTTTTTATGAAGAGGCCAGATGTACAGTTTTATTTTGTTTTAAATCGCCGGCCTTGAAAGTCAATGTGTTGTGTTTGCCGAGCGCAGGAATGTTGTAACCTGCCAGCGACATAAACTGGTTTGTGATCCAGTGCCCTTGAGAGCACGCTTCTTTTATTTGTGAGACAGAACTACTTTGACAAGAGACGGAATGCTTGTTGTATTCGCTCTTACTTTCATTGCAACTTAGCTCATGGAACTCAGTGTCCATTCTTGTATCTGATCACATGTTTTATAGATTGTTTTTGTTAGTTAAACGCACTGTTGCGTGTACCGACGTTCGACGTGTACAGTTATGTCAGGTTTTCTATAGTACGTTGAAGGCTACCCTGTTATAGCAGGAAGTTATTGTATGAAGGTATTTTGTGTATGCCTTGTCCGGGATTGTTCCCGTTGACCAGATGTTATTGGAGGGTAACTGTAGTGTGCAGGCCCGTCCCAGAGTTATTGAACGCAAGCTTTGCGCCGCTGATAACTTGTGTTATTGTGTGTCCGAGTTGTTATTGCTCGTTGATTATTCTCCGACTTTTGAGTCGAGGTTTCTTGGTGGAGATTGATCTCAGTGGAGACACTCCGTGCCCAGGCTATTGTCAGTATTATTCGCCATAAACCAGCGATAAAACTAAACCGACATCTTAATAATAAAACGCATAATTTTGGTTAAAAAAAAGCTAACTAACGAATTCTTTCTACCTAACTTTGTTCTTTTGCATTTGGAACTGTTGACATGAAGGTATTTCCTTGTGTGGAAATGACTAGGACAGCTGACACTATTGAAGCGACCTGAAGCATGCACGAACCTTGAGTTCGTAGCTTGTGGAGCACAGGCCATGCGATGTTAGACGTAGTCTTAACTACACAGTCGTCACCGTAACTACACACATTAGATGACTATGGCTTACAAAGAGTAAACCAAGGTGCAGGCAGGCATGTTAATAAAACTACTGTGTCTATTTCATTACTTATTTATGATGTACAAGAGTATGAATCCTACATGTTACCTTATTGTGTGCTGTTAGCACGTAGTTTCTAAGAATAATTAAATGTTTTTTTTACATGGCTGTACACTTACATTTGAATGTAATTGTTTTCTGTTACGGACGTCATCGCCGTAAATTTTGTTATTAACTGATAGGACTTAGCTAGATGAATTAACGTTAAATGTAAATGTGGAGATGGTATCATCCTAACTTAGATTTGTTTTGCTACCCTTTTAAATGTAAATTCCGATATTAGCTTGATCTTGTAACTTGACCTAGGGACTTGCGTCGTACCATTTTCCTAGTGTTGCTGTTGTTGCTTTATTATTGTGAGATAGATCTTTCGCGAGGGTTTTCCGTAACTTCTCAGGTAGGGACCTGCTCTTTATTTTTGTTTGTTTATTAGCTTGCGGACTAGCCGATTGTAACCCTCCGAACTAGGCTAGGGGCTTGTGAATTTTATCAATACATTTTCACGTTGTTTTACATAAGTCTGGATGTTTATTTTCTCAGTCTAGTTTTTAAGGTGGACATTTCCTTAGGCAGTCTATGACCATCGTCACCATGTACCACGATCCCTGTGGACTACGGACTCTCGTGCCGCTTTAGCCTATTTGGAAGTTCAGCTGATCCTCACGGTAATTTTTTTGTTTATGCTCGACGGGTGAGATGTTAGGGAAGTCATTGCGGTTGTTGGCTATCCTGGCAGCTCCACCGACGGTCGCATAAAATGGCGCCCAACGTGGGGCCCCTCAGTTCCATGTTATTTTGGAGGATCTTAATGTGATAAATGGTAAATTGACAGGACTGGGACGAACTTAGAAAGTCGTACTGCAGATCAATTGACCGCATGGCGTTCATGTTTGATAGAAGTCCATGGGGTGAGGCTTTAGTGTTAGATAAATGAAGGATAGGATTTTCTTTGATGATGCCTCATCCTGAGTAAATGTAATACTTTGCTTTGCTCACCGTTGTCTTTGTAAATGTAGAAGCACTTAGTGTGCATACTCCAGCTGTACTCGTGATATTTATATAAATGAAACAAGCTTTATACCATCAAGTAACTAATCATAGCTGTAAGTTCCAGTAGAGATTGATCCCTCACTATCTCATATATATTTCTTGTCAATGGATGAGGAAACTATTCGTCGTGTGTTTGGAGAGATGATGGCAGGTGTGAATGCTAACCTCCAGCAGATTACTGCTGAATTAGGTACAGTAAGGACTGATTTAGGTGATGTAAGAGGTGACTTAGGTCAGAATACTCAAGCTGTCAACAATGTTAGACAGGACTTAGAAGTCAACACCCAGTCTGTAAACAATGTTAGTGGTCATGTGGATCAAGTAAGACTAGATTTGGGGGTTAACACCCAGTCTATAAACAATGTCAGTGGTCATGTGGACCAAGTTAGGCAGGAAGTTAATAATGTTAGGGCTGATTTAACTCAAGTCAGGGCCGACATGGATACATATAGAGTCGAAGCTAAAAATGATCTTACGGCAGGTTTAGCAGCAGTTAGGGTCGATGTCATACGACACCATCAGGAGGCTAACCAGCTCGTAGATTGCTTAACCGACCAGATGAATAGAGCTAGGGAGGATGTGCAAAACCGATTGGGGGAGCACACAGCTCAAATTCAAACGACCATAAATAGAGGCCAGATAGATATGAGAGCCGACCTGGAACACACTAGGGAAGAATTTGGGACTCGATTGAATCACGTCGAGGGATTTATGGACAATGTGAAAAAGGACATGGCAACCATGAACATTGGATTAATCTTGATGAGAGGTGCTGCCAATGCTGTTAATAACAACGTAAAGACTATCGTTGATGGCATGATGGAAGTCAAAGACGAACTCAACACCAACAGGAGAAATATTACTGAGTTGACAGAAATCGTAGCAAGCCTGCGTGAAACAGTTGATGTTCATCGTGAGGAACACAAAATCGATCTCATGTTATTGAGGGGTGACCTCAACGAACACAAGACCACAGTGGAGGCTAAGGTAGCCGAGGTTAGAGACGATGTTGGGAAGATCCAAGATAATGTGTCGAGAGTTGAAGGAGAGATCGATTCCTTACAAAAACGATTTGAGGAAGTCGCGGTAATCGAGAGGTTAGACCTCAGCTATAACCTCAGGACGGCCATACGCGAAGTAGACACGAACCTCAAGGGAAAAGTCGATAGGATCGAGCTACAACTGAACGACTTAGGCAATAAAGTCGCAGCCAGAACCATTCCGGGACTTGAAGTCATAGAAAGACGTCTTGACAGACTTGAGACGCTTCCTAGAGAGAGACACTTACACTCACAGATGGGAGACTCTCAGGAAACACCAGTATCTCAATCCGCAGGAATGATGCCTACCCATTTCCTACCCAGCGCACCTATAGATCCGCAACCATCCCAATTCACTGGTTCAGCGCAAAGTCAGATTTTGAACTTTGACGCCCATCCGTTTCAACCAGCACTTAATTGACTTAGTCACGAGACAAACACACCTACGCATAACTACATGCAGAATACATTCAGACCCGCGCATACGCAGGGAAATGTCACTATAATTCGTTCGAGAGAGGAGCAACCAGCTCGCTTCTCAGGAACTGGAAGTGGTGTTACTCCAGTTGAATTCCTAGCCAACGTCGAAAGCTACTTGAGAGACACTATGATAACTCCGGAGAGGGAACTCAGAGTTATAGAGCGTTTGCTTGAGGGGCAAGCCAGCACCTGGTTTAGAGCATTCAGATATTCGTTTACAGGCTACCAGGACTTTAAAGAGCCTTATTAAGAACGTACTGGTCGAGCGACATCCAGCAGAGCATCCGAGCTGAGATGTACACTCGCAGATACAGCTCTAATACTCCTACACTTTATGCGAATTACTTCGCGATACAGCTTGCGAAGCTTCGTTGTCTTCAGCCCCCGTTGTCTGAACAAGATTTAGTGAACACCATTGTTTGGCAGTACCCTGCAGACGTGCAACGTGTGTTGATTGCTGCAGGGGCATCCACTTTCCAGCAGTGTGACCAGATCCTGCGAAGGTTGGATGCAAACACGGAACAGTTCCCGACACACCGTCAACAGAAGGCTGACAGGCGCGAGGAGAGACATGTCAATTTGACTACTGTCGATAAAGTGAGCCAGACGCCACAACAGACGCAAACCTAAGAGAACTCTGGGCAACGCGATAACAACTACAACTATAGCAGGAGAGAATGGAACAATACTCCATATGCTCGAGATCAGCAAGATGACCGTCGAAGTCATTGGAACTGGCGATTCGACCGAGGGACGGACGACAACCGACGTCATGAAAACGACCGCCGAGGGAATAATGGTAGAAATCCACAGCACGGAAGTATCCGTAGGGACTATCGATACAGTAGAGGATATGACAGAAATCGAGACCCTAGATACCAGCCAGATAGAGATTGGAAAGGAAGAGCACGGGAGAGCCGTGAGTACCTTCAACAACTCAGAGAACTGCAAATCCGAGAAGAGGGAGAACAGAACCCGACTTCGAGGGAAAATAGAAATTCGGCGCAGGAGACGGAGCAGAACCAGCCCAGTACTTGTCGCCAGGACAAGAAAAAACGCCGAAAAATCAATAGATTCTTGTTCGGTTGAGCACCGAGTAACTGCCACCATATTACTCTGGGAGCCAATCCAAGAAGACTTGTTGGACGAACGACGAACGACGAACCACAACTATGAATTGACGCGTCTACCCAAGATTGTAGCCACCTTGAATGGATGCAACGTAGTCATTCTCATCGATACTGGGGCGATGATTAGTGTCATGTCCGCCGATTGCCATGCCAGACTGAAAGCAAACTCTGAGGTGACAGAGCTGCCAATTTCTGCTGTAAGAGTCAGAGAAGTCATACCTGACCGCGTTGTAACGTGCAAAATCCAGATTCTATGTACTCTGAAGATTTCGAGCCACGTGTACTTGCACGAATTTCTTGTAATGAAAGGCTTGCATCATGATGCCATATTAGGTGCAGACTTCATTAGAAAATATGATGGAATCATTGACATGGGACGTAATACGGTAGAGTTCAAGCCGAACGAACCCATTCAGATGAACTTAGTTGAAGAAGAACCGGAATTCCTATCCGAAGTCGACGTAGTCGAAAAATTAAATGGCAAGGAAATTGAGGAGACACTAGATGCCGACGAAGAGGCAGAATCATTATCAGCACCCATACGAGAGAACCTTGATGCAATATTGAACGAATACAGGGATATATTCGACACCACACCTGGTGAGATATTGGACTACGAGTACGATCTTGTACTACTGGATGATTCCCCATTCCAGAAGAAGATATATCCTATCGCCGAGAAACATCGCGAAGAAGCTGCTAAGAAGATCCATGAGATGGAAGCAGCAGGCACGATCAAGAAGTCACCGACTCCTTTCTTGAATCCTATAACACCTGTGGTTATGGTGGACGGAAGCTTGAGACTTTGTCTCGACGCAAGAGCCTTAAATGAACGCCTAGCTCCTGAGCACGACAGACCGCCCAAGATTAAGGACATTCTCAGGAAGTTCAAGGGAAAGAGAATATTTTCATCATTGGACTTGGTACAGTCTTATTACCATATCAGATTATCTGAGCATACTCAGAAATATACTGGATTCCTATTTGATCAGACCACCTATGTCTTTCGAAAACTACCTTTTGGATTGAAAAATGCTGGAGCTGCATTAATCAGAGCACTTGATGCCAAGCTGACTCCTGAAGTGAAGCAGAAGGTGATATGATACGTGGATGACATCATCATAGCTTCGGAAACAGAGGAAGAGCTTTTAAAGACATTACGCCTTGTTTTTGAGAATCTTCGACAGGCTAACTTTAAGGTGAAATTTGACTAGTGTCGATTCTTCCAGAAAGAAGTGAAATTTGTGGGACACATAATCAATGGAGAAGGATACAGACCAAATCCGGCAAAGATCAGAACTGTTGCTGCATTTCCAACGCCAACCCGTGTGAAGCACGTGAGACAATTCTTAGGAATTCTCCAATTCTTTGCTGCTCATTGTGAGAAGTATTCCGAGACTGTCGCACCACTGCAAGGTTTACTGAAAAAGAACTGTAAATGGACCTGGAATGATGAATGCGAGATAGCTTTCAGGAAAGCTAAACACATGCTAGTTGACTCAATTCAGCTAGAATATCCAGATTAATCCCGGAATTTTTTTCTAGAAACTGACGAATCTGCAATTGGAATAGGAGCCATCTTACTGCAGGAGAATGATGAGAAGAAACGTCATTACATCGCTTTCTTAAGTCGACGTTTGAGAACACATGAATCTCACTACTTCACGACTGAGATTGAAGCACTTGCAATTGTTTACGCGCTTGAGTACTGGCAGAAACTTTTGTTAGGCCAGAGGATTATTGTGAGGACCGATCATCATGCGTTAACCTTCATATTACGAACAAGACTGGCAAGCGACAGGATCACACGTTGGACGCTGTTTCTCCAACAATTTGATTTGGAAATAGTTTATCGACCAGGCAGAGAGAATGTGTTGGCCGACATTCTCAGCCGGAATCCTGAAGCTACTGTTAATGCCATAGACATCGAGGGAGAATGCGAGGAACACCTTCGCCGACTTCGTCATCTACCTGAAGGACAACGACGTGAGGAGGAACTCAGGCATATTATCCGTTTCCTAGAACGAAGAATGGATCCACAGGATGCTCATTATGCGAGAATTGCTGCTGTTGCAGATGATTATTTGATTTATCATCGTGTCTTGTACAAGTTTGTGGACGAGGACCACACTCAACTGCGTGCAGTTATTCCTAGGAGATACCAAGAATCTGTTATTCTTATGGTTCATCTATCCATTGGACATGGTGGAACAGACAAGACCATTGCAACCATCAAGGAGTCTTTTACTTGGAAAGGATTAGGAGCCACCGTCAGACAGTGTTTACGTGCTTGCGACGCATGCCAGCGGAACAAGTACACGTCACACTTGTTGAAGGAACAACCTAGACCGATACTCCCAACTCAACCTAGAGAGTTATATGCACAGGACCTGTATGGCCCAATACCTAAAGCTCGTCGTGGGAACCGCTACATCGTTGTAACTATTGATGTGTTCACGAAATATACGATGTTTCATCCGATTCAGAAAGCCACTGCACATCAAATTATTCAGAGGATTAGACGACAAGTGATACCGGAGGCAGGAAAGCCACAATTCCTGTTGACTGATCACGGATCACAGTACACCTCAGCAGAATTTGCCAATGCTATGAATGAGCTGGAAATAGGTCATGTTTTATCATCTATTCGCCATCCAGAGAGCAACCCAGCAGAATGCGTGATGTCTATTATCGCAAAATTTTGTCGATTATATTGTCAAGAAGAACACTGACGATGGACTGAAGTCCTAGTTATTATGGCAAAATGTATTAATTCAACAGTCCATGAGAGCACTGGTCAAATACCTAAGGTCTTGCATTTGAACCAGATGCCGCTGAGAATATGGGATCGAGTGATTGTAAATCCACCTTGTTTACAACCATCACATGCCAGCAGACTTTTAGCTGCGAGGGAAACTATGGACAGACAAGCTGCCAAGCGCTTGAGAAGAACTAGACGCCAGAGATTCAGAGAACCACTAGTTGAAGGAGACCTTATCCTTATAAGGAGACCCGGAATTTCAAGTCCTATAGACCGCATATATGGAAAATTTCTGTCTTTATATTATGGCCCTAGTCGTATCCGACAGCCTTTGAACAATGGAAGTTATATAATAGAAGACATTAGGACAGGAGAGCGCATTGAAACCTTCAATGCAGCCAATCAAAAAAATATCACTCTTGAATGAATTTCAAGGCAAATAAAAATGTCATCCCAACATTTTATTTGAAACGACGGAGAGGCAGATGAACTCGCTGAGCTATGGTTCATGTGATATTTTTTATAACAGAACATTTATGATGGGATGTCGTACCTTTGAACACACCCAGAAAGCCACGTGGAGCTGAGAGATCACGCTATACTCTTTGAAGTAGCGGTGAATCGCACTTTTGACTTTGGTGAAATCTGCTAATTATTTATCTGAGGTCTTATGAATTAATTTTATCTTTCCACGAGACTAAGAATATTCCATTTCGCCATGCTGCATTATTAAAACATTTTGGAGAATGTTATTTTTACTTAAGGTAAGGTAATACCCTTGCAGATACGCAAACAGGAATGTAAGTAGTCGCTCAACGACTTCGTTTTGACGACCTACTTCCTAGAGACACTCAGTGCCTTGCACTACGTCTGGAGAATCCGCCCTGTGTAGGCGTGAAATTGTATCTGTCCTATAAGACTTAGAGAATATCCGCTGTTGAGCGTTGAAAGTGATTATCAGGTGCCATCGAGCACGAGAATACTACAATTCAGTGTTGTTTAAGCACAGTGAGCCACAAGAAGCATTTTGGGAAATAATAATTGGCAAGTATAGTGAATTGCATAACATTGCCGTAACACCACATTTTTGTACCCACGTGTTTGTGGAGGGCCAAGTGCCTAGTGGAAAATATACAGGTAAAAGTGTTACAACTATCTTGAATAAGTGTGATTATGATTGTATGACATATTTAAATTGCCAAAGTGAATATTTCAATTCAAAAACGACGCATAATTCACGGATGCTACGTGATATAAAAGTAGCGTCACTAGCACGTGAAGAATCATAAAACAGTGTTAGCTCACATATTAATTCACATCTACGAAATAAAGGCTGTGTTATCTACTACAATTAAAGCCTATAACATTTACGACGAACATTATATTTTTGAAAGTGAAAGAATGAACTTCATAATTTATTTCACTACCCACGCGATCAGACTATTCTACACCATGTTTGAGACCGTCATCATGGGCTAATACCATCACGGTATGAGGGTGATGTTTCTACGGGAACCAGCATGATGGTGGAACTTCCAGAACAGCGAACGAGAAGGAAGGAACCCAGGATGCCATTTCCAGGCATATCCATTACATCCACGAAGTTGTCGACAGGGACAGATCGAACCCTAGTCTTTGGAGGAGTCCAGATGGGAATCCTGATGAGGATGATACCGTTCCAGAGAGCCAGAGATGATTTTGTACAACCCTTGTTGTTGAATAGAGGGCTGAGTGAGAGCTTCTCCATTTCGTGAGTTTTTGGACACCCCTTTCTTGTTCTAGTTTCTGGTGGTATAGAAGGTTAAATGTAGTTTGTGAACCAACCGAACTCAGTGTCAGCCATTTTTATAGGTAGGGAATGTAACTAGTTTAATTAGATGTCATTTATTTCAGTTAGAGTGAGACACCCTTGGGTCAGACATTTTGGTCAGCCCTGGTGCAGCCTGATGAACGTCGTAGAACTTCAATGCCTATCTTTTGCTGAACGTGACCGTAGTCATTTGAGGCTATTTTGTTCAACCCTATTTGGGGTGATTTTTCAAGTCTTTGCTGACTTTAGTTATGGCAATCAGATGCCATGGTTATTTTAACTGCATTCTTTGCAGCCATTCTTTGTTACACCCCTGACTTTCGTTCGAACGGTCGTATCAGTTAGGTAGTCAACTGTAATTACCAGTTTTGTAACTGCATTATATTTAATTTTGAATAAGCTCAGAAGCTATTCTTGGTCAAGTGTGAACCTAATAATTAGAAGGAATGTTTCGTTGTCTAGCATCGAACCCAGTTCCCAACGCATTATTAAGCAGATCCAGAGTGTGGAATCTGCGTCACAATTATTATTTTGTTAGTGTCCTGTGAAGACACGTCTTTATTTGATGTTGTAAAAGCAAGTACTGAATTATATATTTGAGAGCAAAGAGCTCCAGTAATAGTGACATTACTATCATTTAGACGTCTTTTGTTTGGAAGACGGTATTGTATTATTGTATTCAGATTTATAGCGTGTTTTTTATACACGTATTCTTCGAGGTTTGTAACCTATGGTAAAGTTTTTTATGAAAAGGCCAGATGTACAGTTTTATTTCGTTTTAAATCGCCGGCCTTGAATAGTCAATGTGTTGTGTTTGCCGAGCGCAGGAATGTTGTAACCTGCCAGCGACATAAACTGGTTTGTGATTCAGTGCCCTTGAGAGCACGCTTCTTTTATTTGTGAGACAGAACTACTTTGACAAGAGACGGAAAGCTTGTTGTATTCGCTCTTACTTTCATTGCAACTTAGCTCATGGAACTCAGTGTCCATTCTTGTATCTGATCACATGTTTTATAGATTTTTTTTGTTAGTTAAACGCACTGTTGCGTGTACCGTCGTTCGACGTGTACAGTTATGTCAGGTTTCCTATAGTACGTTGAAGGCTACCCTGTTATAGCAGGAAGTTATTGTATGAAGGTATTTTCTGTATGCCTTGTCCGGGATTGTTCCCGTTGACCTGATGTTATTGGAGGGTAACTGTAGTGTGCAGGCCCGTCCCAGAGTTATTGAACGCGATCATTGCGCCGCTGATAACTTGTGTTATTGTGTGTCCGAGTTGTTATTGCTCGTTGATTATTCTCCGACTTTCGAGTCGAGGCTTTTTGGTGGAGATTGATCTCAGTGGAGACACTCCGTGTCCAGGCTATTGTCAGTATTATTCGTCATAATCCAACGATAAAACTAAACCGACATCTTAATAATAAAACGCATAATTTTGGTAAAACAAAAGCTAACTAACGAATTCTTTCTATCTAACTTTGTTCTTTTGCATTTGGAACTGTTGACATAGCCGTGCAGATGAAAGTATTTACTTGTGTGGAAATGACTAGGACAGCTGACACTATTGAAGCGACCTGAAGCATGCACGAACCTTGAGTTCGTAGCTTGTGGAGCACAGGCCATGCGATGTTAGACGTAGTCTTAACTACACAGTCGTCACCGTAACTACACACATTAGATGACTATGGCTTACAAAGAGTAAACCAAGGTGCAGGCAGGCATTTTAATAAAACTACTGTGTCTATTTCATTACTTATTTATTATGTACAAGAGTATGAATTCTACATGTTACCTTATTGTGTGATGTTAGCACGTAGTTTCTAAAAATAATTAAATGTTTTTTTACATGGCTGTACACTTAGATTTGTATGTAATTTTTTTCTGTTACGGACGTCATCGCCGTAAATTTCGTTATTAACTGATAGGACTTAGCTAGATGAATTAACGTTAAATGTAAATGTGGAGATGTTATCATCCTAACTTAGATTTGTTTTGCTGCCCTGTTAAATGTAAATTCCGATATTAGCTTGATCTTGTAACTTGACCTAGGGTCTTGTGTCGTACCATTTTCCTAGTGTTGCTGTTGTTGCTTTATTATTGTGAGATAGATCTTTCGCGAGGTTTTTCCGTAACTTCTCAGGTAGGGACCTGCTCTTTATTTTTGTTTGTTTATTAGCTTGCGGACTAGCCGATTGTAACCCTCCGAACTAGGCTAGGGGCTTGTGAATTTTATCAATAAATTTTCACAGTGTTTTACATAAGTCTGGATGTTTATTTTCTCAGTCTAGTTTTTAAGGTGAACCTTTCCTTTGGCAGTCTATGACCATCGTCACCATGTACCACGATCCCTGTGGACTACGGACTCTCGTGCCGCTTTAGCCTATTTGGAAGTTCACCTGATCCTCACGGTAATTTTGTTTTGTTTATGCTCGACGGGTGAGATGTTAGGGAAGTCATTGCGGTTGTTGGCTATCCTGGCAGCTCCACCGACGGTCGCAATATAGACTTGTACCACTGTGGCGCACATAGGTTTTGTATTGACTTTTGCTACAATAATCCGTTCACTATATTGCTCATAATATTCCACCCGCTGTCCAAATTTCCTACTCAATATGAGACCCTACATAAAAAATAATAATTAATATATATTTACACACTCTCACTCCTCTCCACATATATGCCACAGAAGTTATTATGTCTCCAGTAATACAGAAATTACATTTTAAAAGCCTCCGCCCATTACAAGTAATAAAACATTTAAAGAAAATTCCTGCGTGTCTTGCATACTTCTACAAGCTATTAACATTCTTGCGCGCGTCAAGTGCGTGCATCTGGACTGTCGACACGTGTATATATTGACACAGTTTCCAATCAGCCGACAACCTGATTTCATTCATAAAGATTGTGGCCGTGGGAACTCTTCTCATTTATGTAATACATTGACCTTGATTTTATAACGGGGCTGTATCCCCTTCTTGCCACCGTACAGTTCACACTGCTGGTCTGCCTAGCGAATGTGAAACATCACTTCAAAGTTACACGTCTGAAATTGTATCATTCACTCTTAACAAAACCTTCTATAAAGCAGTCATTCCTTTCTCAAATGCATTCAATCTTTCACATAACAATCCAAGCATTCTCTTACATAATTCATGACTGATGAAGTTAACATCATAAAATATTCGTTCCAAAAATATTTACCCTTCAATATAGTACAAGTTAAAAACATACGATAAAATTATTATTAACACATTATACCCTTAATTAAATAATTATGAAAACTATTTACAGTATGTATTCTCGTTATTGCTATCGTTTACTCTTATAACGGTAAAAACTCGTTATATATCTGAGCCTTAGCTCTGGTTCAAAGTTTAACTTTCTGCCCAATACAAATGTCAGAATCATTTAGAGATAACCTTCTCTTTTACCAAATACTACACTACCATGTCATATTTACGTTTGTAGTCGTTATCAGCCTAATGTAATCAATCTACAAAGATCAAACACACGTATTTACTCCAAATCCGTGTTTAATAAAAATGTTAATAAATAGTATTAGTAAACAGAAGTTGACAACACTTTTCCCACTCTATTTCCTCACATCACATTCTTGTCTCCACTTCTAAGTCGTAAATTCACACATCGGAGTTCATAACAACTCGATTCCATTGTTAAAATGCCATATTATTACCAAAATAGTATTTCACTGAAATAACTCCTATTAATGCGGAAACTGCCTCGCATTTACAAAAACATTTCTATACGTAGCCTCGTATACCTCTGTTTACGGAAATATACTCTCATTGATTGGTTGTTGAACAATTCTATTACACAAAATATTTGTAACCAACATCTCTTGTATAAAAATGCATTCACATTATTGGCATTTACCTCAGCGTTGCAACAATCAACCACTGGCATCCCGAACAGCTACATCTGTTCCTAAACGTTACCTTCGTTCATAAAGACGACCTTAGACGTATTGTGAATGACCTACATGAGTTTACTAAATGTTATTTGGAAGTCGACTAACTGTTTCATATACATTTAATAGAAATACAATTATGTTCCACAGTACTTATCTGGCATCAAGATTACACGTCTTGGAATGTTACGTCCGCAATATGACGTGACATTACATATTGTGTATAAATAACCAAAAATGTTATTTATGTGTCCAATAAAAATCAACCGTGACTGGGACAGACTAGCTTTGACTAGCCTAACGTCGGATGAAAGTATCTTCCATGAAGATATCGCTAATGAACTTTAGATTCACGAAAGATCTTAGCTTCCTCTAGTAAAGTAAGGATTGTCAATTTCGGAATGTGTCTCCATTCTATACAAAGAATGTCTATGAGTATATGACCTCCTATCATAATCATGACGAATATTTCTTGACAGATCGGCGTAAAGTTCATAATAATTGTGATATTATAACAATATAGCACTCGTGGTTTCTTCTGTTCTTGAAGCCTACTGGATCTTAAGGATATTGGTGTTTACTCAGAGGCGTATTGACAATCTGGAGTATCTTTATGTTAATATAATTCAGAACATTCATTCGCATTGAACCTAATTATTCTACAACAACAAAAAGCAGCAGCCCAGACTACTTTGGCAGTGTGCAGTAGCTTCTATATCTTCCTCTCTCAGTCATGACCTAGCTGCTCTGTCCCTTAAAACAACCATAACTAAATGATGCATGGACCATATATGGTGGTTAGACGTGTTTTTCTCGTCATCGAAAGTCCGTGTGAGTGCGAATTTCTTATTTTTTAAATTCGGTCTAGTAAATTTGGCGATCCAAATTCTTTCAGTTTTTTTTAACATTATGTTTGCACCAATTTGATCTAGTTGTATTGTTCTTCAGGTATGTGCGAATTGTATAAGTTAGTCTAAGTGCCCCATGAGTTAGATTCTGTGCAGACATAATGTGGTACATGAGTGTGGAGATACTTTTATATATTAATCCATTTGGTTATGGAAGATGGACTCAATCCTTGATTCTTGGCCGTAATGTTCTTCACATTATTTTACGTTTTTCACGTCCAATTGTCCGTTAACTGTTTTGTGTTGAAGAGTGAGAGTTTCTGAAGCGTAGAGAGCTTCGGATCTAATTACGGTACTTTTGAATTGAGTTGGATTTTGCATATCCAGGAATGACTCTTAAAATTGTACGCATTTTCAGTTAAATGAAGTGCAGATTTTATTTTTTGAATTTTTGTTCTGATCGTTTATATTATAAGATTTGCATTATAGTGCATTTAATCTGACGATGACACAATAATTGGTCAAAAACATCATACAATACATTAAATGTTAGAGTATAAAGAGGCGTCTTAATTTAAGTTAAAACATAACAGAAGTTAAAGCGTATAACCATCTCCTCCCGGTAGTGGAGCCTGAACTACCTTACGCTTGAGCATTTCAAACCGGCCAAAAGAATTGTCCCTTATTTATTGGTTAAAATATTGGGAACCAATGATAAAGAGTCTTGTCTACCTCGAGTGTCCAATCAGAAAATGTTTAGTCACAACCAGCTAATCACAGGGTACCTGATCATTATATCCAAGGTAACAGTTACCCGTGATGCTTATGTCCCTTGCCGTTTAATAAGAATTTTCAATTGATTTCTTGTGAGTGCAATGTGTGTATTGGTAATTCCCTTTGCTTTTATTTATAGAATGAGTGAGTTATATGACACTTTAGTGTCTGTGGGTGCAGGGAACGATAGCTCGAGAAAAAGGAGAGTTAATCTCCGAAAACAAGAATAGAAATCGGTTATCATTAGCCCTAAGGCTTCAACTCATTCAACCCCTGCTCACATGGCTCAAGGAGGTTTTCTTGGAAATATTTCACATCCAATTGTTGTTTTATGTAAAAATACAATTAATATCTGTTCCTAATGAAGAGGCATCAGCCTTGTATCTTAAAAGCCTGCCAAGAGGAGGTCTAGGCCATCAGGCATGAAGCAACGGTCAAACTATTGTTCGCTTGAGTACATGTTGATTTAAAAAAAAGAACTGCAAAACCCTTAGGATTTGCAGAAGAATCTTTATAGATGGCATGCTAGCTAAATCTACAAGATTGCGTAACATTGTTGTTCCTAACACCGGACGTCTCTGTACAAAATAAGGGATAACATCGAAAAATATCGAAATTCAGCATAAAAGAAACAGCTTGTCACGGTTTTTATCAAGAATTTCTGGAGAATGAAAGAACATTATTCAAGACAAAATCAAAGCTTATTTACCTCGATGCTAATTTAAACAAACCAAAGGTATTGAAGTTGTGAGCAAAGTGTGTATATTTTGATGTTCTTTTAGTACTTCAATATTGGATTTTGCTCGCTGTCTTTAGATGTTTGTAGTTACTGCCGTAAAATGAAACAACTGATTCAGTAGAAAGGACTGAATACATGGCCTGTAAACGAATGCACATCTTGCGTGCATCAACGTTTTATATTTTAATGTAAACACAGGACATGATTCTGCAACATCGTGCTTCAATGTGCAGCAAGTTCAGCTTCTTCCAGAATCTTCCAAACAAGAGGCATACTATTCCTGGCAAGTGAGGTTGTATTGTTTATGTATTGTTGAAATCTATGGGAATAATCCAAGCTTATGGACAGAATATCAAGCCGGAAATGGCGTTATCGAAGTTTCGTCTGTTCTGTAACAGCATCTTGTAGGCCTGCAACTAACTGAAAATGTTGTATTAGACTGTCCTTTGATTGGTGTAGCGCTCAAAACTAAGGTTGGTCTGCCTCAGTTGAAGTAGAACAGTTGCCAATTGTTCACAACCTATATCCGGCAAACAAGAAAGATTTTGACAAGCCTCTGTAACATGTCTACGGTGAGGATAGGAATAACAACGACACCCTCAAATGGTATTTATATATCGTCACAAACCATGCCAATGAGGATGGAGAGATAAACAATGCTGTGGAAGAGAACAACTGCTTGGAGGATGATACAGGACTCCATGTTCAAGACAATTGGCAAGATAGACTTTTCCTAAAACAGACTACTTTCTTTTTTTAGTAAACAGAAATGAAATTATGAGCTCTACACCGACCAACATGGCCGTGTGTCTGTGTGTGTGCATAAATGTGTGTGTGTATCATATAAACACGAAGAGACTGAAGTGAACCCAATTTGGCTCAGAGGTAGCGCTAGCAAAGGACACCTCAGTGCCATGTTTTATATCGCGCAAACATAAGGAAAACATATTGCAGCCACCCAAAATACACAAAGCTAAAATAAAATTACGACTTAACTATTTTACAGATCTCTACTAAATTTTCGCAAAACTGACCTTTGTGTAGGAAGCGTCTAGTGCACAAACTACAAGGTCATCAATAAAATAACTTAATTATGGCAGGCATGCGTATTAAACATTATCCATAACATACTGTATGGTCCAATGATTCAATGTTCACAGTATTTGGCAATCAGTTTTATATGATGACTTTCTGTTACGAATATGACGAGTATGAGAGCAAACTGTGCGCAGGCACCATCTTGAAACTATGAAATATATAAATAAATAACTCTAAAAAACTATGAGTTATCGTAACAAACGTTAGTGTCATGTTAGGACCAAATATGTTGCCTTGTATGGCCATGGCTAATTCTCTGCATTCATCCAAGATGGTGGCTGCACAAACTATTAGAACATTAAAATCGACAACTCAGTATGAAATTGGCTAATTCAGACGACTCTTGCCAAGAGGTGAGAGATTATCACATTGAGCATAGTGCACAACAGATGATACAAACCTTTGGCATCCTATAGTTATAAATTTGGAATTTTATAATAAAATATAAGATAACAATTTCAAAATGGCGCTGGACGTTTTATTTAAACGTAATTGAGAGTCATTCAGTCTGTATTTGCGAAACTAAAACGAAACTTAGTAAGAAGAATCACACAGAGGACGTTACTGAATTGGCCAGAACGCACTGAATACAACGACGCTCGTTGGCCTTCTTTAAAATAAAGAATATGATAACGAATAATGCAATGTATTTTTGCGATGCAACAACGAAATTTAGCAGTAATATAGACACTTATGCAGTAAGTGGCTTCCTTTGACCAAGTCAAAAGTATAACGACCCCATACGTTCACGATGGTGGTGGCTAGGCGTATTCTTAAGACATGATTATATTTAAGGTAACCGCGTAGTGTGAAACTGGCAAATAATGCAGAACCTTACAAATATCTCAATATTTTAGAACATTTTCAACTTAGTGTTTTGAAAAATGTGTAATTTGCTTAGGATAGACATATGTGTATACACAGTAATCTACATTGATCAGTATTGTCATAAGGGCAGTAATAATGCACTGAAAAATAAAGTAAAAAAAGTCCTCTCGGCACGCCGGAAGGCGGAGGTAGATTTCACCGGACAAACTTGGGGATAGAAGAAAATAGGCAGAATATGCAGATTTTCGTAGAAGGATCAGACCTCATTTATTGCGAGAAGGTATTTTATAATTGGAGCTTAATTAACTTTGTTTTTCGTCATTTTATGCTTATCTTAAACATTTTATTGTCTTATGGGAACGGTAACCTTCTTGTCATTTGGGGTCCATTTTTATACTTGTGGTCACACTATCCATATGCAAGGTTTCGACACTGATGTGTAGGCCTAACTATGTAACGGTCTGTTACTTCTTCACGCAAAATTATATCTCCCGCAGAGATTTTGGTTGGTTCCTCAGTTTAGGGGCTGCGACAACGCGGTCATGTAACCCCGTGTACTTTGGGATGGCTGTATTAGTCTGTAATTCAGGTAAGGACTGCAGACGGTCAATTTCAAGCAGTAGTTCCTAATGTTGCTACCAGGTACTACCGTCAACGACACCTAGCTGTGAACTTGGCTACTAGATGCCACCGCAACCAGCAACTCGCAACGAACGTTGGAACTTCCCCTCAAAAGGAAAGCATACTGAGGGATTTTTAGCGCTCTTAGAAAATCCGACGACTTCGGCCAGCTTTGAACTCGCGACCTTGGGCATAGAAATTCAGCATGCTACCAGTTACGCCACCGAAGCCGCTTCACACTTAGATGGAAATCTGAATCGTTGACAGTGGTGCTTGGCGGCAAAAGTAGGAACTATCTGAAAAATTGTTAGTTGCAGTACTTAAATTAACAAACAGATAACACACACTAATACAGTCATCACAATTAACACCGGTTATCAGACAGATTCTACACACACCCAAAGTACACGGGGCTACATGACCGCGTTGTCGCAGCCCCTAAACTTAAGAACCAACCAACCAACCACTTAGTCAGATGGAAATACTGAATCTGATCTCGTGCAAGTGCGTTGTCATGGCAACGTCTGATGGCTCATGCCTCATCAATTTAGTAGTGTTGCCATGGCAACCATTGATAGCTCATGGCATTTTCTTATAATTCCGAAATCATTTTTCTCGTCCCTTGGCGTAATGGTGGGTCATATCAAAAATTCTTTCAGACAAAAGTTTTAGGTAATTATTAGGGGAATATTGTCCATTTTGTACGGTTTTGATATTGTGCCTATTAAGAGAGATATGATTAATGTTTCCCGAAAAACCCACTTTTTCCCACCCCTTTGGTCAATGGTTGGTGCTTTAAAAAAACTCTTCAATCATAAATATTTGGGCTTTATCCGACACATAGTATGAACGTTGAACGGATTCGATATTTCACATATTAAGAGAGTTATTGCAATATTTCACGTTTTCGAAAAAAGCCCCCCATTTTCACCCCCTTCGACCGATTTAGCCCAGTAACGAACTCGACTGAGATTTTATAGGTATACATATTCGGTAAAAAATTCAAAGTGATTGGTGCAAAATTACGGCAGTTATCGAGTCTACAAGAAACTGATATACATGTATATATATATATATATATATATATATATAAACTTTTGAACTGACGGTGGTTTTGGGGTCTGGGGGATGTGAAACGCGAAGATATGTCGAAATTTTCCGGAAGTCGAAACATGGGACCCATTGCAATAGTTAGCTTTCTAATGAAATCTACCTAAAATGCAACTAATGCCTATATTCATGTACCTTTTTCTCAGAAAAGAATGGCTATGTGTGGATGTAATTTTACACAGATAAACTAATTACCCAGTTCTATTTTGATGACTAGAATCTTAACTCTATGTTAAACAAGTTCTTATCTATGATTCTTTGAAATGTGTAGCGGTTTCGGTGGCGTTGCTGGTAGTATGCTGAACTGCTGTGCCCAAGATAGTGGGTTCAAACCCTGCCGAAGTCGTCGGATTTTTTAAGAGCGTTAAAAATCCTTCAGTAAGCCATCTTTCGGAGGCGAAGTAAAGCTGGCGGTTCCATGTCATAGATTTATGGCATGTAAAAATCCTTTCACATACTAAACTTGTGTAAAGCTAAGTTGTTAGGTTAGATTTCGTCGGAACGCTCTATCAAAGTTCCAACGTTCACCACTAGGTATCATTGATATCTGGTGGCGAAAGTTGAAACTACTTGAAATTGAACGGAACTTGTAGCTCACCCTAATAAGGGTGTCCAATGGAAGCAGCTGCAGACTCAGGCGAGCCGAACATGTCCTCGGACACTCCCGGCACTAAAAGCCATACGATAAAGAAATAAATAAATGAAATTTGTAAAAAAAAAGTTTCATTTTTCATGAAAATTTGGTGCTACTTATTACAGTTTCTCAGAAACTACTGGATCAATTTGAATAATCCTTGTCATCAATACTCAATGGCATGGTTATACTGTGTATGAAAAATATCAGCTTGATATTCCTACCCAGTTTTGAGAAAAAGGTACATATGATTCAAAAAATATAGTTTTTGAGAATATCTCAGAAACCAGTATGACAGAGTCTGGAGTCTAATCTCAGTAAACCCCAGGAGAGAAATCATCCTGGGATTCATCCCCTCCCTTTGTATACTTCCTTTGGAACCTCAGCTTGGTTCTTAATTCCTTTTGCATGGCCTCAGCAGCTCTATCAGCTTAATATAAACGCTTCTGTTCGATGGACTTCAATGAATCTAGACAGTTTTTTCCAACTCTCACACTAATTTCCTTTAATGCATGATTTTTAGCCTATTTTAAATTTTGAAAAAATAGGCTTATGAGATCACCTTTTGTCCGTGTGTGTGCGTGTGTGTGTGTGTGTGTGTGTGAGAGAGAGAGAGAGAGGTGTGTGTGTGTGACCCCCTAATAAAATCTAAACGGCTGGAGCGATTTCAATGAAACTCGGTAAGTTCATAGCACTATTCCCGGCGACCTCGACCGTACCCTTCAAATTTTGTTACGTCTCACCAATCCAACATGGCGGCTGTGCGAAATATTTCACTAGCATTCGATATCTCCGAAACTATTACCGATACCGCCCTGAAATTGTGCACGGAGATAAAGGGCACTACTAGAAGTTCACCTATGAGACTTTCAAAAACCTGGTGACTACAAAACCAACATGGCGGTCAAGCGAAATTGAGACTTTAAATAGACATTTCTCGCGATTTAACTATCCAAACGTAATGAAATTTGATACAGCAAATGTTTATACACATTGTAATGCACTGGAGTCTAATTTAGTTCAATTGCTTGCATAACCTCAAAATGGCGGCTGTGCGAAATATTTCAGTGACATTCTATATCTCCGAAACTATTACAGATATCATCATGCAATTTTGTACGGTGATAAAGGGTATTGATACAAGTTTACCTATGTATATTTCATAAACCTGTAAAGTACAAAACGAACATGCGACCAAGCGAATTTGAAATATTTTAATAGACTTTTCTCGTGATTTAACTCTCTGAGCGCAGTGAAATGTGGTACAGTAAATGATTTTGCAGATTGTAATGCACTGCCATCTAATTTAATTCAATTGTTTACATAACCTCAAGATGGCGGCTGTGCGAAATTTTAAAATTAAGTTTTTATTCTTGTATCGTAATCATGCGATCGAAGTGAAAGTTTGAATAATGAAGCTAGGCAATAATTGTCCTTGAATGGTACATAACTCTATGGCCTATGCATATAACAATCCTAAATGGCGAGCTTCCGAAATATTTAGACGGTTCTCAACATCTATGAATCTTTTACAGCAACCAAACTGTTTTTTTTATGTTCATAGTGACTATGAACATATGTTCACCTATAGGACTTTCAGTAACCTGGTGAGCACAAATCCAGCATGGCGGCGGCACGAAGTATAAATATATAAATGGACGTTTCTCGCGAATTAACTATCCGAGTGCCGTGAAACGTTGCACGTTAAATGCTTATACAAATGTTGATCCACTGGCATGTAATTTATTTCAATTGTTTGCATAATCACAAGATGGCTGGTGTGCGTACTTTTAAAATCTCGTTTTTTACTTCTTGTGTTCTAATCATGCGATTGAAGTTTGAATACCACACGTACACAATAATCTTAATGTGAAAATGAAAATCCACAGCCTGCTTCCAGTCTCCGACCGGGTCAGGAATGGAATGATTGAAGCCCCCATCTAGCGGCGAGGATATGAACTGTGCCGGCTGCCGAGGCCTGACGCACTCCTTTGGGGCAATGATTAAATGAATGACAGATGGAATGAAATGATAGTGGAGAGTGTTGCTGGAATGACATTTTGACAGGGAAAACCGGAGTACCCGGAGAAAAACCTGTCTGCCTCCGTTTTGTCCAGCACAGATCTCACATGGAGTGACCGGGAGTTGAACCACGGACCCAGCGGTGAGAGGCCGGAGTGCTGCCGCCTAAGCCACGGAGGCTAATAGTACAAAAATGAAAATACATCCTGGCGACCATATGAAATATTTAGACGGTTCTCAATATCTACGAATCTGTTACAGCAATTAAACTGATGTTTTGTATGCTGATAGAGACAATTAACATGAGCAGGATATATGAAAATAGGCTGTATAGTTCTTCACGGAACTACTTGTTTGAAATGACACCATCATTAAATGTAAGTACTGCCTCTATTACCCCTATTTTGAAGGTCTCAAAATTAACTTGGAGGACACAACTTTCCTTACTCAAACATCCTTCACAACTGATAAACTAGCACTCATTTTACAAACTTTACACAATGTGTTTGTATAAAATCGGACAGAACTTTTAAGCCTATAATTACATTGCCAGCATTAGAATGTGATATATACTCAATACTATCCATATCATGAAGAACTTTAGAAAGTTTTCTTTAGGATGCACTAGATGGCTATGAACTATTTTCAGGAATACCACATAGAGAAGTTGGGTTAGAATCAATACTAACAAGTGACTGCAACAAAGAATCACTGTTCACTGTCTATATTATATTTACAGCATGTCTATTGCCAAAGAATTTACGTTTCATATACACTTTCTGACTTCTACCCAAACACTGCCGGGAAAGTAAATAAACAAACAACAATATCAAAAAACTAAACACACAACGTACTGTATGAAGCTAAATTTTACCAAGCATAAATTAAATTCACCTAAGTGAAAAAATGAGAATATATTGAGTAAGAAAGTATTGAAGTGAAAGTGGATGTGACACATTCAGAGCAATAGCTGTACAGTACTTAGTTAAAAATTAATTTTCAAGTCTTAAATGTGAACGATTTACAATAAATTATACATCAAATTATTCGTAAAAGAACGAAGAGTGTTATTACGTTGAAAACTAGCAATGCATGTTTTCATCAAATTACACTACACGGTTACCAGCCATTTGGCCCACATATTTTGGGGTAACGCGTCGTCAACACATCGGGCCTCTCGGCTGTTAATCTTGGCATTCGTAATCGGTGTGCTACCTCACTGTCAGACAGATACTCAATTGTCCTTACGGGGCTGTGTGCACCCCGTTCCAGCCCTCACGTTAATTTCTGAAAGCCCTGACGGGACCGGAAATCAAACCCGGAACCTCCGGGTGAAAGACAGACGCGCTACCCCAACACCACGGGGCCGGCTTTGGTATACAAAGCCCACATACATTTACGATATATTGTATCTGTGTGTGCGTATTGTAATTTAAAGATGGTCACTGCGCGCTATATTCGGCTGTATAATTGTAGCGACGTTTTTTGTAAGGTTCTCCTCTTCACTAACTGTCGCATTAATTGTTCTTTATATCGCGTGTGGGAGTGTGTATATTTGTCAACTCATATCAATTCAAACACGACGAAACCGAATTGAACGAAATTTGGTACAGAAGTAGCACTAGCAAAGGACAGTATCATGTTTTATATTGCCGCCATCTTGACGGAAACGTAATGGTGGCCACTCAAATGTTCAAAGCTTAAATCGAGATACGACTGATCTAATCATCTGATCTCTAACAAATTTTTCAATAACATACCTTTACATAGGAAGTGACCTTTGACCAAATTACAAGGTCATCAGCCAAATAGTTTGAATATGGCACCCGTGTATGTGTGCAAATTGCGTGTGTGAGGGTGTATATCTGTCCCCCTAGCAATTCATACATGACGAGACTGAATTAAGCGAAATTTGGTACAGATGTAGCACTAGCAAAGGGCACCTCAGTGTCATGTGATGTATCGCCGCCTTCTTGATGGAAACGAAATGGCGGTTTCCAAAATGTTCAAAGATTAAATCAAATTACGTCTGACCTAATCATTCGATCTTTGCCAATTTTCACAAAAATCTACCTAAATGTGGGAAGTGTCTTTTGCCTAAACTACAAGGTCATCGGCCAAATCGTTTCAAAATGGTGGACGTATAAATCATGCAAGTATTATAGGCTAAACGTGATTTACGATTCAACAAGGCCCGGCCTCATCAAATCCGTTCATCGTACAGAGGGCGGTTTAAACTGTCCTCAAGGAGTATAATATAACGCGTTGTTATTCAACAAGCTACTACAAACAACATTCAATACTCCTAGAAAAGGACAACGACTATACCCATGCATTTAGGAGAAAGTAGGCTATATGTTCTTTACTGAACATCTTGTTATATATTTGTAAGCCAAAGGCTAAAGATCATCCCCAGCATAGACCAGATGGTGGCTGAGCATTCTATTGAAACTTCAAGATCAATAACTCAGGATTCAATTGGGCAATTAACGCTATACATTTTAAGTTTAAGTTGTCTTGACACACTAATAAAGGAATGCAAGTCGGTAACCATGACAACATTATCTCAAGGGGTGCCATCCAACTTTCCATCTATTTCTGTAAGAAGCAATATCACTCCATTTATTACATTTCTGTGAAAGTTTGCAAATGGCTACAAGGTTATCACGGAACCAACTTAGATTGTATTATTCATCAATGCAATTAAGGGGGTCAAGGGGTAACCTAGATTTTTTTCGCGCAATTTTCACGTGCGACATATAGTACAGTCTGTCTGTTAGGTAGTCAGCCCGAAGGCTGGTTGGATACTCAAAAAGTACCGCCGTTACGTTATGCGAGTAGATACCCACAAAAACCCAAGGCAGCGCTATTTTGAGGCGTTCTAGGCAAGAAGAGGAGTGAGGTAGTTTGTCATTGCTTTCCTCACTGAGTCAGATTAGTAGTCCTAACCCTATGAGTAGAACCTTTCACAGCATTCACAGGCACTGACTGTGCCCCGAATGCCATTACTAAGCACCACCCATACCTCAGTAGCTTCCATATAATCACAGCCATGAGTGAGACTGAGACATCGGTAAAAAGCCACCTTTTACTCTAGCCTGTGCCAACTGATAAATGCAAATGTACTGTATTCATCAAGAGATGGCAAACAGGCCAATATAGTACAGAAGGTCTATTATATCTCCAAACAGCAATATTATTTTCAAAAATTCCTGAATTGAATCATCATTTTTGTGGCTTTTTAGGAATTTGGGAATTTGAGGCTAAAGAACCTGAACTTTCATGCACCACAAGCCTTTATAACACAACGCAGAGGGTCAGTTTGTATGTGACGTGTATTGAGTTTCGTCCACAAGGCTTTCAATTCTATTTCTCGTCAGGAAGTACACATTAGGTGAATTTAGTTTGAGAGCACATTTTAACTAATCTTTTTTTTTTTGTCGACATACGGGTTCTTAGTAAGGATGATTTTGTTTCATACTGTGTGGTAGATATACCCATATTTGGATATCTGGGTGATATGTTGTAGACAATAGAATTGTCTGTCTTTCTGTCTATCTTTATGTACGCCTATAACTCGTGTTCGGATGCTTGGTGCATCGTAAAATTAGGTATGGTATCCATGAGAGACAATACACCAATCGTCATTTAGACTTTCACGGCCCGTGTTATTATTCATAATGTTGAATTTTGGGCTTATGCCGTGTTTTATTATACTAATATTCGACGCGTTTCGAAATAAACCATGTCTTTCATCGTCAGGAATAATCTGGAATACGACAAGAGAAAGCAACGAAGAACATATAGAAGGTGTCCAAAGATGGACGCCATTATAGCCCCATGTTAGGGACAACGGAAAGCAGCAGGGTTCTGATAATAGGTAGCCAGGATTCACTGAGATTGTAGCCGGTGTCGCGGTTGAAATTATCTGGGTGTTTACGTATTTCAACCGCCTCCCTGATAATTCTGGGACGATATTGCTTTATACGGGCAAGAACATCCACTCCTTGGAACATGACATCATGGCCAGGTGTTAAAGCATGATCGGCAACAGCTGAATGAGCCTGATACATCTATTATGTTCCTTAATGCGAGTGCATATTGTTCTCGAAGTCTGCCCGATGTAAACCTTGCCACAAGTACAGGGAACTCTGTAGATACCCGGTTGTTGCAATTTAGGCACACTGTCCTTAGTTGGTCGCAGGAGTTGCCTAATCTTAACAGAAGTTCCAAATACAGTCCGTATGTTGTACCGACGTAGGATTTTAGCAATACGATCCGTAGTGTTATGTATGTACGGAAGGTAAGCAGTAGCCCCGTGTACTTTGGTGTGTGTGTGTGTGTGTGAAATTTTGTCTGATAACCTGTGGTAGTGTGATGGCTATATTATTGAGTTCAATTAAGGTGAGAATTAGGAAGGAGGGGGCTGAGGACTTAAGGTAGGAACCTTCCAAGGATTCTCCTGGAGTAGAAGTGGTAAACCACGGAAAACCACTTCCAGGATGGCCGAGGTGGTAATCGTACCCGCCTCGTCTCTGCATTGCCTCACTTGGCTAAGTGGTCCCCACTCCAGTCCTCAGGCCAGATATACATTTCTTGGGAGAGCTGGTAAACGAACACGGACCTCACGGATGCTAGCCACTGCGCCACGAGCCGCCAAATAATAAGTTTGGCAGTTGTTATTGGTAAATCTTGATCATGTCATTTGTCTGATAACCTGTGTTTGTGTGGTGTCTGTAGGAGTTTGCCTGGCTGTATTCATTGTGGACTAGAAATGATCTGGTGCCTCGGGACTTGAAGTATGTTACCATTCCGACATTTGCCTAGACGGAGAGTGGGAAGAATCCAGCAAATACCACACTGATGATGGCCGCTGTCAGTGCCAGAGTTCAAACCTTGAATCTCTTAAAATGCCTTGCATAATTGTCTACGTTAAGAAACGATGATCATAATCATAATAATAATCATATTTATGTCTACTTCTTATTATTCCCGATTCAACGGGGTTGAGGATGGGATCTAATGTTTTTTCCTACCTTGTGGAGGGTGATTTTACGGTCAGATGCCCATACTGACGCCAACCTCATGAGAGGAGTTAATAAGAGATGAATTGAGTGAAGGAGAATGAAACTAGGCAAGGCATTGGAAGGAAGCTACAGTGGCCTACTTAAAGGTACCACGCAGAACGGATCGAGCTCACGTCTCTCAAAGTCCGCAATAAACTGAGCCACAGCGATAATAATAGTAAAAGTGACATTTGACCCAACATTTCCAGGTCTGGATTTCCCGAAACCTGTCGAGGTTTGATTGATTTATGTATTTAATTATACATATCGCAAAGTCCTTAAATCAATCAACAACAACCAACTATTTATCAAACTGGGGAACAGTATTCTATTCAGCGATAAACGAGGGTGTTGGTACCACAATGGTTCCGTGTCTTGAGTTTGGCAGCAGTGTTTCCTAGATGACAGCGTTCTGTCAGGAGTTACACCCAGTGTAAACAGTACATACTGCTATAGCTCGGTAATCACTGGTATTTTGATTCCCGGCGATCTCGTAAAAGATCTCTCGTATCACATTTAATGATGACAAGACAAAAGCCACAGACTACCCAATACAGTGCCGGTTTTGCTGTTTTGAATTTGGAGAGTAGATCGCCTAATAATAACAATAATAATAACTCCCAGATACTATGACAAAGGGAAGATAAATCTTTACCGTGATCTTCTCAGAATGAACTCTTATAGATTAACCAATCAAATCTTTGGTTTCTTCCGTAACGGCAAAACAAAACCCACATGGTTTAAAGATACTGAAAACGACCCTGTAGAATTTAAAACAATATTACAGAATATTCACTGCTCAATTGGCAAGATAAATAATTATAAAAAACGAAAATTCGGTTCCAAGACAAATCTACATTAGCGACAGATGACCTCGTAGTTCCGCCCCTTAAAACTGCAATAACTAACAAATCTACATTAAATCCAAACCCAGCATCTCGGAAGAAGAGAGGAAAAGATTAGAAAGAATGAAGAGATACTAAGCACAAAGGAAAGAAAAATTCACAGAGACATGATTGATTCAACGTACCCCAAAGAGGGTGAAACGAAAGAATAATAATAATAATTATCTCTACATATTATTCCCCAGTTTACGGGATCGGAGACAAGGTGAGGAGAAACTTTTCAAGGGGACTGACGGTGGTCTTGCACAATAAGGCTCATATCCGTTCAGGTCTATAATGGCAGTAATATTTCAAATAGTAATATATTATTGTTATTTTGAACAGTCTAAATGAAAAAACGTACTTTGTATTTTGAAATGAATTTGAAAATAGTATTTTGTATTTTCCGTAAATGTTTCAGTGTACCGGTATTTTGTACCTAAAATACTTTTGTGAGTACATTACAACCTGTCACATCCGGACCTGTGATATCCCAACCCTCCCATATCCGGACACATCTCCGAATGAATTTTTAAGTCGTAGTTGAGAGCGAGGATACATTAGTTTGCTAGCCAGGGAGGACGAGTGAAAGTTGCAGCGCTGGAAGGCTGTGTGCGTTCTTGACCGCGAGGGGTTGTGGCCTGACTCGGTCAACGACATCTTCCCGGAAACTCATCCCTTTGTGTGAATAAGCGATATTCCATTCACGGCTTCTGCCTGCCTGCCACCAACGTCAACACGAGGCTGCCTCTCTTTCTACCCTTCAATCTGTGCGTGGGTCTTGAAGCGACAGTTTGTTTTGCGAGTGTGTTTCTGTTGTTACTGTTATTGTTTACCGTTGTTATCGTTATTGTTATGTTTTAACCTTGGTTTTTTTGTGCTAAAATGTCCGAAAAAAGGAAAAAAAACTGTTGATACGATGGAAGAAAAGTTCCGTGCTCTAAAAAGGTTAGATGCTGGTGAAACAGCCAAGAAGATTGCTGCGGATATGGGAGTAGGAACAAGCACTGTGAGTGACTGGAAAAAGGCTCGGAGTGATATTGAAAAGTGGTGCTCGTCACAAGCGTCAACAAGTGGTGCTAAAAACTTAAAATGATGAAAAAGGCAGCTAACAACCAAGTTAATGAGGCATTGTTTCTTTGGATTACCCAAAGAAGAGAGCAAGGGTTACCTATCTCAGGTCCTTTACTAAAAGAAAAGGCACTACACTTTAATAAGAAAATTGGAGGGGTGGTTGGAAAGCTGGAAAAATCGTCATGGTGTGCGGAAACTACAGATCAGTGGTTAAAAGCTTTCGGCTAACCAAGAATACGTTGAAAAATTTAAAATATTTTTACACAGTCTAATTGATCAACATGGGATTACTGGAGAGCTGCTCTATAATTGCGACGAGACTGGGATCAACTATAAAATGCTTCCCACCTACACTTTGGCTTCCAAGAAAGAAGACAGTGCACCGGGGTATAAGAAGAAAAAGGAGAGGGTCACCATTTTAGCCTGCAGCAACGCTACAGGAGATCAAAAGCTTCCATTAGGATTCATTGGAAAATCCCAAGAACTTCAAAGACTTGTCTGGCCTACCAGTTTGGTACAGAAACCAGCGCAGCGCATGGATGAACTGCGAAATATTTAGTGATTGGTTTCACAAGCAGTTTGTGCCACAAGTGGAAAAACATTTGTTGAAAATAACTTGCCAAAAAAGCAGTGCTCCTACTTGACAATGCACCCTCACATTCAAGTGAAGACGAACTTAAAGATGGAGATATAAAGGGTGTGTTCTTACCACCAAACGTGACATCACTTTGTCAACCTATGGATCAAGGCGTGCATGAGTCACTAAAGCGAACCTATCGCCGTAGGTTACTTTCTGTGTTGATTGCTGGAATGGACGAAAAAGAAAGTGTTACAGAGACGTTAAAGAAGGTGGACATGTTAGACGTGATAATGTGGGTATCCCAGGCTTGGGATGAAATAAAACCATTGACGCTGGTAAGGTCATGGAGGAAGCTCTTAGATCACAAAGCTACTGATAAATGGACGGGGGAGAAAACAGAAGACGTCAATGAAACTTATGCCTGCAATGAAGAAAATCGTCAGATTGCTGAGCTTGTGCAATGCCTGCCTGGTTGTGAAAAAATCAACAACGAGGAAGCCATAAATTGGTTAGTAAATGAAGACGAAGTTAACGAAATTAGAGACAGTGAAATTATAGAAATGGAGTGCAATGATGAGGAAAAAACCTTTGAACCCGAAGAAGAGGACAACTCCCCTATAATGAGTCACTCTGTCGCGTCAAGATGGCGGCGCGTGCCTGCATGAAGGGAAGTGTGCTCTCTGTAATTTTAGTATTTTTATTGGTTAAATGTGCAGTGACTGTGGCAAGATGTGTTCATTCTGTGGCCGTTAATGGTGAGCAGAATCTGAAGAATCAACCCCTTCTGGAAAAGCTTCTGGTGAGTGATAAATGTACAATACATTCCTGGACATGGTGTGGCAGCGAAGGTCTGGGGCTGGCCACCATATCCGGCCACGCCGAGCGGGCGAGGGAGGTGTCGCAAGGCTACCTGCGGCCGGGTTCTCACTCTGCTGTCTAGCGCTAGCTCTAAGCGGCGACATAGAACTCAACCCTGGACCTTTGCAATGCGCAATATGTGAAAAAATCAGCTATATATTCAGTGCAGTAATTGTAACACGTCGAGTCACAGAACGTGTGCTAAAATCAGTACCTCTGAGTTCCGGTGCATTAAAAAAGGCACACGAACGTGGACATGTTGGCAATGTGCTATGCCGCCGTTTACCGACTCATTGTGCAACAATACCAGTGATATTCCCAGTGACTCTGTAAATAGTATAAATAACATGAATAGTTCACTTGTAAATAAACACATATCACTATTCGCCTTCAATGCCCGCAGCATCACGCGGCCGGGACGGAAACAAAACATTCATGCTACAGTGACCGCCCTAGATCCAAGTATCGTGTGTTGCAGTGAAACGTGGCTCTCTGGGGGTGGTAAGAGTTCAGGAAGCGTTACCAGACACATACCAGCTGTTCCGGAAAGATCGACCACGGACTTCAGGGGGCGGGGTCCTTATTGCTGTGAAGCCTGAGTACAATGCAACTCGCATCCATCAGCTGGAAACTGACGCAGAAGCCGTGTGGGTTGAGGTTCAATGCAGTAACGGCAAATATCTGATCGGTTCAGTCTATCGCTCTCCGAAATCGTCCCAGCTGATGAATGATGAGCTGATTCTCTCCCTCAAACGGGTGCAAAACGTTCAACAAAACTATGACGCTGTCTACATTGTTGGTGATTTCAACCTACAAATCACATGGAATAGAAACGCCGCTCCTATCCCAAATAATCCTATATCTAACAACTTCCTTACAGCATTCTATGATCTTTTCCTCCATCAACTCATATTTGAAGCTACCCGTATCACTGAGACCTCCCGTTCGACCCTCGATCTCTTTCTAACAAACTCTCCGTCCTCAATTCAGTCTTTACAAGTCATCCCTGGGTTCTGTGATCACCAAGCCTTCCTAGCTATATTTAGCCACAAAAAAAACAGTCCAAAATTACAAACCAGAACAGTTTACAATTACTCCCGTGCCAACTGGAAACTTCTTTTGATATCTTACTGGACAGATTACCGGTCATTACACCTGAACTCACCAACAGTGTACATATAGATGGTACCTGGAATACTTGGAAGGAAATCTTTTTTCAGTGCGTTTTTCCCTAAGATTACAATTAAAAATAAGGAAAAAACACCTTGGATCTCAAAGGACATAATAACCAAAATAAGAAAGAGAAATCAGCTCTATAACAAGTGGAAACAGTGCCCAAGAGACAGCAGATGGGAAAAGTATAGGCTGGCTAGAAATAGTACCAAATCTGCAATTCGTGAAGCCTACAGTGCGTATATGGACAAATTAAGCTTTAATACCAAGGCAATGTGGACATTCATTCGGAGCAAAAGCGGCAACACCGCTCCACAGAGCTTTTAACATAACGGACTTTCAATTTCCAACCCGCTAGACATAGCCAACTCGTTCAACTGTAAATTCAAAAATAACTTCTCTCCACCTGACACCAGTGAAGGAATGTTCCTACCAAGGACATCATCCCCTCTCTTTCCCCTAGCCAGTCTATATTTCTCACAACAGGAAGTTCGAGACAGCCTACGGAGAACTCGCCCCCATGCTGCGACAGGTCCAGACTTAATCCTTGCTCGGATCCTTCATTACTGTGCAGGTGCCCTGGCGCCTTCATTGTGCGCTCTCTTCAACCAGTCCATTAACACCGGGACTCTACCACAAGAGTGGAAACATGCCAACGTGGTCCCTGTGTTCAAAGATGGTGACAAGGAAGACATGGACAACTACCGCCCTATTTCTCTAACGTCTGGTATCTGTAAATGTATGGAGCGCCTGGTTGCTAGGAACATACTAGAATTCCTGAGCGAACGAGGCCTGTTAAATCCAAGCCAACATGGCTTCGTTCCGGGAAAATCTTGTACAACTCTTTTGACAAAAGTGATTGATGACTGGCAGAACTCCTTGGATCAGACGAACGTCTCCCAAGTAGACTGTGTGGCCCTGGACTTAAGCAAAGCTTTTGATCAGGTGCCTCATCAGAGACTCTTGTTAAAGCTTAGCAAATATGGCATCGGAGGCAAACTGATTACATGGTTGTCGTCATTCCTGGTAGGTCGAACGCAGTGTGTCGTGTTTGGCTGGGCCAAGTCACCGAACATAATGGTAACTTCGGGAGTATCACAGGGGTCGGTGATCGGGCCTTTGTTGTACATGGCTTTTACCCTCGACCTTCCAAGCTGTGTGACGTCTACGATGGCGCAGTATGCAGACGATTCTATAATTTACAGAGCCATAAAGAATAATGATGACGTCAAAGCACTACAGGAAGATCTGGACAGTGTGGCACTGTGGTGTGATGTAAATAAGATGACCTTGAATGTAAACAAGTTTAAATATATTCGGCTAAGTAGGGCCAGACAGCCTGTTGAACATAGCTTTTCACTGAGCGGCAAAATTCTTCCCATGTGCAATTCACTGCGAATGCTGGGAATACACATTTCCAGCAATTTGAAGTGGAATGTACACGTTGAGGAATCTAGGTGTAAGGCATTTAGAACTCTAGGATTTGCAAGACGCAATCTTCTGGGATTCAGAAGCCGTGCACTCCAAGCGGTGTATCTCTCCACTATACGGCCCATTCTTCTGTATGGACTTCCTGCCTGGCATCCCACTACCGAGGAAAACATGAGGAAGTTAAGTGCAGTCCAACGTCGAGCAGAGCGACTCATTTACAAACAGGGAAACAAAGTTTTGACAAAACCACTAACATCAATCAATGACATATGTAGCCAAATAGATCTCACCTTTCTCAGAAAATCTCTATCTGGCACCATTAAACTGTCCCCATTTCACCGCCTTCAACTGTCATATCGCTCAGTCCGTAGAGCACAGGGTGTCACCCTCGTTCCTCCATTCGCTAGGACAACAGATTATCAATCTGGGTTCTACAATCGCTCTGCCCGACTTTGGAATGACCTGCCTCATGCAATAAAAGACCTTCCTCCACGACAATTTTGCCGCAAAGTGAAGGCTCTAAAGGGACTAAAACCCCATGTAAATTGAATTTATATAATGCAACTTTGTGAGTGAGTGGGAGTGTGTGGGTGCGTGTAGGTATGTATGCATGTGTGCGTGAGTGTGTATATGTGTGTGTGCGTGCCTGTATCTTCCCTTTTATTTATTAATTGTATGATATAGACGTCGTGTTCAGCAGATTATGTGTATATAGCAATGTAAAGTTGTAAATTGTATATATGTAACATATCAGATTTGTATAGATTTAATGAACGGAGATGGAGACACTGCTGTGTATGTGGGGCTTGCCCTTTCTCTATCTGCCGTCCATAAATTGTAGGCACAATTTTTGGTAAATAAATAATAATAATAATAATAATAATAATAATTCAAAACCATAGAATCTTTAATCACTTATGTAGAAAATCAAGATGAAACGAGTGTGACTGAAGAGATGCTTTTAAGAAGATTGAGGGACATGGCATCCAAAAAGCGTGTACAGTGCGTGAAGCAACAGAAAATCACAAACTTTTTCAAAAACTAATGTAGAAACAGTAGGCCTAAGTGAAGTGCGTGAAGCAACAGAAAATGACAAAAATTTTCAAAAAATATGTAGAAGCAGAATGTACAGTGTATTTATATAAGTACATGTACTGTAAAGCATATTATTATACTTTAATTATTTTAATTTAGTTTAAAGCAATTCTATTACTTAGCCTATGTACAGTATACAGTTAACAAAATGATACTAAACCGTTAATAACATTAAAATTAATCAACAACAAACTAGTGAATTATTTCTGGTCACCTAGCTATTTGTAAAAATAGCCTTCTGATATCCGGATTTTTCCATATACGGATCGGCCGGTCGCCACATTGGTCCGGATATGACAGGTTATACTGTATTGTTTAATATGTATTAACATACTGTACCCAACTGTCATCATGTGGACCATGTGTTCGTATCCCAGCTAACGCACGGTCTTTCGAGGTATGGGACGTTCCTGCCCACCATACGACCACATGCTCAGGATTTGAGTCTACCAGGTAACTACTCTACAGGAAATACACAACATTTTCCTAAAATGAACTATTTACTGGTCTAAAATCATGGCTATACAACAAATACAAATAAAGGACAAATTAAATGTAATTCCCACAAATAAAAATAGGGTTATTCTGTGAGCTTTCTTCTTAAAATAGTGCTACACTGCACTCAAATCTAATTCTAGCATCCTGTCAATGATATTTTCAGACTTCCATGGGTTTCCATAGTGTTCATCATGTGACACAATCTTAGTTAATTGGAGTATCATAACACAAAAATCACATATCACATCTAAATGACATTAATAAAACATTACTACGTTTCTTATGGCATTTACCTTGATTAGCATGAATTCATTATTTTTTTGCATTCATTAACAAATATTTGTTGTGTCGTGCGAATCATCTTCCCTCTTTCCATCAATATGAACGCTTTAAGAAAAGTGGTACTTATCCCTTCCAAAATAAACATGGATATAATATTTTATAGTTTCACCATACAACGATTTTCTGGGTCTTGTCGGGCTTATCATCGTTACAAATGTGTCATGTTCTGGGAAATCACATACCCGTCTGCATAAATTAGCGTGAACTGGCAAAATGCATTCTAAAAGAAGATGCCTACATTATTTTGGTTCAGCTTTCCTCCTCAGAGAATAACTGAGCCAAATATTATCTGATTTCTATGATGCAACAACGTATGTGAGTTGCCACACACCATTCAATTCAATTGGCATCATCATAATACTCATATCTTAATTGCATATTGAAATATCGAGATTCTTCAGTGTCCTACTGTGACTCTAATTTACAAGGGACCGGTCGACCGACCTTCCTCCCCCTCAGCAGGCAATAAAATTCGTTCCAGCTGGCTAGTCAAGATGGCTGCCGCAGAAGTGGTCTACAACCCCACCTCTCTCTGCTGTCAAGGTCAAGTTTGTTTACAATTGCAGTACTGGAGTTACGCTAAGTGTGGCTCCTAAGTAATTGAGTCATTTAATTATTTAACACCTATCCTTATAGTGTATTGGGCTCAACTGGCTCCTTAATTAATATTCATGGCTGGGAATGGAATTCTAGTGATAGCCTTGCCGTTCTATGGTGACTACTGGTGGCTTTTGGACGCGCATCATAGTGAAAATCCACGATTTTCACCAGCAGCTGTCAATAAAATATAAGGAAATCTGCGTTTCCTAAACGACGAATATGATCCTTACCTCTCAGGGTAGGTCATTGATACACATGCTCACTGCGTCTCGACGGACGTCATTAGTGGCCATAATTCATGCAAGCGTTGAATACAGACAGGCTCTGTCCAATTCGCTGCGAATAATACAGTATGCTCAAGGGCGATACTACTCGTAGATTCAGCCAACTTCTCACCTAACGCGCAAGCTATACTAGTTGGTCCCCGCAATTATTTATTTACGTAAATCACTGGATTCTACGTTAATTCTTCACGCTTATGCGGCTTCAAACAATACTTCACATAGATGACTCCATTATTAAGGCACCCGCGTTCTCTCTGTCATACCACTTAAGCCAAAGCTTTACATAGCTCCTAACAAAATGTAATAAAATTACTGGCTTACTTTACTTTAATGGTCCTCAAACATAATCCTAAGGATTGACCATATCAACTATTCATTCACATATCACCGACACTGAAAAAGCTCTCGTATTTCGCTATATTCCACGTTACTTTCTTACTGTTTACTACAATACAGTATCTTTATATTAGACATGACACTATTTGAACATTATTTAGGCCAAAGTGCCTATTACTTTACAGTTGCCGACCCCAGATTATTATTATTATTACTCATTTAACGTTACCGTTACATCCATCACTATTTTCGACCTAAATGGCCCTAAACAAATCACCTTCCAAGCCATATTTTATTCAAGACGAGTGGTGAAAACTCGTTCAGTAAGTGACTGTTACATCTTATTTTCAACGTGATAAATCGTTACATGGTGACCTATTTAGTTATAATAACATTTTAAAATGGTACTCACTCTTTCTTTTTCGCTGGATGGTGCCAGCGCTTCAGCTTTGGCGCTACCATGACGCTTGATTTAAGCCATCATGTTATCCTTTACACAACACTTAGATTCACACATTTTCCACCTGATAAACATACTTTTATCAGTGGCCTCTTTCACTTCTACACTATGCATATTAATCACTATACACATGAACACTTTTAAATCACTATTACACAATTTATGTACACTTATTTACTACTTCACAGGGTGATCCTTAAATCGGACTTCTCCTACGCCTGATCTCAGAGATGCGATGCAATTATGACAACCGCTGGTCTACGTGAAAATCTAACAGCGTTTTACGGACGTTCGATCCTCGTTCCCTGCAATCTTGTTCAGCTCACTATCCAGATTAGGTGGCAATGATTCCCAAGCTCCCATCATTGTAGTGATCCTGATGATAATGTCATATACAATCCTGACAATACCTCCCGGTATATGAACTGTTCAAAAACATTATAAGTTCCTTTTTCGCTGTGGCGAATTTATATTTGCGTCAGATCATAGATAAATATCTGTATTAAATTACTTTCGACGCACTTCATGATTACTTATGAAGCTTTATGACTTGCTTCTATTGTTCTTCAACGGCGGAGCGTTGATACTTTAACATTTGGCGTGCTTACTGGCAGCGTCTTAGTTACGTGTATACTGTAGAATAACTTGAGATGAACTGGCTTGGTGTGAGCTGCTCTCCCTTATAAAGGTTTCTCGTACAAAATAGTCCACTGGACACATGAGAGCGACTCCTTTCTTGAAATAATACCTCTTCAGCCGAAATGACATATACATCTTGTTTATTTAGGTGTGGAGGTTTCAAAACCGTTCGCGTGCCGGCGATCGCTTCGGCCAATTAATTACAATTAATTGCCTTAATTCAGCGCGTCAGGACGCTACTGTGGTGGTTCCCCTTTGGCTGGTCACAAAATCACTGCTCTCGAGCGTAAGCTACGTTGTAATTCGTTCATTTGGAGATATAGGCATTAATTTAGGTGAAAAACCACTCCTAAATTACCTCTCCGTGAATGTATTCACCTGGGTGTATATTTCAATGCATTTCAATACTCCACTTGGCTGTAATTAATTAATTTCCGTGGGCCATCATCCCTACTCTAGGTTCAATCGTTGTCAAGCGGTGAAGACCCGGGTCATTAATTTTGAGCTGTCTCCCCGCTCCAGACGTAAATAGTGCGCTCGGCGCCTAAGTTCTCCGCCCACTTGCTAAGTGTAATTTGTAAAACTTCAAACTGGCCTTCTCTCATTCTCGTATGCTCTGAAAATGTATATTTCCTTGCATTTGGCTACAATTCTTCACCTTAAATTGCTATGATATTCACATATAGATCGTGAAATCACGCTACCTTATTATATGTCAGTATACCTCTCATTGCTCTTTGGGTTCCCTGTAATTGCTCCCCCTCAGAGATCAATGGTTCGACTCTAGGCATAACCATGTGCCTGGTCTTCTCTGATAAGACCCGAGTTCGATGCCAGACTGCCGTGACTGATTGGGCACAATACAAAAGGTTTATATTGAGAGGACCAGTATTTTTCCCAACTCTGTGAAGCCCAAACTAGTGTGCATTTGTAATTGTGGTAGGATTAGGGAACGAAGTAGCCATGGCTTTCAGTTAGGAACTATCCAAGCATTGGCATTGAGTAGGAGTAGGAAACCACTTCCAGGATGGCAGAGAGTTCCTCAGACCAGAAATAAATGGCTTGTGGCTGAGCTAGGAATCGAACCCGGGCCTTTACGGTCAGCCAAAATGCTAGCCACTACGCTAGGTAACTTTCTAGTTTGATGACCAATTTACCGGTCCGGTACGGTATCTATTATCCGGGTTCCAGTTTGGCTAGGCATCTTATACTCCATGTTCCAAAACACTGTTCCCTAAGGGGAATGAAGAAAAGGGCTAGGCAATTGGAGCAAAGGTTTCATGTGCCAGTTTCCGGGAAAGAAGATGCCAATTAAGTTTAGGTTATTGATAGAATGTGTATTTACTTCATTAAGTTTTGTAATATGTCACCGGTGCATAAGAATATCCTACACAATAATACTTATAATCTGATTTGTGTTAGAAAAACATTCCTAGTCTCACAGTTTTTCTTTCACCGTGCCTAGGCTGTTTATCATCAGCAACAACATCGCCCCGAATTTTTTATTGTTGCTAGCAATATCGTCACCGAGTTAATGTCTTCCATGTACGGTCCCTCGCGACAAAATATTAAGATCTGAGAGTTCCATGTACGGATATTAGAAATACTCTTTATAGACGTGACTAAATTTCATAATGAAGACGATTCTAACAACCTGAGTTAGGGTGACCAACCGTCCGGCATTTGCCGGACATGTCCTTTTTCATGCGTGTCCTCTGTCCGGCAGGCATTTATTATTTGCTATTAAATGTCCGGCTTTTTGCATATTGTATTCTTAGTCATTCAGTTTCCTATTATTTTCTCTGTTGCAAAGCTATTTTAGTTGCACTTCCTCTATCTCAGTCTATATTCTGGATACCCCTGTCAGACTATGTCATTTACCCACTTAATAATAAATCATATCTTATGTTAGAGCTGTCTAAAGGGCCTGTTACCAAAGTGGTATGAACGTGCTTGGTCGGGGCCGGGGATTCTCGGCGGGGATTCACCAGTCAAGTAATGCTGGCAGCGGTATTACGTAGTTTTCTTTTTATGCTTCTGAGTGAGTGGAATGTTTGTCATCACTCAAAAGTGGCGAGGCACAAAAGAGGAAATGTAAGTTCTCGGAGAAGTTGAAACAGAAGTACGGTACCCGTGTTTTAGAGAGGGACGTAACGAAAGTGAGGCGAAATGTTATATTTGTGACTTTTATGTAACTGTTGGAAATAAAGGTGCAGGTGATCTCGAGAGACATATTGCTAGTGAAAAGCATAGATAAACAATTAGAAGCAGTTCTTCTAGCAGTAATATTGATTCATTTTTCCCGATTAAACATTCCCCACTAGACAGGAAAGTTCGGGCAACAGAAGCAACATTGGCATATCATACCGTTTCTCTCCTTCAGTCGTATAGGTCTATGGACTGCACATCAAAGTTGGATATAGTGCTGTTTGCAGATTCTGAGAGTGCTAACAAAATATCATGCGCTAAAACCAATACTGAAGCTGTCATAAATAACGTAATCGCCCCTCATTCCAATGACATTATCACTAAAACATTGAATAATAATATTCCTCTGTTCAGAGTGGGTACTGATGCTAGCAACCATGGGGCTTTGAAACATTTTCCTATTGTTATACAATATTTCGACTATAAAGAAAATGGTATTCAAACTAAAGTCTTAGAACTACAAACAAGTCCTAATGAAACTTCAGAGACAATATCCAATTATGTTTCCGAGACTTTTAAGAAGCACAATATTTCTGCTAAATGCGTTGCTTTTAGTGGAGACAATGCAAATGTAAATTTTGGAGGTTAATCGTAGAGAAGGCAAAAACGTATTTTCAGCACTTAAAAGTAAATTGAATGAACATATAATCGGGGTTGGATGCCCAGCACATGTACCGCATAATTGTTTGCAACAAGGTGCTGATGTACTGCCAGTTGATGTAGAGAGTATAATTTTGAAAGTCTTCAATTATTTCCATATCTATACAATTCGCACTGAACAACTCAAAGCTTTCTGCGAATTCGTTGAAATAAATTATGAACAGCTTTTGTGTCACAGCAAAACAAGATTGTTTCCTGCAGTAGAAAGAATGCTAAAACTGTTTGCAGCTCTAAAGACGTACTTTCTTTCTCAGCCTTCAAATTCTGTTCCTGCTATAATTAGGTCCTTTTTTGAAAACGAGTTTTCTGAGCTTTACTTGTGGTTTGTTCATTCCACTATGAAAATTTTTCACAACAAAATTACATACATTGAAGAAAAAAAGAACGTTCTCTATGGCCACACTGAATGATAGCATGGAAAATAAATTCATACCTCTTAAAGTCAAAACATCTCGGAAATCCCCCTCTGAAAATGGCTTCGAAAGAGAATGCATTGCATTTGTAGAACATGTTGTTTTTTACGAAACGTGCATTCAATACCTGATAATGTGGTGTAACCCTATGATGGAAGAATTTAAATGTTTCAATGGATGATGCTTCATAGTATGAAAGACATTAAGTTTGAAGATGTTCTTCCTTGTCTCGAGTATTTGCAATCTAAAGGTGTGGAGATAGACGATTCTAAACTTTTTGACCAATTTTGCAATGTTCAGAATTGAGTGGCTCTGTGCCATAGGTGCCTAACCCACATTTACTTCATTTTGAGATATTTAAGGTTAAAGTTAAAGTACGTTTGAAAAATAAAGAATGCATCTTGAATATTACTTTTTATTGCATCAATTTGTACAAATATGGTTTTATCACATACATAACATTAAAAAAATTGGCACTAATTATTCCCCACCAAATTAACCTACAAACTTATAGGCAACTTTCGCGCTGAACTTGATCACACTTCACAAACAAAATTGTTGGTTAGGCAACTATGTACCTAGATATATAAGGAACTTTCGCAATGCTCTTTGCAGTAGGTACTATTGTAATTAGTTCAGCCTTTACCTCTAAAGGAATTTCTATGACAGAAGTTAATAATTTTGATTGTTGTTCTTAACAATGCATATTACATAAGCTACGGTATCTCCTTAGTGTTTTCAATCTTCGTCTTCATCACTTTCTTCTTGTTCCTGGAGTGATCTATAGAACTGGTGGTGTTGAGGTGGAATATATTTCATCAGATCCAGTAAATCTTTTAATTTCTCTTTTGATATTTTCCTGCCTGTGGGGTAGAGGAGCTCCAGTGAACTTGGTAACTGACGGGTGGGTCGACCCCGAACTGATTTCTTTGCGAGATCAACAGCATTGAATATTCCTTCTTCATGGCTGTTGAAGCTATAAAACAGGATCATTGGGTACTCTCTCTGGATCTTAAGCCATCGCATCTTCAACCATTCCACTTTTTCCTTGTTCGTACTTGCTTTCCTGTTAGTTACACCTTGTTCCAAAGCCTTGGTGCTGAAGAAGAGATCACTAGTCATTTTATGGACAACAAACCTTGGCCGTTGCTTCTTAGCCTTCTCTATTACAGCACACCAATCTTCTGGATGAAAAATGTGAGGATGGTATTTCTTTTCTCTTTCTATAATACCAAAGTCTTGATCACAAGTGGAAAAACTATGACCATGTACAAAGAACTTCTGATGTATCACTTCAATGTTTTCTGAATTTTGAATGATGTAACTTAGCATCAGAACCATTTTGATATTGCGGTTTTGACCACCACAACTGTCACTGTACAGTACAATCTCCCTTGTTGTTGACGGAAGACAGTTTTTGATATGGTATAAAAGACATGAAGCAATTTCTTGAGGTCCACGAGAAGCAATATGCTCTCCCCAAACATACATGTGTCCACAGTTGGTAACCTCATCATGAACTCCAAGGTTGTACACCCATAGCTGCCGTTTATAGTAGGCTACACCCGTTGTTAATAATGGAGTATGGAGTGTTTTCTGAAGATCAAAAACAAGAACTTGTTTCCTACCATTAGAGGCACGAGCTTCCTCAATATATTTTTCTTCATATCGCGGATGCCATCTGCCCTCCGCAGGTGAAGTTCATGTTGCTCAAGTAGCTTCTGCTTTTCAAGACCATCCGATAATCCAATCAACTTAGCTTGAAATTCATCTCATGTGTTGCATGTGTCTTTCTTTGGGTTTTTAAAGTGTAAATTTAACTGTGTATTGAAAATATGGCGAAACATGTAAAGCGACACAGCTTTGTGTCCATGATTGGAACATTCTTCTTTGTAGAGCTTAAACATTATAGCCATATTCAGATCTGGGGATAAATATTTACGGGTACTGTCTCGACGACAATAGGGACTCTCATAAGTTGGGAATTTATTTATAAAGTCACAAACTTTCTTTTCATCAACAGTGCTCGTTTTGTTGTGTGGTGCATGTTTGCGTCTCTTTTATCACTCTTCGGGGTACCACTGGTTTGTTTCCTTTTAAGAGCATTAGTAATTGTACCATCACAAACGGCTAATGTATCATTAAATAAATTTTTACATACTGCTCATCCTGGAGTTTATAAACTCTAATTTTCCTTCGTCGAGATTCCACTTTCGTAGTATATCGTCTCTGGATGTCTCTTACTTCAACTTGCCCACTGATAAATGCATTTTTGAGAGACCAACTCATTTGGTAAAAAACATCAAAAATTTGCTGTCGTCGTCTTGCCGAAATTTGTTTATGACACTGTAGCTGGCAACCACATGGCTCCAAGGAACTCTGTTTTTTGGTACTAATTTTCCAGTAGCGGATAAATACTCCTCACCATGATCACGTTTGTACTTTCTAATAAATTTCTTGTGTTTTTTTGGCTGTCTTGGTCTTTTCCATCTTTTTGGTAAGTCAGCATGTTCTACTTGATCATTCCCATCTCCATTCAGTGTCATGTCTGGTATTTCAGGAACTACGTTATGAGATACTTCTTCTTCAGATACAGTTCCTTGTTGTTCTGAGGTATCTGTAACCAAATTACATTGGCTGTCAACAGCAGGTCTCGAGAATATTTCTCCACTGCACTTATATTTTCATTGTAAGATATGATTCAAAAAGTATTTCAAATAAATATAATTTTTAAACCTAACACAGTTTTAAAGAAATTTTACCTGAGTGTTGTGAAACAGGATCACATTCAGACGCAACAACTGCAGGCCCATCTTGCCTTTGTACATCTGAAAATATATCGGTAGATCAGAACCAGACTTGCCTATCCAACATAATATTTATAATGGACATTCGGAATTACTTATACTAATATATTGATAACCAGGGCTAATCCTCTACGGTTACTCATTATGTTAGAATTAGTACCAAATTTTATATGTAACATAATCACCATTAACGTATAAATCTGTTATGCCTAAGCACAATACAATTTCATTTACTTTAGTCAGAGCTAGAAATGCCTAACCAACTACATGTTTCCTTCATTAATCACAAACCATTCAACATAGTAATTACTAATATCAGTATATGTGCATATTCGAAATTACCTGAGGATTGCAAATCAGCAAAGTTTTTCTCACAATCTTTGTCCTTGTCGCTGATATCGAAATCTTCGTCCAGGAGCATTTCTACAATCCATCTCTCTTCAGCCATCTTGTTGTGGGATAGGCACAGCTGGCACTGAAGGAACTGAAGGTTATGGAAGTTGCCTAACATACTTGCAGATGGCAGCACCAATCAAGCAACTGGAATGTGTTAGGCAAGTCTGGCACTCATAGAGGCAGCCATTAGGAGTACATTGTAGCACAGTAACAGCATATTTGAAATTTGTGGGTTAGGCACCTTTGGCACAGAGCCACTCAATTACACTAGGAGTTCCGAAATTGATAAACTTACGACATTAGATAAGCAGGGGTGTGAGTTTTTCAAATATAGCCCTCACATTGAAATATTTAGTGAGCTGCTTAAAATTTGTCAGTTTTATTTCGCTACCGTATTCCAGGTTGCAATGCAACCGTTGAAAGAGTATTTTCCCTGATTAATACACAGTGGTCAGAAGAAAGAAACCGTTTGCTGACCGAGTCGGTTAAGGGTATTATAATACTGAAGTAGGCTACAACTTTACAAACATGTCATGTGGAGAGTTTTACAATTATTTATTACCTGTACAAGAAAATAATTCATCTTTGCTGTCGAAAGTGGGTGCAGTCGATAAGAATCAGCATCTTCTTCAACATAATAGTTATAAGGTAGGCCTACCGGTATGTAATATTAAATTTTTCATGTAAATATTAAAATTCCATTCGTCCTCCTTTTTAGAACATTTTTATGAAAAGTCCTCCTTTTATTAAGAGTCTGTCCTCCATTTGAATATTTAGAGTTGGTCACCCTATTTCCATCCGTTGAATGTTGCTTCAATTAGGGAGGTGTGTTTGTATTTGGTTTTGAAGTGGGTTTCTTGTAACATGAGGCGGGAGTATTGTCTCGTATTTTCTGAAACATATTGAATCCAGTTACTGCCAGTTTATTAGTTGGCCTACTCGTGGTGTGACGTAGATAGGTTTGTAAAGTTATTTAGCCTGCCCCATCACATTGTGCTCAGGTGTGTGCGAAACCAATAAAGGACGCTTCATTTCAGTGGCTGGCGCAGTCTGTAATTCTCCATTCTATATTTTACTCGATATTACACCCTAACTGATATCGTATTAGGCCGAGCACCTTGGTTGAATAAGTTTTACCGTTAACCTCTTCTTCTCACTGTGCAGATCTCATTCTGAGATCTGAAATTACCTCATTTGATAATGATAATTATTTGGAGTACTGGTATAAGTATGGCTTCTTATAATCCTTAAGCGCAATTTGTGTGTTCCAGTTTGCTGGACATTATGGAGCAACAACAACAACCACTCATTAAGAGTGAGCCTGAATGGCCGTCTCAAACTGATGAATTCCCTAATACTGTAAGTTGTATTTATTATGTATATCGTGTAACATAGCAATCTTAGTGATGTTCATGAAAAGCAAGGTTTAGTGACTTAATACTTGCTACCAAATAATAGGCTAACCAGGATGTTTAATATTTTATTTTTACACATAACTTTGTATAATTATCCTGCCTGCATGTTTTACGTTTTCTCATACTTGTATAATACTTTCTAGGAATCAATTGACCTATTACCCTCTTATAATCTGAAGGATGAATCTGGTGATAAGTACGAAGATAAAAGCTGGGCAGTGAAATCAGAACTTGAAATACAGGTGAATATAGGTTTTATATTTCCTCTTATATAAATATTTCTTATTTAAGCAGTGAACAGTTGCTGATATTATTGTATTCATCATGCGGGTTCACCTACTGTAGGTGAAGACAACACCATTTGCAACACCTGCTGTCCGTGAAACATTTTAGCCCATAGATTCCAGTTCTAGGCCGTAGTTATTAGAGAAATATGATATAAAGCTTGTACATTTTTAGGTTATACTGGTACGAAGATAATATATTTTTCTGGAGTAGGCTTAATTTGTGTATCATAGAGATTTTGGGTTTTATTGAGAAGGAAGAATGCCGTTGTCCTGAAAATCTTGTCTTATTCAGACACGTGAACATTATTTTTGTTCCGTTTTAGGTAAATATCATCAATATGACCGGTTTGTAAGGTTTTATAATAATTAGGTCACCTGTACACCCTGTTGTTCTGGGCCAGTACAAGTCGAGTGTTATTAGGCCCACAGGCTCTACGGACATAATGCGTGTTCACATTTTATAATAATCTATTGGTGCACCCCATAAAGAGGTGCTTCTATCATCATACGACCAGTGATTATACCGGTACCAAATATATACGGTACGGTAATGATAGTATGAAATGGCTCTATTTTATCTACGGTAGGCCACTGGTACCTAATAGGGTAGCCTATCAGCTATCCTGTACAAGAACTATCATAGGGCATGTGACACACACTTCACATTGTGGTGAACTTGCACCACAATTTAAAGACCATAGCTAGCCTACTTCTAAATAGTTCCTTGTGTAATTTTATACAAATGCACATTTCAATGGCTTATACTTACGCAAAACATTAGTCAAGCTGAATACAAAAATGTATCTTTATTGAGAACTTGTTTTTTAGCATTTCTATCTATCCTATTTTGCTTCCATTTACCTCCTCTCCCCAGCCATTCCTGTGCTCGTGTGTTTTATTTCCAGTAGTGGCAATGGACACAGTTCATCTAACCACCCCCACTCTATTTCCAACTATAGGTCTCAGGGTTCTCTGTGATTCAGAAAATGCTGTGAAATGTTTCGTGTCATCTATAAGCATATTTTATTTTCTTCAGTCTCTGCTGCTCAATATTTCATATTCTAATTATTTTTTCATTTCTCATTTTCCCCATTGTCCACTGTCGGAGGCTCCTTCAAAGCTACCTGCAACAATAACACATGTTAGACTTTAAAACAAGTGAATTCTCACCATGGTTAAGCATTCATTTAGCCTTACGGCTTAAAGTGCACTTGTAAATAATTAATCAGTTAAAGTCCAGGAACATCATCACCATCATCATTTAAAGGCTGCACCTTGTCACTGCAGCCACATTTGTCTCCCACCTGCTGAGCGTTTTAAGTCAGCAAACTGTTTAAATTGAAGTCCATTGCATCACAGAATCCAGATGAGCCTTCCGCGGTTTTCCTCTTCCTCTTCCTTTCTTCTCCATAACTTTTCCTTCCAGTACGGTGGTCACGAACTCATTATGACATAAGGTGTGGCGAACGAATTTTGCTTTCTTCCTTTCTATAGCAGTGATCAATTTTCTTGTTCCGTCTACTTCCTTGAGGTCCCATCCGTTAGTCTTTCTCTCCGTCCAGCTTATTTTCATCATCCTCCTCCACATCCACATTGCTGCTTCCAGGCGTTGTACTGTGTGTCCTGTTTCCTTAGAACCCAAGTTTCGCATCAGTGTACAAATCTACTATATATTTGTCAAATACCACTCACTCACTCACTCATTCATTCATCATGAGATCTCAGAAACCACCAAACGGATTGGCATGAAATTTGGTATGCGGCTTCCTCAAGGGCCGTAGGTGCTCGCTATGAAAAGTTTTCAAAAAATTCACTCGGGATCATTATCAAACCGCGAAAACCGCGATTATATGAGGCAATGCGGGTTGCATAACGTCACCCCTACCAGTGTTCTGCCGCTTAGCAGGCAGTGTGAGCTTACTGTCATAACGTGCACGTCATTGTTGTCTGCGCTCCCGACCTTTACCCACTCTCTCTGTTCAAACAGAACTTCTATGTAATTTCTGTTTGTACTTTACACTTTCACCATCACATGATAATCATCATATTGCATTATATATTAGCCTCTAGTTGAAGTAACTGTAGTTATAATGAAAAGTATACTTTGGTAAAAGAAAATTACCTCTACCAACGTTAATTTTGTTAAATTAGGCTAGGTCTATTCCATTTATCAGGTTTTTTAAAGGAGAGATTTGTTTTATTACGTTGGGAAAAGATGGCTACTGCATTAATATCCCTCAACGTCACAACAGCACTCAAGCACCTTTGAAGAAGACCGTGTCTGCCGCTAACTTTTATAGCTTCAGAATATTTGAGCTTGAGGGTGATAATTCTTATCTTTTGTTATTTCGCAATCTTCTCAATCAGTTTCTGGTTGATATGTATGCAAAGATTGGATTCGCTTCAATCAGACAAAGTTGATAAGTGAGAAGTGAGGAATATGTGCACATGAAGGACGCAATGAGTAAAGCTGTCAGCCGTTTGTCAGTGATTGGTAAAATGGATATCGCAGGCTGCCCACTTCGCAGGGTGGGGATTCTATTGTTAAAAAATTCCTCTCGGCATGCCGGAAGGCGGAGGTAGATTTTACCGGACAAACTTGGGGATAGGCGAAAATAGGCAGAATATGCAGGTTTTCGTAGAAGGATCAGACCTCATTTATCGCGTGAAAGTATTTTATAATTGGAGATTAATTAACTTTGTTTTTCTTCATTTTAAACATATTTTAAACATTTTATTGTCTTATGGGGACGGTAACCTTCTTGTCATTTGGAGTCCATTTTTAGCCTATTTTCAATTTTGAAAAAAATAGGCTTATGAGATCACCTTTTGTCCGTGTGTGTGTGCGTGCGTGCGTGTGTGTGTGTGTGTGTGTGTGAGGTGTGTGTGTGTCCCCTAATAAAATCTAAACGGCTGGAGCGATTTCAGTGAAACTCGGTAAGTTCATAACACTATTCCCGGCGACCTCGACCGTGCCCATCGAATTTTGTTAAGTCTCACCAATCCAACATGGCGGCTGTGCGAAATATTTCACTAGCATTCAGTATCTCTGAAACTATAACGGATATCGCCCTGAAATTGTGTACGGTGATAACGGGTACTACTAGAAGTTCACCTATGAGACTTTCAAAAACCTGGTTACTACATAACCAACATGGCGGCCAAGCGAAGTGGAGACTTTTAAATAGACTTTTCTCGCGATTTAACTATCCAAACGTAATGAAACTTGGTACAGCAAATATCTATACACATTGCAATGCACTGGAGTCTAATTTAGTTCAATTGTTTACATAACCTCAAAATGGCGGCTGTGCGAAATATTTCACTGACATTCTATATCCCCGAAACTATTACAGATATCACCCTGCAATTTTGTACGGTGGTAAAGGGTACTGATACAAGTTTACCTATGTATAATTCATAAACCTGTAAAGTACAAAACGAACATGGCGACCAAGCGAATTTGAAATATTTTAATAGACTTTTCTCGTGAGTTAACTCTCTGAGCACAGTGAAATGTGGTACAGTAAATGATTTTGCAGATCGTAATGTACTGCCATCTAATTTAATTCAATTGTTTACATAACCTCAAGATGGCGGTTGTGCGAAATTTTAAAATTAAGTTTTTATTTCTTGTGTCGTAATCATGCGATCGAAGTGAAAGTTTGAATAATGAACCTAGGCAATAAGTGTCCTTGAATGGTACATTACTCTATGGCCTATACATATAACAATCCTAAATGGCAAGCTTCCGTAATATTTAGACGGTTCTCAATATCTATGAATCTTTTACAGCAACCAAACTGAATTGTTGTATGTTCATAGAGACTATGAACATATGTTCACCTATAGGACGTTGAGTAACCTGGTGAGCACGAATCCAACATGGCGGCGACGCGAAGTATAAATATTTAAATGGACGTTTCTCGCGAATTAACTATCCGAGTGCCGTGAAACGTTGCACGTTAAATGCTTACACAAATGTTGATCCACTGGCATCTAATTTATTTCAATTGTTTGCATAATCACAAGATGGCTGCTGTGCGTAATTTTAAAATCTCGTTTTTACTTCTTGTGTTCTAATCATGCGATTGAAGTTTGAATACCACACGTACACAATAATCTTAATATAATAGTACAAAAATAAAAATCCAACCTGGCGACCATCTGAAATATTTAGACGGTTCTCAATATCTACGAATCTGTTACAGCAATTAAACTGAAATTTTGTATGTTGATAGAGGCAATTAACATGAGCAGGATATATGAAAATAGGCTGTACAGTTCTTCACGGAACTACTTGTTATACTTGTGGTCACACTGTCCTTGTGCAAGGTTTCGACACTGATGTGTAACTATGTAACGGTCTGTTACTTCTTCACGCAAAATTATATCTCCCGCAGAGATGTTGGTTGGTTCCTCAGTTTAGGGGCTGCGACAACGCGGTCATATAACCCCGTGTACTTTGGGTGAGTGTAGAATCTGTCTGATAAACGGTGTGAATTGTGATGGCTGTATTAGTCTGTAATTCAGGTAAGGAATGCAGACGCTAAATTTCAAGCAGTAGTTCCTAATGTTGCTACCAGATACTAACGTCAACGCCACCTAGCAGTGAACTTGGCTACTAGATGCCACCTCAATCAGGAACTCGCAACGAACGTTGGAACTTCCCCTCCAAAGGAAAGCTTACTGAGGGATTTTTAGCGCTCTTAGAAAATCCGACGACTTTGGCTGGCTTTGAACCCGCGACCTTGGGCATAGAAGTTGAGCATGCTACCAGTTACGTCACCGAAGCCGCTTCACACTTAGATGGAAATCTGAATCTGATCTCGCGCAAGTGAGTTGTCATGGCTCATCCCTCATCAATTTAGTAGTGTTGCCATGTCAACCACTGATAGCTCTTGGCATTTTCCTATAATTCCGAAATCATTTTTCTCATCCCTTGGCGCAATGGTGGCTCATATCAAAAATTCTTTCAGACAAACGTTTTAGGTAATTATTAGGGGAATATTGTCCATTTTGTACGGTTTTGATATTGTGCCTATTAACAGAGATATGATTAATGTTTCCCGAAAAAAACACTTTTTCCCACCCCTTTCGTCAATGGTTGGTGCTATCAAAAAACGTTTCAAACATAAATTTCTGAGCTTTATCCGACACATAGTATGAACTTTGAACGGATTCGATATTTCACATTTTAAGAGAGTTATAGCAATATTTCAATTTTTCGAAAAAAGAGTCCCCCATTTTCATCCCCTTCGACCGATTTAGCCCAGTAACGAACTCGTCCGAGATTTTATGGGTATACATATTCGGTAAAAAATTCAAAGTGATTGGTGCAAAATTACGGCAGTTATCGTGTCCACAAGAAACTGATATACATATATACATATATTACATAAATTATATATAAACTTTTGAACTGACGGTGGTTTTGGGGTCTGCGGGATGTGAAACGCGAAGATATGTCTAAATTTTCCGGAAATCGAAACATGGTACCCATTGCAATAGTTAGCTTCCTAATGAAATCTACCTAAAATACTACCGTCAACGACACCTAGCTGTGAACTTGGCTACTAGATGCCACCTCAATCAGCAACTCGCAACGAACGTTGGAACTTCCCCTCCGAAGGAAAGCAAACTCAGGTTTTTTAGCGCTCTTAGTAAACCGACGACTTCAGCCGGGTTTGAACCCGCGACCTTGGGCATAGAAGTTCAGCATGCTACCAGTTCCGATACCGAAGTCGCTTCCCACAGACATATGAAAACTGAATGTGATCTCGTGCAGTGGGGTTGTCATAGCAACTGCTGAAGGCTCATCCCTTATCAATTAAAAGTAAAGTTGTCATGGCAACCTCTCTTGGCACTTGGCATTTTCTCATAATTTAAATCATTTTGTTCACCCCGTGGCGTAATGGTGGGTCATATCAAAAATTCTTTCAGACAAAAGTTTTAGGTAATTACTGGAGGAATATTGTCCATTTTGTGCGGTTTTGATATTGTGCCTATTAACAGAGATATGATTAATGTTTCCCGAAAAACCCACTTTTTCCCACCCCTTTGGTCAATGGTTGGTGCTATCAAAAAACTTATTTGACATAAATTTTTGGCACTTATCCGACACATATTATGAACTTTGAAGGGATTCGATATTTCATGTATTAAGAGAGTTATAGCGATATTTCACTTTTTCGAAAAAGGCCCCCCATTTTCACCCCCTTTGACCGATTTTGCCCATTAACGAACTCGACCGAGATTTTATAGGGATACATATTATGTAAAAAATTCAAAGTGATCGGTGCAACATTACGGCAGTTATCGTGTCCACAAGAAACTGATATATATATATATATATATATATATATATATATATAGATAGATAGATAGATAGATACATATATACATAAATTATATATAAACTTTTGAACTGACGGTGGTTTTGGAGTCTGGGGGATGTGAAACGCGAAGATATGTCGAAATTTTCCGGAAGTCGAAACATGGGACCCATTGCAATAGTTAGCTTTCTAATGAAATCTACCTAAAAGGGAGTGGAAATTGACAATAGCTGGGAGGTACCCTATAATCCCGTCATATCTCGTACCTGCTCAGCTCATATCAATGTTGAGTATTGCAACTCTGTAAAGTCAATAAAACACATTTGCAAGTTACTTTTCATTCATTCGTTTATTTGCAATTGGGGGTGTGTCCCCCGGTGGCAAATTAGATATACATAACAAATAATTAATTGTACATAACAATTCACTAACAATTAAACTGGAGTATTTACACAAACAGTCAGTCTTTCTTAAACACACCTATATGTTTGGGAAAAGGCTCTAAGACTGCGGCAGGTAGAGAGTTCCAATTATCAAAGGCACGGTTTACGAAATAATATTTACCGTAATTTGTTCGCTGTGGTCGGCCTTTAACTGTGAAAGGATGATCGCTCCTCCCCATGTAAGTAGGCTTTTCCATACGTTTGCTAAGCTCACCCCACGCTGGTTGATTTGTATACGTGTTGTACATAGCGCAGAGTCTAGATTTCATCCTCCTAGCCTCAAGTGATTCCCACCCAAGTTTCTTTAACATACGGCTCACACTGCTCCTGGGATTAAAGTCACTGAGCACAAATCTAGCGGCCTTTCTTTGTACCATTTCCAACTCATTTATGAGCCCTACTTGATATGGATCCCAAACCGCCGAGGCGTATTCCAGAATAGGTCTTACAAGTGACTAATATCCTAAATCTTCAGCAGAGGTACTACTTCCTTTTAATACCCACATTACAAAGTGCAGAATTTGTAAGCATTAGAAACTACACATCCTATATGACTACTCCATTTCATATCATTTCTTACGTGAACGCCCAAATATTTGCAAGAATCTTCTTCTACAAGTATTTCCGAGCCATTGTTATATTGAAAATCTTGCCTTCGCACTTTCCCTATTTTTATTAGACTACATTTTCTTGTGTTTATTTTCATTTTATTTTCAATCGCTCACTTATAGACCAGGTTCAGGTCATCTTGAAGCACTGCATTGTCTTGTGAGTCATGTATCTTTCGATATATTACACAATCATCCGCAAACAATCGACAGACACTGCGAATCCCATTTGGTAAGTCATTTATAAACGCCAAAAATAACAAAGTTCCGATTACGCTGCCCTGAGGGATACCCGACGTTACGGTAATTTCTTCCGAGAATCGGCCTTCAACTTTCACTTTCTGGGAACGACCCGTCAAAAATTCTTGGATCCATAAAATTACCCTTCTATCAATCTTCGTCGAAGCTAATTTATGGAGTATCATGTAATGCGGCACGACATCAAATGCCTTCGCAAAATCTATATCTACGGCGTCGACTGAAACTCCATCGTCTAACGATTCGCTAATATCTTGAAAAAGTGATAGCATCTGACTCTCGCATGAGTAACCTTTCCGAAATCCATGTTGCCTATCATTAAACCATGATAATGTTTCCCACTGTTCCCTCAAGTAGTCGCAAATGAGATGCCCCATCTATTTACAAACGATGGACGTAAGACTAACGGCCCTGTAGTTGCCCAATTCAAGTCTGCTCCCTCCCTTAAATATTGGGACTATCGTATCTCTTTTCCAGTCATCCGGGATTTGCGCATTGTTTATGGACACATTAAACATCACCTCTAAGTATCGTGCCACGGCCCTACCTCCTAGTTTAAGTACTTCACTAACAATATTATCAGGACCCTTCGATATATTGTAACGTAATTTTTGTATTAGCTTTACAATTGCTGACTGGTTTATTTGGAGAAGTGGAGCCCCTGATTCACCGTTAAGGTCCAACACACAGCTATTGGATTTATTGAACACACTACCATAAAAGACATTTAATTCATTAGCAATGGCCTGCTTCTCAGTAATTAATTTACCGTCACCGGACATTATCATTGACAAATTATTTGAATTTCCCTTTCTTCTCCTAACATAACTGTAATTTTTTTTCCACCCATCGCCTCCCGAACCAAGTAAACCTTGCATATATTTGTCATGAGCAGCCGTCTTTTTTAAGACAAGCTCTCTTGATAAGGACTTAAATTTCAACATATATTTGTCACTATCATGTCTTTTATTGTATAATTTCCTAATTTTCCGTTCAAGACTCCTGATTTCCCGTGTGTAATACTCAGGATCTGGGTTTTGTTTCAATTATTTAAATGGAACAAATTTATCACAAGCGCTATTTAAAATTTTCAAAAAGTTAGTCCACAGGATATTAATATGATTTCCTTCCGATCCCCATCCTACAAGTAGTTCATTCAAATACCCCTGAAATTTGCCCTGATCCGCCCTGCGATACTGGAATATGATCTTGTTTGCTACATCAGAGTCTAATTTTGTAATGTCACTGTATCTAATATTTAAATCAACCCCAGAATGTCACTAATTTCTGGTACTTTCAGACAGTTAATATACAGCTCTACAGGCCTTACGAGATAAACATCTAAGGTATTATTGCCTCTAGTTGGGAAGTCAACTACTTGGGAAAATCCCCCCTCCCTTAAGAATTTGTTTGCAGTGCTCTGAGCTTGACCACAGCTAGTTGACTCACCAGACCAGTCTACTTTGGGGAGGTTTAAATCTCCGGCAATTATTATGCTCTTTTTCATAGCATTACCAGTACAAGTTTTATCATACAGTGTGTCGAGAAGCGAAAAGTTATCTTTCGGTGCTCTATACGCCCCTATCACCTGAAGAGGGAATTTATTCCCTTTATCCGAAATTTGTACACATAACATTTCATGATCCGTATCAGCCCACTTTAAGAAACTAGCTATATTTTTGCGCACACAAATAAATAGCCCACCACCTCGCTTCCCCCGATCCCTTCTGTACATTTCGTAGGTCCCTTGAATTATTTCATTACTATTTACATCCTCATATAACCAAGATTCAGTAGCAATGACAATGTCCGGAGAATACGTCTCTACAAGATTCCAAAATTCAATTAATTTATTTCCTAAACTCTGACAATTAACCTGCAGTAATCTTAGAGTCTTACCTCCGCAGCAAGTATCCCGAAGTAGCTCCTTTTGTTCCCGTCGGCTGACAACCTCTGGACCTGCTCCTCCTCACAATGGCCGGCATGAACCGATGACCCTGTCATGTAGGCTCCCTAGGTTGAAAGCGCCTCGTCGATTTAAATGCAGCCCGCCTCGGGCGAAGTCACGGCCACCAATCCAGCAGTCAGCATATATGTACACTAATCCCAGTTGTGCACGAACCCAGTCCATGCGGTCATTTACAGTCTTAACTCGCCTTAACGGAACATCTCCCCGCCGAACAATGCCATTCATAATTTTTGCATTTCTAAACTTGCTTTTAGCTTTTCTGCCTAATTCGTAGATCTCCCCCATGATGTAATCAGCTGTAGTCCTCTTCTTCAAATCGTTCGTCCCAACATGGATCAACAACACTTTAACTTTGTCACAGTCCTCTACATTTGCTTCTTCCACTTGTTGGGCAAGCTGGCCAATTTTAATCCCCGGATATCACCGCACTTTCGCACCTGATTTCCTCGAGATATTCGCACTCCATCGTATCATAGAATCACCCATTATGATAACGTCATCCTCAGTTTGCTCCTGCTCGCCATCTTCCACACTGATCCCCGTAGAAAGCCTTCAGTCACATCCTTCACCGTGTCCTCTGATTCACGAAGCTTTGTTCTAAGTTCCTGTATTATTTGATCCCTTGCTTTGATTTGCACCTGCAAACAGTCCGGCATATCACATACTTTACAAAACCAATTCCCGACATCACAATCCTCCTTCTTGACCTTAATACAGCCGAAGTGAAACCATTTCGCTCTTAGTCCAAACTGAACACCGTTCTTCAATGTTTTACTGCACGTCGAACACTTTAATTCTGCCACTGGATCATTTGCCTGATTCACATTTGGAGTAACAGGGCCTAGATTCACTTCCACTCCACCAATAACTAACAACGCAGCTATCACTAGGGCTATAAACCAAAAGTTATCAGGGCCCGTACGCACACACAAACACCGGAAATCCCGACTACCCTTCGCATACCACAATCCGATCCTCGCGCGATAACACTCCAGAGAACTACCCATTTCAGCATACCTGAGAGCTCGGGAAAAACTCGACCTTTCACTTTGACTGCCAACTGATGTACTGATATACTGATACTGATAAGTATGTTAACAAAGGTTCCGACCAAGCTACTTTTAGCATCGGAGAGTTTGACGAAGTTGCGAGATATGAATCAGGACGTTACATCAGCAGCTCAGAGGCGGCTTGGTGCATATTCTGCTTCCTCATACACGAACGCTATCCTTCGGTCATGCAACTTGCCGTCCACCTCGAGAACGGTCAGCGGGCTTACTTTAATGGAGACGACGTTCGTGACCAGTTTAACAGCCCTCCAAACACAAATCTTCGTGCTTTCTTCGAACTATGCCGATCCGATAAATTTTATATTGTGAAGTTCCATACTATTTCGTTTGGAAAGGTAAGAAGTTCTATAGAAGGAAACAAGAAGAGCCAGTCCCAGGCCATCCTGGTGTGAAAAAAGATCAGACCCTTGGCAGAGTTTACACCGTTCACCCTGGTAATGCCGAGTGCTATTACCTCCGCCTCCTTTTACATAAAATCCCTGGCCCTCAGTCTTTTACTGACCTCAACACCGTGGCAGGGGTGGTCAACCAACATTTCAAGCGGCATGTAAAGCACTTGGCTTGCTAGAGGATGATGCGAACTGGGACCGCACACTAGAGGAAGCGTCCTCCAACGACTCTCCTCACAAGATACGCGAGTTGTTTGTCATCTTACTGGTGTTTTGTCGAGTGAGTGATCCCATCATGCTCTGGAAAAAACACAGACAGCCTCGCGGAAGATGTGGTGAGAGAGGTTCAGAGGCAGTGTGCTGATGGCAACCTCATCAAGGGCGTTATCTACAACAGGTGTCTGGTGCTTCTTGAGGATTTAGTACTAACATTGTCTGGTCAACAACTGGAACGCTTTGGACTTCCGTCGCCTTCTCGAGAACATGACTCCGTCGTTGTTCACCGAGAATATGTCAGTGCATATCTTACGACACAATTAAGTTGTCCAAATTTGTTGCTGATAATGTTCCAAAATTGAACAATGAGCAGAGATTGGCCTATGAAGAAATAGTTCGAAGTGTTGTTTCAGAATGTGGTCAGCTCTTTTTTCTGGATGCACCAGGCGGAACTGGCAAAACCTTCCTAATTAATATCCTGCTCAGTACATTTAGAAGTCGACAGAACATTGCCATCGCAGTCGCCTCTTCGGGTATTGCAGCAGCCCTACTGGATGGTGGAAGAACAGCGCTTTCTGCCTTCAAGCTCCCTCTTAACCTCAGTCACGCTGCATCTGCCCTTTGTAACATCACGAAGCAAAGTGCCACAGCTCGCGTGCTGAGAGAGACAAAACTCGTTATTTGGAATGAATCCACGATGGTGCACAAAGGAGGAGTCGAGGCATTGGACAGAACACTAAGGGACATTCGGGGTAACAACCAACTTAAGGGTTGAGTCACAGAACTTCTTGCCCGTGACTTCAGACAGACCCTCCCAGTTATACCCCGTGGAACACGGGCTGACGAAGTAAATGCCTGTCTAAAACCGTCTTACATATTGCCCCAAGTCAAATCAATTCCCTTGACTGTCAACATGCGCCTACACCTCCATGGTGATTTTATGGCTGAGGAGATTTCCCGTTTCCTTCTAAGCATTGGCGATGGAAAGTTGGAGGAAAATGACGGAAAAATAACTATTCCAGCTCAACTGTGCGATGATGTTGACAGTTTAGATAATTTGATCGAAAACATCTATCCCCAAGTGTTTGTAAATTCCAACCTTAATAATTCATGCATGGAAGAAAGAGCTATCCTTACCCCAATAGATGACTCTGCTGATAGTATAAATATCGCCCTCTTTAAGAAGATATTAACAACACAAATGGTATACGAAATAGTAAACTCAGTTGTAGTGGTCGATGATGCAGTTCATTATCCTGTGGAATTTTTAAACACTCTTTACCCGCTCGGAATACTGCCTCATGTCCTGATCCTCAAGGTTGGTGCTCCTGTCATGTTATTGCGCAACCTAAACTCTCCTAAACTCTGCAATGGGACCAGGCTGCAGGTTAAAGCACTGCATACATTTGTGATTGAAGCCACCATATTTACAGGTGTTGGCAAAGGCGAAACTGTCTTCATGCCCCGCATTCCTGTAATTCCTTCAGACTACCATTTTCAATTCAAACGTCTGCAGTTTCCTTTGAAAGTCTGTACGCCAAGACAATTAACAAAGATCAGGGGCAGAGTTTATAAGTAGCTGGTGTGGATCTGAGAAGTGACTGTTTCGCACATGGTCAACTGTACGTGGCATGCTCCTGAGTCAGTTCTTCTGTTGGCTTAGTCATTCTGCAGCCTGAGAGAAAAACCAGAAATGTAGTTTACCGAGAAGGGCTTATGCGTTAAAAACACTCTCGATTGACATGGCAGTAGGCTAGGGGACCTGCCATAAATCAAAGCTCCCCGTCGTATATTGCACCCGATTTTCAATTTCAACGCTCCATGTTGCCGTCATTATCTTCCACTACAGGAAAAATCTACATAACCAATGTTATAACGGGATTCCAAATGTTATTGCCGTCGAAACCGCGGGTAACAGCTAGTGTATTGATAAACGATTTGCTAGTTTTAATGCTAATGTGCCAGCTTGTCAGAAGTTGTCTCTTATTGCTGAAGGCCTGTTTAGCGAGGGCAATTCTCATTTTGATTTCTGTGATCGTCACCTATTATCGTCAGTGACAATGCTTCCTAAGTAGCATAACTGACTGTACTGTTGAATGGTTTCTCCATTGATCTTGATGTTTGTTTGGTAATTTTCATTGGATTGTTTGACAACTAACACTTTTGTTTTGGAGGTATTCAGTTTCAAAATTACTTCCTTTAGCGTTGATGACAAGACTCGCAGCATTTTCTTTAGTTCCTTCTCAGTGTCTGCGGTTAATGCGATGTCATCTGCAAATCTTATACAATGGATTTCCTGTCCGTTCACTTTGATGCCCTTGGTCTGATTTTGAATTTGGATATGGCCTCCTCAATAACAATGTTGAACAAATATGGAGATAGTGCACAACCTCACCTCACTCCTCTCCTAATGGATGCAGTCCTAACTTTTCCATCCACATTTATATCTGTGCTTTGGTTTTTGTACAGAAGCAGAATGAGTCTTCTGTCCCTCCAGTCTAATCCTATGTTTTTCATGGTCTTAAAGAGCTACTTCCAATTTACCTCATCAAAGGCTTTCTCTATATCCACGAACGCAACGTATGTCTTCCTATTAACACTCATTCTTCTTTCTAGGATAAGGAAAATATCACGCTAAATATTTTTTTATTTATTTTTGTTATTAATAGGGCCTTCAGCAATAAGAGACAACTTCTGACAAGCTGGCACATTAGCATTAAAACTAGCAAATCGTTTAACAATACACTAGCTGTTACCCGCGGTTTCAATGGCAATAACATTTGGAATCCCGTTATAACATTAATCATGTAGATTTTTCCTGTAGTGGAAGATAATGATGGTAACATGGAAACTGCTTTTCAGTTAACGAAAAATACTTACAACAAAAATAGTCTTTCCTGGAAATGCAAAATTCAACATTATACAACAGTGATCGGGCCCGAAGCTCTCTACGCTTCAGAAACTCTCACTCTTCAACATAGAACACTTCGAGATCAGTTGGAAGTGAAGGAACGTAAAATAATGAGTAACATCTTAGGGCCGAGAATCAAAGATGGTGTTCATCTTCCAAAGTCAAATGCTGAAATATATAAAACCATCTCCAAAATCTCAGACAAAATGCGTATGTGACGAATCCAATTCTTGGGGCACCTGGAAAGAATGGACCTAAATAGACTAACTCACAAAATTCACACATACTTGAAAAACAAAACAACTAGATCAAATTGGTACAAACAGACTGAAAAAGACTTGCAAGAATTAGGATCGCCAAATCTCCTAGACCGAAATGTCATCAGAACACTTGCACTCACACGGGGTTTCGAGGAGGAAGAAAGACGGCCATACCACCATATCTGGTCTGCACAACGGATGCAAACCCATTCGTTGCCTATGAAGGAGTACTGGGCTGCAAGAAAGGCTAACCATTGTTGATTCTGCGTGGTCCTAAGAGACCCATTCGCGACGAAGAAGAAAAAGGGCACGTTTTAAGTTTATTGGTTGGTAATGATTAGCTTCTTGCTATGTTTGATGATGGAACTAACCAGATGCCATCAGGAGATTTCATTCCTCCCCCTTTCAATTAAATGTGGTCTGTTGTAACAAATTCCACAGAGGCTTACTTATCTTTATATCAAAATGTGCCCATAATTTAATTTGAGACTGTGGTAAACCATGCTACTGAACCATGTTGTCCATAAATAGCAATCTCAGCACAGTTCCTGTACACAGATAAGTTTGCCTGTTCACTGCGGCGTGCTAAGGAGACCTAGCGTTGGACAGTACCGGTAACGGTTTTCTTAAAATAACAAGAACAATCAATGCAGAACCCTAAATACATTATAGAGATGTACATTATGAAAAGTTTTCAGTTTGTATGGCCAAATAGTGTGTATCTCAAATAAAGTCAAACCTTCCACATACACCCTAGTGCAAGGAGCTGATGACCATGTCCGAATCCCCAAAATGAAGCAGAAACAAAAGAAGACTGCTAAAACCCTGTCAGAGATTGGTATCAAGTTGCTTTAACATGAACTGTTCATCAGTAGGCTGTTGTAGCCCAGGGTCTTGGTTACTCATGAGCTGCCTCCACTACACTATAAGACCTAGGGGGGGCCGCGCTCCTCATCACGTGACATCTTGCTTGCTGGTGACGTCACACGGAGGAAACATGCTGTCACCTTAAGGTAGTTGGCTTGCAACAGTAGAATGCATAGTTGCTGAAAATCGCGCGTCTTGCTAGAATAACGTTGCATACTTGATTTGATTTATCGTGCCTTGTGGTTAACCAAGAGTAAAAGCAGTAAATACCAAGTTAATTGTGCTTGCGCACAGTGCACTCATTGGGGAACCAAACCGCCGGTTTTGGTGTTATGTATCACAGGTGCTCTTAGAAGGGAGATGGTAAATGTTCACTCCACTTGCTTTACTGCAGGACAGATTCGAAGTTTATTAGGAGATGAGGGTGAAATGTTCTTCAGAGGACATAGCAAATGCCCTCGCACTAAGATCACTTTCGAAGAAAGCATACATATATTTGAGAAAACGCAACATTCCAATGCCGTACAACTCGGACAGAAATTGATTCAGCATTTTAAGTGCAGACTTGGAATTCTGAAATAGGTACTTTGTCTGTTGAAAGCCAGAGCAGCAAATTACAAGGACTCAAGGGATAATTGCAGTTTTGTAGTTTGATGAAATGAATATTGACGACCAAATATCCTACGATTCATCAGACGATGACACATTACAGCCCCACTGTAACGCCCAGGTAGCTATGGACCTAGGGCCGTTTGCTAAATGGAAGCTGCCCACATTTTATAACTTCGATATAATAATGATTTCAGAGTTGTTACAAAACATTATTAGCTAGCTTGAGGGTTGTGGCATTCGAATTGTCGCAGTAGCTAGTGATACGGGATGGAATAACACTGAAATCTGGAAGGAACTACAAGTAATCAGTATTAAAAGATTTTTCTGCAATCCAGTGCACAGGAACAGAAATGTGTGGGTTTTCTGTGATGTACCCCATCTGTTGAAATTTTTAAGAAGTCACTTTCTAGATGAAGGTGTTGTGTTAGACGTTGTTCAGAACTGAAGAAGAAGACGATAGAATACCTATTAGAGACTCAAAAGGGAAACTTATATGTGAAATCATCATTTCTTTGCAGGATGATACAGACCATCACACGGAGATTAAGATTGAGGAATCTTCTAATCCGGATATCGTTACATGCATCAAAACAGAAACATCATCTTCAGATCTGAAAGAGGTAAATATTTTCATGCCTATTTTCAAGACTTCTCCGTATCACCCAACAGCATTTCGGGATTAAGACTTGTATTCTCCCAATTATTTTGCTGATAATTGGAAGCGTTTGGCTGTTTGTACCTGCTCTAATCGCCTTTGCAAACTATGTCCTCCCGTACACTAGCAGACACATAATTCTTAGAGTTACTAGCATGCTCTAATCTCCTTTGCAAACTGTGTGCTCCCGTACTCTAGCAGACACATAATTCTTAGAGTTACTACCTGCTCTAATCTCCTTTACAAACTGTGTACTCCCGTACACTAGCAAATACATAATTCTTAGAGTTACTAGCATGCTCTAATCTCCTTTGCAAACTGTGTGCTCCTGTACTCTAGCAGACACACAATTCTTAGAGTTACTAGCATGCTCTAATCTCCTTTACAAACTGTGTACTCCCGTACTCTAGCAGACACATAATTCTTAGAGTTACTAGCATGCTCTAATCTCCTTTGCAAACTGTGTGCTCCCGTACTCTAGCAGACACATAATTCTTAGAGTTACTACCGGCTCTAATCTCCTTTACAAACTGTGTACTCCCGTACACTAGCAAATACATAATTCTTAGAGTTACTAGCATGCTCTAATCTCCTTTGCAAACTGTGTGCTCCCGTACACTAGCAGACACATAATTCTTAGAGTTAGTAGCATGCTCTAATCTCCTTTGCAAACTGTGTGCTCCCGTACTCTAGCAGACACATAATTCTTAGAGTTACTACCTGCTCTAATCTCCTTTACAAACTGTTTACTCCCGTACACTAGCAAATACATAATTCTTAGAGTTACTAGCATGCTCTAATCTCCTTTACAAACTGTGTGCTCCCGTTCTCTAGCAGACACATAATTCCTAGAGTTACTAGCTGCTCTAATCTCCTTTACAAACTGTGTGCTCCCGTTCTCTAGCAGACACATAATTCTTAGAGTTACTAGCTGCTCTAATCTCCTTTGCAAACTGTGTGCTCCCGTACTCTAGCAGACACATAATTCTTAGAGTTACTAGCATGCTCTAATCTCCTTTGCAAACTGTGTGCTCCCGTACTCTAGTAGACACACAATTCCTAGAGTTATTAGCTGCTCTAATCTCCTTTGCAAACTGTGTGCTCCCGTACTCTAGCAGACACATAATTTCTAGAGTTATTAGCTGCTCTAATCTCCTTTGCAAACTGTGTGCTCCCGTACTCTAGCGGACACATAATTCTTAGTGTTACTAGCTGCTCTAATCCCCTTTGCAAACTGTGTGCTACCATACTCTAGCAGACACATAATTCTTAGAGTTACTAGCATGCTCTAATCCCCTTTGCAAACTAATAGAATTAAAAATAAATGTCCATTTGTCCTCAATCCTTTAAGCTATTACTTCCATTAAGGCACTGATTTTAGCATTTCAAATCGCTCTAAAGTTAACGTTGTCTCTAAAAGTGCATTATAAGTTTCAGAACTGGTAACTATAACCACTTGTCTGTATAAAGTTTATATCTAGCACGTGGATGTGAAGGACAGTAGAAAGTCATTCAGCGAATATATCTTCACTTCAGCTGAGCTGTGCTGTACAATTACATGGGTTGTCATTTGTGTAAATGTATAAGGTGATAACACTGCTATAAGTTATTCCATCTTATCCCCAGGATGTAAAAGAAGAAAATCTGAATGAAGAAGCAGATGAAAGTGGAAATAACTTAAATGCGTAAGTGCCAAACATACAAAAAACGTGTTTTTTTAATTTACCCTCTTTATAGGAATGTTAAGGCTTTTCCTTTTTAATGCGGGTGCTAAACTGTCAGCTTCAAAATCAATTTCAAGCATTTCCATACTATAATTAATGAAGTGTTCCTAATTCATTATTATTCTGGGCAATATTAGTATTGAGATACTTAATCGTGCTACAAAGTTTTGAGCGAGTTTCATTTTGTGGCTTAAGGTAAAATACTTAATTACACTTAATGAAATGACACTATATTACATTCGCTCACACGCAAATACTAGCAACGGACTAGTGGTGTATTTTATAAAGGAGATGAGGGTGGAATAATTCCCGGCTGTCTCGCCGACTCTTCTGTGGCTAACTGAACTGTTTACCATTTTTCTCATTCAGTAAGTGGTTAGTTAACGTAATATTACATTACCACCGCGGAGGCACAATTTTAGAACATAACCCTATGAATGAAAGTTTGGAATACGTTAAAACCCAATCATTGGGATGTGAATAACTCTAGTTGATCCCATCCACACAAAACTTTTATACCAGGTCAAACCATCAACCATTGGCATCCACTAGGGAATAAAATCTCAACTGTTAAGCAATCACTTCACTCTATGGCACAGGGATAAAAAGCAGGATTGACAAAGTTAAATTGTAGAGACTACATCATTCCTTTAAAAAATAATTAATATCTTATCGTGATGCCCAATTAACTCGCATTTATACACAACAATTGTCAATAGAGGCCCAGAAATTATTTGGGAAATACTGTGTACATAGTGTAATCTAATTGGATTGCAAGTACAGGTAGAGAATTTTTAAATACTGCTTTGGGAGATTAAGCCATTGTGGTGACAAAAGTAAACTTTCAGAATAAATCGTGCCAGTTAAATTGTGGGACGCTAGAGGGGAGGCATGCAGTGGTATGCCGAGAGTTGGATAAATGTGCACTGTCTAGTTTGGTTCTTAAAGGGTTGCCACCTTCTGTACATTATAACAGACCACACTATATGTACTATGTGCCAGGTAAATCAATTATCTCTAAACAATGGGTGTAGCCCTAAATGGTGCTCTCCATTCATCCATAAGGTTTTCAATACTGAAGTATGATAACACATATATATTCGAACTAGGCTATTATATAGCCAATTACTTTGTGTCGCATGAACACATCGCTAGTTACTTGTTGTTTCGTTGTCTGTGCTCGTGAGTAGAGGGGTCCTATCTCAGGGGTAACTGATTAGGCAACCCGCAATACATTCAGGAGCAAGGTCGTGTGAACTCCTGAACGAGTAGTCGGAGGAAGTCGTGTGAGGGATTGAACGAAAGGGCTCCATCCTCTCTAACTATGGGACAAGTCTATTTTCTCTTAAGATAAATCTACCCACACTCCCGGTGAAATCAAAGATTATTAGTGCGCATGCGCACCTAGGCTCCTTTAAGATGGCGGGGTATTCGAACGTTATGGTAGATGCTTGCATACCCCCGTCTCTACACCCTACCCCCATCCGTCACCTTCCCCACCTCCAGAATTCCCTAAAATTCCAAACAGATTTCCCAAATTTAATTAGATTTAACACAATTGCCCAGCGTTGCTTCCACTTACTGTCGTTGGGCTCATCCACGTTGACCTCCCTTGATCGGTTTCTGTTCTTCTCCCACGTAAGCTTCGGTTTATTTATTATTTAATATTTATTTGTTATTTTTATTTATCGATTATCGATTTATGGATTATTGAACAACTAGAAAGTCATCGATCCGACATTTTCGAAAATAGTGGATATCACGCAAACGCGTAATTGGAGAAAGTTACATGAGGGCTTAAACGAAAGGTCTCTATCCCCTCTATCTGACCTCAATATTTTCTTATTCATGGACCTTTCCAAGCGTAGGTGAGGTTTCCATAGTCATGTACTGTAACATGATACCTAGCTACCCAGACGACTGGTTGATGCAACAGGGCCGATTGTTTGATTATTTTTAACTAATTTTTATCTATTTATGTAATTGAATGTATAGTATAACCCGTTTCTTACGAGGATATCTGGTGTGCTCTGGAATTGTAGGATTTGAGGAAATTTTTCTGGATTTTAGGTAGTCTGATGAATTTGAGGACTCTTAGTATATTTGTAAGAATTTTTGGGGAAACTGGTGAATTTGGATTAAATCCGGGAAATGTGGGTGATTCGAGGTTTGTTTAAAATTATTGTTGGACATTTAGTGAATCTTAGTATTTTTGGAAGGATTATACATGAATTACAATGTTAGTACAAGATGTGGCCACCTTTGGCTTTCCCGCATGCTGCAACACACTGCACCATAGAGTCAATAAGGCTGCGGCACTCTTCCTTGGTCACCTTCCTCCAGAGCTCGAGCAGATTGAGATGCATCTCTTCCTTATTCTTCGGTTTATTTCTGTCCAGCTGTAGTCCAATCATGTTCCGAAGGTTTTCAATAGGATTGACATCAGGGCTATGAGCTGGCCATGGCAGCAGTTCCATGCCATTGGTCTCCATCCAGGCCTCCTCGACGCGGGATGTATGGCATGGTGCATGGTCTTGTTGGAAGTTGAAGTTCTCTCCCAACATGGTTGTGGAGTAACAATCTGAATTAATTATCTACCACATAACATTCCCCAGGTCCCTCACTGGTGATGCATGCCCAGATCATAACGGCATCACCGACCTGCTGAACCGCCGGGGCCAGGCATTGAGGTAAGGGTTTCTCTGTTACCGTACGCCTGACCCGAACATTTCTGCGTGGGAATAACCCAAATCGACTCTTATCCGAGAAACTACACGCGTTCAAGCTTCTACAAGCCAACTTTTTTTTCTCATGACACCACTGTTGTCTTTTAAATCGGTGCTATTCAGTAAGCAAAGGTTTTCGCAAAGCATATCAAGATTGAAGACCAACCTCACGCAACCGTCCGCTAACTGTTGACTTACTGACTAGGATATTGAATTCTCGGTTTAAAGCAGTACTTAGCGCTCCTATTCACTTAAGACAATTAAATGAGCTTTCTGTCCTGTCTAGGGGAGGTGTTCCTTGGGGTTCACTCTTGATTTTGCCAGTCACTGCAAAAATCTTGAATGTCTGTTCTACACATGTTTTGCTAACGTCCAAAATATTCCCAATTTGTAGATACCTCATGCCACCCTTATGCATACCTACAACTTGCCACTTTATTTCATCTGGAGCACTTCGACGACCCATCTTCAACAAATTCTCGAACTCAACGAAGTACGTAATTAGCCTAAAATTATCACAAGCTGCTCAGAGAACAAAGCAATGAGCTGTTCCCAAACAGCATTTCCCGCCTAAACAGACGTGTATCAAGTAGCTGTGACAACATTTTAGCGCTGGTGCCAAACATAAAATTTTAAAAGGATCATAAAAAAGGGACTTTTTCTGAAAATATCGAAGAATTTCAAAGAAATATACCACTCTCTCACTCATACTCACATGTTTCCTCAATATTTTTACACTACACGTTTGATAGGTCTTTATGAGGTATATTGATATGTGTCCCCGTTTTCTCTTAGGATGGGGGTTTCCATGCATACAAGTGTTTATTCATGTGCCATACTTTAAAAGAAAATTGCCAGTAACTTTCGTATTTTTCAACCAAAATCCATGTGTTTTTACTAAACGCTTGCTCATTCTGTGTAGTTTTTATGAATAACTAAGAAAATTGCGCAGTACCAATACATTGAGGACAAGAGGCAAAAGTTACCTTATGGGTGGTGTCCTTATTGTTTTGACCAGAACTTTAGTGTGTATTTCTAATTGGAAATAAATATATACTCTTTTAGGCACCACTTATGGACGGGTGCAGTGCGCACAGTTCGATAAGCGGAACTGGTGAAACTGTACCTAAGAAGCACTTGTAAGGACAGTCTCGGAGAGGAGTTGGATGGTAGTATGACACAAATTTATCTAGAATATTTCAAATGGAGCATTTCGACAAAGAGGTGGGAAACTTTCCCGATGTAGATGAACTGGTAATTTGCCACGGAGGCATTGAATCCGAGGAAGAAACTGATACAGCAGAAGAAGACGATGACGAGGAGTTAGCCGTTCCGTTGTGATCCCGGACTTAGGCATATTGTTATTGCTACTTGATATATGTCGGGTGGGATGGGAAGAGTATAGTGCTCCCCGGGTAAGTGTTGCGTTGCACCCCAATTTTCTACTTTCTACGCTTTCAAGCAGTGGCCACAAACTTCCTGCCTAGTGTAAGTGAACTTCAGTCCCTCAGTCAATTTGCAGCAAAGTTAATTTTTCTCTTCAGTATAGAAGCCATATGTACTGTAAGTCATATTTACCAGTTTTGCCTACCTAATGCCTTTGTACGGTTACTCTCCTATTTGTCAAAGACTATCTAGTCTTCTTTTTAACATTAATAATAATTTAGTCAAAATTATATTTCTTATATGCCCTGCGTTACAATGTGTCTATCGCATACTCGTCGCAGTAAGTTCTTTCTATTTCTCCTTTTCCATATAAAATGAATTGTACTGAGTGACTGCATTTAAACTCAAGGCAGCTAGTTCGTGTCCACTTCTAGTGTATCAAAAGGGAAGAATTGTATGCCACACATTGTTCACTCGTACTTCTAATAATCTTCTGGTAATTTAGGATGTTAATTTGTTAGATATTAAAATCTAGAAATAAGATTCCTCTTAGTTCTAAGATACTACGGTATCAAGTTTAAGTCTTACAGGCCGAGTGGGAAGCCCAGTTGCAGGTCCTTGCTTGTCCCAGTGAAGAATGGACCCCCAATATATTCATTCTGGCTTTGGATATGCAACTTTCAAATGATGAACGACACCTCTCCAACACTAACATAACCCATATCTATCCTGGACCATATCCTTGCGTGTGCTTTCACCAAATCTGCCAGGTTTCCATTTCTTCCTACAGAACTTTTACCTGGCCCTTCGTCCTATCATATATCCATACGGCTTGTAACATGCAGTGTGTGGGGACAGGTACTAAGCCTCAAAGAGCAAATCCTTCCAATCCCTTGACTGTTTCCTTCTGCTATCTAGGACTAATGGCATGTCGGAGGCGGTATAGCTTGGGTTGACCGTCACGTGGGGGGAGCGGGCCATGCTCCACCACTATAAAAAATATAATAAAAACAGGCCTATAGTTTGATCATTTGAGACTCTCATTTTGATAATATATTCATAAATTAATTGAACTTTATACTTGGGTCTTTCTTTCTTTCTTCCCCACACTCTTTCTGTTTGGCTAATTTTTTCGTAATGGAATGTTGCATAATTAAGAGGCAGTTAAAGCCAGTTAAAGAATGAGTAAGAGGTTCAACATTATTTTAAAAAGCTGCTGATGCTGTTTATTGTCATACCATTCATCGTTTAGACTGTCGTCAATAGTTGCACTGGTCTGTAATATTGGCAAACTTCTCAAGAGATAGAATCCTCGTTTTAACAACACACCACCTGACGTCTTGGGGAGTTTTATCATGATCTTCACTCATTTCATGGAATGTATATTAATTTAGAAATATTATTTTCCTTTTGTACAGACTACTTAGAGTGGATTTAGGCCTAAGCATTGGACAAGCATTTTATTATCTTGCATGACAAAAGAGATGTGTCTCGATCTCGATATCGATCCTGTCTCCACGAAGGTCTGTGTACGCAAGGAATGAGCACTTACAGAAATAAAGATATAATGAATAATAATAATAATCTGCAAATCTGTACCATTTTATTTCTCCTTTCCTGATAATGAATCCTAAAAATATAAAACCATCGCTTTTGAACTAGTTATTACATTATTAAACAAGTAGTTCCGTGAAGAACTAAATCCTATTTTCATATATCCTAGTTATGTTAATTGCCACTATCAACACACAAAATTTCAGTTTGATTGCTGTAATACACTGAAGAAAATGGAAATTGCAACACCATGAAAGCATTGGTCATTTGTGTTAATTTTCAAGAAAAGGAACGATGCCATGTAGGTATGTAAATGATCAAAGTTTCAGACCCATTTGGATTGTTGCTACAGGTCTCCCCACGTGATTGGTCGCGGAGGAATCAACTCCAGTATACGGACTCTGGTGTAGCGTAGTTGACTTGCAGTCTGTGCAGTTAAGTGTTCCCCGTCAAGCAAACCTCGACGACAGAGAAGAGCACGCTATCAACAACTGTCGCCATTTGAGAGGTCTCGGATAATTGGGCTGTGTGAGGCTGGATTATCGCTAAGGACTGTCACTGCACGTGTTGGCCGACAGGCATCTACGGAACAACGTGTATGGCAGCAGTGGTCAAATGAAGGTACCCACACTAGTAGGCCTGGCACAGGCCCAGCGCGACAGACAACTGTGAGAGAGGATCGACGCATCATTCGGATGACCCGGATGGAATCCCTGCGTAAATTCGAGCAGCTGTGGCACCCCACGTTACACAACAAACAGTTGGTAATCGCCTGCCTGCAGCTGGCTTACGATCCCGTGTCCCTGCAGAAGATGTTCCATTGACCCCACAACAGCGACGTGTAAGGCTGGCCTGGTGTCAAGAACGATCGACGTGGGTTGACGAATGGCATAGGGTCGTCTTTAGTGATGAATCGCGCTTCTGTCTTGCCCGCAGTGATCGCCGGAATCGTGTGCGCCGACGTACCGGGGAGAGGGGCCGCCCAGACCTTTTTGTCGAGAGGCCCACAGGGACAACACCAAGCATTATGGTATGGTGATCTATTGGCTTTAATGTGAAATCACAATTAGTGCTTGTTGAGGGCACTATGACTGCTCAACAGTAGGTTGATAGGGTACCCAATCCAGTGGCTGTCCCTATGATGGCGAACATTGCCAATGGGATGTTTCAGCAGGACAATGCCCGGGTTCACACTGCACGCATCTCCAGAGAAGCTCTCCACGACATCACAACCTTAGAATGGCCTCCCAGATCCCCGGACCTCAGTCCTATTGAGCATGTGTGGGACATGATGGGTTGACAACTCGCCAACTGTCCTCAGCCACCCACAACTCTGGAACAACTGACCCGTGCAGTGCAGCAAGCATGGGCCACAATTCCTCAGGAAGCGATCCAGGGCCTTATTGACTCCATGCCTCGATGAATTCATCAATGTATTGCAGCTCGTGGTGGGCACATCCTGTATTGATTGTTGTCCAAACTAGCGATCAGAAGGACCTTAAAATGTAATCATCGAATCCTAACCGAACACTCGTCCTGCATGTTCAATTGCAGCAATGTAGCACCACTCTTTCTGGGTGTTGCAATTTCCATTTTCGTCAGTGTAGATTCGTAGATATTGAGAACCGACTAAATATTGCGGATGGTCGCCATGTCGGATTTTTATATATGTAGGTCTTAGAGTTATGTACTGTTACATGAAGAATTTTGTGTACGTGTAGTATTCAAACTTCAATCGCATGATTAGGACACAAGAAGTCAAAGCGAGATTTTAAAATTTCGCACAGCTGCCATCTTTTGGTTATGGAATGAATTGAAATAAATTAGATGCCAGTGGAATGACATTTGTGCAAGGATTCACTGTACCAAGTTTCACTGCACTCAGTTGGTTAAATTGCGAGAAACGTCCATGTGAATATTTATACTTCACGTCGCCGCCATGTTCGATTTGTAATCACCAGGTTATTGAAAGTCATATAGGTGAACTTATGTTTATAGCCCCTATGAACATTAAAAAAATCAGTTTGATTGCTGTAATAGATTCGTAGATATTGAAAACCGTAGAAATATTTCGGATGGTCGCCATTGTTGGATTGTTATATGTATAGGCCATAGAGACATGTATCATTAACGGAATATTATTGCGTAGGTTCATTATTCAAACTTTCACTTCGATCGCATGATTACGACACAAGAAATAGAAAATTAATTTTAAAATTCGCACAGCCGCCATCCTGAGGTTATGTAAACAATTGGACTAAATTAGATACCAGCGCATTACAATGTGTATAAAAATTTGCTGTACCAATTTTCATTGCGTTTGGATCATTTAATCGCGAGAGAAGTCTACTTAAACTTTCATCTTCGCTTGGCCGCCATGTTCCTTTTGTAGTTAACCGGTTTTTGAAAGTCTCATAGATGAACTTCCAGTAGTGCCCTTTAATCCGTACAAAATGTCAGGGTGATACCGGTAATAATTTCAGAGATATGGAATACCGGTGAAATATTTCGCACGCCACCATCTTTAGGTTATGTAAACAATTGAACGATATTAGAGGTCGGGGCATTACAATGTGTATAAATATACATTGTACCAAGTTTGATTGCGTTTGGTTCGTTAAATCGCGAGAAACGTCTATTTAAAAGTCGCAAGTTCGCTTGGCCGCCATGTTGGTTTTGTAGTTACCAGGGTTTCGAAAGTCACATAGGTGAACTTCTAGTTGTTCCCTTTATCACCGTACAAAATTCCAGGATGATATCGGTAATAATTTCGGAGATATTGAATGCTGGTGAAATATTTCGCACAGCCGCCATGTTGGATTGGTGAGACGTAATAAAGTTCGTCCGGAATTGTGCTTTGAATTTACCGAGTTTCATTAAAATCCCTCCAGCCGTTTAGAAGTTATTAGGGGGGCACACACACCAACGAATCACACACGCACGCACAGACACACGGACAAAAGGTCATCTCATAAGTCTATTTTTTCATAAATGAAAATAGGCTAAAATACTATAAAAGATGTGTGAGAAGAAAATAAAATCACAAGTTCATCTCTAGCTCCTCAGCAAAACTGGAAAAGCCTTGAGTAAGTATTAATATTCCTTAAATTTTGCATTTTATAAGTTGGTTTAAAAGGCAATGAAGAATCCCAACGTTGGCTTCACAACCATTACACTGGTTATGGGACTGATGATCGCTTGTCCCTTACTCGAGCAAGTAGGCCTGCTGCATCTCAAGTTTATAAACAAAAGTTTGGTGCTTTTCAGTCGGTCAACACGAATGTACCCAAATAGAGCTGGGTTATGCCCTAATCCTGAAATAAATTACATGAGATTAATAAATTATTTATTAATTATTTTTATCATTTATTAATCTCATGTAATTTATTTCAGGATTAGGGCATAACCCAGCTCTACTTGGGCACATTCGTGTTGACCGACTGAAAAGCACCAAACTTTTGTTTACTTAGGCAACACTGAAAAATGGCTTCAAACCTCACAATGTTCACAAGTTTATGTAAAATGTATGTAGGCAAGGAGGACTTTAATTATTTGGTTTCCTTTGGGTTACTTGTTCAATGGAAGTATTTGGTGAAATTTTGGTGTTGAATGATGTAAGTTGGTAACACCGATATGGCGGCCATGTTGGTTTTCTAGTACCTTATTTAACCCTCCAGTACTCGCGCGGGGTAATTAATTACCCCAACTCTTGGAAAACGACTGCTGATTTTTTTTATCACGGATTGCACCCTAGGCTGTTGTGTACCTTCCAAAGACACTGTGGGGCGCCACTCGAGCTGTCTGTCATAAACCTTCGCGCGTCAGTTCGTTTCCGGCAAAGAGACGAAGCTGACTGGGGTAATATCTTACCCCACGCGAGCACTGTCGAGGCTATATTGGCAAACTCGTGTTTAGTTAATTTTAATTCTTGCGTGTGTTTCTAATGTGAGAACGTATAGTTACTCGAGTGTAACCGAATAATATGAGTCGTGATATAGCCGGGAACATTAGAAAGGACCAGGAACGAATTCGCCATGCAATTCTTGAAGCTTCGGATAGCAGAGCGACGCAAACAAGTTAGGCCCGCAATATCAGAGAAAAAGCCTTGCGAATGAGATCAAAAGGACGAGAAGAAATTCCCCACGGATCTCAGACTCCACACTTGAATAGAAAAACACTAGGATCATCTGGAAGATATGCTGTATGTCCTAAAAATCGGAACACATAAAACAGAAACTCTTTTGTCCTGTGTGAAAAATACGTCTGCCAGGACAATTTCAGTACCGTGTGCGAGGAATGTCTCAAACAGGAAACCAAAATTGAGTAAAACAGACTAAGCCTTAGAGTTCAGACGGTAATTAAGTGCGATTGATATTAATAGTTCAAACTTTTATGACTGCATAAACTCAAACGTTATTGTGGATGCGTTTTCTCTGCTTTGATGTTACGCAGCCTAATTTTCTGTATGTAGAGCGGGCGCGCCTATAAATGTGAATTTCGTTCACCATTCATTTTTCTAAGTCTTAGCAACTGGTTAACAAGTGCTTACTCTTACACGATTGATATTGTTACTCCTTATGTGTTTTATAAACCTTAGATATAATAATTAAAACACAAATTACTAGTGACAGTACATACATATAATAATAAAGGGTCAAAATGTTCATGGGTTGAAGAATGAAAATACAATTGAATCCGATGAATACTTCACTCATGAGAACTTAAAATGAAACAATTCTAACAATCTTCATTAATCATTATCTTTATTCTCACAGCTTACACATCTAATGCATCTTCTAGAGTGTGTTTTACACACAAAGTTATGACACTCATGACACTTCATTGTGGTGACTTGATTTTGTTTCCGCTCACAGTGAATGCATCGTCCTCTCTTCGTTGGCACTTTTATTCCTTCTGATGTTTCTTCCTGATGGTATGGGGATAACACTGCTCGGATATCTGGAGGCAGTGTTCATATCTTAGCTCGTTCAACCAACCAATTATTCACGAGTTGAAATGAAAGATTCTTCAAAAACACACGTTACTTTACTGGTTGGTTCTTCGGATTCCCTGTGTAAAGAACCCGACTATTTATTCCAGCAATGTTGAGTAGAGCAAAAAAGACACACATTGTCCACCATGGGGTTTTCTGAGCTACCGAATACTTGCCTTCCATTTGGTCGGAAGTATCGACTCCGACTTTAGTTAGATTATAATCCAGTATAGCATGGGGCTTTGAACTGTTGTGATCCACAGAGGGTGCGTCGTGCATAGAACAAAGTAAGGTAACTGCTTTATTCATTTTAGGAACATGCGAAATGGGCAGGATTTCTTACTGAAACCCAAACGTTGTTGAACCAACTGGCCTATCTTTATGAGGAAGAAACTGGTGTGGAATTTCTCTTTTATTCTTCCTGAGAGTGCCTATACACGTTATTTTATCTTTTAAAAGATCGAGGACTAGTTCATAGCTGGTATACCAGTTGTCTATTGTTAAATTACGATTTTTGCCCTTCATGTGGTCTATTAGACGTTTCACTATATCATATGGTTTATTAGAGAGTTCATAGGGGCCAAGAGGTTGCCTGCCACAGTATAACTCCAGAGATGAAGTATAAAAAGTTTTAGCATCATTCAGGGCGTAGAATTTTAACCCATACTTTGCTGGCATACTTGGCATAAACGGTATAAATGCACATCTCCCTCAAAAAGGCACTAGCTTCTCATCTATTGTTACGAACTCACTTGGTGTTTAGCTCTTTTTACAGTTCACTACAAAGGAATCGAACTATGTGCGAACTGCTGCTAGTTTATCTATTCGCAGGCGATCGTTACGTGTAGTTTTGTCGTCAAAACGAAGACTCCGTAACAAAAATAGAAACCTCTTTGAAGACATGCAGGCTATTGCTATTCCCATTCCAGTTCCATCTTTCGCCCAGATTTATTCTACAGATGTGTACCGTTCACCTTTCAAACCAGCGAGGAACGATAAACCAATCAAAGCAATTATTTCTTCATGGCAAGTAGGTTTAGCATCGCGCTCACGACTGTAAGTCACTTCTTCGCAATGCCTTGCAATATAAATGTTAGTATAAGAAACTATTTCATCATCATTTCAGAATCAATTATGTGTAAGGAAACATCCATTTCACACGACACTGTTTTCGCATCTCCGTTTGGACAAGGAAGTATTTTTATTATATTTTTGATTTAATCCTAGGGGCGGCCCTTGCAAAGCTATTGGTGCACCACATTGCTTCGTCTTTCCCGAAGAAAAAATCCCTCTCTAATTCATCGTGTTCATAGCTAAGAACTAGGCTACATCACCTTCTTGTTCACTCTCACTGTCATGATTAATGTCTTAATAATTTACCACTTCATCTTCACCATCAGAAAAATCACAAACTTCAGCTCCCTCAGTCCCTCCTCCTCATCAGATAATTCCTTAACAGCGTTTGTATGTCTTCATCCTTCACAAACTTCGCCCTACAATAAAAATATATAGTTACTTTTGTATCTTCTATATTCTATATTTTAAAATAATGAAACTCCAAGAACGTATAAGGTACAATTTTACTTACATTTCCGGGCGCGTGGTGAAGAAAGTTCACCAAATGACGACACTTGTGAGTCAAGGTCGAATAGTGTGACACGTACGACTTCCTGATCAGATACCGCTACACTGTGAGTATCGATAAGACTTCGTCGGAAGGTACTAGCAGAGCCACGGCTGTAGCTCTTACGAACTAACAACAACAGATGAAATACGAAGGTTGGTGAACGAAATTCACCAGCGCGCCCGGATTAGGGTGGCAATAAAATTATATATTTCTATTGTTTTCTTTAGAGATACGGTCCTTATTCAGAAACATCATGAAAAGAGCCTAATTTTATTTTTACGTTACAATAAACTTCACTAAAGAATGGGGGTAACTTATTACCCCGCGCAAGCACTGGCGTGACAAAACTCCATGCGAGTTCTGGAGGGTTGAGGTGTCCCGGCGGATCAGTGGGAGTTATATTCCCGGCGATCTCGTAAATGATCTCTCGTATCACATTTGATGATTAGGCTACAAGACAAAAGCCAGAGACTACCCGGTTTCTCTGTGTTGAATTTGGAGAGTGGATCGCCTAATAATATTAATAATAATAATAACTCCCAGATACAATGACAAAGGGAGGATAAATCTTTACGGTGATCTTCTCAGAATGAACTCTTAACAGATTAACCTAACAAACCTTTGATTTCTTCCGTAACCGCAAAACAAATCCCACATGGTTTCAAGAAACTGAACACGACCCAGTAGAATAGAAAACAAAATTACAGAATATTCACTGTTCAATTAACAAACAAAACTAAATACCGTACTAAAAACGAAAATATATGGTTCCAAAAGAAATCTACATGAAATCCGAACCCATCACCTCGGAAGAAGAGGGGAAAAGATCAGAAAGAATGAAGAGATACCGGGCACAAAGGAAAGAACAACACTCTGAGAAATGATTGATTCAACGTACCCCAAAGAGGATGAAAGGAAATAATAATAATAATTACCTCTACATAAAATTATACCCCATTTTCCGGGATCGGAGACAAGGTGAGGCTATTTATCATCAGCAACAGTTTCGGCTCGAAGTTTTTATTGTTGCTAGCAATATCGTCACCGAGTTAGTGTCTTCCATGTTCGGTCTCTCGCGGCAAAATATTAAGATCCGGGAGTTTTTTAGTTTCATGTACGGATATTAGAAGTACTCTTAACAGACGTGACTAAATTTCATAATGAAGACTAATCGTACAACCAGAGTTCTGATTGGACACGTTCGTGCCCTGTGTGGATTAATTTACGATATTTGATTGCCGAGGATATACTGGTTTAAATGTGTAGGTAACTAGAACATCTTTATGACGACATATTATACAATTTGCCCAGTGATAGTATTTATACGTTGGTACGGATAAATACATATTCGAATTTCTTCCGTATATTCTGTTCTGAGCGAGATATGTTGTGTTTGGTTTGAAGTGGGTTTCTTGAAACACAAGTCGGGAGTATTGTCTTGTATTTTCTGAAACCCATTGTATCCAGTTACTGCCAATTTCTTAGTTGGCCTACGCGTGGTGTGATTTGAGTTTACTTTTACGCTGATAGGTTTGTAGAGTAATTTTCTGCCTCGTAGTAATTCCTCATTCTATTTCAATGATGGACCTTAATATTTTACTCGATATTATTCCCTAACTAAGTTAATATCATATAAAGTCGACCACTGACCTCTTCTTCTCACTGTGCACCTGGAGGGTTATATTCTCATTACTGTAGTCTTATTTGAATACTGAGTTCTAAAATTACCTCATTTGATAATGATAATGATTTGGCGTGCTGGTATAAGGATGGCTTCTTATAATCCTTAAGCGCACTTTGTGTGTTCTAGTTTGCTAGACATTATGGAGCAACAACAACAACCACTCGTTAAGAGTGAGCCAGAATGGCAGCCTCAAAGTGATGTACTCCCTGATATTGTAAGTTGTATTTATTATGTATATCGTGTAACATAGCAATCTTAGTAATGTTCATGACAAGCTAGGTTTAGTGACTTAATACTTGCTACCAAATAGTAGGCTAACCAGGATATTTAATATTGTATTTTTACACATAACTTGTTACAATTATTCAGTCTGCATGTTTAACGTTGGCTCATACTTGTATAATACTTTCTAGGAATCAATTGACCTGTTACCCTCTTATAATCTGAAGGATGAGTCTGGTGAGAATTATGAAGATAAAAAATGGGCAGTCAAATCGGTACTTGAAATACAGGTGATCATAGGTTCTATATTTCCTGTCATTTAAATATTTCTTATTTTAGCAGTGAGCAGTTGCTGATGTTATTGTAATCATAATGCGAGTTCCTGGGATCTATTGTACATGAAGTCTACACCACACGCTGTGCTAACAGTAGCTAATTTATTTGTAATGCAGGTTCACTCTTCTGGCATATTTGTCGGAGGATGATACACAGCTTTAGTGATAACTTTTCACATAAAAATACACTGCCTTATTAACAATTAAATTACTGCTTGAGCTACAAGCAAGGGTGTCTGGGGGGGGGGGTATGTCCCAGGTTAGGTTCGTGTATGTATGGAAAGCTATATTTACAAAATGGCTGCAGTGATGAAGTATCGACATCACGAAGGACACTGAATGTTAACCTGGCGACCTTATGGGAAAATGTCTGGGAATAAAGGGTTTTGGGTTGGTGCATGGCATTGGAAATGAGATAAGTATCGTTTTCCAAATTTTCGTATTGTCGCTTTAATGTGGTCTATAAGATATGTATACTACTCTTTACTTGACCTATATCTTCTTCTCTTCTTTATCTGGCACTACAGCCCGGTGTGAGCTTTGGCCTCGCCAACCACAGATTTCCATCGATCTCGATCTTGGACAGCTGTTCTCCAGGGTCGCACGTTCATTGTTTGCAAGTCCACCACCACTTCATCTTTCCATCGATTGCTTGGTCTCCCAGGGCGTCGTCTTTTTCCATTTTGGCTTTATATATAATCTTTGGAGTTCTTTTGTCTTCCATCCTTTCAATGCAGCCCAGCCATCGAAGTCTTTGTGGCTTTATATATGGATCAATGTCTTCGCTTTTGAGGATTTCATCTATTTCCCTATTAGTTCGTATCCTCCATTCTCCTCTATCCAATACAGCACCATAAATTCTCCGTATTATTTTCCTCTCAAGTTTATTGCAATCCTGATCCAACATATTCCATGTTTCTGAGCAATAAGTTAACACTGGTCTGATCATGGTCTTGTAAATTTTGGGTTTTGTTTTATGCGATAACAATTGCGACTTAATGAGTTTCAGATTGGCAAAATAGGCTATGCTTCCATTAATAATCCTTCTATAATTATTTCTTGTTTTCATTATTAACTAGAACACCCAAATACTCAGAATTTACAACATTTTCAAATATGCAGGAGTCTATTATTAAATTATCACAGTTTCTTTTTCATTCAACAGATATTAGGTGCATGTACTTCGTTTTAGCTGCGTTCACATTTAGACCCACTTTTTCCCCTTCCTTCTTCATCTCTTCAAACATCTCCTTTAAATAGTCTAGTCTTCTCGCTATGAATCCTACATCAACAGCATAGGCACACATTTGGGTTGATTTATTTACGATATTATTATTTGCTCCTTCCAAATTCTCCAACACTTTATTTAAAGCCAGTTGAATTGCGAAGAAGACATGGAATCACCCTGCCGCACACCTCTTTCCAAGAAAAATTCAGCACCAAGTTTTCCCTCCATCATTACTTTGGCTTTAGCATTTTCTGCGGTTATTCTCACTAATCTTATTAACTTTCCGGGAATTCCTTTCTGTTCCATATATCTGTACAATCCTTCCCTGTCAATACTATCAAAGGCTTGTATGTAGTCTACAAACAACATTGTAAGTTGTATTCATAACGTTTTTCCATCGCTTGTCTAGCAACGAAGATTTGATCAATAGTACTTCTATTCTTGCGGAACCCACACTGATATTCCCCTACTATTTCCTCATAGTAGATCTACAACTTCTTTAATAGCACATTGCAAAATACTTTATAGACCTATATAGGTCTGGCAAAGATCCCGATACACATCCTCATATTGTTATTCTAGCTGACAATTGTAAAGTATGTATCACCATCTTTACATCACCTATATACGATGTATGTTAAAGATAGCGATTCACATCGGAATTTAGGCATATTTGCTTATTTTTATAAAATACTAGCTTATGTACCCGACGTTGCCCGGGAGGTGTCTTTATATGTTATAGACAGATACATGCTAATATATTTCTCAGAACATATTAATTTTGCCCCTAAGTGAGTTTAGAACATAGTTCTTCTCAACACTGATGCTACTCAAGTGCAATATTAACTTACTGTAAACCTGGTCGAAAAGTACTGTGGAGTGCATTAACGTAGCAGAGGGTGCAACAATAGTAAAAATATACACAATTCCTGGAGAACATGGTCTCTCAATTACTTTCCTGATAGTGTTTATTTTTAATTTATTGGGGTAATTAAGACCTCTTATAGTAGTGTTCACATAGTTATCACTATTATTTTTCAAATGTAGCAACTACCTTCTTGATTGGAAGATTAAGTCATCATTGTGGAGTCAAATATACATATGATCTTCAATCCCGCACAAATTACGTGAATAATTCCTGTACATAGCTGAATGTGTACTATAGCGGCACATTTTGGAACAGTATTGAAGTAAAAATAATGTACATATATATTATCTCATCCACATCAAGTTAAAGTAAATTAAGCAGTGTACAATCCCACTATAATGTCAAATATGATGCTTAGATTCTGAACACATTGGACTTCCTTAGCCTCTAAAGTATTTCGTAAGAAATGAATTAAATTCTCTAAACTCCGTCCTTACTAATCTCTAAATTGCTCTACCGGAATCCAGAGTGATTACAACTCATGACAATATAACATTAGGTTATTCAATAACTTTTGTCAGTAAGCACTCAAATGTCTAATATACGTATATAAACATAGGGAAAAAATTCTGAACGAATTGAATCGAAGTATGTGATGTCCGCTATTCTTATGGCAATGTATCATTACTTACTGTTTGGTCCTTATCAGCCGAAAATTATCGCGTAATATATATTCGTAGTTTAATTATGATATTTACATGTAATCAACTAAATCCATAATTTAACATCCGCTTCCATTACAAATTAGCATACAGTAGTCGTAGAGTAGGATAATTACAAATGACAATATAACCCGAATAACAAAGGCAAATACTATTCATAGAACAATCTGCAATATCACGCAAAAGTTACAGTATTTCTGAATTGTAATACAAAAGACAGCTGTTAGAGGTAAACACTGTCAACAATAAAAAATGCAGCGTAAAGACATTATGATTAATAAAACATAAACGTCTACATATCTGTAGTAGAACACACCTTAATGGAGTGTATAAAACTTCAGTCCTAGTAGATATTACTGTACATACAATATATTGCGCGTGATACTTACGTCATATGATGAAGATTCATAATCTTCCGTAACAGCAGCGACATCAAGAGTTTAAAATTAGACCTAAGGACTAATTATTAAATAAAATTATACATAAGATGCAGAAATCATTTAGACGACGAGGTGAATTGGTGTGAAATTTGGTAATTATTTTCCGTGGTTTCCCTCATTCACTCGAAGCAAATCTCGCTCACGAAAACCAAGAGGGGACTCGATGCGCTGACCACACAGGTAAATGGCTGGGCATCGGTCGATTAGTAAGCCTTGGCCCTTCATGGGCTGAAGTGCCAGGGGTTATTTATTATACTGGAAGCAAACACCGGGATAGTTCCTAACTGAAGGCCATAGCAACCTCCTTTCCAATCCTCTATTGAATTACAAATACACACACTACTACAGCAATCACAGTAACACATGTTATCAGAAAAATTCCGTACACACTCAAGTTCATGGGCCATATGAGCATGATAGCCCAGGCAAATTAGATTTTAAAAAAGGGCATGCTTCCCGAAAAATCGTCCAAAGCTGGAATGTGTTTTAATACCCTTTGGGGGTCCCAAATAAGAGGCCTGTTAGTTTGCGACGGATTCTGATTTCTGCTAAGTTTTTAGGATTAACAAATTCACAAAGAAATTTGATAAAATGCTCCGGCTAGCTCAAAACAGTTGCCAGCGTTTCGCCCCAGTGTACCAATGGGCTCTTCAGTTGGTTATGGTACACCTCACCAAGACGCGTGGCTAGTACATACTGAGAAGGCCACTGCAAGGCACTAAATGTCGCCACGAGCAGCGCCAATGTACTACGGAAGCCAAAACTTCCTTTCAAAAATAATGTTAGCTTACCTTGCTAATCCATATTGGAAATATCTGTTCCCGAAGGAAACAGGATGTAAAATTGTCCGATTGAGCTATGTACATTAACAAATTCACAAAGAAATTTGATAAAATGCTCCGGCTAGCTCAAAACAGTTGCCAGCGTTTCGCCCCAGTGTACCAATGGGCTCTTCAGTTGGTTATGGTACACCTCACCAAGACGCGTGGCTAGTACATACTGAGAAGGCCACTGCAAGGCACTAAATGTCGCCACGAGCAGCGCCAATGTACTGCGGAAGCCAAAACTTCCTTTCAAAAATAATGTTAGCTTACCTTGCTAATCCATATTGGAAATATCTGTTCCCGAAGGAAACAGGATGTAAAATTGTCCGATTGAGCTATGTACATTAACAAATTCACAAAGAAATTTGTCAAAGTAGTTGCCAGCGTTTCGCCCCAGTGTACCAATTTCTTTGTGAATTTGTTAATGTACATAGCTCAATCGGACAATTTTACATCCTGTTTCCTTCGGGAACAGATATTTCCAATAGTTTTTAGGAGTCAAAAAACCGCGAAATTTTCGCACTTTTTTCAGTTTTTTGCTTATAACTTCTAAACGACGCATTCTACAGTAACGTTTCCTGGTAATGTTTTAAAGGACATCACATTCTTCGTTGAATTGTGTTTAGTCCGTCTAAATCAGCCCAGTCGTTTAGCCGCAATCGATTTCTGAATTTGGGCCATTTTTGCCAAATTGCTTAAAAAGTTGATTCTTTGTTTAGTTTTTCGCTTAAAACTCCTAAACAACGCATCCTATAGAAAGTTGTATTCGAAGCGTTTTAAGAACATTAAATTCTGCGTCGAATGGTTTTTAGTTTGTCAAAATCGCCCCAGCTGTTTAGCCGCAATCGATTTTTTGAGTTGGGCCATTTATACCATCTCTCATGTCTCATGTAATTTTCTTTTCCAATCGTGCAGTTTTCGATGGGGCTAAGGAGCAAATCTGGGTTGGCCCGGTTCCCCCACTTGGCCTTGACAACCCAAGAGCAGCCATTCCAAAATGATGTTATATGGTTTCAAAATATCTGAAGACATTATTATGAATAATGTTTCATTGAAAGTAACAGAAGATGTATACATTAGATACATTTACATAAGATATTTACGTAAACGATATAAATTATGTACAGAAAGATCTATTAGTTGTGTACATGAAACATCATAATGTGAAATATGTACAAGGTACTCATGTTGACGATTTCTTTCGCCGTTTAGGAGATAACTGTGGCTGCCGATCACGTCATCTAGCTCCTTATCCTCGGAATCTTGAGAATGAGGATTAATTTCTTGCTCTTCCTCGATGATATCAATCCCCTCGTCACACCGGGTGGTATCCAGTATAACATCCTTGTCTTCAGAGATGGAATTCAGGCATGTGTGCCCTTGGCAGGTCATGCAGATGGTGGTGCATTTTACCCCAGCTTTCCTTCAGGAACAAGTTGCTTTGCACCCTTTTTTTTACATGTGCTCGATATGGAGTTGAGAAGTTTTTGTGGAGCCGGTGGATCAGTCGTTGTGATGGGAGTTAAGCCATTGGTGGTTATTTTCCATCTCCATCTCTCTGGATCTAGTACATTACTCCTCCATACCTGCACCTGTAAATAAACTCTGAAGGAGTGTTGGCGAGCAGCCGCTTCTGTAGGAGGCAAGGACGCCAGGTTGAAATTCTGTTTTGAAAGCGACCTCTGGAAGAGGTCAAACTTCACTTGATTGAGGGACTTACTGCTGCCACCCGTGTACCGGTTTTTTATGATGTGAAAACCTGCATTTGCAACTTGGTCAGGGGTTGAGATCGGGTGAAGAAAAATAGAGGCCTGATGAAAGAGGTTTTGGTCTGCCATGAATGTCTTCATACATTTTATTCTCCCCTGGCGGAAAAATGAGGATGTGGTGTCGCACCCCGTGAAGGCATGGAGAAGCAGGGTATGCTTGCTCATGTCTTCAGGCAGCTGGCAATTGCTCTGACTGTAAACGACAGTTTCCTGGTTCTGTTTCCCGGGTTTGATGAGGAATTCGTTGGAGATGGGCTCTTCAAAGACAGCAACATGAAAAGTGAGCATGACCAATAGATCGGTGTCCTCTCCCACTATGAAAACATTGCCTCCTTCCATAGACCTCTCCATGGCTGTGCTCACAATCAGAGAATCTGCATCTTCAACGGCTTGTTTCACGTGAATACCCTCGTCCATCAGTTTGCTTGTCAGCATCGATATGAGACGTTTCTTGTTGTGATCATTCAACAAGAAACGATCTTTGGACATTGTGGCCTTTGTATTTTCCTGGAATATAACCGACGAAGGTGACATAACCCAGGCTCTTCGCGCTCTTTCAGCTGACTTTATACTCCTCTCGGCCACATCCTATGGGTACTCATCGAACACTATGGTGATACTGTCAGACATGTAGTTGGATTTCACGAAATTCACGTACTTCTGAATGATATTGGAAAACTGTTCTCCGCTGTTCCACACAATTCTGTGCAGGAGGTAACCACCATCCACTACGTAGTCTGAATTCACAGTGAGATCTACTTTGACTGGAGTGAATAGCTTGTACAGTTCTGATACTCTTCTCTTCCGCATCATGCCATCATCATCAAACAGTGAGAGTGGGGCCAATTCGAATTCAAAGTACGATTCAAGCTGAAGCTGGGATTTCATGTGAAATGGAATGCGGCGGAACATCATGTCCGGACTGATGGGGACTGATTCTCCGTTGATGTTTGCTGTAGCCTTCACGGCTCGTAGAGACACTACTCGGTTTTTCTGCTAGTTTTAACTTCATTGTAGTTTTCATACTGCCTGTGCCCTTTTCTATAGTTGTTTCACCTGCCGACCACTGATTGCACTGGTATTAATTGAAGAAGGTAGAGGTTCTCAAGGCCAAGTGGGGGAACCGGGCCAACCCGGATTTGCTCCTTTGCCACTTCGAAAACTCCACGATTGGAAAAGAAAATTACATGAGACATGAGCGATGGTATAAATGGCCCAACTCAAAAAAAATCGATTACGGCTAAACAGCTGGGCCGATTTTCACAAACTAAGAACCATTCGACGCAGTATTTAATTTTCTAAAAAACGCTTCGAAAACAATTTTCTATAGGATGCGTTGTTTAGGAGTATAAAGCGAAAACTAAACATAGAATCAACATTTTAACCAATTTGGTAAAATTGGCCCCAAATTCAGAAATCGATTGCGGCTAAACGACTGGGCAGATTTAGACAGAATGAAACCCATTCAACGCAGAATGTAATGTTCTTTAAAACCGTTTCGAGGAAACGTTTCCGTAGAATGCGTCGTTTAGTAGTTATAAGCAAAAAACTGAAAAAAGTGGGAAAATTTCGCGGTTTTTTTACTCCCAAAAATTAAGCAGGAGTCAGAATCCGTCGCAAACTCACAGGACTCTTATTTGGGACCCCCAAACGGTATTAAAACACATTCCAGCTTTGGACGATTTTTTGGGAAGCATATGTCTTATTTGCCTGGGCTATGATATTGCAAAGCTTCTAAATTAATCAACATAATCATTTAAGCTCTTGATGATATCTCCAGCTGTTGTAACGTTATGCCACATGCAGCGTTAGCCAATGTATTTCTTTATTAATTTAAATTCCCTGTTAATAACATTAAAAAAAACTATTCAGATTTTTATGGCGTTCAGATTCATAATGTTCTTATCGTGGTTTGGATAGAAAATGGAGTGCTATGGCCTCTTACAGAGATAGATGGAAACCTGGTGGTCACGTCTTGAGCTACTCTTGCATTGGAGAACGTGGAGTGGCATTGCCTCTTACAGAGATAGATGGAAACTTGGTGGTCTCGTATTGAGCTACTCTTGCCTTGGAGAACGTGGAGTGCTATGGCCTCTTACAGAGCTGGATGGAAACCTGGTGGTCACGTCTTGAGCTACTCTCGCCGTGGAGAACGTGGAGTGGCATTGCCTCTTACAGAGATAGATGGAATCTTGGTGGTCTCGTATTGAGCTACTGTTGCCATGGAATCGACCGGCCTTGCCATTCCTTCATTAGTTTATTTTCTGACTTTATTAGCCTTTGCTCGAGTGCCTAAAGGCGGAAATCAGAAGAATGAGAAAGACTATCCAAAATCCATGTAGCCAGCGCCAGCGGTTTCTTCTGGATCCTGAACTCTGTGCATGCAAAATTTGGTTTTGAAGTGGTGGTTCGGTGAAGACTTCGTTAGAGAGCAAATCCAAATACATACATACATACATATAGACTTTCACTTTTATGTATAGGAAGTATCCCCATCTTTACTTGACCTAAATATATGATGTCTGGTATAGATGGCGATACACATCGACATTTTGGTAATTTAGCTTTTATAAAATACTAGCAGGTAGCAGCGGCTTCGCTCGCGATGAAACCATTGGGGACGATGCTTTATTGCTGATAATTGGTCTATTCTGTTACAGCAAATTCTGATACATACAGTATATTGATATGAGCAGCAAAGTGGGAATTTCATAGAGTTGAGAATGTCTGCAGGGTACGATGTTACATTATGTGAACACATGTGAAAATAACGTTTTTGGTTTTGCCATCTTCTGCTGAGACATAAAGATTTTGTTGTCCGGATTCTCGTGAGCACGCCACATAAAGTTGCCCTTGAGAAAACTGGTTTTGTCTAAATATATACCTGCTGCTGTCAGTGCTTGTCATTGCACTTTGTTAACAATAATTGCGAATACTGTTCTGAATAATCTCAATATGGGTAACTAAAAGTATTTTTCCTTAAGCTATTCAGGGTGAACTTTTCCCACAATTAATGATGATGTTAACGTTAACATGTCGCTATTAATAGACCAATAGCAAAATTTATCTCTCGCCTTGGCCGCTGATGTACAATGTGCAGCTTCTTCCAGTGGTACATCCCAGGGATTGTAATTCTCCAACAACCCTTTTGTCTCACATGTCTCTCTAAATAATTAAAATTCCGGATTGTTGTCGTTTGAGTCTTCAGTCTTTTGACTGGTTTGATGCTGCAATCCATACCTCCCTGTCCTGAGTTAATCGTTTCATCTCTACATAGCTACTACGCGCAACATCCGAGGTAATCTGTTTAACCTTGGTCTACCCCTACAGTTCTTGTCCTCGACCCTCCCATCCATAACTAAGCTTGCTATTCCTGGGTGTCTTAATATGTGTCCTACCAACCTTTCTCTTCTCTTCATTAGCAGTCGCCAGAAGCATCTCTCCTCTCACACTCGTCTTAATACCTCTTCATTTGTTACCCTATCTACCCATCTGATCTTCATCATTCTCCTGTAACATCACATTTCAAACGCTTCAATTCTCCTCTTTTCTGCTGCACCTTTAGTCGACTTTACACTTCCTTATAGTGTCACGCTCCAGACAAATGCTTTCAAAAATGACTTCCTAATACCTAATGTCAACAGATTCCTTTTCTGTAGAAATGCTTTCCTTGCCTGAGCCAACCTACTTTTTATATCCTCTTTGCATCGCCCATCACTGGTTATTTTGCTTCCTAAGTAACAGAATTCTCCTACTTCCCGAAGCGTTTCACCTGCCAATCTGATGTCCATAGAGGTTTGTGATTCATTTGGGCTGCATTACAATGTTGTTGTTTTTCATTTATTGATTTTCATCTTGAATTCTTTCCTCAAGACGGAGTCCATACCATTCAAAAACTCATTCAAATCCTCTGGCGTATCGGCCAAGATGACGATGTCATCATCAAATCTCAGAGTTGACATTATTTCTCCTTGAATATTCACTCCTTCTTAACATTTTCTCCAATTTCCTGATTGTTGTATTTTTTTAGAGATCTTTGAAATGCGGTGCCCTCGCATATGGTGTAGATGCATTGTCAAAGGAAAACATTCCACGTTACGAACATGGGCCGCATAACCTGTACCGAAAGCTTCTGCAGATTTAACACAAGGCCTATTCTGAACAGCAGATCCTTGAACTCAGATTTGCCAACATTTTCTTGTATCTTCCCATGTGTAATATATCTGTACCTCAACATACAGAAGAGTGCTTTCAAAATCATGTTTTGTGTAAATTTTGGAAAAGGTAGTGAGTGTGGTTTTTGGCGGAGTGGATACTCGCTCTTGGAAATTATTTTCAGGAAAATACACTGCTTCACAATTCTGTAAGTGCACATTGCTGTATGTGACGGCGGGATGTCTTTAGTATTACGGAAACGGCAATAGCCGCCGCAGAGTTCGTTGCTACTGACTTAACGGCAGACTGATATTTGTACTAAACTATACGGTATTTGTGAACCCAGTGTTTGTAAAATTGGACGTAGCTATATCGCTACCTTTATTTAGTAGCCGCTACTGTAGTGTTTATAAATTAAAGGTGGTATTTAAGGCGCTATCTCACACTAATTTTCGTTATTGTATTTCTAAAACAGAAAGTTATTTATTTTTAAATTATGATATACTGTAGATATATCTTGAAAGAGGGACGACCGTTTAGATTTCTAATGTTCTTATCGTGTTTTAATAATAATGTTATTGGATTTACGTTCCTTTTAATTAACGTTCCAGTACATTTACTGACCCGACTCCTTTGCATTTGCGCATCCTCAAATGCTAGCTGACTGCGCCATGATACGAACCTGCAACCTTGGGCCCAGCAAGCGAGAACGTTACCGCTGAGCCAGTCTATCGTGTTTTGGATAATAAATGGATTGGCATTGCCTCTTACAAGGATAGATGGAAAATTGGATGCCATGTCTCGAGCTAGTGTTACCATGGATACGGACTTGCGCTTCGTTCATCAGTTTATCAGAGGGTACTGTTGCCATGGATACGGACTTGCGATTAGTTCATCAATCAGAGCGCAGATAGTTTTCTGGGAATATCTTTAGAACTGTTGGTTTTAGAGCCTTGAAATGTGGTTTTCGGTGTCCCATAGGGACCTACCGAGTATTGTTTCTCGCATCGATGGGCATAAAATGAGCTATGTCCGGTCTTTATCCAACAACTCCAAAATTTTGTTCCAGTTGAGTATTTTCGGTGACTTTTCAATTAAGTTGGCTGTTTCACGGGAACAATGACTTATTTCTGGATGAAAGGCAGCCTATGTGTTAATCCAGGGTTTAAGCTATCTCTATTTCAAATTTCATCTGAATCCGTCCAGCCGTTTTAGCGTTAAGAGGTAACGAATTAACACACGGACACACACACACAAACTTTTGCAATTATAATATACATAGGGATGTATGCCCATCTTTACCATAAAGAATGTCTGGTAAAGATCCCGATACACATGCACATTTTTGCAATTTATAGTAACACTTGGATATGACATGTGTATCAGGATCTTTACCAGATAACCTATGTAGGTCAAGTAAAGATGGGTATACATATGTTGTAAATATAGGCCAAAATGCCAAAATTTCGATGTAGGTCAAGTAAAGATGGGGATACATATTTTGTAAATATTAGGTAATTGCAAAAATGTCGATGTCTATCGCGTTTCGAAGGGTATTTGTAAAAGCCGATTTCTGTTTATATTTCCCCCACCCTAAACTCCCGATTCCCCAGAGTTTCCCGTAAGCTTACTATAAAAATATATCGTGTCTTTCGTGACGTCGTCGATGACATTATCAACGCCGCCATTTTGTTTTTAAGGGAATTTTATAGGAAAATGTATTGCGATCTATACTACTCCCTGAAAATGATACCCCCTGTCAAATCCTAGACTGTCCCGTGAGACATGTGTGTTCTAGAGCGCGTAGGATTTTTATTGCAAATCTAAATTAAGAGATCAGAAGTGTCCAAACACTCACATGAGGCTTGGGGCGACCTTTACTGCTTGCCCTGTCAATATGATGTTGGTCCTCCTCCCACCTTTATGCCTCCCTCCGCAGGTAGCCATGGCTGTGAATATATTGATGGTCCACCCTTGAATACAGCCTCCACTGCTAGCTATGACTGTCAGTATTTTCATTATAGCCTCCAATGTTGCACACATATTTGATAGTTAAGGGTTCTTCGGTTTTCTAGGTGGGTTGAAGGAAGGAGAAAGAGAGATGTGTCTTGTTTTGGACTGGCACGAAGTCTCCGCGGAAAACTCCCCAATGATTGTCAATGGAGGTGTTTCTTAGCTTTTTATTAGACCACGGGCAGCATTTTCGGTCAGAAAAGCTCTTAAGCTGTTGTCTTTAAAAATATTATTATTCGTTTCGCTATTTATTAACTCATTGCGTAATCATCTTGATAACCACAATGGCTCATGTATTATGTATTACAAGTGAATTTATATGAAATGAGACCTCAAGTAGCTGCCACTGTACTTACAAATAAACCCCTATTTGTTTATCGTTCCCTCCGTTTGGTATCCTCGAGATCAAAATTGTTTTATCAACGCTTGGTGCGAAATATCTTAACCCAAAATGCATCAACGTTACTTGTACTTATTAACGTTGTATGGTAAATCTTAAGTAACTACAGCTATGCCGCAAAGTCGCAACAGACACTCAGTGCTAGTAACAATATGCTAGTCCCACGTTTTGCGAGTGTATTCTAACTGAAATGCTTTTTGACAAAAACTACACAATTACTGTTGGATTTTCTGCAATGTGGCTATGGATGAAAGAAAACTATGAATGCGGGGTTGAATTACCTTCAGTATGTTAGTTTATTCCTTGATTCCTTCAGAGCAAGTTTACAAGCCATCTGTAAGATATATTCCAACCTGCGTAAAGAACTTATATGTGAAACAATCATTTTTTGCAGGACGATACAGACCAACTCACAGACATTAAGATTGAGGAATGTTCTATTCCGGAGATTGCTACATGCATCAAAAAAGAAGCATCATCTTCAGATCTGAATGAGGTAAGAAACGTCATGCTTATTTCCAAGACATCTCCTTATCTCCTAATAACAATTAGGGATTTAGCGTTGTTTTCTCACTATTATGTGGTTGACAAACGGAATCGTTTGGCTGTTAGTACCTGCTCTTATATCCTTTGCAAACTGTGTGCTCCCGCACTCTAGCAGACACATAATTCTTAGAGTTACTAGCTGCTCTAATCTCCTTTGTAAGCTGTGTGCTCCCGTACTCTAGCAGACACACAATTCTTAGAGTTACTAGCATGCTCTAATCTCCTTAGCAAACTGTGTGCTCCCGTACACTAGCACGTGTTGAACCGCAGGACCTGTTTTGGTCTATTGTATTGTTGTCTGCCCCCTCTTATGGTCTTACGACTAAAATAATTAAAAGTAAAACTTCATTTCTCCTCAATCCTTATAGCTAATACTTGCATTAAGGCACTGATCTTCGCATTTTCATTCCCTCTAAATTTTACGTGGTCTCTAAAAGTGTATTATACGTTTCAGAACTGGGGATTATAACCACTTATCTGTATAAAGTCTATCTCTAGCACTAGGATGTGAAGGACAGTAGAAAGTCATTCAACGAATACATCTTCACTTCAGCTGAGCAGTGCTGTACAATTACATGGGTTGTCATTTGTGTAAAGGTATAAGGTGATAACACTGACATAAATTATTTCTTCTTATCCCCAGGATGTAAAAGAAGAAAATCAGAATGATGAAGCAGATGAAAGAGGAAATCCCTTAAATGAGTAAGTGTTAAACATACAAACAACATGTTCTTTCGTTTGCCTTATATTTATCCTCTTTGTGGGAATGTGTTTTATAAAGGAGTTGAGGGTGGAATGTGTTGCGGCTGTCTCTCCTGTGGCTCACTGAACTGTTTTCCATTTTTCTCATTTAGTAAGTGGTTAGTTAATGTGATATTACATTACCACCCTGGAGGTTGAATTTCAAAACATAACCCTATAAAGGAAAGTTTGGATTACAGTACGTTAAAACCCAATCATCGGGATGTGAACAACTCCAGTTGATCCCATCCACACAAAACATGTATACCAGGTCAATCCATCAACCATTGGCATCCACTTGGGAACAAAATCTCAACAGTTAAGCAATCACTTCACTCAACGGCATAAGGGTAAAATCAAGACTGACGAAGTTTAATTATAGAGGCTACTTCATTTCTTTAAGAAAATAATTAATAACGTATCGTAACGCCCAATTAACTCGCATTTATACACAACAATTGTCAATAGAGGCCCAGAAATTATTTTGGAAATACTGTGTACATAGTGTGATCTACTTGGACTGCAATTACAGGTAGAGTATTTTTAAATACTACTTTGGGAGATTAAGCCATTGTGGTGATAAAAGTAAACGTTCAGAATATTCGTGCCAGTTAAAATGTGGGACGCTAGAGGGGAGGCATGCAGTGGTATGCCGAGAGTTGGATAAGTGTGCGCTGTGTAGTGTGGTTCTTAAAGGGTTGCCACCTTCTGTACATTATAACTGACCACACTATATGTACTATGTGCCAGGTAAATCAATCATCTACACAATGGGTGTAGCCCTAAATAGTGCTCTCCATTCATCCATAAGGTTTTCAATAGTGAAGTATGATAACACATATATATTCCAACTAGGCTATTATATAGCGAATTAATTTGTGTCGCATGAACACATCGCCAGTTACTTGTTGTTCAGTTGCCCGTGCTCGTAAGTAGAGGGATCCTATCCCAAGTGTAACTGAATAGGCAACCCGCGATACATCCGAGGGCAAGGTCGTGGGAACTCCCGAACGAGTAATCGGAGGAAGTCGTGTGAGGGATCGAACGACAGGGCTCTACCCTCTCTAACTATGGGACGTCTATTTTCCCGTAAGATAAAACTACCCGCACCCCCGGCGTAATTAAGGATTATTAGTACGCATGCGCACCTAGGCTGCTCTAAGATGGCGGGATTTTCAAACGTTATGGTAGATTCTTGCATATCCCCTTCTCTAGTCCCTACCCCCATCCCCCACCATTCCCAGGCCCAGAATTCCCTAAACTTCCAATGAGATTTTCCAAATGTAATTAGATTTAACACAAAAGTCCACCATTGCTTCCACTTACTTCCGCCGGGCTCGTCCATGTTGACCTCCCTTGGTCAGTTTGTGTTCTTTTCCAAATTATGCATCGATTTATGTATTATTTAATACGAGGGTTGGGGCAAAAGTCATGGCTACTATTTTTTGTCATGAACATACCAGTCCGGTTGGAAAATGTGACATATACAGACGATTGGACAAGGTGTTAACTACATATGTGGACAATGAATAGCACTGAAATATCGTAATTTATTACGGTAGTATACAGGGCAATATGGCCTTCACGGTGCAAGAGAGTGACAACACAGTTCACATACAATTGACATGACAAACCTGGACCCAAAGACCCTCAAAGTAGTTCCCTGCTACTGTCCCCACACGCTGCCAACCTTGTGGGAGGCACATAATACCATCTGCCTCAGCATTTACCGCACCAATTGTGAATCGGATCACCTGTTGGCGTACAGCATTAGCAATGTCCTCTCGTGTTGCAAACCACCTACCACATAGTGGTTCCTTAATCTTTCGAATAAGATCAAAGTCACGGGGCGAATTGTCGGGAGAGTACGGAGGGTGCTCCAATTCTTCCCATCACCAACGTCGCAGTAACTGCCGTACACATCCTGCTTTACGTGGCCTTGCATGGTCGTTGCAGTATTATTGCACTGTCCACAAGATCTGGACGTTTCTCCCGAACGCCATGTCGTACCTGTCGCTCCAGGAAGTCCCTTTAGTACTGTGCGTCACTGTTCTGCCAAGTGGAACAAAGTGGCAAACAATGACACCCCCGACGTCATACGCGACGATCACCATCAATTTGACTGGGGAAGGATTCTGATGGAACTCTGCCTCCTTGGTGATCCAGCATGTCGCCACTCCGCGGACTGACGTTTCAGTTCTGTTTCGTATGCCCTGGCCCAAAATTCATTGATGGCGATTATTCGTGACAAGAATTGATCGCCGTCCTGTTGCCAGCGTGCAAGGTGGTGGGAGCATATTGCATAGCGCACCCACCTTTGAACTTCCGTTAGTTCATGCGAGACCCACCGCGAAGCGATTTTGCGTAGTTGCAGCTCATTACGTAATATCCTGTAGACGGTGCGTTTCTCGATGCCACTTGCCGTCTCTAACTCCAGTAGCGTCCATCGTCTGTCTTTATCCCGGAGCTGCTTGATGACGTCATGTGCCACGGCGGTCCGCACACTGACAGGTCGTTCCAAACGATGCTCCTCACTGAAACTTTCCTTGCTGAAACTTTCCTACCGACCGTGCTTCTGTACGGCATGGCAGGGCATTATTTCCAAGGGCTTTCACTAATTCACTGTGACATTCCATCGCATTTCTCCCTAGGAGAACGGCTATTTAGATGGAAGCGCTCTGCTCAACACGGGTTACTTCCATCTCGCACGACCCGCACCAACTGACTGATTTTACAGCCCTCGCTGCGCTATTACCAGTTATCATAGAGCCATTATACCTGCAGAACGTCCACACGACACATGTACGTTTGTGATCCGTTCACATATGTACAAGAAAAAGAATAGTTGTGATGACTTTTGCCCCAACCCTCGTATTTATTTATTATTTATATTTAATGATTATCTATTTATCGATTATTGAACAACTACAAAGTCATCGACCCGAGATTTCGGAAAATAGCGAATGTCTCCCAAACGCGCAATCGGAGAAAGGTGCGTGAGGGCTTGAACGAAAGATGTCCATCCCCACTATATATTTTCAATATTTTTTTAGCCTACTTTCGATTTTTGCAAAAAATGACAGTAGACTTATGAGATCAATACAGGGCGAAAAATTGTGTGTCTGTTTGTGTGTGTGTGTGTGTGAGTCTGTGTGTGCGCGTGTGTGGAGTGTGTGTACTCTGAATGTCTGTCCCCCCCATCAATTCGAACACGGTGAATCTTGACGGAAACGTAATGGCGGCCACCCAAATATTCAAAGCTTAAATCAAATTACGACTAACCTAATCATCCGATCTCTACCAAATTTTGCAACAACATATATCCATACGACGAGCGCTTTTGACTAAACGACAAGGTCATCAGCCCAATAGTTTGCAGATTTATGTGTGCAAATTTATTCCCCCTATCAATTCAAACACGATGGAACCAAATTGAATGAAATTTGGTACAGAGGTAGCACTGGCAAAGGCTACCTCAGTGTCATGTTTTATATCGCCGCCATCTTGACGAAAACGTAATCGCGGCCACCCAAATGTTAAAAGCTTAAATCAGATTACGACCAACCTAATCATCTGATCTCTACCAATTTTTGCAACATTATACCTTTATGTACGAAGAATCTTTTGACCAACGTATAAGGTCATCAGCCTAATAATTTGCAGATGGCGACCATGTATGTGTGCAAATTGATTCCTCCTATCTATCTATTGAAACAGGGTGAAACCGAATGGAATGAAATTTGGTACAGAGGTAGCACTAGCAAAGGGCACCCCAGTGTCATGTATTATATCGCCACCATCTTGACGGAAACGTAATGGCGGACACCCAACATTAAAAGCTTAAATCAAATTACTACGAACCTAATCATCTGATCTCTACTAAATTTTGCAACGTTATACCTTTATGTACGAAGAATCTTTTGACCGAAGTACAAGGTCATCAGCCCTATAATTTGTGAATGGCGGCCATGTATGTGTGCAATTCGATTCCCCCAATCTATTCAAACACGGTGAAACCGAATTGAACTAAATTTGATACAGAGGTAGAACTAGCAAAGGGCACCTCAGTGTCATGTCTTATATTGCCGCCATCTTGACGGAAACGTAATGGCGGCCACCCAAATGTTAAAATCTTAAATCAAATTACGACCAACCTAATCATCTAATCTCTGCAAAATTTTGCAGCAACAAACCCTAATGTGGGAAGCATCATTTGACTAAACGAAAAGGTCATCAGCCGAATAGTTTGCAGATAGCGATCACGTATGTGTGCAAATCGATTCCCCCTATCAATTCAAACACCGTGAAACCGAACTGAACGAATTTTGTTACAGAGGTTAACTTGCAAAAGGCTACTCAGTGTCATGTTTTGTATCGTCGCCATCTTGACGAAAACGTAAAGGCGGCCACCCAAATGTTCAAAGCTTAAATTAAATTACGACCAACCGATTCATCTGATTTCTACCAAATAATGCAACAACGTATCTTTATATAAGAAGCGTTCTTTGACCAAGCTACAAGGTCATCAGTCCAATAGTTTGCATATGGCAGCCATGTATTTGTGCAAATTGATTCCTCCTATCAATTCAAACATGGTAAAACCGAATTAACGATATTTGGTACAGAGGTAGCGCTAGCAAAGGGCACCTCAGGGTCATGTTTTATATCGCAGCCATCTTGACGAAAACGGAATGGCGGCCACCCAAATGATAAAAGCTTAAACCACATTACGACCAACCTAATTATTTGATCTCTACCAAATTTTGCAACAACATACCATTTGTGGGAAGCATCTTTAGACTGAACTACGAGGTCATCAGCCCAATAGTTTGTAGATAGCGGCCATGTATGTGTGCAAATCGATTCACCATATCAATTCTAACACGGTGAAATCAAATTGAATGAAATTTTGTTCAGAGGTAGCACTAGCAAAGGGCACCTCATATTCATGTTTAATATCCGTATAACACGTTGTATTTCTACAAGCTACTACAACCTACATTCAATTTTACTCCTTGAAAAGGACAAAGAGTTATAACAATACCCATGCATTTAGGAGAAAGTAGGCTATATGTTCTTTACTGAGCATCTTGTTTATTGATGGAACTTTACAAGTGTAGGTGATGTTCGGAGTAGTTTCTGCAGTCATGTAACATGATACCTAGCTGCCCCGACAGGATAGCCCGAGCGGTCGATGTAACATGATACCTAGCTGCCCCGACAGGATAGCCCGAGCGGTCGATGTAACATGATACCTAGCTGCCCCGACAGGATAGCCCGAGTGGTTGATGTAACATGATACCTAGCTGCCCCGACAGGATAGCCCAAGCGGTTGATGTAAGATGATATCTAGCTGCCCCGACAGCATAGCCCCAGTGGTTGATGTAACATGATACCTAGCTGTCCCGACAGGTTAGCCCGAGCGGTTGATGTAACATGATATCTAGCTGCCCCGACAGCATAGCCCCAGTGGTTGATGTAACATGATATCTAGCTGTCCCGACTGGTTAGCCCGAGCGGTTGATGTAACATGATACCTAGCTGCCCCGACAGGATAGCCCGAGCGGTTGATTTATCATTAAACCTAGCTGCCCCGACAGGATTGCCCGAGCGGTGGATGTAACATTATACCTAGCTGCCCCGACAGGATAGCCCGAGCGGTTGATGTAACATTGAAAAATATATATTGTGTATCCAAAAGCCGTCATGATAATGTAAACCTACACTTTGGATAACAATTATAATAATTAATAATGAATATAAAATAAATTATAAATTGTAAAAATAATTAAATATTAATAATAAATACATATTACATAATAAATTCACAGGTGATAAGGCGATTGACAGACTGACAGAGATCATTCAAGAGATCTGGGAAACCGAGAAACTCCCAACTCACTGGACATCAGCCCTAATTTATCCCCCTCACAAGAAAGGTGATAAAGCTGTTGTAAATAATTACCGAGGCGTCTCGCTCCTCTCGATATCATACAAAATTCTCTCGAAAGCATTTCAGACCCGAGCAGAAAATCAACTCGACTCACAACTGGGAGAATATCATGGAGGTCTTAGAAAAGGACGCTCAAGTGCCAAGCAGATAATGAACCTTAAATATATTCTTTCATATCAGAAGTTTAAGAACAGGAAGTATGTGGTGACCTTCGTCTACTTCAAGAAGGCCTACGATTCTATTGATCGACATATCCCCCTCCAACTTCTAAAGGAAATGGGCTTACATATCAAAACGAGTACAATCATTCGACAGACCTTAACCAACACTACCTCCAGAGTGATATTCAGGGAAGAGATTTCAGACGCCTTCTAAATCAAAACAGGTGTTAGGCAAGGAGATGGTCTTTGCCTCTACTTTTCAACTGCGCACTTGAAAATGCCATCCGAGAATGGCGCAAAGAGATACGTAATGAAGGGATCGGGAATGGTCTCAGAATAGGCTACAAGAGAATGGATCTCACTGTTGACTGCTTAACTTTTGCAGATGATCTGGCGATCTTCTCTGATTCCATAGAAACTGCTACACGGAAATCAACCAACTCAAAACCCAGGCAGGCCTCCAAATCTCCTGTGAGAAAACGGAGTTTATAACTAACATCGAGCTAGCCCCCAGAGAGTTAATTGTAGAGCAGGGAATAATCAAGCGGACATAGAAAGTTAGGTGAGTGGATAACACCAAACAATTCTGAGAAAGAAGCATCAACATCTAGGATCAACAAGGTGAAATTGGCATTCCAACTAACTATCAGTGCCCCTCAATGCCAAGCTTAGACGTTATTGTCAGTTATTCGTCCGGAAATCCTGTACGCAGGAGAATGCCTTGCTTTGAACAGGAAAGGCTTGATTGAAAAGGTAGAGGCTTAAGATTGAACAATTCTAAGTAAGATACTGGGACCAATCAGGGAAAATGGAAGATCAGGAGGCGGCACATCAACGAACTCTACCTAAGTGTGGAAAGGACAACAGACATAAGGAAAAGGAGGATCAATTTCTAAGGCCACATAACACGCATGAACTCTCAGAGACTGACTAACCGCTTCTTTTCCTACTTTGTAAACAAGGAAACGTAGGGAATTCGATTAACCAAGGCTGAAAGAGATCTTTTGGAGGTAGGGATCACGTTTGAAGACATCCAGGAACGTGCTACTCTTCATAGAAATCTTGGAATACACCAGCGATTCTCAGAAATGCCAAAGCTGAAAACAGGGAAAAAGTGGACTCTAGAAAGCAAGGAGGCTCACAGAAAATTCATGCGGGAATACTGGGATAGAAGTAAAGGTCAGGGACGGAAGCGGTTGAAGTAACGTGGTCCATAGTTGGCCAAATCGGATATTAGTAATAATAATAAAAGAATAAACATTAAATAAATAAGAAATAATACAAATTATCCATCGACGGCCATCTTCGATCGACCGCTTGGGCTCTCCTGTCGTGGGAAGCTGGGTTTCATGTTACATGACTTTGTGGAAACCGCTCCGAACCTCACCTACTCTTGGAAACGTCCTTAAAAATCGGTAAATCGGTAATCATGTATGCTAATGTACTGCTATGAGTATGTATGGACTAATTTTGTCAGCTTTTTGGAGAGTGCATCTCGCATCCAGTAGGCCGTGGTTTTAGATAGTTCATAACGATGCGCTGTCGGCAGTCAATTGAAAAAAGCAACCATGGCATTGATAAGATAAAAGGCAATAAGCAGGAAATAAAAGTCATTTTATTTAACAGGACAAACATTCAACATCACCAAAAGCAACCCCTACTCATTTCCACAATTAATAATTATAAATACATAAATATGAAATAATAAATGCTTCGATAAATAAGTTGGATGGGAACAGAAACTGACCAAGGTAGGTCAACAGAGATGAGCGCAAGTAAGTTTAAGCAATGCCGGACTTTTGTGTAAAATCTAATATAATTTTAAAAACTCTGTTGGTAATTTTAGGAAATTCTGAGGGTGGTTGGTGGGATGGAGGCATCTTCCATAAAGTTTGAAAAGCCCGCCATCTTGGAAGGGCCTTAATTGCGCAAGTTCTTCAAAATTTTTCTATTTCCCCGGGGGTGTGGATATTTTTAATTTTAGGGTGGAATAGATTTCTCCTTCCGTTTGAGCCCTCACACGACTTGCTCTGCTCTTACTCGTTCGGGAGTGCGCATGGCCTTCTCCCTGTATTGCGGGATGCCAATTCAATTACCCCGTGGATAGGATCCCTCCTTTTCCTCAACTCTCGTACTTAATAGTTTAGAGCAGCACCCAATTTTTACTTATCCACTTAATCGAGACTTTGGAAGATCATGTTGTCTAGCACAAGCGCTATTTTCTTGCTATAAAAGTTCATCAGTAAGAACTATAAACCCAAAACCACCGACTTACAGTAAAAAACAGTATTGTTTATATATTTTATATCGACAGCACGAGCAACACTACGTTTAAGAGTAGATACGGGCTCAGTTCCTAGTAATGAAGGAAAACTTGCAAATAAATGCAAATTGCTCAAAATGCACTTGTTACGTTTTCACTGGTTAGATCTCTCGAACCCAATGTTTTTATTCCGTTTCCCTTGATCATCTAACATAGCGAAATAAGATGCTTTTGCGTTGGTCGAAATTGTAAAGGTTGTTATTCCCTGAACCAATCTATATTAGCAACCTCTGGGTGACTACTTCCGATCATCACTATACGCATTCCATCTCGGCTCTTATATTTATGCCTACAAATACAGAGGATTATTATATACTTATCCGGAATTGTGCTATAAAATGTTTGGTATTATAATAGTAGTGAGTATTTTACTAACTCTAACATTATAAATTCTCCACAGAAACAACTACAATTCAGAGAATACTTTAACAAGAGATAGATTCGTAGCCTCACTCAATCAAAATGGTAACAAAATAAAGAAGCCATACATATGCGCAACCTGTGAGGTAAACTTTGGAAACAAGTGGAATTTGAAAAATCACATGGTGGTCCATAGTGGTCTTAGGCCGTATTCCTGTAGCACATGCAGAGCAAACTTTGCTCAGAAACGTGACCTGAAGAGACACGAGATAATTCATAGTGATATGAAGCCTCATTCCTGTGAAACATGCGGAGTAAAGTTCGCTCGGAAAGGTGACCTGAAGAAACACATGATGATTCATAGTGGTATGAAACCTTATTCCTGTGACGCATGCGGAGCAAAGTTTGCTGAGAGAGGAGGTGTAAAGAAACACATGATGATTCATATTGGTCTGAAGCCACATTCCTGTGCTACATGTAGAGCGAAATTTTCTCAGAAAGGTCATTTGAAGAATCATATGATGACCCATAATGGTATAAAACCTTTCTCCTGTGATATATGCGAAGCGACGTTTACTGTGAAAGGCAGTTTAAGGAGACATATGATAATTCATATTGGTCTCAAGCCACATTCCTGTAATACATGCGGAGCAAACTTTACTCAAAATCAACACCTGAAGACACACATAATAATGCATAGTGGCCTAAAAGCTTATTCCTGTGATACATGCGAAGCAAAGTTTACTCGGAATGATTACCTGAAGAAACACATGATGATTCATAGTGGTATCAAGCCTTATTCTTGTGTAACATGCGGAGCAAAGTTTATTGAGAAAAAAAGTGTAAAGAAACACATGAAGATTCATAGAGGTCTCAAGCCACATTCCTGTGGTATATGCGAAGTTCGTTTTACTCAGGAAGGAGACTTGAAGAGACATAGGATGATCCATAGTGGGTTTAGGCCCTATTCCTGTGGAACATGTGGAGCAAAGTTTACTCAGAAGGGTACTTTAAAGAAACATGTGATGAACCATATGGCGTAGGGCCTTATTCCAGTTGTACATGATGAGCAAACTATACTTTGAAAGGTGAAGACACACATGATGATAAATAGTGGTATAAATCCTTCTTCCTGTGATACAGGCGGAGGAAACTTTACAGGGAAAGGCTCTTTCAGGAGACACATGATCATTAATAACAGTTGAAGAACTTTACTCGGACAGGTTCCCTGAAGACAAAGATGATGGTCTATAGTACTCTAAAAGCGAAATTGCTCTGAAAATGTAGAGCGAACTTTACTGAGAAAGGAAAATTGAAAAGAAACACGTCCATATATAGATGCCTTTGGCCACATTCGTGAAGTACATGCGGAGCGAACTTGACTAGTAAGTTTTTTTTAGGCACACATGATGTTTTATAATAGTCTCAAGTCAGAATCCTGTGGTGCATGAAGAGCAAACTTTACTCGCAAATGTATCCTGAAGACCCACTTGAAGATCCATAGTGGTATAAAGCAAAACCAATGTAGTACATGCGGAGGGAAAGTTATTTATAAGGGTACTATGAAGACAACCATGGTAGATTAACGCCATATTCCTCTGGTAGATGCGGAGCAAAGATTACCATCAAAGGCAATTGGATGAGCCGCATAATGATCCATACTGGTCTAAAGCGAAATTCATGTACTACTGGCGAAGTAAGTTTTACTACGGAGAGATATTTGAAGACACACTTGTTGGTTCATAGTCATCTAATCCCTCATACATGTGGAGACAATCATGATGATTCATAGTGTTCTAAAGTGACATTCGTAAGGTGCATGAGGAATAACTTTATTAGAAAATGTGATTTGAAGATACACATCTATAACTCGGAAACAGACTAACGTATGTACATTATGCCAGCTTTTCAGGAGTGTATACAAACTGTAGAAAATGAACTCTATGTCTGACTGCAAAGCTAACACTTGAATTAGCCTGCAAAACAATATTGCCATTGTTAAAGTTTTATATACTGTGCCTTTTATCCGGACTATTTGTCAGAATACAATATGGTCAGGATCACCGAATGTTCACGGCCCCCGGCTAGATCAACCGCTAACAGAAAATGCCTGATAAAAAGGATAGAAACTACTCTTCTTCTAAAGTTGATCGAGGACAACGAAGAGAAAACAGAAAAAATACAACTCCGATAGCGCTGAGAAACTCAAAAATCTCGGGTGATTACAGGTGAAAAATTGGTGGGCATCAATTGTAGTTCTCGTAGAACAACTTTCATTTGCTTAGATAAATCAGAAAACGATTAAAATAGAAAGTCGAACATACGAAAAACTCGTGTTCGGGATTTATTCAGAAGACGATATACATTTTTTAAAAATTTCGCTCTTGACACCTCTTTCCACAACAAAATGTATTTCGCCATAAATATCAAACATTCTGAAAGTCTAGATTTCACAATGCCAAGTGCATGGAACACCATAAAAAACTAAGCTGATCGTCCGAAACCTTACCATCGTAGATTATTAACTCTAAGATCGATAATCCCTAACTGAAATCATGTGAACTGATGCAAAAAAAAGCAAAGCTAAACATATATATTCTTAATTTATATAACTGGTAATCTCTGATATCCTCTCCTACAACTTATATACACTTAATATGACACTCATGTCCTTGCGGATAGTGAACGTGAGTTTCACTTCCATAGATCAACTTGGATTTAGTAAAAATTCGAAACAGCAATTATTTTCACAACACTACCCTAATATGAAGAAATGTGGGACATAAAGCCGTCCAATGAAGTCTAGCTCATGTTAAAACCAATTTAATCAGGATCAATAATTAATAAAAACAATGTTAATTGTCCAGAATAAAATTGCTTAAGTCTCATGTTTATTCAACAATCATACAAGCCTGGCATAGCACTTGATAATTAAATAACGCAGCATTCAATTAAACCAACTCTCAACAAAATGCACGGGGAATCACATCTCCCACAAACTGTATAATAATTGATCCTGTCAAGATTCAGTTCTTAAACGGCATCTCATAATTATCATATTCCACTAATAAATCCACATTAATAATTTACTTCCATAATAACATCCATTTTAAAACATTCCCATCGTTACCTTGACAGATTGGAGTTCCATTTCGAAAACATTCGATTCTCAAAATGCCATAAAATAATTGACAGTGCGTTCCCCCTTAAGTACAACTGTGCAAACAATTTCGAAATATGTAGTGCTTGTATTTAACATTTCACAAAAGCATAATTTTTATAACAATCTTGACATCAAAATGTAATAACAATATTATGCACTTCCTTCTGGTCATTCGTAAATGCACCAATCGGCTTTTATAAATTATGTCCATCAATTAAACAGGCAATCTCACGTTGTATTAAAGAAAAAATAACATTATAATATACAATACATTTTAATCATGTTTTCATAGCTCAGTTCTGCAATGAACTTTACAAAGCCTCTATCAAATCTGTTACAAGACTAGAATGTCCCTAACCCACATTCCAGCTATCAGCTGTTCCCAGACAGCAGTTACAAAATATTAGCAAAAAAATTCGATTCATCCCAGAGATGCAAACGTGGATCAAAAATACAAGGAAAACTAACGCAGCAAAATATAAACGCTTCTAAAATCGTTTCCTATAATATCAAAACCTATCGAGACAGGCAAATCTCCTAGCGAAAATTTAGCTAAAACGAAGAAAATATCTAACCTACTCGAAAACATGAAAGCCAAGGAAAATCCGAAAATCGCCACAATGAAAATCGTTGAAAAAGCAAACAGCTCCTCTAACCACTACTCCAAATCTCAATATGAAAATTCAAATAAATATCCAAATATAAAACATCGCAAATGATACTCAAGATTTTTCCAATATTCTGCAGCAAAAACTGCGTAAAATGAGTCGTCTGCTACCTTGCGATGATCTTAGCTCCCTCTGAAGGAATTGGCATACACATTACCATCCCTGGTAATATAGGAACAGCCACTTGAACTCCATGTCTCCAACCTCTGCTAAATTGCCTGGTCCGATATCCAAGTACGTCCTCGTCCGGTCTCAAACTGGATTGTCGATGCATTTGTGCTGGGTCCATATTGCTCCTCCTACGTAATCTCTTCCTCCTCAAACAGGCATGTACTGACGCTCTGGAAACTTCTTTTCCATACTCATAATAGCACAGATTTATATTGCGTAGCTTTGATATTTCTCCAAAATTTTGTAAAATCAGTTGTTGGTTTCTCAAGATTTTCCTATGGTCTCATTGAACCATGCCCTATTCAAATTTACCCTTCCATCTCAGCACGCATGTCCAATTCGATTTCCCACACTGAAGCTCTGAATTCCATTTTCAGCCGAAGTTTCGTAAATAAATCTAAGAACCTCCCTCGTCTGGTTTCTTTGGTTATATTATATGTCATATGGCGTGACATCCACTTCATAAGTCCGTAATTCTCGAAGTGCCGAAACAATGTTCTAGAAGGAAATTTTTTACTGAGCATCCCTCGTATGACGGCAATGTTCGAAAATATAACAACGCTCAGCGTTCTGTTTCACAAACTCCACTGTTTATATCCGTGCTTTAAAGCCTCCGTGAAAATCTCACTAGCGTAACATAATTCCTGTATTCGCTTAACATGACGTGAATTTTGCTTAATGCTCAAGTCAAAAGCCCTCAGTTTCACTATTTCAAGTCGCCCGACTTTACACTGTGCTTCAGTTTGAAAACACGGTTAAGTTAAACACTCCCGGACCCGGTTAGAATTACATCACGCACCACGACATACTCCGAACGCGTCAAGAGTTCAATCACATGTCCCTTCTCACGTGTCTCGGCTGATTGCACCTCACATTCTCCTTGGGAAAACGTGAACCCTTCCGCCAACAAAAAATAGTCCTTTCAAATCGTCATATCAATTCCAAATCACATAAATATGCATAACTTTCTATCAGAACAGATGGTAATGTCGCTAAAATAATAAAACATTTCCTGGGAACTTCTTAATTCTTCCGTTTCTTCTGTAATAGTATGGATGCCTTAATTAAAGCTTCAGTAAATCGCCGACATGCCCCGCTCACAAGGACAACCCATCCCTCGCCCCTACAATTGACCTTGGCCGAGCTGGCCTTGCTTTCTCGCGTGCCTGACACTGCGCTGTGCGGAAAATATAACAATAATACGAGTTTCCAAACATACACGATCTGTTATAATTTCGAGCTCCTTTCCCATCCTAGGTTTGAATCCCGCTTTCAATACAGGAAAATAAAACATGCCTTTAATCTCGGCTGAGACATGCATTGAAATACGGGTTCACCCCTTTATTGGCATTTGCTTTGGAATTAACGCAATATTTAGTCAGGTCTTGACTTAAGGTTTTTTGGCTGTACTTATGAAACCAGGGTTAGGACTTAGCACTATGACAAGGTGTGTTAAAAACACTACAAAACAATCATTGTAACAAAAAGTGCATACATCATATGGTGAAATGGTTTTAAAGGTTGAAATAAATTGCAGATTATAAGTAAAATTTCTAATCTAGAGAGGTTGAGTCATTCTCAGGAAATTTCCCTTCCTTTTCCCAATGGGGAATATTTTCAAAGAATGATCTGCACTCTTCAGGAACCCATTGCAATAAATTCATAAGGTCTCTGTATTTCTCATTACGTATCTTTCTTTTGGTTAATCTCATTGGTGGGTTTGCCGCTGGCAAAACAATCCCTTCTTCGCTCCACTTTCTTTTGAGATCGACATTTTTAAAGTATCATTGTTGAAACTGGTATTATCTTGGTATCTCCATTACGAACCTGTAACCACACTGCATGCGATATTAAAAATGGTCATTATCTGTGTTTTTCTGCCTGGTAACGAACGGGGCTTCTTTTTTCTCCTTAAGTAAAGAAAATGTAGAAAGTCTTCAAGACGCATCCTTCTCACAACAAAGGGGTTCATTTTAGAGAATCAAGCAATAAAATTCGCCCAGTCACTTGTGGTAAAAATAGTGTGGGTTTTTTTTTTTTTTTTTTTTTGCTCTTTCAATCACACTACGCTTGCCATTAACTTCTATGTGAGTATGTCCAGCAAGCAGGACTTATGGTTGACTTCTTTGTGTGTGGGAACCTTTTCCATCATCCATATGTACATAACAATCATGTTAATATTCCTGTTCAGGCCACTGCAGTTATCAGTCCAGACTGTTAAGTTTTCGGTAGGTTTCTAAGGATTTCGAAGCTCTTCATGTGCCCAGGTAAATAAACAAGATGCAATTTCATTTCCCCCTCGGTCGGCTGTATTTTCATCCCAGATCATACACCAAGTTTTGTCTACGGTGGCATCATAAATTGTACTGTTTAATGTCCAGAGTTTTCTTGAGTAAAAGCTTTGGGAATTCTTCAAATCTGGAGTTGTAAGACACTTTTGTAGATCAGACATAACTCTGAAACCTTGAGTAGCAAGACCTTTTACCTTGTCTTCCCTCTTTAGGTCATACCTAAGTGAAGCTTCTTTCAGGTGATTTTCCTTTTGTAGTATGAGTTCATTTGCATCATTTTTCTCATTTTTAATTTGGCAGTAGTTCGTCACAAACATCACAGGTGTCATTGACTGGCAAGTGGAAAGACAAGTTAAAGTCGCCATTAAATACTTTGGAATTGATCCATTTCTCCTCTGTTTCTTTCCCGCTCTCATCTACACACATTGAGTGCATTATAGAAATATTCAAATGATTGCCTAAATATTTTCGTTTCGATCTTTCTCTTCTGTAGTGGCCTTGGTACACAGGGAACTTAGAAATGTGATTTTTAATCCTCTCCACGCTATCACTTGGTAATTTATTTCCTGGAATATGCTTCCCTCTAATATCGTGTGTCACCAAACCAGACCCACAGGCGCTTTTTAAGGTAACTCTCATAAACGTTTCAGAAATTGAAAGTGTCCTATTTTGAGGACATTGCATTATTTCTAATTTTAAGAAAATGATTTTCAATTCGAATGTAATTCAATAAGTGCTATATATAGTAAGGAGTTTCTTGTTGCGGATCACACTCGAAAATGTTCCATATATTTTAATATTCCTTTAGAATTTTCATTTTTCTCTTTTTCTGTTACCCAAACCCACGAGTTTATCTGAATAACTATATTTAGCTTAGTTGACAAGCATTACGCAATCCTTGTAATAATTCTGGTTTGAAGGGTTTAACAATCACTTATAATCATAAGCGAATGTATATAATTGTAATGAGTTAAGCCCTGATGGCGTCTAAACATTAGTGTCCTCAAAATAGGACACTGGGACATAGGTGTAGGATGTATGGCTTACTGTTCCCTGTGAATAAGTATCGGCAATGCGTTCTTTGTTACAACAGACTGACTTGTTTATTGGAGGAAAGTTTCAACAAAACAGTACTTCTTTGTGCCTCTCTCAGTCACTAGACTAAGCAGTAGCCAGGAACCTACAGCGGTGAGCATTGAGATTTATTCTGTTTAGAAACAATTCATCTTTGTTATTTCATAATACACATTCAGGAATTGTCTATGTATGACAGGGGGTAAGTGTGGCTTTATGATTGTACTTGTATGTTCGTGGATAGTGTTCATAGTGTGCTATATTTCCTGTCCCTCCAATAGATAGATGTTCTTACACTACAGGAAATAGTGGACATTCATCAGAGTTTCAAGAATCTGTATCTGAGGACCAGGATCATGTTGATGCAGTTGTGTGCCCACCTGCTGCAGACGAGGTGACTGATGAAGAAGAAGGTGCTGATGATGAAATTGGAACTGCTGATAGTCATGATGTTCCTGGGACACTTGAAATTCATTATATCTCATCATAAATAAGTGCAGGTATGGATCAAACCTCTCAAAATCAACAGCTCTTTAAAGAATAAAAAGAGCAGTTCTAAACGATCTCGATTGACCGACATACCGAGGGACTGGAGGAAATCGGAAGCAGTGTTTACATAACTACCAGATAAAGAAAACCTGTCAAATGGAAAATCCGAACACTTGAAGCAAGAATACAGTTCACTGACACCCAAACAGCTATGTGAGGTACTAATAACACAATGTGAAAGAGACTGTTCAATATGCCTCGCAACTAAAGAATGATCAAGAATATGTACTAAGTACTAATCGAGTGAGAGTGTTGGATTTGTGTTATTTACTGGCTATCACAAGCTTCCACCAAAAAGGAAAGGATCATCAGTTTGATCTCAATGGGGAAGTTCTCCTAATTCGTTGGCAAGATAAGAAATGTGTCACTATTGGCACAAACTTTGATACTATTCTTCCACTTCTTTCAGCAGCCTGGTGGAACAGATATTTGAAAAAAAAGGTTAGCATACAACAGCCAAAAACTTTTAAGACCTACAACACTCATTTGGGAGGTGTTGACTGCCATGATTGGTAGGTAGGGAAGTATGACATTGCTGTGAGAGGTAAGAAGTTGTACTGGCTGCTGTTTACAAGAATGATAGACATGACAGTTATAAAAACTTGGATCTTATATAGACACATTCATGGATCCAATTCTCTTTATCTATTAAATTCCAAGCGTGTTATCGCCATTCCGTACCTAAAACTTGATACTGATCGTAAGGCAGTAGGACGTCCCTTCGCAATGCCAACCAGTCATTTCCAATAATACCAGATGTCAGGATTGATGGTGCGCTGGCCACTTCCTCACAAGAAGGCAACAGCAAAGGCGTTATGCTCTACCAGACTGCAAGGGAAAACCAAGGACGTACTCCCAAAAATGTGATAAAACATAGTGCATTCAGTGCTTCACTCTGTTTCACAAGGAATAAGAGAAATCGGCAAAAGTGAAACAGGAATATATTACTTCCATGGGGAACAATACATGAGATATTTGTACTCCATGATCCCAATGTCCTGTTTTGAGGACGGGGCATATCTCAAAAACTGTGTGCTATAATTGTGAAATTCCTTCTTATTGCAATGTTTGACCTTGTCTTAAATTGATAGAAATAAAAGTTATGTAAATCAGAAAAACAAAATAATTCGTGACTTGGGTTAAGGTTTTGCAGACTACTTCCTCTTTATGATGTAAGTTTTAAAAAAGTATGTCTGTCGGTTTTGCTTTTTCTTGTGCCATCTCGAATCCGTTGCCTAACAACAGGTTTTGCTTGTATAGAAGACATTACAAATTGTCTTTTTGAGTCCCAGCTAATCTCAGCATTCCAAAACTCCGAGTGTATTTTCAAACGCTGCTCCTCTATAAACTTATGATTGCATTTTAGACGATAATTAGCATAGCAGAGAGGCTTTATAGATTTATCATGAGAGACAACATTTTTTGTATCAATATACTCTTTTCCGCGTAGTCTCTTCTTCTTCTCCTTCCTTATAAGGACTTGAGAGTATGTCTTTCTCATGAACATTTCAGCCAGTCTAACGTAAGTCCAGCTGTGGACTTGCGTGTTAATGTATTCTTAAAGCTTCAGAACCACAATAACGTAAGTGGATTTAAGTTTGTCTGGCTCAATCATAGGTTGGGACTTACGTTCTTACAACCCTTAGTAAATACAAAATGCGTTGTTTCCACGAACTCAAGTTGTTGTGGCTGAATGTAGAATCAAATTCTACATACAATTATGTAATAACCTGAAAATGATAATTTTTGGACTTACGTTCGTCTCGTTCTGAGGTAGCCTACAGACATGTTGTTCCATAGTTAACAAAAGTGCGATGCTTTTCAGTCGGTGAACACGATTGTACCCAAATGAGATGGGAAATTCCTTATTCCTGGAACAAATTACATGAGATTTATAAATACACTTGGATGACCAGTTTTGATCGTCAAGCGGTCATCATCAGATCCATTACACTTAGGCTATAAAAGATATGTTTGAAAGTATGGGTGATAACTTTTACAATATATATATATATATATATATATATATATACTTATTTAGTTGCAGTATTAGTTGAGATAATGTAACTCGTCAATATTTGTTGTAGTCTATGTGATGTTTAGTTGAGATACTGAAAGTGGTGACTGAACAGCGGAATTTGCTTGTTTGGAGTGAATAAGTGGTCGTTGTAAATGGTCAATTCAAATTGTATTGTACAGGCTACTTATCTGGTTGAGTCATGCGCGGTCCTGTTGAGACCAGTTCAGCTGGTTTGCACTCGACTGACGGGAAATTCCTGAGTGTGAGGGTCCCTTATCTCGTTGGGCTATTCCCCCTCTTGAATTCCTAAGTGCCATGTCTTCCTCGTGTAAATGTTCCTGAAGTAAGTTGCCAAGTCTAATCACTCTAATATGGTGTATGTTACTGTATTCAGGTTAATCTTCAACTATCAAACACCTAGTTTGAAACTCCACACATAAGCCAAAAAGCCCTCTTTAAGCACAAACGGACTAATGAGTATGTCCCGGCTCCTCTAATACTGAAGTTAGTACCGGCCTGGGTTTATTAAATAAGAAGATACATCGTACATCCTGATCCAAGAACATGTTTCCCTTATTAGTCCCTTATCTAGGTTGGCTACATCGAAATGTTGTGTCTTGTTTCTGACGGTTTGTTTTTTCTAGTAGGGTGAAGAGGGGTGAAGTCTCCTCGAAGGTGTGTTCGTTCAAATTATTGGGGTTGTTTCTGTAAGCTAAGTGTATCTCGATTGCTTCCTTTATGTCAAGAGCTCTGCCTTTTTGTTCGTGATGGATTAAAGGGGAACTTAACTGAATGATATGAGCTTAAAATCACTCTAGTGTGTCAATCCCTCTAAGAAATACAATCTGCTAACAGCTTGGGTTGGTAGCAGCACTAATCCTAATGATATTTTCTTAAAGACACTCCAGTTAGTCACCGTCTGCAAGGGTATCTATGAGCTCTAAGCTGACTGATATTAGGTTAATGACGCTCCAAGAAGAACCATCTTCTCCCAGTCTGGGTGGTAACTTAGGTGCTCTAAACTGGCTGACAGTAGGTTAACAACCCTCCAGTATGAAAATACCCTAAAGAGGAACCGTCACCTTACAGTTTGGTAGGTACCTAGGAGCTCTAAACTGAAGGATGATAGCCCAAAGACACTTCAGGTGTGCCAATACCTCAAAGAAGAACCTTCCGACCACATTCTTGGTTGGTACTGTATCCGTATAAATCAAGGAGCCTCTTGCTGGAAATTCGAAGATGGGCAGGATCGTAGAATCTTGAAATTTCCCGGCTAGTAAAACCCTCAAAGACTACCAGCAAGCACTCCATGATCACACACAGCTGCAATGATCATGTTATGGTTTAAAAAAATAACTGGGCCGTAAAGTGAGAATCGTACCTATTCTCAGAGAGTATAAGGGTAAAAGGAAGCCTTACCTGATCTGGGGAACCATAATATAATCTCTCCACTATAATTAAAATAAGTCACGCAACACCACGAAGTATAAAAATAACGAAATAAAATGTATTAACAAAATCCTAATCCTAAATTAATAATAATAAATAAACAATAATAACAATAAAGAAATGAGGCTCTTTCTCCTCCCTCAATAGCTAATATCTAAGTCCAAATGACTTCATAACGTACACTCAGTTACATTTATGCAGCTCAGATGGTTACTGAACTTCTAATGATCCAAATACAAAAGTTATTTGCTCTTACGAGTTTTAACACTGGAGCTAAGGTTGCGTGCTTCATTCACGTGCGACTGCTTACATTCAGCCGAATCCCGTTCGTCTACAACACCTGTGACTCGGTTACATAATACCTTGATCCGTTATGCGAGAGCCTCGCCTCACAGCCTGCTTGAACACACGCAGCTGGGCGACTTCCCTCAATCAACACGTAAATCTGCTGTCACGCTGTCAATAGTGTCTCCACTCTGTTACAATCGTTAAAACTTCTTCATAAATGTGAATTATTGCAATCTTACACACAAAATATAACGTTTAAATACACTCTCATACTTACAATTGTGCACATCATTTGCAACTCTCTCATTCCATTCCACACAAAACTGTACACACACGACTATCGCTGCATTCTCAAATGCTGTAAAACAATTTAAATACCCTTGAAAAGTTTATAATATTTACAACAAAGTTAATTGATTATTAAATAAATGTTTATAATATTTACAACAATCTATCACGTAAAGTGTAATTGTTTAAAACAATTACTAAAACTTGTGATTATAAAAATTAACTAATATTAATGTTAACGTTTACTATTTAAAATAGTATTACTCCTTCTACTATCTCAGTTTAGAATACTATGCCATTACCGGGTGAGTTAGCCGAGGTCGTTGCGGCATGACTGTTGGCAGTCGCTCACATCCGGGAGGCGAGGAGGTTCGAATCCCCCCGCCGTCAACCTTGAAGATGGTCTTCTGTGGTTTCCCATCTTCCTTCCAGGCAAATGCCGGGGTTGGTCCCTAACTATAGGCCACAGACGCTACCTTCCAACTCCTCGACCCTCCCATCCAACATTCCTCCCCAACAGTACTTGTAGCTCACCCATTGGGTGTCCGTCTCGAAGCAGCTACAAAACTGGCGAGCCGAACATGTCCTCGGACACTCCCGGCACTAAAAGCCATACGCTTAAAAAAACTATGCCATTGTCTAGCTCAGGTTTAAATGTCTATGTGAAGCCTACAATGACCAATCAATAAAGATAAGGCATCTGATTATTATAGTCCCGGATTAATAAACGTTAATAAAGGTTAGTAATCTAAGGTCATACTTCATTTCCCAAATACCGTTCCACCCTACTCCCTACCGTCAATCCCCTCAATTATGGAGTCTTACTCACTCATCTGAGTAATAATTAACTTCATTACACAATAACAATGTTTCGAATCTCAACACAACAGTGCTATAATGCAGTAAATGTCAATACGGAATACACCCTCGTATTGTTTCATATAATATCCTGTACTTATACTTTGACACAATATCATATATGGCATTACCTTTCCTCGTGTATCTTTAACAAACTCAATGGTCTATTTCAACCTTAATGTAGTATTTGCATTTACTGTTTCTCAAACATGTTGTCGATACAACTGCATTACATTGTTAACAAAAATATCTACTGTTATTATATAGTACTCACGACAGCTGAAGTTGCTTATGGAGAGACCTAGCGAAGGCTTACTAAGTATAGATACTCTGTCACAAAAACCTCTGTTACTAAACATGAAATAAAAATACATTATATTGTCTCTCCATACTGCTATGTTACAAACTGTGTTTTAATAAAAACAAATGTTATTGAAGTGTCGAATTACATTCAATAGCGGCTGAATTAAGGATGTCCATATAATTCCCTAAGTCGAATGAAATCATATCTTCTAAGAATATATTTCTTAATAAAGTTACATTTACAGAAAGCTCAAAGCTTTCTTTCAAGTAAAATGGTTAGCCAAATCATGAAATAAATTCCTCTTAGGAATATAGTTGCATACATAAATGTTCGCTGCCTATTCATGAAGAATATTTTTTTCCAGACCGTCGTATCTAATATTTAAATAATAAATTACACGCATATTTCTTCTCCTACAAATATTTCTTCTTACAATAAAGATGCCAAAATCATTTATTCCAAAATAAATTTAAATGGGCATTCGAGACTCAAAAATGTATGATACTAAATTAAACAAAACCGAAAACGTCCTAAAATAATTAAATAAAATTCCAAAAATTTAATCATGTCCGTTCAGAAACTGCGTCGTAGAAAATTCATGTACAGATGAATAAAGACCATCGTCTCACATGATACTGAATTTTAAATTCAATAATATCCCTTATGAATCCCTTATCTAGCTTGGCTACATCGTAATGTTGTGTCTTGTTTCCGAAAGGGTGTGTTTTCTAGTAGAGTGAAGAGGGGTGAACTCACCATGAAAGTGTGTTCGTGTAAATAATTGGGGTTGTTTCTTTTAGCTAAGTGTATCTCGATTACTTCCTTTATGTCAAGAGTTCTGCCATTTTGTTCGTGTTGGATTATAGGAGATCTTGTGTCAATACCTCTAATACTTACAATCTCCTAACAACATGGGTTGGTAGGAGCACTAATCTTAATTATATAACCTTAAAGGCACACCAGTTAGTCACCGTCTGCGTGGGTATCTATGAGCTCTAAGCTGACTGATATATGATTAATGACGCTCCAAGAGGAACTATCTGCTCTCAGTCTGGGTGGTTACTTAGGTGCTCTAAGCTGGCTGATAGTAGCTTACCAACCCTCCAGTACGAAAATACCACCAAGGGGGACCATCACATCAGAGTTTGGTAGGTATCTAGGAGCTCTATACTGAAGGATGATAGCTTAACCACACTTCAGGTGTCCAATACCTCTAAGAAGAACCTTCCGACCACAGTCTGTGTTGGTACCTACGTGCTCTAATCTGAGCTTAATGACTCAGCAGGCGTATCAGGTTCATTAAGGGGAAGAGCTACTAATGATCTTATGGGTACCTAGGGTCTCTATTCTGCTTAAAGATACTCCAGGTTGTCAATACCACTTTGAGCAAACACCGAAATCGTTAAAAACCAGTATGATTTTTTCGGAGTGGAAGTAAGGCCGGCGGGCCCATATCATAGTTTTATGGCAAGTTAAAGAACCTTCCACTAACTACAATTGTGCGAATATAAATTTCTAGTTTAGATTTAATTAATGCTCTATTAATCTCCAACGTTTGATGCCAGTTGTCGGTTATGGTGGCATCTAGCACCCATAATCGTGACACCACATGAAATTGATCGTATGCAGTCCTTACCTGAATTAATGATAACACACAAATACAGCCCTCACAAATAACACCGGTTATCAGAGTGATGTTATACACACCCAAAGTACAATGTGATACACCTTGATTCCTATAATACTACTGTATGTCGCTCTCCTCGCATTGCCCGCACGAAGAAATGAGTGCTGCAATTCAGTTACATTCGCCTGGAGGTAGGGGAAGATCTGTTCTCTGTCAGCTGTTTGACAATACGTACTGTATTAAATTCGCCTGGAGGTGGGGGGAGATCTGTTCTCTGTCAGCCGTTTACAATATGAAATGTGTTAATTTCGCAGGAGATAGGGGAGGATCAGCTCTCTGCCAGCTGTTTGACAATATGGAATGTGTTACATTCGCCTCGAGGTAAGGGAAGATCTGCTCTCTGTCTGCAGTTTGAAAATATGTAATGTGTTACATTCACCTGGAGGTAGGGGAACATCTGTTCTGTGTCAGGTGTTTGTCAATATGTAATGTGTTAAATTCGCCTGGAGGTAGAGGAAGATCTGTTCTGTGTCAGCTGTTTGACATTATGTAATGTGTTACATTCGCCTGGAGGTAGGGGAAGATCTGTTGTCTGTCAGCTGTTTGACAAAATGTAATGTGTTACATTCGCCTTGAGGTAGGGGAAGATCTGTTCTCTGTCAGCTGATTGACAATATGTAATGTGTTACATTCGCCTGGAGGTAGAGGAATATATTTTCTCTGTCAGTTGTTTGACCGTATGTAATTTGTTACATTCGCCAGGATGTAGGGGAAGATCTGTTCTCTGTCAGGTGCTTGACAGTATGTAATGTGTTACATTCGCGTGGAGGTAGAGGATGATCTGTTCTCTGTCAGCTGTTTGACATTATGTAATGTGTTACATTCGCCTGGATGTAAGGGACGATCTGTTGTCTGTCAGCTGTTTGACAATATGTAATGTGTTACATTTGCCTGGAGGTAGGGGAAGATCTGTTCTCTATCAGCTGTTTGACAATATGTAATGTGTTTAATTCGCCTGCAGTTGGGTGAAGATCTGTTCTCTATCAGCTGTTTGAAAATATGTAATGTGTTATATTCGCCTGCAGGTGGGTGAAGATATGTTCTATGTCAGCTATTTGGCAATATGTATTGTGTTACATTCGCCAGCAGGTGGGTGAAGATCTGTTCTCTGTCAGCTGTTTGACAATATGTTATATGTTACATTCGCCTGAAAGTAGGGGAAGACCTGTTCTCTGTCAGCTGTTTGACAATATGTAATGTGTTACATTTGCCTAGAGGTAGGGGAAGATCTGTTCTCTATCAGCTGTTTGGTAACATGTAATGTATTACATTCGCCTGGAGGTAGGGATAGATCTGTTTTCTATCAGCTGTTTGACAATATGTAATGTGTTATATTCGCCTGCAGGTGGGTGAAGATCTGTTCGCTGTCAGCTGTTTGGCAATATGTAATGTGTACATTCGCCTGGAGGTAGGGGGAGATCTGTTGTCTGTCTGATGTTTGACAAAATATAATGTGTTATATTCGCCTGGAGGTAGGGGGAGATCTGTTCTCTGTCAGCTGTTTGACAATATGTAATGTGTTACATTCGCCTGGAGTTAGAGGAAGATCGTTTCTCTGTCCGTTGTTTGGCAATATGTAATGTGTTACATTCGCCTGGAGGTACGGGAAGACTTCTTCTCTGTCAGCTGTTTGACAATATGTAATGTGATACATTTGCCTGGAGGTAGGGGAAGATCTGTTCTCTATCAGCTGTTTGACAATATGTAATGTGTTATATTCGCCTGGAGGTAGGGGAAGATCTGTTCTCTATCAGCTGTTTGACAATATGTAATGTGTTATATTTGCCTGGAGAGAGGGGAAGAAATGTTCGCTTTCAGCTTTTTGGCAATATGTAATTTGTTACATTTGCCTGGAGGTAGGAGAAGATCTGTTCTCTATCAACTGTTTGGCAATATGTAATGTGTTATATTTGCCTGGAAGTAGGGGAAGATATGTTCTCTATCCGCTGTTTGACAATATGTAATGTGTTATATTCGCCTGGATGTAGGGGAAGACATGTTCTCATTCAGCTTTTTGACAATATGTTATGTGTTACATTCGCCTGGATGTAGGGGAAGATCTGTTCTCTATCAGCTGTTTGACAATATGTAATGTGTTATATTCGCCTGCAGGTGGGTGAAGATCTGTTCGCTGTCAGCTGTTTGGCAATATGTAATGTGTTACATTCGCCTGGAGTTAGAGGAAGATCGTTTCTCTGTCCGTTGTTTGGCAATATGTAATGTGTTACATTCGCCTGGAGGTACGGGAAGACTTCTTCTCTGTCAGCTGTTTGACAATATGTAATGTAATTATTCATAATGTTGAATTTTGGGCTTATGCCGTGTTTTATTATATTGCAATTCGACGCGTTTCGAAAGAAACCATGTCTTTCATCGTCAGGAATAATCTGGAATACGACAATGTTGCTAAGAGAAAGCAACGAAGAACATATAGAAGGTGCCCAAAGATGGACGCAATTATAGCCCCATGTTAGGGACAACGGAAAGCAGCAGTGAATTACTTTCTCAGGGTTCTGATAATAGGTAGCCAGGATTCACTGAGATTGTAGCCGGTGTCGCGGTTGAAATTATCTGGGTGTTTACGTATTTCAACCGCCTCCCTGATGATTCTGGGACGATATTGCTTTATACGGGCAAGAACATCCACCCCTTGGAACATGACATCATGGCGTCGAAACGCGTCGAATTGCAATATAATAAAACACGGCATAAGCCCAAAATTCAACATTATGAATAATAACACGGGCCGTGAAAGTCTAAATGACAATATGTAATGTGTTACATTCGCCTGGAGTTAGAGGAAGATCGTTTCTCTGTCCGTTGTTTGGCAATATGTAATGTGTTACATTCGCCTGGAGGTACGGGAAGACTTCTTCTCTGTCAGCTGTTTGACAATATGTAATGTGATACATTTGCCTGGAGGTAGGGGAAGATCTGTTCTCTATCAGCTGTTTGACAGTATGTAATGTGTTATATTCGCCTGCAGGTGGGTGAAGATCTGTTCTCTGTCAGCTGTTTGGCAATATGTATTGTGTTACATTCGCCAGCAGATGGGTGAAGATCTGTTCGCTTTCAGCTGTTTGACAATATGTAATGTGTTATCTTTGCCTGGAGGTAGGGGAAGATAAGTTCTCTTTCAGCTTTTTGACAATATGTAATGTGTTATATTTGCCTGGAAGTAAGGGAAGACCTGTTCTCTGTCAGCTGTTTGACAATATGTAATGTGATATATTTGCCTGGAGGTAGGGGAAGATAAGGTCTCTTTCAGCTTTTTGGCAATATGTAATGAGTTACATTTGCCTGGAGGTAGGGGAAGATCTGTTTTCTATCAGCTGTTTGACAATATGTCATGTGTTATATTCGCCTGTAGGTAGGGGAAGATCTGTTCTCTATCAGCTGTTTGAGAATATGTAATGTGTTATATTCGCTTGGAGGTAGGCGAAAATCCTTTCTCTATCAGCTGTTTGAGAATATGTAATGTGTTATATTTGCCTGGAGGTACGGGAAGATATGTTCCCTTTCAGCTTATTGGAAATATGTAATGTGTTACATTTGCCCGGAGGTAGGGGAAGTTCTGATCTCTATCAGCTGTTTGACAATATGTAATGTGTTACATTCGCCTGAAAGGGGGTGAAGATCTGGTGTCTATCAGCTGTTTGAGAATATGTAATGTGTTATATTTGCCTGGAGGTAGGGGAAGATATGTTCCCTTTCAGCTTATTGGAAATATGTAATTTGTTACATTTGCCCGGAGGTAGGGGAAGTTCTGATCTCTATCAGCTATTTGACAATATGTAATGTGTTACATTCGCCTGAAGGTGGGTGAAGATCTGTTCTCTATCAGCTGTTTGACAATATGTAATGTGTACATTCGCCCGGAGGTAGGGGGAGATCTGTTGTCTGTCAGCTGTTTGACAAAATATAATGTGTTACATTCGCCTGGAGGTAGAAGGAAATCTGTTCTTTGTCGGCTGTTTGACAATATGTAATGTGTTACATTCCCATGGAGCTAGAGGAAGATCGTTTCTCTGTCAGATGTTTGACAATATGTAATGTGATACATTTGCCTGGAGGTATGGGAAGATCTGTTCTCTATCAGCTGTTTGACAATATGTAATGTGTTACATTCGCCTGCAGGTGGGAGAAGATCTGTTCTCTATCAGCTGTTTGACAGTATGTAATGTAATATATTCGGCTGCAGGTGGGTGAAGAGCTGTTCTCTGTCAGCTGTTTGGCAATATGTAATATGTTACATTCGCCTGCAGGTTGGTGAAGATCTGTTCTCTATCCGCTGTTTGACAATATGTAAAGTGTTATATTCTCCTGGAGGCGGGAGAAGATCTGCTCTCTATCAGCTGTTTGGTAATATGTAATGTGTTCCATTCACCTGGAGTTAGGGGAAGATCTGTTTTCTATCAGCTGTTTGACAATATGTATTGTGTTATATTTGCCTGGAGGTAAGGGAAGATCTGTTCTCTATTAGCTGTTTGACAATATGTAAAGTGTTACATTCGCCTGGAAGTAAGGGAAGACCTGTTCTCTGTCAGCTGTTTGACAATATGTAATGTGATACATTTGCCTGGAGGAAGGGGAAGTTCTGTTCTCTATCAGCTGTTTGACAATATGTAAAGTGTTACATTCGCCTTCACGTGGGTGAAGATCTGTTCTCTATCAGCTGTTTGACAATATGTAATGTGTTATATTCGCCTGCAGGTGGGTGAAGATCTGTTCTCTGTCAGCTGTTTGACAATATGTAATGTGTTACATTTGCCTGGAGGTAAGGGAAGATAAGTTCTCTTTCAGCTTTTTGACAATATGTAATGTGTTATATTTGCCTGGAAGTAAGGGAAGACCTGTTCTCTGTCAGCTGTTTGACAATATGTAATGTGATACATTTGCCTGGAGGTAGGGGAAGATCTGTTCTCTATTAGCTGTTTGACAATATGTAAAGTGTTACATTCGCCTTCATGTGGGTGAAGATCTGTTCTCTATCAGCTGTTTGACAATATGTAATGTGTTATATTCGCCTGCAGGTGGGTGAAGATCTGTTCTCTGTCAGCTGTTTGACAATATGTAATGTGTTACCTTTGCCTGGAGGTAGGGGAAGATAAGGTCTCTTTCAGCATTTTGGCAATATGTAATGAGTTACATTTGCCTGGAGGTAGGGGAAGATCTGTTTTCTATCAGCTGTTTGACAATATGTCATGTGTTATATTCGCCTGTAGGTAGGGGACGATCTGTTTTCTATCAGCTGTTTGAGAATATGTAATGTGTTATATTCGCTTGGAGGTAGGCGAAAATCCGTTCTCTATCAGCTGTTTGAGAATATGTAATGTGTTATATTTGCCTGGAGGTACGGGAAGATATGTTCCCTTTCAGCTTATTGGAAATATGTAATGTGTTACATTTGCCCGGAGGTAGGGGAAGTTCTGATCTCTATCAGCTGTTTGACAATATGTAATGTGTTACATTCGCCTGCAGGTGGGTGAAGATCTGTTCGCTGTCAGCTGTTTGGCAATATGTAATGTGAACATTCGCCTGGAGGTAGGGGGAGATCTGTTGTCTGTCTGATGTTTGACAAATTATAATGTGTTATATTCGCCTGGAGGTAGGGGGAGACCTGTTCTCTGTCAGGTGTTTGACAATATGTAATGTGTTACATTCGCCTGGAGCTAGAGGATGATCGTTTCTCTGTCCGTTGTTTGGCAATATGTAATGTGTAACATTCGCCTGGAAGTACGGGAAGACCTGTTCTCTGTCAGCTGTTTGACAATATGTAATGTGATACATTTGCCTGGAGGTAGGGGAAGATCTGTTCTCTATCAGCTGTTTGACAATATGTAAAGTGTTACATTCGCCTGCATGTGGGTGATGATCTGTTCTCTATCAGCTGTTTGACAGTATGTAATGTGTTATATTCGCCTAAAGGTGGGTGAAGATCTGTTCTCTGTCAGCTGTTTGGCAATATGTATTGTGTTACATTCGCCTGTAGATGGGTGAAGATCTGTTCTCTGTCAGCTGTTTGACAATATGTAATGTGTTACATTTGCCTGGAAGTAGGGGAAGATCTGTTCTCTATCAGCTGTTTGGTAATATGTAATGTGTTCCATTCACCTGTAGTTAGGGGAAGATCTGTTCTCTATCAGCTGTTTGACAATATGTAATGTGTTATATTTGCCTGGAGGTAGGGGAAGATAAGTTCTCTTTCAGCTTTTTGACAATATGTAATGTGTTATATTTGCCTGGAAGTAAGGGAAGCCCTGTTCTCTGTCAGCTGTTTGACAATATGTAATGTGATACATTTGCCTGGAGGTAGGGGAAGATCTGTTCTCTATCAGCTGTTTGACAATATGTAAAGTGTTACATTCGCCTTCATGAGGGTGAAGATCTGTTCTCTATCAGCTGTTTGACAATATGTAATGTGTTATATTCGCCTGGAGGTAGGGGAAGATCTGTTCTCATTCAGCTTTCTGACAATATGTTATGTGTTACATTCGCCTGCAGGTGGGTGAAGATCTGTTCGCTGTCAGCTGTTTGGCAATATGTAATGTGTACATTCGCCTGGAGGTAGGGGGAGATCTGTTGTCTGTCTGATGTTTGACAAAATATAATGTGTTATATTCGCCTGGAGGTAGGGGGAGATCTGTTCTCTGTCAGCTGTTTGACAATATGTAATGTGTTACATTCGCCTGGAGTTAGAGGAAGATCGTTTCTCTGTCCGTTGTTTGGCAATATGTAATGTGTTACATTCGCCTGGAGGTACGGGAAGACTTCTTCTCTGTCAGCTGTTTGACAATATGTAATGTGATACATTTGCCTGGAGGTAGGGGAAGATCTGTTCTCTATCAGCTGTTTGACAATATGTAATGTGTTATATTCGCCTGGAGGTAGGGGAAGATCTGTTCTCTATCAGCTGTTTGACAATATGTAATGTGTTATATTTGCCTGGAGAGAGGGGAAGAAATGTTCGCTTTCAGCTTTTTGGCAATATGTAATGTGTTACATTTGCCTGGAGGTAGGAGAAGATCTGTTCTCTATCAACTGTTTGGCAATATGTAATGTGTTATATTTGCCTGGAAGTAGGGGAAGATATGTTCTCTATCCGCTGTTTGACAATATGTAATGTGTTATATTCGCCTGGAGGTAGGGGAAGACATGTTCTCATTCAGCTTTTTGACAATATGCTATGTGTTACATTCGCCTGGATGTAGGGGAAGATCTGTTCTCTATCAGCTGTTTGACAATATGTAATGTGTTATATTCGCCAGCAGGTGGGTGAAGATCTGTTCGCTGTCAGCTGTTTGGCAATATGTAATGTGTACATTCGCCTGGAGGTAGGGGGAGATCTGTTGTCTGTCTGATGTTTGACAAAATATAATGTGTTATATTCGCCTGGAGGTAGGGGGAGATCTGTTCTCTGTCAGCTGTTTGACAATATGTAATGTGTTACATTCGCCTGGAGTTAGAGGAAGATCGTTTCTCTGTCCGTTGTTTGGCAATATGTAATGTGTTACATTCGCCTGGAGGTACGGGAAGACTTCTTCTCTGTCAGCTGTTTGACAATATGTAATGTGATACATTTGCCTGGAGGTAGGGGAAGATCTGTTCTCTATCAGCTGTTTGACAGTATGTAATGTGTTATATTCGCCTGCAGGTGGGTGAAGATCTGTTCTCTGTCAGCTGTTTGGCAATATGTATTGTGTTACATTCGCCTGCAGATGGGTGAAGATCTGTTCGCTTTCAGCTGTTTGACAATATGTAATGTGTTATCTTTGCCTGGAGGTAGGGGAAGATAAGTTCTCTTTCAGCTTTTTGACAATATGTAATGTGTTATATTTGCCTGGAAGTAAGGGAAGACCTGTTCTCTGTCAGCTGTTTGACAATATGTAATGTGATATATTTGCCTGGAGGTAGGGGAAGATAAGGTCTCTTTCAGCTTTTTGGCAATATGTAATGAGTTACATTTGCCTGGAGGTAGGGGAAGATCTGTTTTCTATCAGCTGTTTGACAATATGTCATGTGTTATATTCGCCTGTAGGTAGGGGAAGATCTGTTCTCTATCAGCTGTTTGAGAATATGTAATGTGTTATATTCGCTTGGAGGTGGGCGAAAATCCTTTCTCTATCAGCTGTTTGAGAATATGTAATGTGTTATATTTGCCTGGAGGTAGGGGAAGATATGTTCCCTTTCAGCTTATTGGAAATATGTAATGTGTTACATTTGCCCGGAGGTAGGGGAAGTTCTGATCTCTATCAGCTGTTTGACAATATGTAATGTGTTACATTCGCCTGAAAGGGGGTGAAGATCTGGTGTCTATCAGCTGTTTGAGAATATGTAATGTGTTATATTTGCCTGGAGGTAGGGGAAGATATGTTCCCTTTCAGCTTATTGGAAATATGTAATTTGTTACATTTGCCCGGAGGTAGGGGAAGTTCTGATCTCTATCAGCTATTTGACAATATGTAATGTGTTACATTCGCCTGAAGGTGGGTGAAGATCTGTTCTCTATCAGCTGTTTGACAATATGTAATGTGTACATTCGCCCGGAGGTAGGGGGAGATCTGTTGTCTGTCAGCTGTTTGACAAAATATAATGTGTTACATTCGCCTGGAGGTAGAAGGAAATCTGTTCTTTGTCGGCTGTTTGACAATATGTAATGTGTTACATTCCCATGGAGCTAGAGGAAGATCGTTTCTCTGTCAGATGTTTGACAATATGTAATGTGATACATTTGCCTGGAGGTATGGGAAGATCTGTTCTCTATCAGCTGTTTGACAATATGTAATGTGTTACATTCGCCTGCAGGTGGGAGAAGATCTGTTCTCTATCAGCTGTTTGACAGTATGTAATGTAATATATTCGGCTGCAGGTGGGTGAAGAGCTGTTCTCTGTCAGCTGTTTGGCAATATGTAATATGTTACATTCGCCTGCAGGTTGGTGAAGATCTGTTCTCTATCCGCTGTTTGACAATATGTAAAGTGTTATATTCTCCTGGAGGCGGGAGAAGATCTGCTCTCTATCAGCTGTTTGGTAATATGTAATGTGTTCCATTCACCTGGAGTTAGGGGAAGATCTGTTTTCTATCAGCTGTTTGACAATATGTATTGTGTTATATTTGCCTGGAGGTAAGGGAAGATAAGTTCTCTTTCAGCTTTTTGACAATATGTAATGTGTTATATTTGCCTGGAAGTAAGGGAAGACCTGTTCTCTGTCAGCTGTTTGACAATATGTAATGTGATACATTTGCCTGGAGGAAGGGGAAGTTCTGTTCTCTATCAGCTGTTTGACAATATGTAAAGTGTTACATTCGCCTTCACGTGGGTGAAGATCTGTTCTCTATCAGCTGTTTGACAATATGTAATGTGTTATATTCGCCTGCAGGTGGGTGAAGATCTGTTCTCTGTCAGCTGTTTGACAATATGTAATGTGTTACATTTGCCTGGAGGTAAGGGAAGATAAGTTCTCTTTCAGCTTTTTGACAATATGTAATGTGTTATATTTGCCTGGAAGTAAGGGAAGACCTGTTCTCTGTCAGCTGTTTGACAATATGTAATGTGATACATTTGCCTGGAGGTAGGGGAAGATCTGTTCTCTATTAGCTGTTTGACAATATGTAAAGTGTTACATTCGCCTTCATGTGGGTGAAGATCTGTTCTCTATCAGCTGTTTGACAATATGTAATGTGTTATATTCGCCTGCAGGTGGGTGAAGATCTGTTCTCTGTCAGCTGTTTGACAATATGTAATGTGTTACCTTTGCCTGGAGGTAGGGGAAGATAAGGTCTCTTTCAGCATTTTGGCAATATGTAATGAGTTACATTTGCCTGGAGGTAGGGGAAGATCTGTTTTCTATCAGCTGTTTGACAATATGTCATGTGTTATATTCGCCTGTAGGTAGGGGACGATCTGTTTTCTATCAGCTGTTTGAGAATATGTAATGTGTTATATTCGCTTGGAGGTAGGCAAAAATCCGTTCTCTATCAGCTGTTTGAGAATATGTAATGTGTTATATTTGCCTGGAGGTAGGGGAAGATATGTTCCCTTTCAGCTTATTGGAAATATGTAATGTGTTACATTTGCCCGGAGGTAGGGGAAGTTCTGATCTCTATCAGCTGTTTGACAATATGTAATGTGTTACATTCGCCTGCAGGTGGGTGAAGATCTGTTCGCTGTCAGCTGTTTGGCAATATGTAATGTGAACATTCGCCTGGAGGTAGGGGGAGATCTGTTGTCTGTCTGATGTATGACAAAATATAATGTGTTATATTCGCCTGGAGGTAGGGGGAGACCTGTTCTCTGTCAGGTGTTTGACAATATGTAATGTGTTACATTCGCCTGGAGCTAGAGGATGATCGTTTCTCTGTCCGTTGTTTGGCAATATGTAATGTGTAACATTCGCCTGGAAGTACGGGAAGACCTGTTCTCTGTCAGCTGTTTGACAATATGTAATGTGATACATTTGCCTGGAGGTAGGGGAAGATCTGTTCTCTATCAGCTGTTTGACAATATGTAAAGTGTTACATTCGCCTGCATGTGGGTGATGATCTGTTCTCTATCAGCTGTTTGACAGTATGTAATGTGTTATATTCGCCTAAAGGTGGGTGAAGATCTGTTCTCTGTCAGCTGTTTGGCAATATGTATTGTGTTACATTCGCCTGTAGATGGGTGAAGATCTGTTCTCTGTCAGCTGTTTGACAATATGTAATGTGTTACATTTGCCTGGAAGTAGGGGAAGATCTGTTCTCTATCAGCTGTTTGGTAATATGTAATGTGTTCCAATCACCTGTAGTTAGGGGAAGATCTGTTCTCTATCAGCTGTTTGACTATATGTAATGTGTTATATTTGCCTGGAGGTAGGGGAAGATAAGTTCTCTTTCAGCTTTTTGACAATATGTAATGTGTTATATTTGCCTGGAAGTAAGGGAAGCCCTGTTCTCTGTCAGCTGTTTGACAATATGTAATGTGATACATTTGCCTGGAGGTAGGGGAAGATCTGTTCTCTATCAGCTGTTTGACAATATGTAAAGTGTTACGTTCGCCTTCATGTGGGTGAAGATCTGTTCTCTATCAGCTGTTTGACAATATGTAATGTGTTATATTCGCCTGCAGGTGGGTGAAGATCTGTTCTCTGTCAGCTGTTTTACAATATGTAATGTGTTATATTTGCCTGGAGGTGGGGGAAGATAAGGTCTCTTTCAGCTTTTTGGCAATATATAATGAGTTACATTTGCCTGGAGGTAGGGGAAGATCTGTTTTCTATCAGCTGTTTGACAATATGTCCTGTGTTATATTCGCCTGTAGGTAGGGGAAGATCTGTTCTCTATCAGCTGTTTGAGAATATGTAATGTGTTATATTCGCTTGGAAGTAGGCGAAAATCCGTTCTCTATCAGCTGTTTGAGAATATGTAATGTGTTATATTTGCCTGGAGGTAGGGGAAGATATGTTCCCTTTCAGCTTATTGGAAATATGTAACGTGTTACATTTGCCCGGAGCTAGGGGAAGTTCTGATCTCTATCAGCTGTTTGACAATATGTAATGTGTTACATTCGCCTGAAGGTGGGTGAAGATCTGTTCTCTATCAGCTGTTTGACAATATGTAATGTGTACATTCGCCCGGAGGTAGGGGGAGATCTGTTGTCTATCAGCTGTTTGACAAAATATAATGTGTTACATACGCCTGGAGGTAGAAGGAAATCTGTTCTTTGTCGGCTGTTTGACAATATGTAATGTGTTACATTCGCATGGAGCTAGAGGAAGATCGTTTCTCTGTCAGATGTTTGACAATATGTAATGTGATACATTTGCCTGGAGGTAGGGGAAGATCTGTTCTCTATCAGCTGTTTGACAATATGTAATGTGTTACATTCGCCTGCAGGTGGGAGAAGATCTGTTCTCTATCAGCTGTTTGACAATATGTAATATAATATATTCGGCTGCAGGTGGGTGAAGAGCTGTTCTCTGTCAGCTGTTTGGCAATATGTAATATGTTACATTCGCCTGCAGGTTGGTGAAGATCTGTTCTCTATCAGCTGTTTGACAATATGTAATGTGTTATATTCTCCTGGAGGCAGGAGAAGATCTGTTCTCTATCAGCTGTTTGGTAATATGAAATGTGTTCCATTCACCTGGAGTTAGGGGAAGATCTGTTCTCTATCAGCTGTTTGACAATATGTAATGTGTTATATTTGCATGGAAGTATGGGAAGACCTGTTCTCTGTCAGCTGTTTGACAATATGTAATGTGATACATTTGCCTGGAGGTAGTGGAAGATCTGTTCTCTATCAGCTGTTTGACAATATGTAAAGTGTTACATTCGCCTTCATGTGGGTGAAGATCTGTTCTCTATCAGTTGTTTGACAATATGTAATGTGTTATATTCTCCTGCAGGTGGGTGATGATCTGTTCTCTGTCAGCTGTTTGACAATATGTAATGTGTTACATTTGCCTGGAGGTAGGGGAAGATAAGGTTTCTTTCAGAATTTTGGCAATATGTAATGAGTTACATTTGCCTGGAGGTAGGGGAAGATCTGTTTTCTATCAGCTGTTTGACAATATGTCATGTGTTATATTCGCCTGTAGGTAGGGGACGATCTGTTCTCTATCAGCTGTTTGAGAATATGTAATGTGTTATATTCGCTTGCAGGTAGGCGAAAATCCGTTCTCTATCAGCTGTTTGAGAATATGTAATGTGTTATATTTGCCTGGAGGTAGGGGAAGATATGTTCCCTTTCAGCTTATTGGAAATATGTAACGTGTTACAATTGCCCGGAGGTAGGGGAAGTTCTGATCTCTATCAGCTGTTTGACAATATGTAATGTGTTACATTCGCCTGAAGGTGGGTGAAGATCTGTTCTCTATCAGCTGTTTGACAATATGTAATGTGTACATTCGCCCGGATGTAGGGGGAGATCTGTTGTCTGTCAGCTGTTTGACAAAATATAATGTGTTACATTCGCTTGGAGGTAGAAGGAAATCTGTTCTTTGTCGGCTGTTTGACAATATGTAATGTGTTACATTCGCATGGAGCTAGAGGAAGATCGTTTCTCTGTCAGTTGTTTGACAATATGTAATGTGATACATTTGCCTGGAGGTAGGGGAAGATCTGTTCTCTATCAGCTGTTTGACAATATGTAATGTGTTACATTCGCCTGCAGGTGGGTGAAGATCTGTTCTCTATCAGCTGTTTGACAGTATGTAATATGTTACATTCGCCTGCCGGTTGGTGAAGATCTGTTCTCTATCAGCTGTTTGACAATATGTAATGTGTTATATTCTCCTGGAGGCAGGAGAAGATCTGTTCTCTGTCAGCTGTTTGACAATATGTAATGTGTAAATTCGCCTGGAGGTAAGGGAAGATCTGCCCTCTGTCAGCTGTTTGGCAATATGTTATGTGTTACATTCGCCTGGAGGTAGGTGACGATCCGTTCTCTGTCAGCAGTTTAACAAGATGTAATGTTTTACATTCGCCTGGAGGTAGGGGAAGATCTGTTCTCTGTCAGCTGTTTGACAATATGTAATGTATTACATTCGCCTGGTGGTAAGGGAAGATATGTTCTCTTTCTGGTTTTTGACAGTATGTTATATGTTACATTCACCTGGATGTAGGGGAAGATCTGTTCTCTGTCAGCTGTTTGACAATATGTAATGTTATACATTCGCCTGCAGGTAGGGCGAGATCTGTTCTCTGTCAGCTGTTTGACAATATGTAATGTGTTACATTCGCCTGGAGGTAGGTGAAGATCTGTTCTCGGTCAGCTGTTTGACAATATGTTATGTGTTACATTCACCTGAAAGTAGGGGAAGATCTGTTCTCTGTCAGCTGTTTGACAATATGTAATGTGTTACATTCGCCTGCAGGTGGGTGTAGATCTGTTCTCTGTCATTTGTCTTTGCAATATGTAATGTGTTATATTCGCCTGGAAGTAGGGGAAGATATGTTCTCTTTCAGATTTTTGACAGTTTGTTATGTGTTACATTCGCCTGGATGTAGGGGAAGATCTGTTCTCTGTCAGCTGTTTGACAATATGCAATGTGTTACATTCGTCTGGAGGTAGGGGAAGGTATTTACTCTGTCAGTTATTTGATGTATGTAATGTGTTACTTTCTACTGGGGGTAGGAAAAGATCTGTTCTCTGTCACCTGTTTGACAATATATAATGTGTTACATTCGCCTGGAAATAGGCGGAGGTCTGTTCTCTGTCAGCAGTTTGACAATATGTTATGTGTTACATTTGCCTGGAGGTAGGGGAAGATCTGTTCTCTGTCAGCTGTTTGACAATATGTAATATGTTACATTCGCCTGGAGGTTGGTGACGATCCGTTCTCTGTCAGCAGTTTGACAAGATGTAATGTTTTACATTCGCCTGGAGGTAGGGGAAGATCTGTTCTCTATCAGCTGTTTGACAATATGTAAAGTGTTACGTTCGCCTTCATGTGGGTGAAGATCTGTTCTCTATCAGCTGTTTGACAATATGTAATGTGTTATATTCGCCTGCAGGTGGGTGAAGATCTGTTCTCTGTCAGCTGTTTTACAATATGTAATGTGTTATATTTGCCTGGAGGTGGGGGAAGATAAGGTCTCTTTCAGCTTTTTGGCAATATATAATGAGTTACATTTGCCTGGAGGTAGGGGAAGATCTGTTTTCTATCAGCTGTTTGACAATATGTAATGTGTACATTCGCCCGGAGGTAGGGGGAGATCTGTTGTCTGTCAGCTGTTTGACAAAATATAATGTGTTACATTCGCCTGGAGGTAGAAGGAAATCTGTTCTTTGTCGGCTGTTTGACAATATGTAATGTGTTACATTCCCATGGAGCTAGAGGAAGATCGTTTCTCTGTCAGATGTTTGACAATATGTAATGTGATACATTTGCCTGGAGGTATGGGAAGATCTGTTCTCTATCAGCTGTTTGACAATATGTAATGTGTTACATTCGCCTGCAGGTGGGAGAAGATCTGTTCTCTATCAGCTGTTTGACAGTATGTAATGTAATATATTCGGCTGCAGGTGGGTGAAGAGCTGTTCTCTGTCAGCTGTTTGGCAATATGTAATATGTTACATTCGCCTGCAGGTTGGTGAAGATCTGTTCTCTATCCGCTGTTTGACAATATGTAAAGTGTTATATTCTCCTGGAGGCGGGAGAAGATGTGCTCTCTATCAGCTGTTTGGTAATATGTAATGTGTTCCATTCACCTGGAGTTAGGGGAAGATCTGTTTTCTATCAGCTGTTTGACAATATGTATTGTGTTATATTTGCCTGGAGGTAAGGGAAGATAAGTTCTCTTTCAGCTTTTTGACAATATGTAATGTGTTATATTTGCCTGGAAGTAAGGGAAGACCTGTTCTCTGTCAGCTGTTTGACAATATGTAATGTGATACATTTGCCTGGAGGAAGGGGAAGTTCTGTTCTCTATCAGCTGTTTGACAATATGTAAAGTGTAACATTCGCCTTCACGTGGGTGAAGATCAGTTCTCTATCAGCTGTTTGACAATATGTAATGTGTTATATTCGCCTGCAGGTGGGTGAAGATCTGTTCTCTGTCAGCTGTTTGACAATATGTAATGTGTTACATTTGCCTGGAGGTAAGGGAAGATAAGTTCTCTTTCAGCTTTTTGACAATATGTAATGTGTTATATTTGCCTGGAAGTAAGGGAAGACCTGTTCTCTGTCAGCTGTTTGACAATATGTAATGTGATACATTTGCCTGGAGGTAGGGGAAGATCTGTTCTCTATTAGCTGTTTGACAATATGTAAAGTGTTACATTCGCCTTCATGTGGGTGAAGATCTGTTCTCTATCAGCTGTTTGACAATATGTAATGTGTTATATTCGCCTGCAGGTGGGTGAAGATCTGTTCTCTGTCAGCTGTTTGACAATATGTAATGTGTTACCTTTGCCTGGAGGTAGGGGAAGATAAGGTCTCTTTCAGCATTTTGGCAATATGTAATGAGTTACATTTGCCTGGAGGTAGGGGAAGATCTGTTTTCTATCAGCTGTTTGACAATATGTCATGTGTTATATTCGCCTGTAGGTAGGGGACGATCTGTTTTCTATCAGCTGTTTGAGAATATGTAATGTGTTATATTCGCTTGGAGGTAGGTGAAAATCCGTTCTCTATCAGCTGTTTGAGAATATGTAATGTGTTATATGTGCCTGGAGGTAGGGGAAGATATGTTCCCTTTCAGCTTATTGGAAATATGTAATGTGTTACATTTGCCCGGAGGTAGGGGAAGTTCTGATCTCTATCAGCTGTTTGACAATATGTAATGTGTTACATTCGCCTGCAGGTGGGTGAAGATCTGTTCGCTGTCAGCTGTTTGGCAATATGTAATGTGAACATTCGCCTGGAGGTAGGGGGAGATCTGTTGTCTGTCTGATGTTTGACAAATTATAATGTGTTATATTCGCCTGGAGGTAGGGGGAGACCTGTTCTCTGTCAGGTGTTTGACAATATGTAATGTGTTACATTCGCCTGGAGCTAGAGGATGATCGTTTCTCTGTCCGTTGTTTGGCAATATGTAATGTGTAACATTCGCCTGGAAGTACGGGAAGACCTGTCCTCTGTCAGCTGTTTGACAATATGTAATGTGATACATTTGCCTGGAGGTAGGGGAAGATCTGTTCTCTATCAGCTGTTTGACAATATGTAAAGTGTTACATTCGCCTGCATGTGGGTGATGATCTGTTCTCTATCAGCTGTTTGACAGTATGTAATGTGTTATATTCGCCTAAAGGTGGGTGAAGATCTGTTCTCTGTCAGCTCTTTGGCAATATGTATTGTGTTACATTCGCCTGTAGATGGGTGAAGATCTGTTCTCTGTCAGCTGTTTGACAATATGTAATGTGTTACATTTGCCTGGAAGTAGGGGAAGATCTGTTCTCTATCAGCTGTTTGGTAATATGTAATGTGTTCCATTCACCTGTAGTTAGGGGAAGATCTGTTCTCTATCAGCTGTTTGACAATATGTAATGTGTTATATTTGCCTGGAGGTAGGGGAAGATAAGTTCTCTTTCAGCTTTTTGACAATATGTAATTTGTTATATTTGCCTGGAAGTAAGGGAAGCCCTGTTCTCTGTCAGCTGTTTGACAATATGTAATGTGATACATTTGCCTGGAGGTAGGGGAAGATCTGTTCTCTATCAGCTGTTTGACAATATGTAAAGTGTTACATTCGCCTTCATGAGGGTGAAGATCTGTTCTCTATCAGCTGTTTGACAATATGTAATGTGTTATATTCGCCTGGAGGTAGGGGAAGATCTGTTCTCATTCAGCTTTTTGACAATATGTTATGTGTTACATTCGCCTGCAGGTGGGTGAAGATCTGTTCGCTGTCAGCTGTTTGGCAATATGTAATGTGTACATTCGCCTGGAGGTAGGGGGAGATCTGTTGTCTGTCTGATGTTTGACAAAATATAATGTGTTATATTCGCCTGGAGGTAGGGGGAGATCTGTTCTCTGTCAGCTGTTTGACAATATGTAATGTGTTACATTCGCCTGGAGTTAGAGGAAGATCGTTTCTCTGTCCGTTGTTTGGCAATATGTAATGTGTTACATTCGCCTGGAGGTACGGGAAGACTTCTTCTCTGTCAGCTGTTTGACAATATGTAATGTGATACATTTGCCTGGAGGTAGGGGAAGATCTGTTCTCTATCAGCTGTTTGACAATATGTAATGTGTTATATTCGCCTGGAGGTAGGGGAAGATCTGTTCTCTATCAGCTGTTTGACAATATGTAATGTGTTATATTTGCCTGGAGAGAGGGGAAGAAATGTTCGCTTTCAGCTTTTTGGCAATATGTAATGTGTTACATTTGCCTGGAGGTAGGAGAAGATCTGTTCTCTATCAACTGTTTGGCAATATGTAATGTGTTATATTTGCCTGGAAGTAGGGGAAGATATGTTCTCTATCCGCTGTTTGACAATATGTAATGTGTTATATTCGCCTGGAGGTAGGGGAAGACATGTTCTCATTGAGCTTTTTGACAATATGTTATGTGTTACATTCGCCTGGATGTAGGGGAAGATCTGTTCTCTATCAGCTGTTTGACAATATGTAATGTGTTATATTCGCCAGCAGGTGGGTGAAGATCTGTTCGCTGTCAGCTGTTTGGCAATATGTAATGTGTACATTCGCCTGGAGGTAGGGGGAGATCTGTTGTCTGTCTGATGTTTGACAAAATATAATGTGTTATATTCGCCTGGAGGTAGGGGGAGATCTGTTCTCTGTCAGCTGTTTGACAATATGTAATGTGTTACATTCGCCTGGAGTTAGAGGAAGATCGTTTCTCTGTCCGTTGTTTGGCAATATGTAATGTGTTACATTCGCCTGGAGGTACGGGAAGACTTCTTCTCTGTCAGCTGTTTGACAATATGTAATGTGATACATTTGCCTGGAGGTAGGGGAAGATCTGTTCTCTATCAGCTGTTTGACAGTATGTAATGTGTTATATTCGCCTGCAGGTGGGTGAAGATCTGTTCTCTGTCAGCTGTTTGGCAATATGTATTGTGTTACATTCGCCTGCAGATGGGTGAAGATCTGTTCGCTTTCAGCTGTTTGACAATATGTAATGTGTTATCTTTGCCTGGAGGTAGGGGAAGATAAGTTCTCTTTCAGCTTTTTGACAATATGTAATGTGTTATATTTGCCTGGAAGTAAGGGAAGACCTGTTCTCTGTCAGCTGTTTGACAATATGTAATGTGATACATTTGCCTGGAGGTAGGGGAAGATCTGTTCTCTATCAGCTGTTTGACAATATGTAAAGTGTTACGTTCGCCTTCATGTGGGTGAAGATCTGTTCTCTGTCAGCTGTTTGACAATATGTAATGTGTTACCTTTGCCTGGAGGTAGGGGAAGATAAGGTCTCTTTCAGCTGTTTGACAATATGTCATGTGTTATATTCGCCTGTAGGTAGGGGAAGATCTGTTCTCTATCAGCTGTTTGAGAATATGTAATGTGTTATATTCGCTTGGAGGTGGGCGAAAATCCTTTCTCTATCAGCTGTTTGAGAATATGTAATGTGTTATATTTGCCTGGAGGTAGGGGAAGATATGTTCCCTTTCAGCTTATTGGAAATATGTAATGTGTTACATTTGCCCGGAGGTAGGGGAAGTTCTGATCTCTATCAGCTGTTTGACAATATGTAATGTGTTACATTCGCCAGAAAGGGGGTGAAGATCTGGTGTCTATCAGCTGTTTGAGAATATGTAATGTGTTATATTTGCCTGGAGGTAGGGGAAGATATGTTCCCTTTCAGCTTATTGGAAATATGTAATTTGTTACATTTGCCCGGAGGTAGGGGAAGTTCTGATCTCTATCAGCTATTTGACAATATGTAATGTGTTACATTCGCCTGAAGGTGGGTGAAGATCTGTTCTCTATCAGCTGTTTGACAATATGTAATGTGTACATTCGCCCGGAGGTAGGGGGAGATCTGTTGTCTGTCAGCTGTTTGACAAAATATAATGTGTTACATTCGCCTGGAGGTAGAAGGAAATCTGTTCTTTGTCGGCTGTTTGACAATATGTAATGTGTTACATTCCCATGGAGCTAGAGGAAGATCGTTTCTCTGTCAGATGTTTGACAATATGTAATGTGATACATTTGCCTGGAGGTATGGGAAGATCTGTTCTCTATCAGCTGTTTGACAATATGTAATGTGTTACATTCGCCTGCAGGTGGGAGAAGATCTGTTCTCTATCAGCTGTTTGACAGTATGTAATGTAATATATTCGGCTGCAGGTGGGTGAAGAGCTGTTCTCTGTCAGCTGTTTGGCAATATGTAATATGTTACATTCGCCTGCAGGTTGGTGAAGATCTGTTCTCTATCCGCTGTTTGACAATATGTAAAGTGTTATATTCTCCTGGAGGCGGGAGAAGATCTGCTCTCTATCAGCTGTTTGGTAATATGTAATGTGTTCCATTCACCTGGAGTTAGGGGAAGATCTGTTTTCTATCAGCTGTTTGACAATATGTATTGTGTTATATTTGCCTGGAGGTAAGGGAAGATAAGTTCTCTTTCAGCTTTTTGACAATATGTAATGTGTTATATTTGCCTGGAAGTAAGGGAAGACCTGTTCTCTGTCAGCTGTTTGACAATATGTAATGTGATACATTTGCCTGGAGGAAGGGGAAGTTCTGTTCTCTATCAGCTGTTTGACAATATGTAAAGTGTTACATTCGCCTTCACGTGGGTGAAGATCTGTTCTCTATCAGCTGTTTGACAATATGTAATGTGTTATATTCGCCTGCAGGTGGGTGAAGATCTGTTCTCTGTCAGCTGTTTGACAATATGTAATGTGTTACATTTGCCTGGAGGTAAGGGAAGATAAGTTCTCTTTCAGCTTTTTGACAATATGTAATGTGTTATATTTGCCTGGAAGTAAGGGAAGACCTGTTCTCTGTCAGCTGTTTGACAATATGTAATGTGATACATTTGCCTGGAGGTAGGGGAAGATCTGTTCTCTATTAGCTGTTTGACAATATGTAAAGTGTTACATTCGCCTTCATGTGGGTGAAGATCTGTTCTCTATCAGCTGTTTGACAATATGTAATGTGTTATATTCGCCTGCAGGTGGGTGAAGATCTGTTCTCTGTCAGCTGTTTGACAATATGTAATGTGTTACCTTTGCCTGGAGGTAGGGGGAGATAAGGTCTCTTTCAGCATTTTGGCAATATGTAATGAGTTACATTTGCCTGGAGGTAGGGGAAGATCTGTTTTCTATCAGCTGTTTGACAATATGTCATGTGTTATATTCGCCTGTAGGTAGGGGACGATCTGTTTTCTATCAGCTGTTTGAGAATATGTAATGTGTTATATTCGCTTGGAGGTAGGCAAAAATCCGTTCTCTATCAGCTGTTTGAGAATATGTAATGTGTTATATTTGCCTGGAGGTAGGGGAAGATATGTTCCCTTTCAGCTTATTGGAAATATGTAATGTGTTACATTTGCCCGGAGGTAGGGGAAGTTCTGATCTCTATCAGCTGTTTGACAATATGTAATGTGTTACATTCGCCTGCAGGTGGGTGAAGATCTGTTCGCTGTCAGCTGTTTGGCAATATGTAATGTGAACATTCGCCTGGAGGTAGGGGGAGATCTGTTGTCTGTCTGATGTATGACAAAATATAATGTGTTATATTCGCCTGGAGGTAGGGGGAGACCTGTTCTCTGTCAGGTGTTTGACAATATGTAATGTGTTACATTCGCCTGGAGCTAGAGGATGATCGTTTCTCTGTCCGTTGTTTGGCAATATGTAATGTGTAACATTCGCCTGGAAGTACGGGAAGACCTGTTCTCTGTCAGCTGTTTGACAATATGTAATGTGATACATTTGCCTGGAGGTAGGGGAAGATCTGTTCTCTATCAGCTGTTTGACAATATGTAAAGTGTTACATTCGCCTGCATGTGGGTGATGATCTGTTCTCTATCAGCTGTTTGACAGTATGTAATGTGTTATATTCGCCTAAAGGTGGGTGAAGATCTGTTCTCTGTCAGCTGTTTGGCAATATGTATTGTGTTACATTCGCCTGTAGATGGGTGAAGATCTGTTCTCTGTCAGCTGTTTGACAATATGTAATGTGTTACATTTGCCTGGAAGTAGGGGAAGATCTGTTCTCTATCAGCTGTTTGGTAATATGTAATGTGTTCCAATCACCTGTAGTTAGGGGAAGATCTGTTCTCTATCAGCTGTTTGACTATATGTAATGTGTTATATTTGCCTGGAGGTAGGGGAAGATAAGTTCTCTTTCAGCTTTTTGACAATATGTAATGTGTTATATTTGCCTGGAAGTAAGGGAAGCCCTGTTCTCTGTCAGCTGTTTGACAATATGTAATGTGATACATTTGCCTGGAGGTAGGGGAAGATCTGTTCTCTATCAGCTGTTTGACAATATGTAAAGTGTTACGTTCGCCTTCATGTGGGTGAAGATCTGTTCTCTATCAGCTGTTTGACAATATGTAATGTGTTATATTCGCCTGCAGGTGGGTGAAGATCTGTTCTCTGTCAGCTGTTTTACAATATGTAATGTGTTATATTTGCCTGGAGGTGGGGGAAGATAAGGTCTCTTTCAGCTTTTTGGCAATATATAATGAGTTACATTTGCCTGGAGGTAGGGGAAGATCTGTTTTCTATCAGCTGTTTGACAATATGTCCTGTGTTATATTCGCCTGTAGGTAGGGGAAGATCTGTTCTCTATCAGCTGTTTGAGAATATGTAATGTGTTATATTCGCTTGGAAGTAGGCGAAAATCCGTTCTCTATCAGCTGTTTGAGAATATGTAATGTGTTATATTTGCCTGGAGGTAGGGGAAGATATGTTCCCTTTCAGCTTATTGGAAATATGTAACGTATTACATTTGCCCGGAGCTAGGGGAAGTTCTGATCTCTATCAGCTGTTTGACAATATGTAATGTGTTACATTCGCCTGAAGGTGGGTGAAGATCTGTTCTCTATCAGCTGTTTGACAATATGTAATGTGTACATTCGCCCGGAGGTAGGGGGAGATCTGTTGTCTATCAGCTGTTTGACAAAATATAATGTGTTACATACGCCTGGAGGTAGAAGGAAATCTGTTCTTTGTCGGCTGTTTGACAATATGTAATGTGTTACATTCGCATGGAGCTAGAGGAAGATCGTTTCTCTGTCAGATGTTTGACAATATGTAATGTGATACATTTGCCTGGAGGTAGGGGAAGATCTGTTCTCTATCAGCTGTTTGACAATATGTAATGTGTTACATTCGCCTGCAGGTGGGAGAAGATCTGTTCTCTATCAGCTGTTTGACAATATGTAATATAATATATTCGGCTGCAGGTGGGTGAAGAGCTGTTCTCTGTCAGCTGTTTGGCAATATGTAATATGTTACATTCGCCTGCAGGTTGGTGAAGATCTGTTCTCTATCAGCTGTTTGACAATATGTAATGTGTTATATTCTCCTGGAGGCAGGAGAAGATCTGTTCTCTATCAGCTGTTTGGTAATATGAAATGTGTTCCATTCACCTGGAGTTAGGGGAAGATCTGTTCTCTATCAGCTGTTTGACAATATGTAATGTGTTATATTTGCATGGAAGTATGGGAAGACCTGTTCTCTGTCAGCTGTTTGACAATATGTAATGTGATACATTTGCCTGGAGGTAGTGGAAGTTCTGTTCTCTATCAGCTGTTTGACAATATGTAAAGTGTTACATTCGCCTTCATGTGGGTGAAGATCTGTTCTCTATCAGTTGTTTGACAATATGTAATGTGTTATATTCTCCTGCAGGTGGGTGATGATCTGTTCTCTGTCAGCTGTTTGACAATATGTAATGTGTTACATTTGCCTGGAGGTAGGGGAAGATAAGGTTTCTTTCAGAATTTTGGCAATATGTAATGAGTTACATTTGCCTGGAGGTAGGGGAAGATCTGTTTTCTATCAGCTGTTTGACAATATGTCATGTGTTATATTCGCCTGTAGGTAGGGGACGATCTGTTCTCTATCAGCTGTTTGAGAATATGTAATGTGTTATATTCGCTTGCAGGTAGGCGAAAATCCGTTCTCTATCAGCTGTTTGAGAATATGTAATGTGTTATATTTGCCTGGAGGTAGGGGAAGATATGTTCCCTTTCAGCTTATTGGAAATATGTAACGTGTTACAATTGCCCGGAGGTAGGGGAAGTTCTGATCTCTATCAGCTGTTTGACAATATGTAATGTGTTACATTCGCCTGAAGGTGGGTGAAGATCTGTTCTCTATCAGCTGTTTGACAATATGTAATGTGTACATTCGCCCGGATGTAGGGGGAGATCTGTTGTCTGTCAGCTGTTTGACAAAATATAATGTGTTACATTCGCTTGGAGGTAGAAGGAAATCTGTTCTTTGTCGGCTGTTTGACAATATGTAATGTGTTACATTCGCATGGAGCTAGAGGAAGATCGTTTCTCTGTCAGTTGTTTGACAATATGTAATGTGATACATTTGCCTGGAGGTAGGGGAAGATCTGTTCTCTATCAGCTGTTTGACAATATGTAATGTGTTACATTCGCCTGCAGGTGGGTGAAGATCTGTTCTCTATCAGCTGTTTGACAGTATGTAATATGTTACATTCGCCTGCCGGTTGGTGAAGATCTGTTCTCTATCAGCTGTTTGACAATATGTAATGTGTTATATTCTCCTGGAGGCAGGAGAAGATCTGTTCTCTGTCAGCTGTTTGACAATATATAATGTGTAAATTCGCCTGGAGGTAAGGGAAGATCTGCCCTCTGTCAGCTGTTTGGCAATATGTTATGTGTTACATTCGCCTGGAGGTAGGTGACGATCCGTTCTCTGTCAGCAGTTTAACAAGATGTAATGTTTTACATTCGCCTGGAGGTAGGGGAAGATCTGTTCTCTGTCAGCTGTTTGACAATATGTAATGTATTACATTCGCCTGGTGGTAAGGGAAGATATGTTCTCTTTCTGGTTTTTGACAGTATGTTATATGTTACATTCACCTGGATGTAGGGGAAGATCTGTTCTCTGTCAGCTGTTTGACAATATGTAATGTTATACATTCGCCTGCAGGTAGGGCGAGATCTGTTCTCTGTCAGCTGTTTGACAATATGTAATGTGTTACATTCGCCTGGAGGTAGGTGAAGATCTGTTCTCGGTCAGCTGTTTGACAATATGTTATGTGTTACATTCACCTGAAAGTAGGGGAAGATCTGTTCTCTGTCAGCTGTTTGACAGTATGTAATGTGTTACATTCGCCTGCAGGTGTGTGTAGATCTGTTCTCTGTCATTTGTCTTTGCAATATGTAATGTGTTATATTCGCCTGGAAGTAGGGGAAGATATGTTCTCTTTCAGATTTTTGACAGTTTGTTATGTGTTACATTCGCCTGGATGTAGGGGAAGATCTGTTCTCTGTCAGCTGTTTGACAATATGCAATGTGTTACATTCGTCTGGAGGTAGGGGAAGGTATTTACTCTGTCAGTTATTTGATGTATGTAATGTGTTACTTTCTACTGGGGGTAGGAAAAGATCTGTTCTCTGTCACCTGTTTGACAATATATAATGTGTTACATTCGCCTGGAAATAGGCGGAGGTCTGTTCTCTGTCAGCAGTTTGACAATATGTTATGTGTTACATTTGCCTGGAGGTAGGGGAAGATCTGTTCTCTGTCAGCTGTTTGACAATATGTAATATGTTACATTCGCCTGGAGGTTGGTGACGATCCGTTCTCTGTCAGCAGTTTGACAAGATGTAATGTTTTACATTCGCCTGGAGGTAGGGGAAGATCTGTTCTCTGGCAGCAGTTTGGCAATATGTAATGTGTTACATTCGCCTGGATGGAGGGAAAGATCTGTTCTCTGTCAGCTGTTTGACAATATGTAATGTGTTACATTTGTCTGAATGTAGGGGAAGATCTGTTCCCTGACAGCTGTTTGACAATATGTAATGTGTTACATTCGCCTGCAGGTGGGTGAAGATCTGTTCTCTGTCAGCTGTTTGACAATATGTAATGTGTTATATTCGCCTGGAAGTTGGTGACGATCCGTTCTCTGTCAGCAGTTTGACAAGATGTAATGTTTTTCATTCGCCTGGAGGTACGGGAGATCTGTTCTCTGGCAGCTGTTTGGAAATATGTAATGTGTTACATTCGTCTGGATGGAGGGGAAGATCTGTTCTCTGTCAGCTGTTTGACAATATGTAATGTTTTACATTCGTCTGAATGTAGGGGAAGATCTGTTCCCTGACAGCTGTTTGACAATATGTTATGTATTACATTCGCCTGGAGGTAGGGGAAGATCTGTTCTCTGTCAGCTGTTTGTCAATATGCAATGTGTTACATTCGCCTGGAGGTAGGGGAAGATGTGTTCTCTGTCAGCTGTTTGACAATATGTAATGTTTACATTCGCCTGGAGGTAGGGCGAGATCTGTTCTCTGTCAGCTGTTTGACAATATGCAATGTGTTACATTCGCCTGGAGGTAGGGGAAGAAATTTACTCCCTCAGTTATTTGATATATGTAATGTGTTACTTTCTACTGGGGCTAGGAAAAGAGCTGTTCTCTGTCACCTTTTTTGACAATATATAATGTGTTACATTCGCCTGGAAGTAGGTGGCGGTCTGTTGTCTGTCAGCACTTTGACAATATGTTATGTGTTACATTCGCCTGGAGGTAGGGGAAGATCTGTTCTCTGTCAGCTGTTTGACAATATGTAATTTGTTACATTCGCCTGGAGGTAGGTGACGATCCGTTCTCTGGCAGCAGTTTGACAAGATGTAATATTTTTCATTCGCCTGGAGGTAGGGGAAGATCTGTTTTCTGGCAGCTGTTTGGCAATAGGTAATGTATTACATTCGCCTGGATGTAGGGGAAGATCTGTTCTCTGTCAGCTGTTTGACAATATGTCATGTGTTACATTCGCCTGGATGTAGGGGAAGATCTGTTCTCAGTCAGCGTAGTGTACCCTTCTGCATATTTACTCAGCCATCCGTACTTCCTCGTTAATATATGAAGTTATTCCCCGTGCTGCGCTTATACCTTCTCAACGTAGTGTGCCCTTCTGCATATTTACTCAGCCATCTGATCTTCCTCGTTAATATCTGAAGTTAATCCTTGTGCTGCGGTAATACTTTCTCGGCGTAGTGTACCCTTCTGCATATTTACTCAGCCATCTGATCTTTCTCGTTTATATCTGAAGTTATTCCTCGTGCTGCGGTAATACATTCTCGGCGTAGTGTACCCTTCTGCATATTTACTCAGCCATCAGATCTTTCTCGTTTATATCTGAAGTTATTCCTCGTGCTGCAGTAATCCCTTCTCAGCGTAGTGTACCCTTCTGCATATTTACTCAGCCATCTGATCTTTCTCGTTTATATCTGAAGTTATTCCTCGTGCTGCGGTAATACATTCTCAGCGTAGTGTACAAATTCTGCATATTTACTCAGCCATCTGATCTTTCTCGTTTATATCTAGTTATTCATCGTGTTGCGGTAATACGTTCTCGGCGTAGTGTACCCTTCTGCATATTTACTCAGCCATCTGATCTTTCTCGTTTATATCTGAAGTTATTCCTCGTGCTGCGGTAATACATTCTCAGCGTAGTGTACCCTTCTGCATATTTACTCAGCCATCTGATCTTTCTCGTTTATATCTGAAGTTATTCCTCTTGCTGCGGTAATACATTCCCAGCGTAGTGTACAAATTCTGCATATTTACTCAGCCATCTGAACTGCCTCGTTAATATCTGAAACATTCTCAGCGTAGTGTTCCCTTCTGCATATTTACTCAGACATCTGAACAACAGTAACACTAAGGCTGATACCTATTTTTACCACAAATTCAGCTCTTGATGGCAGTAATTGCCGCTGGCTTGATTACATCTTGACGGTTTTTTATTTTGAGAAATGTGATTAAGGAAGAATTAGAGTTGATGGATAAAATTCTGGAGGAGACAAGACAAATTAATTTGTTTAAACGAAGAATTAAATTTTTACCACCTGCATGACATGCAAAGTGAGATTAACTACCGCCTAATGCCTCCACCCCGTCGGCCAATCCCCGGTATTCACTGCGCCACGATACGGTTTGATGATCAATTTACCGGTTTGGTATCAATTTTCCCGGCTACCGGTACGGTATGGCTGGGCATCTTATATTGAGAGGCGGCCCTAGCAAGGTTTCCAGGGGTGCGAGAGCTCATTGTGGTGCCCCTTCTTCTGAATATCTGGGCATCTAATATTCAGAGTGTCCCTATCAAGGTTTCCAGGGGGTGTGGGAGCTCATTGTAACGTCCCCACCCCTGTATGGCTGGGCTTCTAATATTCAGAGGGGGCCCTAGTAATGTTTCCAGGGGGTGCGAGAGCTCATTGTGGTGCCCCCTCCCCTGTATGGCTGGGCATCTTATATTCACGGGGGCCCTAGCAAGGTTTCCAGGGGGTGAGAGAGATCATTGTATCGCCCCCTCCCCTGTATGGCAGGGCATCTTATATTCAGAGCTGGCCCTAGCAAGGTTTCCAGGGGTTGTGAGAGCTCACTGTGGTGCCCCCTCCCCTGTATGGCTGGGCATCTTATATTCAGAGGGGCCCTAGCAAGGTTTCCATGTTGTGTGAGAGCTCACTGTGGTGCCCTCTCTCCTGTATGGCTGGGCATCTTATATTCAGAGGGGGCCCTAGCAAGGTTCCCAGGGGTTGCGAGAGCTCATTGTTGCGCCCTGTATGGCTGGGCATCTTATATTCAGAGGGGCCCTAGCAAGGTCTCCAGGGGGTGCGAAAGCTCATTGTGGTGCCCCCTGTATGGCTGGGCATCTTATATTCAGAAGGGGCCCTAGCAAGTTTTCCAGGCGGTGCTAGAGCTCATTGTGGTGCCCCCTGTATGGCTGGGCATCTTATATTCAGAGGGGACCTTAGTAAGGTTTCCAGGGGGTGCGAGAGCTCATTGTGGCGCCCCCTCCCCTGTATGGCTGGGCATCTTATATTCAGAGGGGCCCAGCAAGTTTTCCAGGGGATGCGAGAGCTCATTGTGGTGCCCTCTCCCCTGTATGGCTGGGCATCTTAAATTCAGAGGGGCCCTAGCAAGATTTCCAGGGGGTGCGAGAGCTCATTGAGGTGCCCCCTTCCCTGTATGGCTGGGCATCTTAAATTCAGAGGGGCCCTAGCAAGGTTTCAGCGGCAATAAGGGAGTAGTAAGAAGCAATAAAAATCAACAGTTCAGGGCAATTCATAGCTGCTTAGTGAGAATAAATGGCTCTAAAGTCACTGAGTGGATTAATCCGATTTGGCTGCAGAATAACTTGCCACGTGAGATAAAATTCCGTACATTCGATGTTGGACGATGCAGCTTTTCTATGAAATTAGACAGTAAGCTATAAAGAATGAAATTATAAGTCTGCCATTTCCCCCCAAATAAGTTGAAAACTTGCTGGCCTGGAGGGATACGGTTGAACTGTGGGAAACAGCTTGTCCAAGCTGCCAACACGATAACCAATATCGCCAGACAGTGGCAAAGAGAAAAGTGTGTGTTGGATAGTTTTATGATCGTGATAAATGTAGGCTTACCTTAGGCTATTGATGGAATATCTATTTATTGCATTAGTATTGTAATTTGCCACCAGGGCATAAGAATATATACCGGTAAAGTAAATAATCAGTTTTGAGTTAAAAATACATCCCTAGTCTTACAGTTTCCCTTACACCATGCCAAGTCTATTAATCACCAGCGGGGCGAGGTTGTAGCAATATCGTCAAATTGTGTTTTCCAAGTGCTTCGCGGCAAAATATTAATATCTGTGAAATTTTAAGTTACATGTAGAGATATTTGAAGTTCCCTTTACAGACGTGACTAACCTTCATAATGAAGATAAGGTAATTATTTTTCTTTCAACCAGAGTTCTGCTTGGGCATGTTCGGGCCTTGTGTAGATGAATTTACGATACTTAATTGTCGAGGATAGACAGCTTTAAATCTGTAACTAGAGACTTCCTTATGAAGTCTATTATACAAGTTACCCCGTGATAGTATTTATAAATTGGTAAGGATAAACAAATCCTCCTATTCCTCCCGTTGAATATTGGTTCTGAGGGAGATATGTTGTATTTGGTTTGAAGTGGGTTTCTTCTAACACGAAGCGGAAGTATTGTCTTGTATTTATTGAAACTCATTGTATCCAGTTACTACCAATTTCTTAGTTGGCCTACTCGTGGTGTGACTTAAGATGTCTTTTACGTTGATAGGTTTGTACTGTAATTCTCTGCCTCGTAATATTTTGCTCATATTTGTGTAAAACCAATTTATCAACCCCTGGCACTATCCAGCCCATGACGGGCTAAGGCCGACCAAGGGACCGCTGCCCAGCCATTTGGCCTGCAGATATTGGGGTGACGCGTGATCAGCGCGTCGGGTCCCCTCGGCCGTTAATCTTGGTATTCGTGATCGGGGCGCTGTCTCACTGTCAGACAGCTACTCAATTGTCCTCACGAGGCTGAGTGCACCCCGTTAAACCAATTTATAGGGCATATAATTTCTGTGGCTGGCACCAGTAATTCCTCATTCTGTCGCATAGATAGATCTTTATATTTTACTCGATATTATTCCCTAACCAAATTAATATCATATAATGTCGAGCGCTAACCTCTTCTTCTCAATGTGCACCTGGAGGGTTATATTCTCATTACTGTAGTCTTATTTGAATTCTGAGTTCTGAAATTACCTAGCTTGATAATGATAATGATTTGGCGTACTGGTATAGTCCTAAGTACGGCTTCTTATAATCCTTAAGCCAACTTTATGTGTTCTAGTTTGCTGGACGTTATGGAGCAACAACAACCACCACTCATTAAGACTGAGCCAGAATGGCCGTCTCAAACTGATGAATTCCCTGATATTGTAAGTTGTATTTATTATGTACTAGCTGTACCCGGCATGCAATTGTAAGTTGTATTTATTATGTACTAGCTGTACCCGGCATGCGTTGCAATGCCAATCAATGAAAGTGTTAGCGTTGTAACTTTGCTTGTTGAAGTGATTTTGGATTCCCAATATTTTTTTCTTTTTTGCGTTAACTATTGCAAAATTGATTCACTATCTCAAAAGAATCATGGGAGCATGCTCAACAACTCAGCAAAGTTTCATCGCAATGAAATGAATGGTATATGAACGCATACGGGACTTTTTTTGAAATGATTCAAGCGCCGTCACCCATTTGTTGAATATACTCGTACGCTACCTATTGTAAAATGGATTTACTAATTAGAAAACCTTCCCTGGCGTGTACACAACAACTCATCAAAGTTTCATTTCAATCGGATGAATGGTATATGAACGCATACGTGACTTTGTTGAAACGATCCGAGCGCCGTCACCCATTTGTTGAATATACTCGTACGCTACCTATTGTAAAATGGATTAACTAATTCGAAAACCTTCCCTGGCGTGTACACAACTCATCAAAGTCTCATCGCAATCGGATGAATGGCATATGAACGCATACGGGATTTTGTTTAAACGATTCGCGCGCCGTCACTCATTTGTTGGATCTACTTGTGCGCCACCCATTGAAAAATGGATTTACTAATTCATACACCTTCGCAGGATTGTATTCAACTCACTAAAGTTTTATCACAATCGGATGAATGGTATAAGAACGCATAACTTACGGGATTTGGTGGAAACGATTCACGTGCTGTCGCTCATTAGTTGAATCTACTCGTGCGCTAGCATTTGTAAAATGGATTTTCTAAATCAGAAATCTTCGCGGGAGTGGAAACAACATATCACCAAATTTCATTGCAATAGCATGAATGGTATATGAACGCATACGGAGTTTTTTTAAACGATACGCGCGCCGTTACTCATTTGTTGAATCTACTCGTGCGCTATCTATTGTAAAAAGGAATTACTAAGTCAGAAACCTCTCCAGGAGTGTGCACAACAATTCACCTAAGTTTAATAGCAATAGGATGAATGGTATATAAACGCATACGGGACTTTGTTTAAAGGATTCGCTTGCCGTCGCCCATTTGTTGAATCTACTTGTGTGATACCTATTGTAAAGTGGATTTACTAAGCCAGAAACCTTCCCCGAAGTGTACACAACATCTCACCCAAGTTTAATAGGTATCGAACGGATGGTATACGAACGCATACGGGACTTTGTTGAAACGCTTTGCGTGTTTTCCCTCATTTGTTGAATCTGGTTGTGCGTTACCTAATGTAAAATGGATTTACTAAGCCTGAAACCTTTCCTGGAGTGTACACAACAACTCACCCAAGTTTAGTCGCTATCGGATGAATGGTATATGAACGCATACGGGAGTATGTTGAAGCAATTTGCGCGTCGTCGCTCATTTGCTTAATCTACTTGTGCGATACCTATTGTAAAGTGGATTTACTAAGCCAGAAACCTTCCCTGAAGTGTACACAATATCTCACCTGAGTTTCATCGCTATCAGACGAATAATATATGAATGCATACGGGACCTTGTTGAAACGCTTCGCGCGTCGTTGCTCATTTGTTGAATCTACTCATGCGCTACCCATTATAGCATGGATTTACTAAGCCAGAAGCCTTGCCTGTAGTGTGCATAACCTCTCACCCAAGTTTCATTGCTATCGGACGAATAGTATGTGAACGCATACAGGACTTCGTTGGAACGCTCCACCCGTTGTCGCTCATTTGTTGAATCTACTTGTGCGATACCTATTGTAAAGTGGATTATTAAGCCAGAAACCTTCCCTGTTGTGTACACAATATCTCACCCAAGTTTCATCGCTATCAGACGAATAGTATACTCTATGAACGCATACGGGACTTTGTTGAAATCCTTCGCGCGTCGTTGCTCATTTGTTGAATCTACTCGTGCGATACCTATTATAACATGGATTTACTAAGCTAGAAACCTTGCCTGTAGTGTACACAACCTCTCACCCAAGTTTCATCGCTATCGGACGAATGGTATGTGAACGCATACAGGACTTTGTTGAAACGCTTCGCCCGTGTTCGCTCATTTGTTGAATCTACTCGTGCGCTACCTATTGTTAAGTGGATTCACTAAGCCAGAAATCTCACCTTAAGTGTACAGAACTTCTCACCCAAGCTTCATCGCAATGGGATGAATGGTATATGAACACATGTGGGACTTTCTTGAAACAAACGCACGCCATTTTGTTGAAGCTTCTCGCGCGCCATCTATTGTAAATTGGATTTACTACGCCTTTAACTTTTCCGGGACTGTGCACAACAACTCACCAAAATTTGATTGCAATCGGACGAATTGTATATGTAGGGGAAGGAGGGGAGGGTTGAGATAAAATTTACATTTTATTTTTTGAAATAAATCTTGTGTTTTTTTTAATGATCAACTGTTGCTGTCATTTTTCTAAACTTTCTTCTTGAGTGTGTTATTTAAAAAAAACTGATGGCTATTCAATAAAATCTAAAATAATTCATAAATAGACACACTACATTATGCCTCAAACCACCCTTAGTAAGGGAGGTTTGAGACACACATGTGGGAGGCTTGAGACACATGTGAAAATTTACGGAATAAAAGTAAGTAGTAATATAACATTGCATAAATCATTGGATCTGAAACTATGAACATAAAAAACATATTTCGTGTGCACAAAATGCATATACATATTTTTACAATAGAAACCTGAAATAGGCTACTGTATAAATCTACTGCACACAGTATGATGAAAAATCAACATTGATTATGAATTGCTTATGAGCACGCTGTGTTCCTCCAACAGTTACTGGCTTTTCCAGTTTCATAACTATATCCTCAGCTATAACATAACTCACGTCTTCAGTTTCAGGATAGATGAATGTCTTATCACCTGCGCAACGCTTCAGAAATTTAATTTTGTATTCATCGTTACTGCGGTTCACAACTATTACCGATCCAACATAATAAACAATGCTCTTCTTGCTTGCAAATTTAACAAACACAAAGTCCCCAATTTCAATGTTTTCTGGTGTGGGATCAAAGTCATCGGTTGTCAATACCTCCTCCCTGAATGTAGTAGAATCTAGTGAGTCTTCTGATGTCATATTAAAGTGCTCATCTGAGCTAGATGATTCATTTTCTGTTGGACATTCAAGCCTAGATTTCTTCACCTTTTTACCATTAAGATTGAAATTCAGCTTCCTTTTCTTTGAATTACGAGCTTCAAACTCCTGGTGTAATTCATTTTTTACTGGAGTGTCTGTCAAAATTCTAGATTTTTTAGGTTTCCTTCCCACACTTTTCTTTCTAGGACCTGCCTTCGGAAAAGGCCGTATCTCCTCTGGTGTCACAATTCTTTCATTCTCTACATTTCCTGAAGGCTGAGGACTAGATTTACTTGCTGGTGTAGGCAAACACGTGCCTAACTGTTGCGTGGTAGGACTATCTGCAACATATTCTTCTCTGTTGGGGGCTCCTACCTGACGATCAGTGACATATGAGCTTAAAACTCCTCGTCACGAAATATGTTCATATATCGAAATTGGGCGTCCTGGGTGATTTATCATCCATTCATCTGCTGCTGTGTTATAATAAGTCTTCAGCGGCCCAAACACTGTCCTGTCGAGAGCCTGTAGTTTGTGGCTTGTGTGCGGTGGTAATGTAAGAAGAACAATTCCATTATCCTTACAATAATCTAGACCCTTTGGTGTACCATGACTTTCGTGATTGTCCATAATAAGCAGCACTTTTCTCTCTTGAGAACATGAAACATATTTCTTAAAATGAAATAAAAATTGCTCAAAATTCTCCCCTGTCATCCAGCCACTAGGATGACAAACAACTTTAGTACCAGGAGGTGATCCTTTACTCATGTGATCTTTTACATGCAGCCTAGGAAAGACTAGAAATGGGGGAACTACTGCATTTACTGCAGCACACAATGTAACAAGTGTTCCTCGTTCGGCAGACGTAACCTTACCAACTTGTATCTCCCCTTTACATGCAATGATTTTCCCAGGTTGATGCACCGTTGTGAGGGCAGTCTCATCTACATTAAACGTACATTCAGGTCCAAAATTTTCCCTTTCCATCACAATGTATAGATTATTGAATAATGAATCACCATTGGCTCGGTTGAAACCTGTAGCCCGTCCCAAGCTTGTGCTCTCTGGTGTACGAAGAGAAAGAGATTTATATCTGTGCAGGAAACCACGCAACCAATCGTAACTAGCAATTTTTACCTCCTGCCAACCATCGGGAACAACTTTATTATTTTCTTTTGCAAATTTATAAACCAACTGGTGACATTGTTTTGATGTCAACCCGTAATGCAGTTTGGAAGCTGTTTGTAAATAAACCTCTAGGAACGTCTCTTCTTCATCCGAAAACATTTGGATAGTGACATAGTTTGGTTTGTATGTTACATTTTGTTTGCTGATGTCTTCTGTTGCTTTGTATTTCTTAACATAACGGCTCAAAGTCTGTTTATCTATGGAGAAACTTCTTGCTGATTCATGTAAGGCTCCACCTTCGATTACCGCTTTAACTGCACTTTGAAGTCTACCGGGTGAAATACTGGTCCTTCTCTTCCCGGATTTGCCTTTCTAAAAGAATGGCAAACTGAAAAGAAGTACAGCAAGTGTAAACCAAGGTTAATAGGTAAATGAATAGATAAACTGGCAAAGTGCTAAACTTTATATTCAGTTCTGACTGTGTGTGACTGGGAGGCTTGAGACAGTGTCTCAAGGCACCCTTAGACCTTCTGTCTCAAGGCTCCCAGCACCATGTGTATATGTAAATTCGCGCGAATCAACATAACCTCAATAGCTAACGAGTTCATCGTTTGTATAATTATAGCTTACCTCTTAAATTCCCTGATGAAATTATAACAGGTGCTGAGAGTATTTTCACTTGAACCAAAAATCAAAATATATCACGTCACAAAAAATACTTATCATGCCTCAAAATACATTTATCACTCTAATTTCCCCTCTTCAACAGAAATCACCATGAAACTCCGCCAGCATACTCTGGTTTCAAATTGCTACAACTGTCATGCAGAAGTGTAGAGGAAATATGACTGGTGTCTCAAGCCCCCTCCGTCTCAAATAACCCCTCCTTCCGCTACGCATCGCCATTCCGCGTTTGTTTAAACTATTCGGCCGCTATCTATTGTGAAATGGATTAACTATGCCTATGACCATCCCGGAAGTGTGTACAACTACTCACCAAAATTTGATCGTAATCTGATGAATGGTTTATGAACGCATAAAAGACGAACAAACGAACATTCATTTTAAGCCTATTTTCAATTATGAAACAAGTAGTTCCGTGAAGAACTATACAGCCTATTTTCATATATCCTACTTATGTTAATTGCCACTATCAACATACACAATTTCAGTTTGATTGCTGTAATAGATTCGTAGATATTGAGAACCGACTAAATATTTTGGATGGTCGCCATGTTGGATTTTATATATGTAGGTCCTAGAGTTATGTACTGATACATGCAGATTATTGTGAACGTGTAGTATTCAAACTCCAATCGCTTAGTAAGGACACAAGAAAAAACAAGGAGATTTTAAAATTTTTCACAGCTGCCATCTTGAGGTTATGGAAACAATTGAAATAAATTAGATGCCAGTGGATTAACATTCGTATTTACTGTGCCAAGTTTCACTGCACGCGGATGGTTAAATTGCGAAAAACGTCCATGTGAATATTTATAATTCGCGTCACCGCCATGTTGGATTTGTGATCACCAGGTTATTTAAAGTCCTAGAGGTGAACTTAAGTTCATAGCCCCTATGAACATTAAAAAATGCAGTTTGATTGCTAAAATAAATTCGTAGATATTCAGTATCGTCTAAATATTTCGGATGGTCGCCATGTTGGTAATCATGCGATCGAAGTGAAAGTTTGAATAATGAACCTACGCAATAATTTTCCTTTAATGGCACATGACTCTATGGCCTATACATTTAACAATCCAACATGGCGACCATCCGAAATATTTAAATCAATCTCAATATCTACGAATCTATTACAGCAATCAAACTGAATTTTATAATGTTCACATGGTCTATGAATATAAGTTAGAACTTTCAATACCCTGGTGATCACAAATCCAACATGGCGGCGACGCGAAATATACATATTCACATGGTCGTTTCTCGCAATTCAACCATCCGAGTGCAGTGACACTTCGTAAGTAAATCTTTATACAAATGTTAATCCACTAGCATCTAATTCTTTTCAATTGTTTCCATAACCACAAGATGGCAGCTGTGCGAAATTTTAAAAATTCCTTGTTACTTCTTGTGTCCTAATCATGCGATTGAAGTTTGAATGCTACACGTACACAATAATCCTCATGTAACAGTACATAACTCTAGGACCTACATATATAAAATCCATCATGGCGCCCATCTTAAATATTTAGTCGGTTCTCAATATCTACGTATCTATTACAGCAATCAAACTGAAATTTTGTATGTTGATAGAGGCAGTTAACATAAGTAGGATATATGAAAATTGGCTGTATAGTTCTTCACGGAACTACTTGTTATATACACACATCAAAAAAAGTTTTGCATCACCTCGGTTCCCAGATCTCCGGCATATAGACGTTGACTGTGTATATTGTATCCAAGATACAGTCCCTTTGACTGTTCATAGATGTCACTAAAACTGCTCAAAGATGTAAACAAACATGCATGAGCAGGGCCTATTAGACGGAGGGGGTACGACAGCCGATCAGTTCCAGTCATTCCACCAGGACGAAGGTACGCTGCTCATGTTGTCTGTAGTTCTACCATGCCTAGAAGGTCAATACCGCAGTTCGATCGCGTCCGCATTGTTACTTTGTGTCAAGAAGGGCTCTCAACAAGGGAAGTTTCCAGGCGTCTCAGAGTGAACCAAAGCGATGTTGTTCGGACATGGAGGAGGTACAGAGATACAGGAACTGTCGATGACAGGCCTCGCTCAGGCCGCCCAAGGGCTACTACTGTAGTGGATGACCGCTACTTACGGATTGCCGCTCGGAGGAACCCTGACAGCAATGCCACCATGTTGAATAATGCGTTTCGTTCAGCCACAGGACGTCGTGTTTCAACTCAAACTGTGCGCAATAGGCTGCATGATGCGCAACTTCACTCCCGACGTCCATGGCGAGGTCCAGCTTTGCAACCCCGACACCATGCAGCGCGGTACAGATGGGCCCAACAACATGCTGAATGGACCCCACGGAATTGGCATCACGTTCTCTTCACCGATGAGTGTCGCATATGCCTTCAACCAGACAATCGTCGGAGACGTGTTTGGAGGCACCCTGGTCAGGCTGAACGTCTTAGACACACTGTCCAGCGAGTGCAGCAAGGTGGTGGTTCCCTGATGTTTTGGGGTGGCATTATGTGGGGCCGACGTACGCCACTGGTGGTCATGGAAGGCTCCGAAACGGCTTTACGATACCTGAATGATATCCTCCGACCCATAGTGCAACCATATCGGCAGAATATTGGAGAGGCATTTGTCTTCATGGACGACAATTCTCGACCTCATCGTGCACATCTTGTGAATGCGTTCCTTCAAGATAACGACATCGCTCGACTACAGTGGCCAGCATGTTCGCCAGACATGAACCCTATCGAACATGCCTAGGATATGTTGAAAAGGGCTGTTTATGGACGTCTTGACCCACCAACCACTCTGAGAGATTTACGCCGAATTGTCGTTGAGGAGTGGGACAATTTGGACCAACAGTGTCTTGATGAACTTGTGGATAGTATGCCACGACGAATACAGGCATGCATCAATGCAAGAGGACGTGCTACTGGGTATTAGAGGTAGTGGTGTGTACTGCAATCTGGACCACAAATGCTGAAAGTCTAGCTGTATGATGGTACAACATGCAATGTGTGGGTCTCATGAGCAATAAAACGAGCTGAAATGTTGTTTGTGTTGATCTCTATTCCCTTTGTATTTAAAGGTTCCGGAACTCTTGGAACCGAGGTGATGCAAAACTTTTTTTGATGTGTGTATATAAGATATCGTGTAACATAGCAATCTTAGTGATGTTCATGGCAAGCTAGGTTTAATAACTTAATACTTGCTACCAAATAGCAGGTAACCAGGATGTTTAATATTGTATTTTTGCACATAACTTAGATCAATTGTCTGCATGTCTTACGTTGGCTCATACTTGTATGATACTTTCTAGGAATCAATTGACCTGTTACATTCTTATAATCTTCAGGATGAGTCTGGCGTTAAGTACGAGGATAAAAACTGGGCAATCAAAGCGGAACCTGAAATACAGGTGATCATAGTTTCTATATTTCCTCTTATAATAATATTTTTACTTATGCACTGAGCAGTTGCTCTGATGTTATTGTATTCCTAATGCGGGTTCACTGTGTTGGCACCCTGGGCCCTATTGTAGATGAAGTCTACACCACATGCTGTGTTAACAGTAGCTAAGTTACTGGTAATGCAGGATCACTCTGTTGGCCCCATGGGGACTATTGTAGGTGAAGTGTTCTCAACATGCTGTGCTATCAGTAGCTAAGTTATTGGTAATGTAGGTTCACTCTGTTGGCACCATGGGGCCTATTGTAGGTGAAGTGTACTCAACATGCTGTGCTAACGGGAGCTAAGTTATTGGTAATGTAGGTTCACTCTGTTGGCACCCTGAGCCCTATTTTAGGTGAAGTGTACTCAACATGCTGTGCTAACAGTAACTAATTTATTGGTAATGTAGGTTCACTCTGTTGGCCCCATGGGGCCTATTGTAGGTGAAGTGTTCTCAACATGCTGTGCAAACAGTAGCTAAGTTATTGGTAATGTAGGTTCACTCTGTTGGCACCATGGGGTCTATTGTAGGTGAAGGGTTCTCAACATGCTGTGCTAACAGTAGCTAAGTCATTGGTAATGTAGGTTCACTCTGTTGGCACCCTGGGCCCTATTGTAGGTGAAGTGTACTCAACATGCTGTGCTAACAGTAGCTAAGTTACTGGTAATGTAGGTTCACTCTGTTGGCACCCTGGGCCCTATTGTAGGTGAAGTGTACTCAACATGCTGTGCCTACAGTAGCTAAGTTATTGGTAATGCAGGATCACTCTGTTGGCTCCATGGGGCCTATTGTAGGTGAAGTGTACTCAACATGCTGTGCTAACAGTAGCTAAGTTACTGGTAATGTAGGTTCACTCTGTTGGCACCCTGGGCCCTATTGTAGGTGAAGTGTACTCAACATGCTGTGCTAACAGTAGCTAAGTTACTGGTAATGTAGGTTCACTCTGTTGGCTCCATGGGTCCTATTGTAGGTGAAGTCTACACCACATTCTGTGTTAACAGTAGCTTAGTTACTGGTAATGCAGGTTCACTCTGTTGGCACCCTGGGCCCTATTGTAGGTGAAGTGTACTCAACATGCTGTGCTAACAGTAGCTAAGTTATTGGTAATGCAGGATCACTCTTTTGGCACCCTGGGCCCTATTGTAGGTGAAGTGTACTCAACATGCTGTGCTAACAGTAGCTAAGTTACTGGTAATGCAGGATCACTCTGTTGGCACCATGGGGCCTATTGTAGGTGAAGTGTACTCAACATGCTATGCTAACAGTAGCTAAGTTACTGGTAATGCAGGATCACTCCGTTGGCACCCTGTGCCCTATTGTAGGTGAAGTGTACTCAACATGCTGTGCTAACAGTACCGTAGCTAAGTTATTGGTAATGCAGGTTCACTCTGTTGGCACCATGGGGCCTATTGTAGGTGAAGTGTACTCAACATGCTGTGCTAACCGTAGCTAAGTTATTGGTATTGCAGGATCACTCTGTTGGCACCATGGGGCCTATTGTAGGTGAAGTGTACTCAACATGCTGTGCTAACAGTAGCTAAGTTATTGGTAATGCAGGTTCACTCTGTTGGCACCATGGGGCCTATTGTAGGTGAAGTGTACTCAACATGCTGTGCTAACCGTAGCTAAGTTATTGGTAATGCAGGATCACTCTGTTGGCACCATGAGGCCTATTGTAGGTGAAGTGTACTCAACATGCTGTGCCTACAGTAGCTAAGTTATTGGTAATGTAGGTTCACTCTGTTGGCACCATGGGGCCTATTGTAGGTGAAGTGTACTCAACATGCTGTGCTAACAGTAGCTAAGTTATTGGTAATGCAGGATCACTCTGTTGGCACCCTGGGCCCTATTGTAGGTGAAGTGTACTCAACATGCTGTGCCTACAGTAGCTAAGTTATTGGTAATGCAGGTTCACTCTGTTGGCACCCTGGGCCCTATTGTAGGTGAAGTTTACTCAACATGCTGTGCTAACAGTAACTATGTTACTGGTAATGCAGGATCACTCTCTTGGCACCATGGGGCCTATTGTAGGTGAAGTGTACTCAACATGCTGTGCCTACAGTAGCTAAGTTATTGGTAATGCAGGTTCACTCTGTTGGCACCATGGGGCCTATTGTAGTTGAAGTCTACATCACATGCTGTGCTGACAGTAGATAATGCATTGGTAATGCAGGTTCAAGCAATGAAGGAAATTGGAGAAAAATTTAAAGTGGCAGTGAAGATACAAGGAAAAATAATTGCAACTTTGAAATTTGCCGATGACATCGTCATATTGGCTGACACGCCTGAGGATTTGAATGATTTTTGAATGTTATGGACTCCGTCTGAGGAAAGAATTCATGACGAAAATTAATAAATGTAAAACATAAATATTTGAATGCAGCCGAAGTGAATCAGGAACCACTATAGACATCAATATTGGCAGGTGAAAAGCTGAAGGAAGTAGGAGACTTCTGTTACTTAGGAAGCAAAATAACTAGTGAAGGACAAAGCAAAGAGGATATAAGAAGTAGGTTGGCTCAGGCATTTCTACATAAAAGGAATCTGTTGACTTCGAATATAGATTTAAGTTAGGTATTAGGAAGTCATTTTTGAAAGCCTTTGTCTGAAGCGTGGCACTCTATGGAAGTGAAACTTGGACTATTGGTGCCGCAGGAAAGAGGGGAATTGAAGCGTTTGAAATGTGGTGTTACAGGAGAATGATGAAGATCAGATGGGTAGATAGGGTTACAAACGAAGAGGTATGAAGACGAGTGGGAGAGGAGAGATGTTTCTGGCAACTGCTAATGAAGAGAAGAGATAGGTTGGTAGGACACGTACTAAGACACCCGGGAATAGCAAGCCTAGTTATGGATTTAAGGGTTGAGGACAAGAATTGAAGGGGTAGACGAAGGTTAGGATATGTTAATCAGATTGCCTCGGATGTAGGGTGTGGTAGCTATGTAGAGATGAAACGATTAGCTCAGGCCAGGGAGGCATGGAGGGCTTTATCAAACCAGTCAAATGACTGAAGACTAAAGCAACAAAACCAGAATGATCATTTTACTGGCACACTGTGCCTTATCGTAGGCAAGCTTATGGGAATATGTCTGGGAATAAAGGGTTTTGGTGAAAATTAAACAGAAATTGGCATTTCGAATTACACTTGGAAATGAGATGTGTATCGTTTTCCAAATTTTCGTATTGTTGCTTATGTTTATTAAATATGTATCCCCATCTTTACTTCACTTCACTTCACTTCACCTGTGTGCGATGTGTGGTAACGGTGGCGATACACATCGAAATGTTGGCATTTTAGCATATGTTTATAAAATACTACCTATTGTACCCGGCGTTGCCCGGGAGGTATCTTTATATGATATAGGAAGATACATGCCAATATATATTCGCAGAGTATATTTATTTTTCCCCTATGTGATTTTAGAACATAGTGCTCCTCAACTCTGATGATACTCAAGTGCAATATTAACTCACTGTGAACCTAGTCAAAAGCACTTTGAAGCAGAGCATGCAACAATAGTGACAAGGAATGGATATACACAATTCCTCATGAACTCTGTGTCACAATTACTTTCCTGATAGTGTTTATTTTTGATTTAATGGGGTAATTAAGACATCTTATAGCGGTGTTCACATAGTTATCAATATTATTTTTCAAACGTAGCAACTACCTTCTTGAAAGGAAATAATATTTAAATTAATCAATTATTGGAAGATTAAGTCATGATTGTGGAGTCAAATATACTTATGATTTTCAATCCCGCACAAATTGCGTGAATAATGAAAAATTAAATATTCTTCTACATAGCTCAGAGTGTATTATAGCAGCACATTAAGGAACAGTATTGATGTAAAAAAATACATACATATTATCCCATCCGCATCGAAGTTAATATAAATAATGCAGCGGATAATCCCATTATAATATCAAATATGATGCTTAGATTATGACACATTGGACTTCCTTAACCTTTAATGTATTTCCTAAGATAAGAAATAAATTCTCTAAACTTCGTTCTTACTAATCTCTAAAATGCTATACCGGAATCCAGAGTGATTGGAACTCATGACAATATAACATTAGGCTATTACTGTTGTCAGTAAGCACTAAAATGGCTAATATGCCTTATATAAAACAAAGTGTCCTGACTGACTCATTGACTCAATGACTCATCATCGCCTAGCCAAAGCTATTAAAGTTAGAAACATGACATTTTGGGGATATGATCGCTGTAGGGGATTAAACCTGCATTTCATTGAATAACAATATCTCACGAGTGGTTTCATTTGGGGATGTAATACTCGGCATATAAATTATTAAAAGAAAGCAGACACGTGTCTAAGGGGTTTTCGATGTAGCGTTTATTATAAGAAGAAAGGGGTGAAAAGAGGGGGTTGAAGGATTCTTAACGGAGCGTGTATCTCAAATACGACATAGGCGAGAAGTTTGAAAGTCAGCGGAAAACAATCAGCTTAAAAAATAAGTGAATAGGTGTTGGACCGTTTTTCCATAAATTCAATTTAAAGGGCCAATGGAGAGGGGTGAAATTATGGGGAAAAAAAGAAAAAAGGGAAAGAAAGTGTCCTTACTGACTGACTGACTCACTCACTAATCAAACTCAGGGAAAAAACAGCTTAAAATTAAGTAAATAGGTGTCCGACCTTTCTTTCATAAATCCAATTTATTTCTCCCAGGGGCACACATCTAGTGGGACGTGGGTTGGCGACCACGGGACCCCAGCTTAGTCCGGGATTGCTTCCACTTACTTTTGCCGGGCTCCTCTCCGTCTTCTCTCCTGTCGATCTCTCTTGGTCAACTCTTGTTCTCTTCCGACCCCGACGGTATTAGGGTATCCGAGGCCTTGGGAGTCTTTTCCTTTCCCGCCTTAATTGGCCCTTGTCTCATCTTTCCTGATCCCTCATTCTTCGTGGGATCAGCCTTCTTTTCATTATAGTTCCTTTTCTCTTCAAGATTCCCGCCCTGGCTCCCGGTGTCTCAAAATTACATTATGTGAGTTTTTTTTTACTCAACCACATTTTGTAAGTTTTTTTCAATCTATATTGCACTTTGTAAGTATTTTAGGTCTAAACTCCATTTTGTAAGTATTTTCAATTCCAATTACATTTTGTGCGTATTTTTCAATCTCAGTTCCATTTTGTAAGTATTTTCAGTCCAGCTTGATTTTCGTTATGGTTTCCATTTCATTTTCATTTTCGCTATCACCCAGACCATTGGGAGCCGATAACCTAGATGTTAGGCCCCTTAAAACGACAATTATCATCATCATCATCAATTTCAATTTAAGGGGCCCATGGGGAGGGGTGAAATTCTGAAGAAAAATTGAAAGAAAATATCCTGACTGTCTCACTCACTATCATCGCGCCCAAACTATTGAATTTCGAAACATGAAATTTGGGGATATGTTCGTTGTATGTCAAAAACGTCCATAGGAAGGATTTTTGGATATTCAGGTTCTAAAGGGGTTAAACCTGCATTTCACTGAATAACAATATATCACGAGTGGTTTCATTTGGGGATGTGATACTCGGCATATTAACTAATGTTTAAAAGAATTGGCTGACTTGTGTCTAAGGGTTTTTCGATATGGTGTATATTATGAGGTGAAAGGGGTGAAAAGTGGGGGTTGAATAATTCTTAACGGAGCGTGTATCTCTTAAACGACATAGGCGAGAAGTTTGAAACTCAGCGAAAAATAATCAGCTTAAAATATTAGTAAATAGGTGTTCGACCGTTCTTTCATAAATCCAATTTAAGGGGCCCATTTGGGAGAAGTGGGAAATTCTGGAAAAAAGGAAAGAATGTGTCCTAACTGACTGACCATCTACCTCAGGGGAAAACAGCTTAAAAATTAGTAAATAGATATTCGGCCGTTCTTTCATAAATCCAATTTAAGGGGCCTATGGGGAGGGGTGTATTTCTGGAAAAACAAAGGAAAGAAAGTGTCCTAACTGACTCACTCACTCATCAAACTCAGGGGGAAAACAGCTTAAAAATAAGTAAATGGGTGGTCGACCGTTTTTTCATAAATCCAATTTAAGGGGACCATGGGGAAGGTAACATTCTGGAAGAAAAAGGTCTACTAAGGAAGAATTTTTGGATATTCACTCATCATCGACCAGCCTAAACTATTCAAGTTAGAAACATGACATTTTGGGGATAATTTTGTTGTATCTCGAAAACGTCTTTTAAGGACGGATTTTTCGATATTCGTGATCTTAAGGGGTGTTAAGAGGGTCAAACGTGCATTTCATAGAAAAACTATATCCCACGAGTGGTTTCATTTGGGGATGAGATACTCGGTATATTAACTAATGATTTAAAAAATAAGCAGACACATGTAGAAAGGGTTTTCGATGTGGTGTATATTATGAAATGAAAGGGGGGAAATGCGGTCGTAGAGGTTTATTACTTGTGTAATTTTATAATGTGTACTGTTTTTCACAGGAATTTAGGTAAATAGATTTTGTGTTTAGTCAGAATGTTTAATATACTGTGGCTCATTTATTTCCTATTTACGTTTGTGGTCGGACACCGTGTTGTGATTTTGAGTCGAATTTCATATATGCGACGCGACATGACGATGGGGAGATTTTGATATTTATGTGCCATTCTTGTGCTATAGTGTCTTTATAGTGTGATTATTTACGGTCTATACCAAATTATCATTATTATTCAAAATTATACGATACATCAATCATAGCATTCATGATTGAGACGTTGCTAAGTGTACTCTTTACAACTACAAGATTCGCGGGCGAAGCCGCGACTTGTAATGCTAGTGAATATATAAACGTAGGAAAATAATTGTGAACGAATAGAATCGAAGTCTATAATGTCCGCTATTCTTATGGCAAAGTATCATTACTTACCGTTTGGTCCTTATCGCATAATAATATATCATCATCATCATCATCATTAGTCTATTGACTCATTGCTGAGCGGCGTGACGTCATTAGTAACTACATCCTTGACTAAACGTTTCCATCCTAAGCGATCCTCAGCCATTCGTACGATATCGTGAAGAGGTAGGCCGACGATCTTCTTGGCTTTAATAATATATATTCGTAGTTAGATTATATGATTAACATGTAATCAACTAAATTCATAATTTAACATCCGTTTCCATTACAAATTATCACAGTCATAGAGCAGGATAATTACCAATTACAATATAACTCGAATATCAAAGGCAAATACTATTCATAGAATAATCTGCAATATCACGAAAAAGTTACTGTATTTCTCATTTGAAATTCAAAAGACAGCTTGTGGTGGGGAACACTGACAACAATAAATAAATGCAGCATAAGGACATTATGATCAATGAAACATAAACGTCAACATATCAGTAGTAGAACACACCTTAACGGAGTGTATGATACTTCAGTTCTAGTAGATATTGCATACAATACGTGATACCTTTCGTCATAATGTAAAGATTCAAAACCTTCCGTAAAAATAGCGGCATCTAGAGTGTAAAATTAGACCCAAAATGGCACATAGGTTTCGATGGCCTGAAGACTAAATATTATTACACATAAAATGCAAAAATCATTTAGACGTACACATGTATGAGTGGTGAAACTTGGTAATTGTTTCCCGTGGTTTCCCACTTCTACTCGAAGCAAATCTCGGTCACGAAAACCAAGATTAACGGCCGAGGGACCCGATGCGCTGACCACGCGTCAGCCCAATATCTGCAGGCCAAGCAGCTGGGCAGACCTTGGCTCTTCATGGGCTGTAGAGCCAGGGGTCATTTATTATACTCGAAGCAAATACCGGGATAGATCCTAACTGATGGGCATAGCAACCTCCTTTCCAATCCTCATTTGCATTGCAAATACACACACGACTACAGCCATCACAGAAACACATGTAATCAGAAAAATTCGATCCACACTCAAGTTCATGGGCTATATGATCATGATATTGCAAAGCTTCTAAATTAATCAACAACAACAGAATCATTTATGCTCATTTGATCTTAATAATAGGTGGTTTGGATAGGAAATGGAGTTCCAGGGTCTCTTACAGAGGTAAATGGAAACCTGGTGGTCACATCTTGAGGTACCGGTACTGATGGCATCTTACAGAGATAGATGGAAACCTGATGGTCTCGTCTTGACTTACTGTTGCCGTGGAGAAATGGAGTGGCACGGCCTCTTAAAGAGATAGATGGAAATTTGGTGGACACGTCTTGAGCTACTGTTGCCATGGAAACGACCAGCCATGCCATTCCTTCATTAGTTTATTTTCTGACTTTATTAGCCTTTGCTCGCGTGCCAAAAGGCGGAATTCAGGAGAATGAGAAAGACTATCCAAAATTCATATAACCAGCTGTTTCACCTTGGACCTGTCCTATGTGCATGCAACATTTGGTTGTGATTGGTGGAACGGTGTGGATTTGTATAGAGAACAAATCCACATACATACCCACATACATGCATGCATACATACATACTTTCATTCCTATGTATATGATATATCCCCGTCTTTACTTGACCTATATGATGTCTGGAAAGATGGCGATACACATAGAAATTTTGGTATTTTAGCTTATATTTATAAAATGTGTTTGCCCATCTTAACTTGACTTCCGTAATGGATGTTTGGTAACGATCCCGATACACATGCAAAAAATTGCAATTTACAGTAACAGTTGGATATGACATTTGTATCTTTACCAGATATCCTAAATAGGTCTATTAAAGATGGGGATACATATTTTGTAAATATTAAGTAATTGCAAACATTTCGATGTTTATCGCGTTTCGAAGGGTTATTGTCAATGCCGATTTCTGTTTATATTTCTCCCACCATAACCCACGATTCCCTAGGAGTTTCCCGTAAGCTTACTAGAAAAATATCTAGTGTCTTTCGTGAGGCCGCCATTTTGTTTCTAAGGGAGTTTTATACGGAAATGTATCGCGATCTATACTACTCCCTGAAATTGATACCCCCTGTCAAGTCCTAGAGTGGCCCGTGAGACATGTGTGTTCTAGAACACGTGGGATTTCTATTGTAAATCTAAATTAAGAGATCAGAATTGTCCGAACTCTCACATGAGGCTTGGGGCGACCTTCACTGCTTGCTCTGTCAATATGATGTTGGTCCTCCTCCCACCTTGATGCCTCCCATCGCAGGTAGCAATGGCTGAGAGTATATTGATGGTCCACCCTCGAAGACAGCCTCCATTGCTAGCTATGGCTGTCAGTATTTTCATTATAGCATCCAATGTTGCACACTTAAATGATAGTTAAGGGGTCTTCGTGTTTCTAAAAGGCTTGAACGAAGGAGGAAGAGAGCTGTGACTTGTTTTGGACTGGCACGAAGTCTCCGCGGAAAACTCACCAGAAATGGTCTATGGCAGTGTTTCTCAGCATTCTATTAGAACACGGGCAGTTTTTGTACAGAAAAGCTCTTAAGGTAATGTGTATATAAATATTCTCATTCAGTTCTCTATTTATTAACACATTGCTTAATCATCTTGATAACCACCATGACTCATGTATTATGTATTACAAGTGAATTTATATGGAATGAGACTTCAAGTAGTTGCCACTGTACTTACAAATAAACCCCTATTTGTTTATCGTTCACGTTAAATTACTCCCTACGTTTGGTATCCATGAGATCAAAACTGTTTGAAGTGTCAACGCTTGGTACGAAATAACTTAACACAAAATGTATCTACGTTGCTTGTCCTTATTAACGTTGTATGGTAACTCTAAGTAACTGCAGCTACGCCGCAAAGTCGCAACTCGCACACTCAATGCTAGTGACAATATGCTAGGCCTATATTTTGCGGCTGTATTTTAACTAAAATTCTTTTTGACAAATAACTACACAATAACTGTTAGGTTTTTGCCATGTAGCTATGGACGAAAGAAAACTATGAGAGCGGATTTGAATTACTGTAGCTTTATAATGTTATTTTATTCCCTGATTCCTTCAGTGCAAGTTTGCAAGCTATCTGTAAGATATAATTCCACCTACGCAAAGGAGTATATATGTGAAAAAATCATGTATTTGCAGGACGATACAGACCATCACACGGATATTAAGATAGAGGAATCTTCTATTCCGGATATCGTTACATGCATCAAACCAGAAACTTCATATTCAGATCTGAATGAGGTAAGTAACTTCATGTTTATTATCAAGACATCTCCTAATCGCATTTAGGGATTTAGTTTTTTCCTCACAATAATGTTGATGACAAACAGAACCGTTTGGCTTTTAGTATCTGCTCTAATCTCCTTTGCAAACTGTGTGCTCCCGTACTCTAGCAGACACATAATTCTTAGAGTTACTAGCTACTCTTATCTCCTTTGCAAACTGTGTGCTCCCGTACTCTAGCAGACACATAAATCTTAGAGTTACTAGCTGCTCTAATCTCCTTTGCAATCTTTGTGCTCCCATACACCAGCAGACAAATAATTCTTAGAGTTACTAGCATGCTCTAATCTCCTTTGCAAACAGTGTGCTTCTGTACTCTATCAGACACATATTCCTTAGAGTTACTAGCTACTCTTATCTCCTTTGCAAACTGTGTGCTCCCGTACTCTAGCAGACACATAAATCTTAGAGTTACTAGCTGCTCTAATCTCCTTTGCAATCTTTGTGCTCCCATACACCAGCAGACACATAATTCTTAGAGTTACTAGCTGCTATAATCTCCTTTGCAAACAGTGTGCTTCTGTACTCTAGCAGACACACAATTCTTAGAGTTACTAGCTGCTCTAATATTCTTTGCAAACTGTGTGCACCCGTACTCTAGCAGACACATAATTCTTAGAGTTACTAGCTGCTCTAATATTCTTTGGAAACTGTGTGCTCCCGTACTCTAGCAGACACATAATTCTTAGAGTTACTAGCTGCTCTAATCTCCTTTGCAAACTGTGTGTTCCCTTACTCTATCAGACAACTAATTCTTAAGGTTACTAGCTACTCTAATCTCCTTTGCAAACTGTGTGTTCCCATACTCTATCAGACAACTAATTCTTAAGTTTACTAGCTACTCTAATCTCCTTTGCAATCTTTTTGCTTCCATACATTTGCAGACACATAATTCTTAGAGTGAGTACCTGCTCTAATCTCCTTTGCAAACTGTGTGCTCCCGTACTCTAGCAGACACATAATTCTTAGAGTTACTAGCTTCTCTAATCTCCTTTGCAATCTTTTTGCTTCCATACACTTGCAGACACATAATTCTTAGAGTTAATAGCTGCTCTAATCTCCTTTGCAAACTGTGTGCTCCCGTACTCTAGCAGACACATAATTCTTAGAGTTACTAGCATGCTCTAATCTCCTTTGCAAACTGTGTGCTCCCGTGCTCTAGCAGACACATAATTCTTAAAGTTACTAGCATGCTCTAGAATAGACTCCCCATAGAGGCATTTCATTGACTCAATCTAATTTCTTTCTGAACATTAAAATATTAAATTGCAGTGAATTGTGAAGAAATGCCGTGTATAATATTCTGAAGATTGTTAGATTTATGCCTTCATTCTTAAAGTTATGCTCTATGGACAGTCAAGTAGCTTGTTACTCAATGATATGTGCACGTGTTGGACCGTAGGACCTGTTATGGTCTATTGTAATGTTGTCTGCCCCTCTCTTATGGCCTTACGGCTAAAAGAATTAAACGTAAGCGTTCATTTGTCCTCAACCCTTAAAGCTAATACTTCCATTAGGGCACTGATCTTAGTATTTTCAATCGCTCTAAATTTAACTTGGTCTCTAAAGTGTATTATAAGTTTCAGATCTGGGGATTATAACCACTTATCTGTATAAAGTTTATGTCTAGCACTAGGATGTGATGGACAGTAGAAAGTCATTCAGCGAATATATCTTCACTTCAGCTGAGCAGTGCTGTACAATTACATGGGTTGTCATTTGTGTAAAAGTACAAGGTGATAACACTGACATAAATTATTCCTTCTTATCCCCAGGATGTAAAAGAAGAAATTCAGAATGAAGAAGCAGATGAAAGTGAAAATCACTTAAATGAGTAAGTGTTAAACATACAAACTAGATGTTCTTTCCTTTACCTTATATTTATCCTCTTTGTAGGAATGGTTTCGGCTTCAAAATGAATTTCACGCATTTCCACACTATTAATTAATTAAGCGTTATTAATTCATTGTTATTCAGGGCAAACTCAAAAAATGTTTGTATAGAGAGACTTACTAATGCCACAAAGTTTTGAGTGAGTTTCATTTTGTAACTAAAGTTAAAACACCCGCTTTAAAATAGTAATATATAAACCAAACTTAACATATCGTAATGTATGTTAGTATTAAATTAAGTCCTATTTCACGAAACGCCTTGCCCTTTCTCTTCATTGGCATAGTTCAAACATTAATCAAGCACTGTTTCCTAAAAATAACTTAACATAGGACAACATAATTTCACTTTACAAAATGACACTATATTACTTTCACTCACACGCGAATATTAGCAAAATGGGAACTGACTAGTGGTGTAAGCCTATTCTATAAAGGAGATGAGGGTGGAATGTGTCGCGGCCGTTTCCCTGACTCTCTAGTGGCTGACTGAACTGTTTAAAAGTTTGCCCATTCAGTAAGTGGTTAGTAAACATAAAACTACATTACCACCATGGAGGATAAGTTTTTAAACATAAGTCTATATACGAAAGATTAGATTACGTTAAAACCCAAGCATTGGGATGTAAACCTAACGATAAAACCCGATTCCAGTTGATCACGTCCCCACTAAACATGTATTACCATGTCAAGCCATCACCCATTGGCATTCACTTAGAAACAAAATCACAACAACTAAGCTATCACTTCATTCCATGGCACAAGGATAAAAAGCAAGACTGAAAGTTGAATTGAAGAGGTTACTTTATTTCTTATCGATTATTATTATTACCCAACGTGTACGTTCACTTTATCATGACGGCTATGCGGGTAGCGGCATGTGTGGCTTGCTCAAGGTCAACAAAAAATGCCTGTCGAAAAATACTTAACTACGTCATTATGAAACTGTTCAGAAACCAGTAGTTATGTATGCTGCCGAAACCCTATCCCTAAATGCTAATATAAGACTTCTCGAAGAGGTGGAGAAAAAAAAGCGCAAAATCGTTGGAAGTATAATGTGATCATTTTTCATGAATGGCATTCATCATAAGAAATACAACATAGACGTCTACAGTGAAATATACAAAATTACAGAAACAATCCGTAAGAGGCGGGCACGGTATTATGGTCATCTCAAACGAATGGATGGAAACACGCTGACTAAAGAAATTTTTCATTTTTGGGGGGGGATGCCAAACCCAAAACCACATTGCCCTGGTTTATAAATACCGGAGACGACCTGAAAATGCTGTATCTAAAACCCGACGACGCCTTCAATAGAGATCTCTTCCGCAAGAAGATACTGACTAATGGGCTAACCCAGGATGAGACACCAAGACCGAAAAGGAGACAAGTTTCCACCTGTACAGCGGTGCGCAAGATGGCCCACTCACAGAGAATGTGGGAATTCTGGGCTCAGAGGAAAGCGAAGATTATTGCCAAGTGTAGCAAGACTTACCCTCACGATGGTATCCTCATCTTGTCGTGATGTGGGGGCTTGAGAGCCCAAATGATCCTGCGAGCTATGCCGGCGAGAGCGTGAGCTCCTGGTAGGGCCTCCCATGCCGGACAGGTCAAAAGTGAATGGTCAGACAAAGAGGGATACCCTGGTCCTCCAGGTTGGGGGTTGATCATGGGGCTAACAACCCCATATCGAAAAAAATTGCCTGTTATGAAACTCCAATACAATAATAGCCGGACTGATGATAATGATAAACGACCTATGCAAGGAAAAGGAAAATGTAAACGGGAAAATGATATGCATATAGGAACCTGGAATGTGAGAACATTGAACAAACCTGGAGCTTTAAAGGGCCTTAAGGAAGAGATGGAGAAATATAGTATAGGAGTGGCAGCGATCTAAGAGATCAAATGGAGAGGAGATGGTATATTGAGAAGTGATAACCATACAATAATGTATAGTGGAGGCGACAGTGCAAGAATAGGTGGCACTGTTTTCGTCGTGGATAACAGATATAAAACAGCAGTACTGAATTTTAAACCTGTTAATGAAAGGATATGTACTTTGATAATGAAGGCACGATTCTTTAATATCACCTTTATATGTGTATATGCCCCCACAGAAGAGGATGAGGATGAGGTGAAAGACACGTTCTATAGTCAGCTTGAACAGGAACTCGAGGGTTTAGCAAGGCAAGATGTAAAAATCCTGTTAGGTGTTTTGAATGCGAAGGTGGGAAAAGAAGAAGTATTTAGAGAGACGGTAGGAAAGGAAAGTCTTCATGAGGTATCAAACAATAATGGTCAGAGACTCATCGACTTTGCCATGGGAAATGAAATGATTGTGAAAAGTATATGGCTTCAAAAAAAGAATATAAGGAAAATATCGTGGTGCTCACCAGATGGAAGCACATTCAACCAAATTGACCATGTGGTAATTAATAGAAAACACGCATCTGATATACTCGAAGTAGATCGTTGTGGAGGAGCGGATTGTGACTCTGACCATTTCATGGTAAGAGTAAAATATAGGCAGCATATAGCAGTGTACAGATCTGGAAAGTTGAGGAAAGACCCTAGAAGGTATAATGTCTTAAAGCTAAAAGAAACGGAAACTGCCGAACAATATGAAACACATTTACGGAAGAAGTTGGAGACTTAACAAAATTGGGATTTAGAGGGAGTAGAAGGAAAATGGAGTATAATGAGGGACGCACTACACGAAGCTGCAGAAGAAGTCCTGGGGACAGAAGAAAGGATTAAAAGACAAATCTGGTTCGATGAAGAAAGTAAAATAGCTATAATGGAGAGGAATGCTGCAAGGGAGAAAATGATAAGTAGACCAACGAGAAACAATACAGAAGAACGTAAAGAGAAAAGGAAAGAGGCAGAAAGAATTTGTAGAAGAAAGAAACGGGAATCAGAGAATAAATGGATTGAAGAGCTAGAAGACGAATACAATAATCAAGAAGTAAGAAAGTACTATAAAAGAATAAGGAAGTGAAGAAGGGCTTTCAACCCCGTGCAGTTTTCTGCAGAGATAAAGAAGGAAATTTCATAGGAGAAGAACAGATTTTAGATCGATGGGCTGGATATTTCAGCGAGCTGCTCAAAGCTTCTGCAGAGACGGTATTGCTAGAACAGGAGGATCAAGAGAATGACCAACCAAGGTGCAAGGATAACACTGATGCAATGCCAGTAACCGTGCCGACGCTGGAGGAGGTTAGTTTGGCAATTAAAAGCTTGAGGAATAACAAAGCCCCAGTAGGTGATAATATTTCAGCCGAGATGATTAAGTGTGGTGGGGAACAATTGGCGAGTAGATTCAACAAATGAGTGACGGCACGCGAATCGCTTAAACAAAGTCCCGTATGCGTTCATATACCATTCATCCGATTGCTATGAAACTTTGGTTGTATTGTTGTGCACACTCCAGGAAAGGTTTCTAACTTAGTAAATCCTTTTTACAATAGGTAGCGCACGAGTAGATTCAACAAATGAGCGACGACGGCCGAATCGTTTCAACAAAGTCCGGTATGCGTTCACGTACCATTCGTCCGATAGCGTTGAAACTTGGGTGAGAGGTTGTGTACACTACAGGCAAGTTTTCTGGCTTAGTAAATCCATGTTATAATAGGTAGCGCACAAGTAAATTCAACAAATGAGCGACGACGAGCGAAGCGTTTCAACTAAGTTCAGTATGCGTTCATATACTATTCGTCTGATAGTGATGAAACTTGGGTGAGATGTTGTGTACAATTTATGGAAGGTTTCTGGCTTAGAAAATTGACTTAACAATAGGTAGCGCACGATTATATTCAACAAATGTGCGTCGACGGGCGAAGCGTTTCAACAAAGTCCTGTATGAGTTCATATACCATTCGTCCTATAGCGATGAAACTTGGGTGAGAGGCTGTGTACACCACAGGCAAGGTGTCTGGCTTAGTAAATCCATATTGTAATAGGTAGCGCACGAGTAGATTCAACAAATGAGCGACGACGAGCTAAGCGTTTCAACAAAGTCCCGTATGCCTTCATATACTATTCGTCTGATAGTGATGAAACTTGGGTGAGATGTTGTGTACACTTCAGGGAAGGTTTCTGCTTAGTAAATCGACTTAACAATAGATAGCGCACGATTAGATTCAACAAATCAGCGACGACGGGCGAAGCGTTTCAACAAAGTCCTGTATGCGTTCACATTCCATTCGTCAGATAGTGATGAAACTTGGGTGAGAGGTTGTGTACACTACGGGCAAGGTTTCTCTCTTAGTAAATCCATATTATAATAGGTAGCGCACGAGTCGATTCAACAAATGAGCGACGACGAGCGAAGCGTTTTAACAAAATCCCGTATGCGTTCATATACTATTCGTCTGATAGTGATGAAACTTGGGTGAGATGTTGTGTACACTTCAGGGAAGGTGTCTGGCTTAGTAAATCCACTTAACAGTAGGTAGCGCACGAGTAGATTCAACAAATGAGCGACGACGGGCGAAGCGTTTCAAAAATGTCCTGTATGCGTTCACATACCATTCGTTCGATAGCGATGAAACTTGGGTGAGAGGTTGTGTACACTACAGGCAAGGTTTCTGTCTTAGTAAATCCATGTCATGATAGGTAGCGCACGAGTAGATTCAACAAATGGGCGACGATGCGCGAAGCGTTTCAACAAAGTCCCGTTTTCGTTCATATACTATTCGTCTGATAGCGATGAAACTTGGGTGAGATGTTGTGAACACTTCAGGGAAAGTTTCTGGGTTAGTAAATTCACTTTACAATAGGTATCGCACAAGTAGATGAAACAAATGTGCTACGACGCGCGAAGTGTTTCAACATAGTCCCGTATACGTTCATATACCATTCGTCTGATAGCGACTAAACATGGGTGAGTTGTTGTGTACACTCCAGGGAAAGTTTCTGGCTTAGTTAATCCATTTTACAATAGGTAGCGCTCAAGTTGATTCAACATATGAGCGAAAGCGCGCGAAGCGTTTCAACAAAGTCCCGTATGCGTTCATATACCATTTGTCCGATTATCATAAAACTTTGGGGAGTTGAGCACAGTCCTGCGAAGGTGTATGAATTAGTAAAGCCTTTTTTCAATGGGTGGCGCACAGTACATTCATATGTCATTCATCCGATTGCGATGAAACTTTCGTGAGTTGTTGTGTACACGCCAGGGAAGGTTTTCACTTAGTAAATCCATTTTACAATAGGTAGCGTACGAGTATATTCAACAAATGGGTGATGGCGCTCGAATCTTTTCAACAAAGTCCCGTATGCGTTCATATGCCATTCATTTCAATGCGATGAAAATTTGGTGAGTTGTTGAGCACGCTCCCATGATTTTTTGAGATAGTTAATCAATTTTACAATAGTTTAGACGAGGTTAACGGAAAAAGAAATACAATATTGGGAATTTAAAAGCGCTTCAACATACAAAGTTACAATGCCAACACTTTCTTCGACTGGCATTGCAACGCAGCTAGTCTCATTATAAAAGATGCTCACACACACAAACATTAAAAACAATAAAATTATCTTAAAAATTATTAAGTTTATACGTATGTGTATTTTTAGTAGAGTTTTTTAAGATTGTTTTTATTGTTTTTAATGTTTTTGTGTGTGAGCATCTTTTATAATGAGATATCTTTGAGAACGCACGATGATATTGAGGAGATGAAGTGGCTGAAGAAGGGAGCAGCATGGCCCCGAAACATGTCCCTCGAATGTGAGTGTTAATACAGTTTAACATATTTGTTTGGTATTGATTGACGGAAATATATTCTACTATATTGGTTTATAATCTCTTGTCAATACGGACCATGGCGGAATCTAAAGTAGATGGAGTAATGAGGAAGGTAGATATCAGCAATCCAGGAGGCTCGCTGTTAAACCGTATGAGCCAAAATCTAGCGTATGCTGATGATGTAGGTATGCTGTCACGAAGACTGAAGGATCTTGAAGAAGGGATGGGTCGGTTAGAAAAAGAATCGGAAGAAGTAGCATTACGAGTGAACTACAACAAAACTCAATATGTATTATTATCTAGGAGTAATACTATGGAGAAAGATAAATATATAAATTTATTTATAAACCTAAATGGGGTGAATTTTGAGAGGTGTGAATGTTTCAAGTATTTGGGAGTACTGGTTACTGAAGATAATAGCACAAGAGAAGAAATAAAAGCAAAAATTACAGCCGGTAATAGAGCTTACTGGGCACTGATAACAATCTTCAAAGCGCGCATCCTCAGTAGAAGATCAAAGGCGACAGTGTACCGAACAGTTATAAGACCAGTGGTAATGTACGGCTCGGAAACATGGACTATGACTGTGACAGAAGAGGAGCTTTTGAGAAGATGGGAAAGAAAAATACTGAGGAAGATTTATGGAGCAGTGAATGAGGCAGGAAGATGGAGAATACGGGAAAACAAAGCATTGGAGGAACTATTTGGTCATCCTGATATAATTTCGGAAGTAAAGAGTAATAGGCTAAGATGGCTGGGACATGTGTAGAGGATGGCAGGTGATAGAGTGGTTAAAAAGACCCATAGAGGAAATCTAGGCGGAAGAAGATGCAAAGGAAGACCTAGGAAACGATGGTTGGATGACGTGGAGGACGACTTACGCAAGATGGGAGTAAGAAGATGGAGGAAACGTACAGAAGATCGACAGGATTGGGCAACGATTGTTGGAGAGGCCAAGGTCCTACATGGACTGTAGCGCCGAGGAGTAGTAGTAGTAGCAAGATTTAACGTTGTCTTAGACGGCCTCAATGAATTATATATATAACAACAATAATAATTGTAGAAAGTACATACAAGCACAGATATCGACCTATAACCTAATTTAAAATAATAAATAACCGATAACATAATCAATGAATAATAGTTAATACATAATAAATAAGTAAATACAAATTAAACAAAAATAATGAAGAAATATTTTATTTGTGCACGTTACATGGATGACCACAACCCTCTGACCTCTCGCAACAGGTTTAGTCTTATTTGCAACGGTAACGTGAAACCCGCCACCTGCAATAGCCTGGCGTGTTAACACAGGACAGGATTGTTCTTGTTGAAACGACGGCGTGAACTTATAAAAATTATAAATGTTGATAACTATAAAATAAATAAAATAGTAATAAAAAATAAATGAAAATTAAATAATAACAATGAATAAAATGAAATAAATTAATATAAAATATAATCAATCGACAGCCATCTTGGATTGACCGCTCGGGCTATCCTGTCGTAGGCAGCAAGGTGTCATGTCACATGACTTTGTGGAAACCGGTCCGAACCACACTCACCCTTGGAAACGTCCATCATTAAAAGAAATACTGAAATTTAAAAGTAGTATTTTGTAGATAGAGGGGATGGAGACCTTTCGTTTGAACTCTCACACGACTTTCTCTGGTTATCTTTCGGGTGATATCGGCTCTTTTAGTAAATCTCGGGTAGGTGACCTTGTAGTTCATCAATAATCGATAATCAATGAATAATAAAAAACATTAATGTTAAATAATAAATATATCGACATGTAGGTCTGAAGACAATGGAAACTGGCCGGAGGAGGTCATCAGAGATGAGCCTAGCACAAGTAAGTGGATGCAATGGTGGACTTGAGTGTTAAATCTAATTAAATTTGAAATTTGATAATTTTAGGAAATTCTGGGATTATTGGTGGTGGGGAATGGCGGTAGGGTGTAGGGAAGGGGGTAAGGAGGCATCTAACATAACGTTTGAAAAGCCCACCATCTTGGAAGAGCCTCAAGTGCACATGCTCTCTAAAAATCTTATTTTCCCTGGGGGTTTGGACATTTTTAATTTAGGGGGAAGAGTCTTGTCTTTTAGATAGAGGGGATGGATCCCTTTGGTTTGAGCCCTCACACGACTCTCTCCGATTACTCTTCGGGAGTACGCACGGCATTGTCCCTAGGTTGCCGGTTGCTACGTCAGTTACCTCTGGGATATGACCCCTCCTGCCCCTCAACTCTCGAACTTAAAGTATAGAGCAGCTCCCAAGTTTTACTTATCCTCTTAACCCTTTATAGGTCCTTGGGATAGTATCTTCCCACCATGTACTTATAGAATGGTGTTAGGGAGAGAATCTTCCCACCCCTTTCATTTCAAGCAGTTCCACATGAATCCACAAGCTAGATGCAGAGAAATATTGAAAACCCATTAATTTGATATATACTGTCATCAGAAACCAAAGGTGGGAAGCATATATCCCATTGGTCTCCACAGTGCACGTGCTTGCCAGTTCGGTTGTGTTGAGTGAATGAAATGCATTGTTTTACAGAAGAAGGAGTTTTTATTGAAGGTAAGAGATTTGTAAACGTTGGTATATAACTGATATACAATGTTCATATTCCTACTCATGTATCACCCGCAATTACAAATGTGCAAAAAGAACCTAATATCTTATACCCCCAGTCTTTTGCCCTATAAAGGGTTAATCAAGACAATGAAAGATCGGTTGACTGTTGAGAACTAACAGCCGTAGTTGAATGTTATTAACCTTTCTCCATGAACACGCGCTTTTTTCTAGCAGTACAATTATTAACACGTTCATCCGAAAGAACTATACATCTTAAAACTCTGACATTCAGCATAAAACAGTATTGTCTGTATAATATATATTGACTGCACGAACACTACTTCATTGAAGAGTCGAAACGAACTCAGTTCCTAGTATTTAAAGAAAACTTGCAAATTAATGCAAATTGCTGAAAATGCATAAGTTAACTTTTCACTAGTTACACTAATGTTTGTTGAAAGTGAAACGCCAAGAACAAGAGATGTGACCACATTGCACTTTATAGCACAGATTAGGGACATGACAATACATTGCTGATTAGAAGGACAGTCCGGTACATGTACGATGACGGTCCATCTTCTGTACGGCGCCGCGCCACCACATTGCACTTTATACCACAGATTAGGGACATGGCAATACATTGCTGATTAGAAGGACAGTCCGGTACATGTACGTTGACGGTCCATCTTCTGTACGGCGTCGCGCAACCACATTGCACTTTATAGCACAGATTAGGGACATGGCAATACATTGCTGATTAGAAGGACAGTCCGGTACAGGTACGTTGACGGTCCATCTTCTGCACGGCGTCGCGCCACCACATGCTGCACTTTATACCACAGATTAGGGACATGGCAATACATTGCTGATTAGAAGGACAGTCCGGTACATGTACGTTGACGGTCCATCTTCTGTACGGCGTCGCGCCACCACATTGCACTTTATACCACAGATTAGGGACATGGCAATACATTGCTGATTAGAAGGACAGTCCGGTACATGTAAGTTGACGGTCCGTCTTCTGTACGGCGTCGCGCCACCACATGCTGCACTTTAAACCACAGATTAGGGACATGGCAATACATTGCTGATTAGAAGGACAGTCCGGTACATGTAAGTTGACGGTCCTTCTTCTGTACGTCATCGCGCCACCACATGCTGCACTTTATACCACAGATTAGGGACATGGCAATACATTGCTGATTAGAAGGACAGTCCGGTACATGTAAGTTGACGGTCCATCTTCTGTACGGCGTCGCGCCACCACATGCTACACTTTATAGCACAGATTAGGGACATGGCAATACATTGCTGATTAGAAGGACAGTCCGGTACATGTACGTTGACGGTCCATCTTCTGTACGGCGTCGCGCCACCACATGCTGCACTTTATAGCACAGATTAGGGACATGGCAATACATTGCTGATTAGAAGGACAGTCCGGTACATGTACGTTGACGGTCCATCTTCTGTACGGCGTCGCGCCACCACATGCTGCACTTTATACCACAGATTAAGGACATGGCAATACATTGCTGATTAGAAGGACAGTCCGGTACATGTACGTTGACGGTCCATCTTCTGTACGGTGTCGCGCCACCACATGCTGCACTTTATACCACAGATTAGGGACATGGCAATACATTGCTGATTAGAAGGACAGTCCGGTACATGTACGTTGACGGTCCATCTTCTGTACGGTGTCGCGCCACCACATTGCACTTTATACCACAGATTAGGGACATGGCAATATATTGCTGATTAGAAGGACAGTCCGGTACATGTAAGTTGACGGTCCATCTTCTGTACGGTGTCGCGCCACCACATGCTGCACTTTATACCACAGATTAGGGACATGGCAATACATTGCTGATTAGAAGGACAGTCCGGTACATGTACGTTGACGGTCCATCTTCTGTACGGTGTCGCGCCACCACATGCTGCACTTTATACCACAGATTAGGGACATGGCAATACATTACTGATTAGAAGGACAGTCCGGTACATGTACGTTGACGGTCCATCTTCTGTACGGTGTCGCGCCATCACATTGCACTTTATACCACAGATTATGGACATGGCAATACATTGCTGATTAGAAGGACAGTCCGGTACATGTACGTTGACGGTCCATCTTCTGTACGGCGTCGCGCCACCACATTGCACTTTACACCACAGATTAGGGACATGGCAATACATTGCTGATTAGAAGGACAGTCCGGTACATGTACGTTGACGGTCCATCTTCTGCACGGCGTCGCGCCACCACATGCTGCACTTTATACCACAGATTAGGGACATGGCAATACATTGCTGATTAGAAGGACAGTCCGGTACATGTAAGTTGACGGTCCTTCTTCTGTACGTCATCGCGCCACCACATGCTCCACTTTATACCACAGATTAGGGACATGGCAATACATTGCTGATTAGAAGGACAGTCCGGTACATGTAAGTTGACGGTCCATCTTCTGTACGGCGTCGCGCCACCACATGCTACACTTTATAGCACAGATTAGGGACATGGCAATACATTGCTGATTAGAAGGACAGTCCGGTACATGTACGTTGACGGTCCATCTTCTGTACGGCGTCGCGCCACCACATGCTGCACTTTATAGCACAGATTAGGGACATGGCAATACATTGCTGATTAGAAGGACAGTCCGGTACATGTACGTTGACAGTCCATCTTCTGTACGGCGTCGCGCTACCACATGCTGCACTTTATACCACACATTAGGGACATGGCAATACATTGCTGATTAGAAGGACAGTCCGGTACATGTACGTTGACGGTCCATCTCATGTACGGTGTCGCGCCACCACATGCTGCACTTTATACCACAGATTAGGGACATGGCAATACATTGCTGATTAGAAGGACAGTCCGGTACATGTACGTTGACGGTCCATCTTCTGTACGGTGTCGCGCCACCACATTGCACTTTATACCACAGATTAGGGACATGGCAATACTTTGCTGATTAGAAGGACAGTCCGGTACATGTACGTTGACGGTCCATCTTCTGTACGCCGTCGCGCCACCACATGCTGCACTTTATACCACAGATTAGGGACATGGCATTGCTGATTAGAAGGACAGTCCGGTACATGTACGTTGACGGTCCATCTTCTGTACGGCGTCGCGCCACCACATTGCACTTTATACCACAGATTAGGGACATGGCAATACTTTGCTGATTAGAAGGACAGTCCGGTACATGTACGTTGACGGTCCATCTTCTGTACGGTGTCGCGCCACCACATTGCACTTTATACCACAGATTAGGGACATGGCAATACTTTGCTGATTAGAAGGACAGTCCGGTACATGTACGTTGACGGTCCATCTTCTGTACGGCGTCGCGCCACCACATTGCACTTTATACCACAGATTAGGGACATGGCAACACATTGCTGATTAGAAGGACAGTCCGGTACATGTACGTAGACGGTCGATCTTCTGTACAGTGTCGCGCCACCACATGCTGCACTTTATAGCACAGATTAGGGACTTGGCAATACATTGCTGATTAGAAGGACAGTCCGGTACATGTACGTTGACGGTCCATCTTCTGTACGGTGTCGCGCCACCACATGCTGCACTTTATACCACAGATTAGGGACATGGCAATACATTGCTGATTAGAAGGACAGTCCGGTACATGTACGTTGACGGACCATCTTCTGTACGGTGTCGCGCCACCAAATTTCACTTTATACCACAGATTAGGGACATGGCAATATATTGCTGATTAGAAGGACAGTCCGGTACATGTAAGTTGACGGTCCATCTTCTGTACGGTGTCGCGCCACCACATGCTGCACTTTATACCACAGATTAGGGACATGGCAATACATTGCTGATTAGAAGGACAGTCCGGTACATGTACGTTGACGGTCCATCTTCTGTACGGTGTCGCGCCACCACATGCTGCACTTTATACCACAGATTAGGGACATGGCAATACATTACTGATTAGAAGGACAGTCCGGTACATGTACGTTGACGGTCCATCTTCTGTACGGTGTCGCGCCATCACATTGCACTTTATACCACAGATTATGGACATGGCAATACATTGCTGATTAGAAGGACAGTCCGGTACATGTACGTTGACGGTCCATCTTCTGTACGGCGTCGCGCCACCACATTGCACTTTACACCACAGATTAGGGACATGGCAATACATTGCTGATTAGAAGGACAGTCCGGTACATGTACGTTGACGGTCCATCTTCTGCACGGCGTCGCGCCACCACATGCTGCACTTTATACCACAGATTAGGGACATGGCAATACATTGCTGATTAGAAGGACAGTCCGGTACATGTAAGTTGACGGTCCTTCTTCTGTACGTCATCGCGCCACCACATGCTCCACTTTATACCACAGATTAGGGACATGGCAATACATTGCTGATTAGAAGGACAGTCCGGTACATGTAAGTTGACGGTCCATCTTCTGTACGGCGTCGCGCCACCACATGCTACACTTTATAGCACAGATTAGGGACATGGCAATACATTGCTGATTAGAAGGACAGTCCGGTACATGTACGTTGACGGTCCATCTTCTGTACGGCGTCGCGCCACCACATGCTGCACTTTATAGCACAGATTAGGGACATGGCAATACATTGCTGATTAGAAGGACAGTCCGGTACATGTACGTTGACAGTCCATCTTCTGTACGGCGTCGCGCTACCACATGCTGCACTTTATACCACACATTAGGGACATGGCAATACATTGCTGATTAGAAGGACAGTCCGGTACATGTACGTTGACGGTCCATCTTCTGTACGGTGTCGCGCCACCACATGCTGCACTTTATACCACAGATTAGGGACATGGCAATACATTGCTGATTAGAAGGACAGTCCGGTACATGTACGTTGACGGTCCATCTTCTGTACGGTGTCGCGCCACCACATTGCACTTTATACCACAGATTAGGGACATGGCAATACTTTGCTGATTAGAAGGACAGTCCGGTACATGTACGTTGACGGTCCATCTTCTGTACGCCGTCGCGCCACCACATGCTGCACTTTATACCACAGATTAGGGACATGGCATTGCTGATTAGAAGGACAGTCCGGTACATGTACGTTGACGGTCCATCTTCTGTACGGTGTCGCGCCACCACATTGCACTTTATACCACAGATTAGGGACATGGCAATATATTGCTGATTAGAAGGACAGTCCGGTACATGTAAGTTGACGGTCCATCTTCTGTACGGTGTCGCGCCACCACATGCTGCACTTTATACCACAGATTAGGGACATGGCAATACATTGCTGATTAGAAGGACAGTCCGGTACATGTACGTTGACGGTCCATCTTCTGTACGGTGTCGCGCCACCACATGCTGCACTTTATACCACAGATTAGGGACATGGCAATACATTACTGATTAGAAGGACAGTCCGGTACATGTACGTTGACGGTCCATCTTCTGTACGGTGTCGCGCCATCACATTGCACTTTATACCACAGATTATGGACATGGCAATACATTGCTGATTAGAAGGACAGTCCGGTACATGTACGTTGACGGTCCATCTTCTGTACGGCGTCGCGCCACCACATTGCACTTTACACCACAGATTAGGGACATGGCAATACATTGCTGATTAGAAGGACAGTCCGGTACATGTACGTTGACGGTCCATCTTCTGCACGGCGTCGAGCCACCACATGCTGCACTTTATACCACAGATTAGGGACATGGCAATACATTGCTGATTAGAAGGACAGTCCGGTACATGTAAGTTGACGGTCCTTCTTCTGTACGTCATCGCGCCACCACATGCTCCACTTTATACCACAGATTAGGGACATGGCAATACATTGCTGATTAGAAGGACAGTCCGGTACATGTAAGTTGACGGTCCATCTTCTGTACGGCGTCGCGCCACCACATGCTACACTTTATAGCACAGATTAGGGACATGGCAATACATTGCTGATTAGAAGGACAGTCCGGTACATGTACGTTGACGGTCCATCTTCTGTACGGCGTCGCGCCACCACATGCTGCACTTTATAGCACAGATTAGGGACATGGCAATACATTGCTGATTAGAAGGACAGTCCGGTACATGTACGTTGACAGTCCATCTTCTGTACGGCGTCGCGCTACCACATGCTGCACTTTATACCACACATTAGGGACATGGCAATACATTGCTGATTAGAAGGACAGTCCGGTACATGTACGTTGACGGTCCATCTTTTGTACGGTGTCGCGCCACCACATGCTGCACTTTATACCACAGATTAGGGACATGGCAATACATTGCTGATTAGAAGGACAGTCCGGTACATGTACGTTGACGGTCCATCTTCTGTACGGTGTCGCGCCACCACATTGCACTTTATACCACAGATTAGGGACATGGCAATACTTTGCTGATTAGAAGGACAGTCCGGTACATGTACGTTGACGGTCCATCTTCTGTACGCCGTCGCGCCACCACATGCTGCACTTTATACCACAGATTAGGGACATGGCATTGCTGATTAGAAGGACAGTCCGGTACATGTACGTTGATGGTCCATCTTCTGTACGGCGTCGCGCCACCACATTGCACTTTATACCACAGATTAGGGACATGGCAATACTTTGCTGATTAGAAGGACAGTCCGGTACATGTACGTTGACGGTCCATCTTCTGTACGGTGTCGCGCCACCACATTGCACTTTATACCACAGATTAGGGACATGGCAATACTTTGCTGATTAGAAGGACAGTCCGGTACATGTACGTTGACGGTCCATCTTCTGTACGGCGTCGCGCCACCACATTGCACTTTATACCACAGATTAGGGACATGGCAACACATTGCTGATTAGAAGGACAGTCCGGTACATGTACGTAGACGGTCGATCTTCTGTACAGTGTCGCGCCACCACATGCTGCACTTTATAGCACAGATTAGGGACTTGGCAATACATTGCTGATTAGAAGGACAGTCCGGTACATGTACGTTGACGGTCCATCTTCTGTACGGTGTCGCGCCACCACATTGCACTTTATACCACAGATTAGGGACATGGCAATACATTGCTGATTAGAAGGACAGTCCGGTACATGTACGTTGACGGTCCATCTTCTGTACGGCGTCGCGCCACCATATTGCACTTTACACCACAGATTAGGGACATGGCAATACATTGCTGATTAGAAGGACAGTCCGGTACATGTACGTTGACGGTCCATCTTCTGCACGGCGTCGCGCCACCACATGCTGCACTCAGAGCCGCTAGATGTCGAGGCATGGAATCATACAGCGCTTGAATACGCTGCTGGCGAGTACCGTCCCACGCTGTTAGTGAGCGCGTCCTCAAAGCATCAACAGTGGTGGCAGGTTGACCTGAACGAGCAAGTTGCCGACTGACCATATCCCAGACATGTTCGTTGGGTGACATGTCAGGAAACGGGCAGGCCAGGGAAGCAGAGGTATCCGTCGTTCTGCGAAGAAGGCTGCACATTCCACGCCACATTTGGGCGAGCATGAAATATGGCCTGTGGTACGACCTGCAAGAGGGGCAGTGACGCGGGCTGTAAAACTTCCCTGATGTAGCCGTCACTGTTCAGATTGCCCGCAAGACGACGTGACGCGATCGCCTGTAGTAGGCAATTGCGCACCAAACCATTACACCTGGTGTTTGTCCGCTATGCCGCTCAACACTACAGTCTGCCTGATTGCCTTCTCCAAGGCGGCGTCAAACGCGTATGCGGCCATCACTGTAGGACAGGTTGAAGCGGGACTCTTCCGCAAACACTACATTTCGCCACTCACCCTTCCAGTGCTGGCGTGCGCGTGACCATTGTAGCCGGAGGCGTCGGTGGTTCCCAGACAATAAAAACCGACGCAGTGGCATGCGTGCTACCAGTCCAGCCCTCAACAGACGGCCCCGCATCGTCGACGCAGCCATGCCCACCCCCGTTGTTGTGCTCCAACTTCGAACCAACACCTAGGACGACGCTGTTCTGTCCGATACGGCCACGCGAAGCTGGCGGTCGTCTCTCGCTGTGGTCACTTTGAGTCGTTCTTTACCTTGTCGCTGTGTACGGCCCTCCTCTCTCCACGTGAACCACATACGCCTTACTGTTGACGCAGCGAGCCCTGTACGAGTCGCAATTTACCGGAACGACAGACCCGCCTCCTGGAGCCCAAGCATTATGCCCTGTTTAACCGCATTCACATGCTGAAAGTCCACCCAGTGATGTCGGCGAGACATCGTTGGACTTGCTTAAAATTTTCCACTTGGTATGACGGCCCCACGCTGACAGAGCTGTGCGGAACACTGACCTGTCCGGTCCCACGACATAGGGCACTGGCGGGCCGATGTGCACGCCATCTCTCTGCGATTTCAATCACTTAGTATGACACCGAAGGCGTACACGACCCCTGTACTGGGAGTGTCTCCGACCATTTCTTCTGGGTGTTAACTTTCTACAAACTGTACTGTAGATCTCGGGTTCAAATCCGGCAGAAGTCGTCGGAATTTTTTAAGAGCGTTAAAACCCTTCAATATGCCTTCCCTCGCAGGAGAAAAAAATCCGGCGGTCCCATGTCATAGATTTATTGGGTGTGAGAGATCCTTCCAATAACTAAACTTATACGCATTACATTTAGGCCTTTATATCTGTGTCTTCGAATGCAGATTATTATTGTAGGCTTATATTTATCTGAAATTGTGCTATGTGATTTTTGATATTATAATGGTAGCGGGCATTTTACTCGCAATAAAATTAGAAATTCATTACAGATACAACCACAATTCGGAGAAAACTCGCGAAACAAAATTTACCGACAAGGGCAGTTTGAAGAAACACTTGTTGATCCATAGTGGTCTGAAAACATTTTGCTGTGGTACATGCAAAGCAACATTTACTCAGAAGGGAGGTTTGAAAAGACACATGGTAATCCATAGTGGTCAACATCCATATTCCTGTGGTACGTGCAAAGCACAATTTAATCATACAGGAAATTTAAAGCGCCACATGATGATCCATAGTGGTCGTAAACCATTTCCCTGTAGTACCTGCGAAGCAAAATTTACTGAAAAGGACAATTTGAAGAAACACATGTTAATCCATACTGGTCTTAAACCTTATTCCTGTGGTACATGCGAAGCAAAGTTTACTCAGAAGGGAGATTTGAAGAGACACACACTGATCCATATTCCTGTGGTACATGCTAAGCATAAATTTTCCAGTAATGCAGTTGAAGAGACACATGCTGATCCATAGTGGTCTAAGGCCACATTCCTGTGGTCCATGCGAAGCAAAATTTACTTATAAAGGCAGAATGAAGAAACACGCTGAGTCATAGTGGTCTAAACCCATTCTCCTGTGGTACATGATAAGCAAAATATACCCAGAAATACTGTTTGGAGAGCCACATGTTGATCCATAGTGGTCAAAGGCCACATTCCTGTGCTACCTGCGAAGCAAAGGTTACTTGTAATTGTATTTTGGAGAGACTCATTTTTATCCATGGTGGTCCTAATGCCTGAGGTACATGCGAATTAAAATGTACTTAAAAAGGATTTTGGAGAGAGACATGTTGATCAATAGCGGTCTAAAGCCACATTCCTGTGGTACGTGTGGATCAATCTTTACTGAGAAAGGTCATCTGAACACACAAATGATCATCCATAGTGGTCTCTTGCCAATATACCTGTAGTCCATAAGGAGCAAGCTTTGCTAAGATGAACTGAAGATAGCTGCCCAGCCATTTGGCCTGCAGATATAGGGGTGACGCGTTGTTGGCGCATTGGGTCTCCAAGGTCGTTAATCTTGGTTTTCGTGGTCAGGGCGCTGACCCACTGCCAGACAGTCACTCAATTGTACTCACGAGACTGAGTGTACCCAATCGATGAGTAGCTAATTACCTCGTCAACGCACATTTAACTTTTAAAGGAAACATATCAGTGAGCAGTGTAATGCAATTAGCTGCAATTTCGATACAACAGTAATAGACAGACTAAAACCTTCCGTTATTACAAATATTGCTCTTGGGGGCAGTAATTGGCGCTGGCTTTATTAAATCATGAGGGTTTTTGATTTTGAGCAATGTGATCAAGGGTGAATTAGAGATGATTGCTAAAATTTTGGAGTGAACAAGATAAATCAATTTGTTTACAACGAAGAATTAAGCTTTTACCACCTGCATGCCATGCAAAGTGAGATTAACTACCACCTAATGCCACCAACCCGTCAGCCAATCACTGACTCTGCGGAAAATAACACGATAGGAGTGGCGGACGGGCATCATGATGGCATGCGACAGCGATTTCTGCGATAGAAATCCCACAATTAGGGCAGCTATTTTAACAAGAGATGGACTCAATTAAGTCCTAAGATGAAGGAATAACGTCATTTGTTTTCTTAACGGCTATAAATAAAATAATTACACTTGTTGGCAGAAAAATTAACAATTGAATTACAAGATAAATGACAAAGTGGGAGATAGAAAATGATAACGGATGAATTTAAACAAGAGACATGAGAATTCAATAAAGGCTTCGTTGCAAATATTGCACAATTCAGTAGGCCAATGCATCTTTGAAAATGAATTAATATAATTATTTCCTGATAAACAAATCTTCTAATCAGCACTGATGTATATTAAGATCTGTGGGTATATAGGATATCTAAACTGAATGATAATACCTTTAAGACACTGTAGTGTGTCAAAACCTCGAAGAAGAATCACCTGCTTACCATCTGCTTGGGTGTCTATGAGCTCTTAAACTGACTTTATTAGCTTAATGACGCTCCAAGTGTGTCAATGCCTCTAAGAGGAACCATCTGTTCGAACTCTGGGTTGGTACCTAGTTCATCTAGGCTGACTGCTATTAGTTTAACAGCAATCCAGTGTGAAAATACCCCTAAGAGGAACCATCTTCTCACAGTTTGGTAGGTACCTAGGAGCTCCAAACTGAAGGTTGTTACCATAAAGACACGTCAGGTGTGTCAATACCTCTGAGAAGAACCATCCGATCACAGTCTGGGTTGGTGCTTATGTGCACTAAACTGAGTGTATTAGCTCATTGATGCAGCAGACGTTTCTACATAATTTAGGTGAACAGCTAATGTCTGCCCTGATGGGTACCTTGGAGCTCTATTCTGAATTATACTTTCTTAATGCCACTCCAGTGATTCAATACCTCTATGAATGAACGTCAATATAGTTAACAACCATCTGCTCTCAGTTCTAACCTGAATGATATTTGCTAACTGACGCTCCAAATGTGTCAATACTTCTAATGGGAACAATCTGCTTACAGTCAGGGTGGGTACCTAGGAGCTCTGGGTGTTTATTTCAACTGGAGGTTCACCCTGTGAAACAACTATTTTTGTATGAAGTATTATGTATATTATGTAGTTGAGGATATAATATAACAACCAATTACACTAATCCTATATTTTTGCTAAACAATATATCCCAGTTTCCGAGATATTGTAAGCGTTTATACTGTGTTTCAGAGCGTAATGGGACTCTCTTATTCCATGAGTAGAGTCAAGTCAATACTTCTCGCTAATCTTATAGTAAACCTCCTGTTAATACTTTATCATTTAATGTATAGTAATGTGTAATCATTGGGGTCGTCGTCTTCATAAATGCGAGGAAATGCACTATTATCACAATGCTTTTAAATAAATGCTTATAAATTGTTTATCAAGAGTTATCATAATATCCTGTCTGTTAGGTAGTCAGCCAGAAGGCTGGTTGGATCCTCAAAAAGCACCGCCGTTACGTTATGTGAGTAGATACCCACAAAAACCCAAGGCAGCGCTAAATTGAGGCGTTCTAGGCAAGAAGAGGAGTGAGGAAGTTTGCCATTGCTTTCCTCACTGAGTCAGAACAGTAGTCCTAACCCTATGAGTAGAACCTTTCACAGCATCCACAGGCACTGACTGTGCCCTGAATGCCATTACTAAGCACCACCCGTACCTCAGTAGCTTCCATATAATCACAGCCATGAGTGAGACTGGGACATCGGTGAAAAGCCACCTTTTACTCTAGCCTGTGCCAACTGACAAATGCAAACGTACTGCATTCATCAAGAGATGGAAAATATCCATTGAATAGAAAATAAGACAGCCTTGCAGAATTGTCCCTTATTTATTGGTTAAAATATCGGGAAACAAAGAGAAAGAGTTTAGTCCGCCTCGTGTGTTCAATAAGAAAATGTTTTGTCACAACAAGCCAATCACAGGCTACCTAATCATAGTACCCATGGTAACCGTTACCCATGATGCTTTCTGTTTTTTGCTGTTGCCGAGTGCTTTTGGGTTCAAAGAGTGTATTGTTTGTCTTATATAACATGAGTGTGTTAGATGACACTTCAGTGACTGTGGGTGCAGGGAACGACGGCTCAAGAAAAAGGAGAAGGTGGTTATCATTAACCCAATGGCTACAACTCATTCAATTCCTGCCCACATGGTTCAAGGAGGATTTCTGGCAAATATTTCACATCCAATGTCTATTTCTGTGTAAGAAATCAATCAATATATTGTGACCGTTTGACAGGTGTCCCACGTCCACACAAGTGCGAATCCAGATAACAGCAGAGTTCAAGGCTAAACATGCCTCGGGGTCTATCTGAGCGCAACAACAAAGTTGATTAAAAACAAAACAAGCTTCACTGTTATCAAGACGCACACTGCAGGAAGGATAGAAGGAAATATTTTAAAATCATGAATAACATCAATTTTGAAATAAAATATCTCATTTTAAATTATCCAACGACCATCCTACACTAAAACATAATCGTTTCCCTCACGGAAAAAGCTAAACACACACACCTGAAAGAAAAAAAACATCCTTATCGCTCTCCCTTACATTACTCCATTACATTATTCCTATACGCATTAAGCCATGATTTATATCGTTTAATTTTCTGAAATTAACTTAATGATCAATCTCCATTTATTTAAACATCACACGTGCATTCAAATATCACCCTGTAATTATTGTTATTCGTAAATATGATAAACAATTACCAATGACTATCAATTATCATTATTCTGATTCCCATTTCAATATTTCCAACGAGAATCCTTACGTTCCATTGAACATTATGTCTTGTTTATTTTCGTCGTCTCAAATACAGGACAATAATAAAGGTTCATTAAGAAAATATCCTCAAGCACAGAAAAATCGAACACATTTATTCCAATACTGATTATTAGATCTCATTTGCAATTGATAAAAATTCAACTCTACATCAATTAAATAACACGACTATCGTTATAACAAAATATACATAGACGAAAGTCAACTTTTAACTAGCCATCAAACAATGCGTTAACTATCCAAACAAATGGGAAAACTCCTAGCAATAAGGAGAGTAGAATGCCTCCAATACAAAAATCATCCGACGATCTGTCTCATCATGGATACGCTGACTTCCAAAGTGTTAGAAACATCAAAAGGCTCCAGAGATTTATGCGTCAGTATTTTAAAATAAATCCAAATTCTCAAAAATGATGGCCCCTATATGGTTGAAGGAATAGGGTGGGGTCTGCAATTCACCAATACTAGCTACTAAAATATAAAATGCTGCTCACGGGTCATCGAAGGTGTTCCAAAGTGTGGATCCAGCAGGAGTAGAATGCCCCACTCCCAAGGCATGGCTCCATCCATACGTCATGATATGCAACGTGCATACCTGGCATCCACGTTCTCCGTTATTCACGGCACAAGTTCCCAGACACCTGCTTCCATCATACCAGCAATTTAATTTAGCACTCCATTATAATGATTCGATTTATGGTGCAATGCAAATGTTCATGCCGACTGTCCGATACCATGATGTACTGTCCGAATCCCCTTAACACCATAGCTTGTGCTATCGCGAAAACTCGTAACTTCACACTTTCCGTGTTTCGATAAAATTTACTCCGTGTTTTTCTCGATTCGAAAAATAAGCGCCTTTCGGCCGTTGAACCATTTCCACGATGACTTGCTTGTGATCTTTCATATATTAGCGCGGTATTCAGCCTTTTTCCAAATTAATTCTGCTATTCACTAAGCTAGATAATATCTCTTCATGCCTATCTGGATAAGGATTATTATTACACGCTATGCATAGTCCGCAAAACCTGGGTTAGGGGTTAGCAAAGTTCGAAGATTAGCTATACTGTGGGTTTGGATATTATCCAACATAACTCTGCACACGCTACGTATAGTCCACCCCAGTCCTCGTCTAGACGCGCAAAACCCGGGTTAGGGGTTAGCCCAGTTCGAAGACTAGCTATACCGTTGTTTTGGATACTATCCAACATAACTCTGCACACGCTATGCATAGTCCACCCCAGTCATCGTCTAGACGCGCAAAACGTGGGTTAGGGGTTAGCCCAGTTCGAAGACTAGCTATACTGTGGGTTTGCATATTATCCAACATAACTCTGCATACGCTATGCATAGTCCACTCCAGTCATCGTCTAGACGCGCAAAACGTGGGTTAGGGGTTAGCCCAGTTCGAAGACTAGCTATACTGTGGGTTTGGATACTATCCAACATAACTCTGCACACGCTATGCATAGTCCACCCCAGTCATCGTCTAGACGCGCAAAACGTGGGTTAGAGGTTAGCCCAGTTCGAAGACTAGCTATACTGTGGGTTTGCATATTATCCAACATAACTCTGCATACGCTATGCATAGTCCACCACAGTCCTCGTCTAGACGCGCAAAACCCGGGTTAGGGGTTAGCCCAGTTCGAAGACTAGCTATACTGTGGGTTTGGAGATTAGCAAACATAACTCTGCACACGCTATGCCTAGTCCACCCCCGTCCTCGTCTAGACGCGCAAAACCCGGGTTAGGGGTTAGCCCAGTTCGAAGACTAGCTATACTGTGGGTTTGGAGATTAGCAAACATAACTCTGCACACGCTACGTATAGTCCACCCCAGTCCTCGTCTAGACGAGCAAAACCTGGGTTAGGGGCTAGCCCAGTTCGAAGACTAGCTATACTGTGGGTTTGGATACTATCCAACATAATTCTGCACACCCTATGCATAGTCCACCGCAGTCCTCGTCTAGACGCGCAAAACCCGGGTTAGGTGTTAGCCCAGTTCGAAAACTAGCTATACTGTGGGTTTGCATATTATTCAACATAACTCTGCACACGCTGTGCATAGTCCACTCCGGTCCTCGCCTAGATGCGCAAAACCCTGGTTAGGGTTTAGCTCAGTTCGAAGACTAGCTATACTGTGGGTTTGCATATTATCCAACACAACTCTGCATACGCTATGCATAGTCCACCCCAGTCCTCGTCTAGACGCGCAAAACCCGGGTTAGGGGTTAGCCCAGTTCGAAAACTAGCTATAATATGGGTTTGGATATTATCCAACAAATCTCTGCACACGCTGTGCATAGTCCACCCCAGTCCTCGTCTAGACGCGCAAAACCCCGGATAGGGGTTAGCCCAGTTCGAAGACTAGCAATACTGTGGTTTTGGATACTATCCAACATAACTCTGCACACGCTATGCATAGTCCACCCCAGTCCTCGTCTAGACGCGCAAAACGCGGGTTAGGTGTTAGCTCTGTTCGAAAACTAGCTATACTGTGGGTTTGCATATTATCCAACATAACTCTGCATATGCTATGCATAGTCCACCCCAGTCCTCGTCTAGACGCGCAAAACCCGGGTTAGGGGTTAGCCCAGTTCGAAGACTAGCTATACTGTGGGTTTGGATACTATCCAACATAATTCTGCACACCCTATGCATAGTCCACCGCAGTCCTCGTCTAGACATGCAAAACCCGGGTTAGGTGTTAGCCCAGTTCGAAAACTAGCTATACTGTGGGTTTGCATATTATTCAACATAACTCTGCACACGCTGTGCGTAGTCCACTCCGGTCCTCGCCTAGATGCGCAAAACCCTGGTTAGGGTTTAGCTCAGTTCGAAGACTAGCTATAATGTGGGTTTGCATATTATCCAACACAACTCTGCATACGCTATGCATAGTCCACCCCAGTCCTCGTCTAGACGCGCAAAACCCGGGTTAGGGGTTAGCCCAGTTCGAAAACTAGCTATAATGTGGGTTTGGATATTATCCAACAAATCTCTGCACACGCTGTGCATAGTCCACCCCAGTCCTCGTCTAGACGCGCAAAACCCCGGATAGGGGTTAGCCCAGTTCGAAGACTAGCAATACTGTGGTTTTGGATACTATCCAACATAACTCTGCACACGCTATGCATAGTCCACCCCAGTCCTCGTCTAGACGCGCAAAACGCGGGTTAGGTGTTAGCTCTGTTCGAAAACTAGCTAAGTAGTGGAGTGGTGGGTGTTCTGCTTAGTGTCATGGCCGCCGCGTGAGTCCAAGCCAATATCTCGTCAACCCATGGTCCGATTTTGACAAATGAGGTGTCGTTAGACTCGGGCTGAAGTCCTCTTTCCTATGGACCACTCATTTCAACCCCTAAATAAAACCTACCCCTACTAGGGGGTGAAATTGTAATTTTTAGTGAAAGTCTATTTTCAAATACGACATGTATAAGCTGCGCTGCTAAAATGAACTTAAATGTTGTTGCTCATATCGCGCATGCGTTTTTCTGGCTGCCGCTATGGATGAACATTTTTGTTTTTGTTTTTTACGCATGCGCACTTGGGATTTTTGTAAGAGGGCGAGCTCTTTGAAAAAAATGATTGATAAGAAGAGGTTTTGGTGGTGAGGAGAGAGCCAGATAGTCGCCTACTTTCCTACGAAGTTTGTCGATATCTCTCAAACGCAAGGTCGGATTTGGACGTGTGACGTGTCAAATCGCTTGTCTCGAAGCCCTATACATGTTATTAATAGGTTAGAGTTTTGAGAATGAGGGAAACAGGCTTTTTTGGGGTAAAACCATGATTTTAGACTTTTTCCGATATTTCACGAATGCATGGTCGGATTTAGTCCTATGACGTGTCAAATGACTTGTCTCGAAACCCTGTGTATTTTGGTAATAGGTTAAAGTTTTTGAGAATGAGGGAAACAGAATTTTTTGTTGTAAAACTGTGATTTTAGTCTTTTTGATATATTTCACAAACCAATAACGCCAGAGACGTATACGAGGGGTCGTAGGACTCGGGGTGAGGCCCTCTCATCCCCCCCCCCCCCTCTTTCAAATATAGTATTTATATTTTAAAAAAATGCGAAAGGGTCTAACGACACTTTTGTTGAAAACATTTTAGTTTTTAAAACTTTTTCTTTTAATCTGTCTAAAATGTTCATGAAGGGTGGTTGCAGATAGAGACGATACCACTGGACACGTGTTTCAACGAAGCTATTACTGGCCACGGTGGTGATATACCAATACAGTATTCGCTATTTCGATGAGACGGCGGGTCGAGGGTTCGTTTTCCGATTTTTCCTATGATGGAATACCTAATACCTAAACCCCCTGAAGGGGGTCTTTAACATGTAAACGATTATGAGTGACATGACAAATGATAATTCCTTGATCAGATGAAGTTAGCTTTAGATAGAACAAACAGAACTTGGTTATATGTTGCTTGAAGTGAGTATAGAAAACAAACTTGCTGGGGCAGACTGACAGGATGTGGATGTTATTTGAGCTTATTGGAATGCATTGACTTGACTTGACAACAGGGCAATGAAAAAAGCACAGAGATGCTGAGGACACTTGAAGGTCAAACGATATGGCAACTATGGTGGGAGGGGGAAGCGAGGATGATGTCGCCGATCATGTTCAATGTTCAATGGATGAATTTAAATTTTGCGAAGCATTGTTCGGAGAGGGTCATGTGACGACTTGTTTTAAGGATATTTATTTTTCCGATTTTTCTTATGGTGGTCTCATTGATTGAAATCATTCAAAACTGCTAGGGCATGGCCTTGAGATTTTATAAACTGATAATGGGATTTTGACATACAAGGTCCACTCAGAACTTGACATGATGTCATTCTTTTTATGGCTTATGAATTTCCCCAAAAAAGACCCAAAACAACAAGATCATAGACTTTTGCTTTTCTTAATATATTGCAAACCCATAATGTTAGATGTTTACTGTGAGTGACGAAACCTAGCTAGGTAAAGAAAGAATTATTGTGGGCTACATGTATGGTGACTGACACGTCTTTGAACATTGGAACTTGTTTTCAGATCTGAGTGTAGTACATAGGGAGTATAGGTTGTAGGCATGGCTTGACAAACGGTGTACACAAAATTCAATTTATCGATTCAAGAATTATGAGTAGACTATCATTAATTAATTGGTTAAAGAGTGTAGCTAAAAATAAAAAAGTGACTACATTAAACTAAACTGAACCAAGTCGAATCAAACCCAACTGAACCAAACCAAGCCTAAAGCAAACCAAACCTAATCAAGAACAAGCCAAGGGCTTAAGTGTAAAACTTGTGGGGGAATGCAGTCATTGGCAATGTCCAAAGAAAGGGATAACGCTCTACCTTTAGAGGGTGAGGTAAAGCTAGCGCATGGTGCTAATGCATATTCCCAAGTACATGAACCACACACACACACAACTATCCTATGCTGTTTTTATGAGTTGACTGTTAAAACTTACTCAGTGGTTACTGAGCAAGATGGTCGCTACACACAACAAGCTTTAAATACTTGAGGCTAATAATCTATACACACACACGCACTCGCTTGTTCTAAACTAAACTGTCTCGCTGGCAGTGCTCACACAGTAGGCAAATGACAGAAATGCTTGGCTAACCGAAATACAATCATTTTCGGTTGTCTAATGATACCAGCTAGCCATTACATGCTATAGTGGTGAGCACATGTGCCTCTTGCACTGGAGATCGTAACTCGATTTCTAGCTCTAAGGCCTAGAACGAATCAAACTAAGAAAGAATGGTATGGTGACGCAGTAGTTAAACTGTTAGCCTTTCAATAAGGTAGACTAGGGTTTGATTTTGGGTTAATATACATGTCATAAACAAACAAACAAAAAAAGCGGAGATAATGTTTAAAACTGATTACACTTGTCTCTTTTCAAATTATTACTTAGATTACAAATACAAAGGTGGACTGGGTTTGATATACAGTTAATGCTGCCTATCGCATACTAGCCTGTAAGAAAGCCAAACAAGCAAAGGGCGTAGGTAGAGCAGTGGTAAAATCACTATGTGTAGAGAACTACCTAACGGTTTTATGAACTGGCAATGCTATGTCGCATAAACAGTGCAGGATACAATCCGGCAACCATAATTTTTATCTTGTGGAACAGAGAACATGCAATTTTACCTTGATGGATAGCAAATGAGTGCAGATGAATGACCTATGCATTAGCCTACCATAGGGTTATAACCACGAGGTGGAGGTGTGACTTTTATATTTTATTGTTTAGAGACATGGCTTTTTTGTAACCAGTAGATTTAGTATTTTGTAAATATTCATTTTTGTAATTGTAAATAGTGGAAACATTTTTTTTGTAATAGTAAATGTTAAATGTAGAACTAAAAGTTATTTGGGATAAGTGTGCATGTCAAGGATAAAAAATAGCGTGGTTGTATTTGTTTTCAAAGACAGGTATGGTTGTGTGAATGTATGACTATAGATAGAATGATAGAGAGAGAGAGAGAAAGCTTGTGTGTGTGTGTGTGTGTGTGTGTGTGTGTGTGTGTGTGGGTAGCATTGATTTTTCAACCAAAGCAAACACGGCAAGGTAGGATGGTGGGGTAATTAATGTATATAGCAAATGGTTAATAGTATACTATATTTTTTTAAAACTTGTGTTTTTTAATGCAGCAGTAGATAGGTGTTATTTTGTAAAACAGTCTTACCTACAGTAGTAGTAGTAGTAGTAGTAGTCCTATATGTTTTTGGAAACAAACAGAAAGAGAATGCACTATTGCCATGGCCAAGCACTTTCATTAAAGTGATTTCAAGAAAATTTAAATCAGCAAATGTGTGTTTTACAAAAGTAAACATTCAGCATGGACTAAATCATAAACGTGTCTTCTGTGATATGGAAAAAATAGGAAATCCATGTTTCCATATCATCACAATTTAAAAACTTAAAACTGACATTTAAAAAATGTAAATGGGAAATTGGCAAATGTGTAAACAACAAAATGGAAAATTCTTGTTTCCATATCATGAAATCCAAAAACTTTAAACTGACATTTTCAAATCGTGTACATGGAAAATTGACAAATGGCAATGTGTGAAATGTGAAAATGAAAAAATATGAACAAATGGCTATCATTATTTAAAAAAATAAAAAACCGTCGTGTTCTATCGTTAAAGTGTGAATCAAACCACATCTACTTATTTGGATCACCCGAGACTGAGTAGACCTGTTTTAGTCCTAATATACTTTTAAAATTTTATGTTAAAGCTCAATTTGAACTCAAGAGCTTTAGAGTGGCAGCTAACTATTATAACCGTTACGTCACAAAGACAACTTTACACTACTCTTAATAAACAATAATAAGAAAAAGAATAATAAATGTTGATTTTTTTTTTTAAGGATGAACATGGTGACACCGTTTCTGTTGCACAGTCTGCTAGCTACTAGCCAGCAGCTGGGGTCTTAGAAAACGATACAGTTGACATTTTGTAATGAGATGTGACATGTTTCAAAGTACAGTATTATGGGTTGCTATTGAATAAAAACTAATCCTGTACAAGGAAGCAAGGGTTCGAACCCCTTACCTAACATTACTATTGCCTGAACATGGCTTGACGACACTGTATTATTATGATACTCGGTACACAAACCATAGATAGAGTGTATTGTTTAAGATCACTTTCTTTCTGAACATAGGTGGAGACTGTTGATGGTTAACAATGGCATTAATATAGTAGGACGTGGGTATAGCAATTAAGAAAAAACAGACAATACCCATACAATATTTTTATTTATTTAATATAAGTACTTGTACAATAGTTACATTCAAAATACATTTCTTTTTTCTCTATTACTATTTAGTCCTTTTTGATTCTCTTGCATATGAAGGGTAGATAACCTTGTAGTTCAGCCCCTTAAAACAACAACAACACAACCTTTTGCATAGTCTGTGATGTTGACGACTCTTGAGATGTGGAAGATGGATTAAACATAACTTTTACAGCAGGGGTTAAATGTTGCTCAATAAACACTGCACTATTTTGAGTAGCAACATTTTTTTCTTGTACTAGCTTTTTAGCATTGTCATGATTATTTGTTGACACTAACAGTGTTTCATTTGGTACACTACATTGATGATCACTCACACTTAAAACCTTACCATTTCTACTTTTTAGATTGCCTCGACATTTTTTTGACCTTTCTTTTGAGCATTGCCAAAATATTATTCCTTTTACATTTTGACGATTATAGTTATAAGAGTAGCCTTTATAGAGTACACGTTGTTTACCTTTGTTAGTTGTAGTAAGTTCCATAGTAGCAACTAACCTGTTAGTATGATTTGCTCACTATAAAGGTTATAACTGTTCTGATAATAAAATCATTTAGCGTTGGCTTTTATATTTAATATGTACAGTTTGAAGTGATAGCAAAAGTGAGAGCAAAATGGTAGCAGAGTGGTAGAAAATATAACATGTATTGTTAAGAAATAGTTTAAGCTGTTATGTGGATCCATTACATAATAATTTTAGCACGACGAAGCTCATTTTCTATATCCAATAGTTCTTCCTCATATTCAGTATAACCAGCCTGTTTATAGACATGCAGTTGCTGAAGCCGCCAGATTAGCTTACTTGGATTGTTCCAGTAGACAAATTTAACAAATGATTTTTTAGTTGTAAACAAAGCATTACCATTATCATTATTATCTTCATCATCAACATCATCATCATCATAACCATTATCATTATCATCATCATCATGATCATTATAATCCTCATCACTATTACTATATAGTCCTTTTTGATCCTTTTGCAATACCACATTTTGCACAGTCTGTGTTGCCCTTGATAATGTTGGGAGTTTTTCAGACATTGACAACTGTCCTAACACGACTTTCTGAGGAGATGATACATGCTTCTTAACAAACAATGCACTATCTTGAGTTGCAACATCTTTTTCTGAGACAAGTGTTTTAGCATTTTGAAGAGTTTTTTTAAACAGCAACGATGTTTTATCTGGTACACTACATTGATGATCACTCATACTTAAGACATTACTATTTTTACTTTTCAGCTCACCTCGACACTGTTTTGAACGATGTTTTGAACAACGCCAAATAACAGTTCCATTTTTATTGGTTCGTTTTACAATATATTTATATCCTTTATAGAATGCGTATGGCATACCATTGCTATTTGTTGATACTTCCATGTCAATTGTCAAGCATGAACTAATCTCTAGCAAAGTTCACTCGATAATATAAATAATTTCTAAACCCCAGTAGTGAATAGTCAGTTGTTTTTGATCTATGCAAGCGTAAACATGTCACATACACTGGTGATGGATACTCAAGGCTTTAAGGTCAATGAAAACAAGTACAGTATATATTTAAATAGGTGGCTATCATTGATTGCACAACACGCGGGTCACTATATTTTTTTTTTCTTTCGGACTAGTGTTTTAACATTTGAAGAGTGTTTTAAACAGCAACGATGTCTTATCAGTCACACTACATTGATGATCACTCACACTTAAGACCTCGCTATTTTTACTTTTTAACTCACTTTGACACTGTTTTGAACGATGTTTTGAACAACGCCAAATAACAGTTCCATTTTTATTGGTTCGTTTTACAATATACGTATAACCTTTATAGTATGCATATGGCTTACCATAACTATTCGTTGATACTTTCATATTAATTTTCAAGCATGAAATAATCTCTAATAAATTTCGCTCGATAATAGAAATAATAGTTTAAAGTGGGTGCGAAGGTGGGTGCAAAAGTGGGTGCAAAAGTGAATGTAAAAGTGGGTGTAAAAGTGGGTGCAAAAGTGGGTGCAAAAGTGAGTGCAAAAGTGGGTGCGAAAGTGGGTGCGAAAGTGGGTGCAGTTTATAGTAGGCACTATTTTTACTAGAATGTGATTTGAGTAAATGTAATTTCTAAACCCAAGTAGTGAATAATCAGTTGGTTTTGATTTATGCAAGCGTAAACATGTCTCATACACTGATGATGGATACTCAAGGCTTCTTGGTCAACAAAAACAAGTATATAGTTAAAGAGGTAGCTATTATTGATTGCACAACACTGAATCTATTTTTAAAATTTTGACAAAGGGTCTAAGTGCACTTTTGTTAATATCTCGCGAACCAATAAGACTACGGCATTGTATGAGGTATTGTTGGACTTTTTGCCGAAGACTGCTGGTAAACACTTATGTTCCCACGACCTTTTTAAAGATGGCGACTGACCCACGAGGGGTGATTAAAACGTATTCCAAGCGACGCTTGTCGATAAGCAAACCAATAATCAAAGGGGGGTGTGACAGAGCTTGAGGCGATAACCCCTTTTGATTGATCCCTGTTGATTTGCCCCTTTGGACTGGTCCCCGTTGACAAGTCCCTCTGAACGGGTCCTTTTTGAAGGGAGTCATTTATGACGGGCCCCTGCTGACGGGCCCCTGCTGACGGGTCACTGTGGACGGATCCCTGTGGACAGGTCCCTGTTGACAGGTCCAAAGGGATTAGTCAAAAGGACCTGTCAACAGGGACCTGTCAACAGGGACCTGTCCACAGGGATCCGTCCACAGTGACCCGTCAGCAGGGGCCCGTCATAAATGACTCCCTTCAAAAAGGACCCGTTCAGAGGGACTTGTCAACGGGGACCAGTCCAAAGGGGCAAATCAACAGGGATCAATCAAAAGGGGTTATCGCCTCAAGCTCTGTCACACCCCCCTTTGATTATTGGTTTGCTTATCGACAAGCGTCGCTTGGAATACGTTTTAATCACCCCTCGTGGGTCAGTCGCCATCTTTAAAAAGGTCGTGGGAACATAAGTGTTTACCAGCAGTCTTCGGCAAAAAGTCCAACAATACCTCATACAATGCCGTAGTCTTATTGGTTCGCGAGATATTAACAAAAGTGCACTTAGACCCTTTGTCAAAATTTTAAAAATAGATTCAGTGTTGTGCAATCAATAATAGCTACCTCTTTAACTATATACTTGTTTTTGTTGACCAAGAAGCCTTGAGTATCCATCATCAGTGTATGAGACATGTTTACGCTTGCATAAATCAAAACCAACTGATTATTCACTACTTGGGTTTAGAAATTACATTTACTCAAATCACATTCTAGTAAAAATAGTGCCTACTATAAACTGCACCCACTTTCGCACCCACTTTCGCACCCACTTTTGCACTCACTTTTGCACCCACTTTTGCACCCACTTTTACACCCTCTTTTACACTCACTTTTGCACCCACTTTTGCACCCACCTTCGCACCCACTTTAAACTATTATTTCTATTATCGAGCGAAATTTATTAGAGATTATTTCATGCTTGAAAATTAATATGAAAGTATCAACGAATAGTTATGGTAAGCCATATGCATACTATAAAGGTTATACGTATATTGTAAAACGAACCAATAAAAATGGAACTGTTATTTGGCGTTGTTCAAAACATCGTTCAAAACAGTGTCAAAGTGAGTTAAAAAGTAAAAATAGCGAGGTCTTAAGTGTGAGTGATCATCAATGTAGTGTGACTGATAAGACATCGTTGCTGTTTAAAACACTCTTCAAATGTTAAAACACTAGTCCGAAAGAAAAAAAAATATAGTGACCCGCGTGTTGTGCAATCAATGATAGCCACCTATTTAAATATATACTGTACTTGTTTTCATTGACCTTAAAGCCTTGAGTATCCATCACCAGTGTATGTGACATGTTTACGCTTGCATAGATCAAAAACAACTGACTATTCACTACTGGGGTTTAGAAATTATTTATATTATCGAGTGAACTTTGCTAGAGATTAGTTCATGCTTGACAATTGACATGGAAGTATCAACAAATAGCAATGGTATGCCATACGCATTCTATAAAGGATATAAATATATTGTAAAACGAACCAATAAAAATGGAACTGTTATTTGGCGTTGTTCAAAACATCGTTCAAAACAGTGTCGAGGTGAGCTGAAAAGTAAAAATAGTAATGTCTTAAGTATGAGTGATCATCAATGTAGTGTACCAGATAAAACATCGTTGCTGTTTAAAAAAACTCTTCAAAATGCTAAAACACTTGTCTCAGAAAAAGATGTTGCAACTCAAGATAGTGCATTGTTTGTTAAGAAGCATGTATCATCTCCTCAGAAAGTCGTGTTAGGACAGTTGTCAATGTCTGAAAAACTCCCAACATTATCAAGGGCAACACAGACTGTGCAAAATGTGGTATTGCAAAAGGATCAAAAAGGACTATATAGTAATAGTGATGAGGATTATAATGATCATGATGATGATGATAATGATAATGGTTATGATGATGATGATGTTGATGATGAAGATAATAATGATAATGGTAATGCTTTGTTTACAACTAAAAAATCATTTGTTAAATTTGTCTACTGGAACAATCCAAGTAAGCTAATCTGGCGGCTTCAGCAACTGCATGTCTATAAACAGGCTGGTTATACTGAATATGAGGAAGAACTATTGGATATAGAAAATGAGCTTCGTCGTGCTAAAATTATTATGTAATGGATCCACATAACAGCTTAAACTATTTCTTAACAATACATGTTATATTTTCTACCACTCTGCTACCATTTTGCTCTCACTTTTGCTATCACTTCAAACTGTACATATTAAATATAAAAGCCAACGCTAAATGATTTTATTATCAGAACAGTTATAACCTTTATAGTGAGCAAATCATACTAACAGGTTAGTTGCTACTATGGAACTTACTACAACTAACAAAGGTAAACAACGTGTACTCTATAAAGGCTACTCTTATAACTATAATCGTCAAAATGTAAAAGGAATAATATTTTGGCAATGCTCAAAAGAAAGGTCAAAAAAATGTCGAGGCAATCTAAAAAGTAGAAATGGTAAGGTTTTAAGTGTGAGTGATCATCAATGTAGTGTACCAAATGAAACACTGTTAGTGTCAACAAATAATCATGACAATGCTAAAAAGCTAGTACAAGAAAAAAATGTTGCTACTCAAAATAGTGCAGTGTTTATTGAGCAACATTTAACCCCTGCTGTAAAAGTTATGTTTAATCCATCTTCCACATCTCAAGAGTCGTCAACATCACAGACTATGCAAAAGGTTGTGTTGTTGTTGTTTTAAGGGGCTGAACTACAAGGTTATCTACCCTTCATATGCAAGAGAATCAAAAAGGACTAAATAGTAATAGAGAAAAAAGAAATGTATTTTGAATGTAACTATTGTACAAGTACTTATATTAAATAAATAAAAATATTGTATGGGTATTGTCTGTTTTTTCTTAATTGCTATACCCACGTCCTACTATATTAATGCCATTGTTAACCATCAACAGTCTCCACCTATGTTCAGAAAGAAAGTGATCTTAAACAATACACTCTATCTATGGTTTGTGTACCGAGTATCATAATAATACAGTGTCGTCAAGCCATGTTCAGGCAATAGTAATGTTAGGTAAGGGGTTCGAACCCTTGCTTCCTTGTACAGGATTAGTTTTTATTCAACAGCAACCCATAATACTGTACTTTGAAACATGCCACATCTCATTACAAAATGTCAACTGTATCGTTTTCTAAGACCCCAGCTGCTGGCTAGTAGCTAGCAGACTGTGCAACAGAAACGGTGTCACCATGTTCATCCTTAAAAAAAAAAATCAACATTTATTATTCTTTTTCTTATTATTGTTTATTAAGAGTAGTGTAAAGTTGTCTTCGTGACGTAACGGTTATAATAGTTAGCTGCCACTCTAAAGCTCTTGAGTTCAAATTGAGCTTTAACATAAAATTTTAAAAGTATATTAGGACTAAAACAGGTCTACTCAGTCTCGGGTGATCCAAATAAGTAGATGTGGTTTGATTCACACTTTAACGATAGAACACGACGGTTTTTTATTTTTTTTAAATAATGATAGCCATTTGTTCATATTTTTTCATTTTCACATTTCACACATTGCCATTTGTCAATTTTCCATGTACACGATTTGAAAATGTCAGTTTAAAGTTTTTGGATTTCATGATATGGAAACAAGAATTTTCCATTTTGTTGTTTACACATTTGCCAATTTCCCATTTACATTTTTTAAATGTCAGTTTTAAGTTTTTAAATTGTGATGATATGGAAACATGGATTTCCTATTTTTTCCATATCACAGAAGACACGTTTATGATTTAGTCCATGCTGAATGTTTACTTTTGTAAAACACACATTTGCTGATTTAAATTTTCTTGAAATCACTTTAATGAAAGTGCTTGGCCATGGCAATAGTGCATTCTCTTTCTGTTTGTTTCCAAAAACATATAGGACTACTACTACTACTACTACTACTGTAGGTAAGACTGTTTTACAAAATAACACCTATCTACTGCTGCATTAAAAAACACAAGTGTTAAAAAAATATAGTATACTATTTACCATTTGCTATATACATTAATTACCCCACCATCCTACCTTGCCGTGTTTGCTTTGGTTGAAAAATCAATGCTACCCACACACACACACACACACACACACACACACACACACAAGCTTTCTCTCTCTCTCTCTCTATCATTCTATCTATAGTCATACATTCACACAACCATACCTGTCTTTGAAAACAAATACAACCACGCTATTTTTTATCCTTGACATGCACACTTATCCCAAATAACTTTTAGTTATACATTTAACATTTACTATTACAAAAAAAATGTTTCCACTATTTACAATTACAAAAATGAATATTTACAAAATACTAAATCTACTGGTTACAAAAAAGCCATGTCTCTAAACAATAAAATATAAAAGTCACACCTCCACCTCGTGGTTATAACCCTATGGTAGGCTAATGCATAGGTCATTCATCTGCACTCATTTGCTATCCATCAAGGTAAAATTGCATTTTCTCTGTTCCACAAGATAAAAATTATGGTTGCCGGATTGTATCCTGCACTGTTTATGCGACATAGCATTGCCAGTTCATAAAACCGTTAGGTAGTTCTCTACACATAGTGATTTTACCACTGCTCTACCTACGCCTTTTGCTTGTTTGGCTTTCTTACAGGCTAGTATGCGATAGGCAGCATTAACTGTATATCAAACCCAGTCCACCTTTGTATTTGTAATCTAAGTAATAATTTGAAAAGAGACAAGTGTAATCAGTTTTAAACATTATCTCCGCTTTTTTTGTTTGTTTGTTTATGACATGTATATTAACCCAAAATCAAACCCTAGTCTACCTTATTGAAAGGCTAACAGTTTAACTACTGCGTCACCATACCATTCTTTCTTAGTTTGATTCGTTCTAGGCCTTAGAGCTAGAAATCGAGTTACGATCTCCAGTGCAAGAGGCACATGTGCTCACCACTATAGCATGTAATGGCTAGCTGGTATCATTAGACAACCGAAAATGATTGTATTTCGGTTAGCCAAGCATTTCTGTCATTTGCCTACTGTGTGAGCACTGCCAGCGAGACAGTTTAGTTTAGAACAAGCGAGTGCGTGTGTGTGTATAGATTATTAGCCTCAAGTATTTAAAGCTTGTTGTGTGTAGCGACCATCTTGCTCAGTAACCACTGAGTAAGTTTTAACAGTCAACTCATAAAAACAGCATAGGATAGTTGTGTGTGTGTGTGGTTCATGTACTTGGGAATATGCATTAGCACCATGCGCTAGCTTTACCTCACCCTCTAAAGGTAGAGCGTTATCCCTTTCTTTGGACATTGCCAATGACTGCATTCCCCCACAAGTTTTACACTTAAGCCCTTGGCTTGTTCTTGATTAGGTTTGGTTTGCTTTAGGCTTGGTTTGGTTCAGTTGGTTTTGATTCGACTTGGTTCAGTTTAGTTTAATGTAGTCACTTTTTTATTTTTAGCTACACTCTTTAACCAATTAATTAATGATAGTCTACTCATAATTCTTGAATCGATAAATTGAATTTTGTGTACACCGTTTGTCAAGCCATGCCTACAACCTATACTCCCTATGTACTACACTCAGATCTGAAAACAAGTTCCAATGTTCAAAGACGTGTCAGTCACCATACATGTAGCCCACAATAATTCTTTCTTTACCTAGCTAGGTTTCGTCACTCACAGTAAACATCTAACATTATGGGTTTGCAATATATTAAGAAAAGCAAAAGTCTATGATCTTGTTGTTTTGGGTCTTTTTTGGGGAAATTCATAAGCCATAAAAAGAATGACATCATGTCAAGTTCTGAGTGGACCTTGTATGTCAAAATCCCATTATCAGTTTATAAAATCTCAAGGCCATGCCCTAGCAGTTTTGAATGATTTCAATCAATGAGACCACCATAAGAAAAATCGGAAAAATAAATATCCTTAAAACAAGTCGTCACATGACCCTCTCCGAACAATGCTTCGCAAAATTTAAATTCATCCATTGAACATTGAACATGATCGGCGACATCATCCTCGCTTCCCCCTCCCACCATAGTTGCCATATCGTTTGACCTTCAAGTGTCCTCAGCATCTCTGTGCTTTTTTCATTGCCCTGTTGTCAAGTCAAGTCAATGCATTCCAATAAGCTCAAATAACATCCACATCCTGTCAGTCTGCCCCAGCAAGTTTGTTTTCTATACTCACTTCAAGCAACATATAACCAAGTTCTGTTTGTTCTATCTAAAGCTAACTTCATCTGATCAAGGAATTATCATTTGTCATGTCACTCATAATCGTTTACATGTTAAAGACCCCCTTCAGGGGGTTTAGGTATTAGGTATTCCATCATAGGAAAAATCGGAAAACGAACCCTCGACCCGCCGTCTCATCGAAATAGCGAATACTGTATTGGTATATCACCACCGTGGCCAGTAATAGCTTCGTTGAAACACGTGTCCAGTGGTATCGTCTCTATCTGCAACCACTCTTCATGAACATTTTAGACAGATTAAAAGAAAAAGTTTTAAAAACTAAAATGTTTTCAACAAAAGTGTCGTTAGACCCTTTCGCATTTTTTTAAAATATAAATACTATATTTGAAAGAGGGGGGGGGGGGAATGAGAGGGCCTCACCCCGAGTCCTACGACCCCTCGTATACGTCTCTGGCGTTATTGGTTTGTGAAATATATCAAAAAGACTAAAATCACAGTTTTACAACAAAAAATTCTGTTTCCCTCATTCTCAAAAACTTTAACCTATTACCAAAATACACAGGGTTTCGAGACAAGTCATTTGACACGTCATAGGACTAAATCCGACCATGCATTCGTGAAATATCGGAAAAAGTCTAAAATCATGGTTTTACCCCAAAAAAGCCTGTTTCCCTCATTCTCAAAACTCTAACCTATTAATAACATGTATAGGGCTTCGAGACAAGCGATTTGACACGTCACACGTCCAAATCCGACCTTGCGTTTGAGAGATATCGACAAACTTCGTAGGAAAGTAGGCGACTATCTGGCTCTCTCCTCACCACCAAAACCTCTTCTTATCAATCATTTTTTTCAAAGAGCTCGCCCTCTTACAAAAATCCCAAGTGCGCATGCGTAAAAAACAAAAACAAAAATGTTCATCCATAGCGGCAGCCAGAAAAACGCATGCGCGATATGAGCAACAACATTTAAGTTCATTTTAGCAGCGCAGCTTATACATGTCGTATTTGAAAAGAGACTTTCACTAAAAATTACAATTTCACCCCCTAGTAGGGGTAGGTTTTATTTAGGGGTTGAAATGAGTGGTCCATAGGAAAGAGGACTTCAGCCCGAGTCTAACGACACCTCATTTGTCAAAATCGGACCATGGGTTGACGAGATATTGGCTTGGACTCACGCGGCGGCCATGACACTAAGCAGAACACCCACCACTCCACTACTTAGCTATACTGTGGGTTTGCATATTATCCAACATAACTCTGCATACGCTAGGCATAGTCCACCCCAGTCCTCGTCTAGACGCGCAAAACCCGCGTTAGGAGTTAGCCCAGTTCGAAGACTAGCTATACTGTGGGTTTGGATATTATCCAACATACCTCTGCACACGCAAGAGTTTGCCTCACCTAGAAAAACTGTCATAGAACACACTGAAAACTATGTCTCTTCGCCGGCTAGTTTTTAGCTGCAGGTTTTGGTACCCGAAATATTGAAATGATCAAGCGCTCCAATATCATGCTCGCACGGATGCACGAAATTGAATGAGTCTCTCTCCACTGCTTCAACTGACTGCTCTCGTCACGTGCTAGTACAACCACTGCGCATCGCTCCTCGCGCATCATTCCATATCTCTGGAGTTCCTTGTTGGATTCACATGAAATAAATTCCATAAATCATAGAAATATTCTTCCTTTATTCCCTCGATCTATTGGTTATTCAACTACTTCGTTTTCGTGTTATAAAATTACCTCGGCGGTCACTCACGATGCGACATGACCCTCGCTGCGCTGTCAGCCACAACGGTGATTTCCTCAAGTACAAACATTTGAACTCCGTCTTAGAAAAACAACTCGTCTCATCCAGAGCTGTGTACACTTCCGCAAAATGGGCACAATATATATATATATATATATATATATATATATATACATTGCCTTTTTCAGAGGAACGCGTGGATACACGTTCCCCCTAAACCTTTGAAGACTGTTTTAGAAAAAATATTGGTACATTTGTATCTAGTCCGGCCAATATAATTTCCGAATTGAAAGTTCATAGATCAGCTGGCATCAACGCTGAAGCAGATTTTTAGTAATTCTTGATTCAAATCGATCTGTCGAATCAGTTTCCTTTGGTCGGTAACTCGGCACACCGCTAGCTAGTGTTTGGAGGCGGGGTGAGTTGTTATGTTGTGCGTGTGGTAGTTTTGAAGGATGAAGAAAATAACGAACTATTGAACATCCACCCAGGCATTGAAATAGCTGAAAGTTAATGATTCGAACATAAACAATGACGGAGAAACGTCAAGAGTGTCGTGTGGTGATGCAAAAGAAGATCACAACAAAGAGCTTTCAACCACGTGTAACAGTGGACGGAAGACATTCTCGAATGCTGGAATTTGGACAAAAAGCAGGAATTTTGCAGTAAGTACGGATAGCTGGTGGCAAGAAATAAAAACTTGGCTACAAAATTTGTAAAGAAGTTGGCGACTTCGGAACTGAAAGCACAACACGAGGGATGAACATTTCACAGCAGTGAGTTTCAGTTTCTTTTTGTGCAAGTGGTGAAACTGAAAAGAAATCTCAGCAAATGCTTTCTCTCAGCAAGAAAATATTTAAACATTAAGAGGGTTCAGCTCATCAGGCTGCAGTTAAAATAGTAAAAACCACAAAATTGAAAGTTTTGGAAACTACATGCACTAAGGCTTTCGAAAAGGGAAACGAAATAATTTGTAAATGTATTTCAAACAGCATATCAAGTAGTCAAGAAAAATCAAGCCTTCCACGATTTCGAAACTCAAATTGACGTGCAGGAGTTGAATGGCGCTAATATGGGCCGCATTCTTCATTCAACAAACGCATGCATAAATATTGTTTCTCATATCGCGACAGAAATGAGAATAAAGGTAGAAAATATGATACTATAGTGCATGGAAATAGTAAAAGTGCCCACCTTTGATGAAAGTACCACATTCAGTCAGCTGTCATCACTGATAGTGTACCTGAGTACAACACTTCCATAAATGGATCAGTCAGCAAGCATTCTTTTGGGAGGGGGGAATATTGAATTGCAGGATGTCACTCCTGAAGGTATATTTAGTGCATTGGTGACTTATTTGGGTGCATTGCTCTTCAATGATGAGTTTCTGAAACAGAATCTTGTTGCAGTGTCAACTGATGGGGCTGCAGTAATGCTAGGAAAGAAGAAGGGTGTAATGACTTTAATAAAGTAACAGTTTCCCACTGTTGTGACATTGTGCCAATCACAGGCTAGAGCTTTAGGCAGTGGCGGCTCGTGAAGGGTATCTGACAATATCATTTTACACTTTGAAAGTAACGGGGTAACGGTTTAATTTAATAGATCTCTTTAAAATTTTCACAAGTAAAAGCCAGGCTGGCTTGTAAATCTGCTTTCCCGCCCGCACGGCTGCTGCATTCTCGGCAGCACCTTAAGAACGTAACATTTCACTTCCTGAATCCACTTCTCCCTTTGCCAAGTTGTCCTATGAATGCCTCTTTGGGTGCTGCAATCCTTGCAGCAATGCCACAGAGTGCCAACACATCTTTGGAAACAATAGATGTATAAAGTTTACAAACAGCTCATATATTGTACTGGCAGCGGCTAACAGCCCCTAATTCGTATTGAGAAAATTTACGACTTATATTCTAATGCAATAAATTATAAATAGAATCATAATACTATCGCAAAAATGTTTAAATGGGAAAAGCATTCGCTGCAACATGGCTAGGTTTGTAGCAATGAATGGCAATGAGAATCATGAGTAGAAGAAGGATGGAACTCAAGTAGGTCCACACGGCATTTAGTGGGTACTTGAAGATCCATGTCCATCATCACCCCTTATGAAATGAAAGGGAGGCATTCCACAATCTCCATGATATGTGCATTTTCTTCAAACACTTGTATAATCAGTCTTGCCAACATGCGAATTATAGATCAGTATTCTAATCTACCGGTAGTATGCTTGCGTGATTTAGAGAAATACTTGTATATTATTTCACAGTTTAGTCGGTGGAGAATTTAGCTGAACTCAAAACGGAGTTACGCTTAAGTTCGGCGCATCTACAATCGGTAGAGCGTCATAATATTGAAGTAACTAGAAACAGGGAAATATATAAATAGAATCATAATACTATCACTGGAAAATGTTTATATCGAAGAGAAGAATTTCGAAATATCGGTGAGGATGTAAAACCTTCGAGTCTCCTTCTCACTGGAAACTTAGGCCCGTCATTTACAGAGGTCGTTACACTGTTAGGTATCGCTATCATCCTGCCTATGACTACCGCTTCATCTCGTGCCTCAATAGGATCAAAGTGTACCTCAGTCATTTACAGAGTCGTTACACTGTTACGTATCGCTATCACCTTGCCTATGACTACCGCTGCTTCTCGTGCCTCAAGAGGAGCAAAGTGGACCTCAGTCATTTACAGAGGTCGTTACACTGTTACGTATCGCTATCACCCTGCTTATGACTACCGCTGCTTCTCGTGCCTCAAGAGGATCAAAGTGTACCTCAATCACTTACAGAGGTCGTTACACTGTTACGTATCGCTATCACCCTGCCTATGACTACCGCTGCTTCTCGTGCCTCAATAGGATCAAAGTGTACCTCAGTCACTTACAGAGGTCGTTACACTGTTACGTATCGCAGTCACCCTGCTTATGACTACCGCTGCTTCTCGTGCCTCAAGAGGATCAAAGTGTACCTCAGGAATGCCATGGGCAAAGCCCTGCGTGGATATCAGCAATATTTATCGCCTTACGGATATAGTTTACATGGCTGTGCGGATAGCGGATAATGTTTGGAGTAAATTTGAAAAGGGTTACAATTCTGGCTGTGTAACATTCATTTAAAGCATAGCACTTGACATGATACCGAATTTCAATTACCTCGTCAAGGAAAAATTCGTCACGTTCAAGACTCGACGCCTGGAGCTGATCTAAAAAAAAGCTGAGTTAATGCTTATGCATGCAGGCCCACCAACTTTGATATGTGCGAGCCGCCACTGGCTTTCGAGAGGTGATGGTTGGTTGGATCCTTAGTTAAGGGGCTGCGTCAACGCGGTCATGTAGCCCCGTGACTTCGGGCGTGTGTACAATTTGTGAAGGCTGTATTGGTGTGTGTTATCTGTGATTCAGGTAGAAGGACTGCCGAGGATTAATTTTTCCAAGTAGTTCCTACTTTTGCTAACAAATATGACCGTCCACGACACCTAGGTGCGGACGTGGCTACTAAGTGCCATAGAGGTCAGCACCTGACGATAAACGTTGGAACTAATATAGCGTTATCAAACTAACCTACTTATTTAAGCTTCCACAAGTGTAGTTAGTGGAAGGTCTTTTCCATGCCATAACTCTATGACATGGGCCCGCCGTCATTACTTCCCCTCCGAAAGAAGGCATACTGTGCGATTTTTTAACAGTCTTACAAAATCCGACGACTTCGGCCGGGTTAGAACCCACGATCTTGGGCATAGAAGCTCAGCATGCTACCCACTACTCCACTTCGGTAGGTGATGTTGTGAGATAAGATTTCTCCTCACATGTAAACCACGTCATATCTTTCCTTGATAAACTGAGTACAGTTTACCACCCGTCAGGGAATGGAGAGCTCATGCAGAGGAACTTCAAATCTTACTGCTTAAAATTCGAAGGATTCTAGATGCAAGATGGATTGCTTCTGGCTTTCGAGCAGTCTCAGCTGTGAGGAGAAGTTTCGAAGTTTAAGTGGCACATTTCAAAAGTGCCAAAATGATCGCAATTCAGACATACTTGAGCAAGTCATGTATGGAGGACTCCGTAACCGTATAACCAATGATGTGTAGTACTGATGAAAACAAATCTGTTTTTGTGTTATTAGCTGACGGTGCAGTGGAGCAGTGATACCAACTCCACCAAACCCCACATTATTCGCTCCCTTAGCTCTCACAGCTCTAGACACACTCGTGTGTTATATTTTTGTAGGAAACAACTTGAAACATTTTGATTGGCTGTTCAAATACAATAATGCACTCTGGAGTTAGATTTTTGTACTAATGCACTTTAAAATTTTGATTGGCTGTTAAATACTATATAGCCAACATAAAGGCAGAATGGCCACCATGATACACATTTAATACGTTCCCATCTATATCAATTAAAGAATCGATGCTACTTTCCTTGTCAAGTAAAGCGGGCAACGCCGTTAATAAGGGGACCGTATTTAAATTCATACGAGTTATGTAAATGTAGTCGTATCGGACGAGGCTACCACAAGACCCCTTTTCCCAGGACATTTTTCTTTTACGGTAATGGGCTTTGGAGCGAATTTTCTATTCGGAGAATAAATGTCCTGGTTTTCTGCAAAATGCATTTTAAAACGTTGAAAATAATCATATAAAGTCACAATATATTCCACAGTTATCAGCACCAAAGCGATTTAAATTTAATTTCGATAATGACCACCACCCACGCGCCGCTTAGCACGCTTGCATAGTGGCGCCTCTCTAGGTGACACATAGAACTTTTTAGTTTTCACGCGGGAAATTTGAACCATAACCTGCGGCCAGGTGTAGCCTGGCCTGCCAAAAAATCGTATCTTGGAAACAAGTGGACCTATTAACATGAGATATAGTATGCAACTATTATTGTAGATAATTATGTGCCAGGTCAGTCACTAACAAATATCAAATAACTGCATCAAAAAATGCAACTCGTAAATTTTATAATATTTCGATATACCTAGGTTCAGAAAATTTGAATTAAAGTTATTTATGGGACATGCGGTTTAGAATGTTTGAATACAGATCTAGTAATACTTGTAGGCCTACTTACCATACAATTTAGACATTAGATGCAGTGTATATCCATGAATATGGTCATGATGACCTTTTGTCCGTATTGAGTACAATATCTACAAGATGCAGTTCCATCAGAATCGGGATCTTCACTGTAGGTATCTCCTTCGGGAGAACCAGATGCAGGAGGCTCAGACGACAAGTTTAGCACTTCTCTTGAAAGCGCAACCAACTTTCTCTTCCTTGATTTCCCTAAACTGGCAACATATGGGTCCGAGGAAATAAGCAGCCTATGGAAAGGGTCACTGTATGGATGGGAAACCTGAACACCAGGGAAACAGGAGAAAACAAAACTTAAGGCTGCAGAATTGTGGTTTTGGAGAAGAATGACAAAAACAAGTTGGATGGACAGGAAAACAAAATGATCTTGTTCTGCAGGATGTGAAGGATGATCGATGTTTATTAAAATCAATAAGGAAGAGGAAAACAAAGTTCCTTGGACTTGTACTCAGGCACGACTCTCTTCTCCAAATCATTATCGAGGGCAAAGTATTGGGACAGAAACCTAGGGGACATCCAAGGATGTCGTACATCAAGAACTCCATTGGAGGACTGGCATGTGGTTCTTATGGCAGCATGAAGAGGCTACCTAAAAACCGTGAAATGAAATGACTTCTCCATGAACCAAGAATTTGTGTAAAGTTGCAGCCATGTAGTACCACTTGTATTTTTGTAAGTACAATTTTATTGTTTCCTTTGCGTACATGCCAAAAGCCACTTTTCCAATGGCATACCCACACGAAAGAGTTTCTCAGAAGCTCAAAGACTCATATGAGTGGCAGAAACATTTTTTCTTGTGATGTCTTTTCAAGAAGTGATCTAGTTTTCCTGCTCTTAGAGCATACCCTCGTTTCTCCAAACAGTTTACGTGGACAACCTCGAGTGCTACTACTGGCAGTAATCAGCTTGACATTGTCGTGAGGCACACATCAGTTATTCATTTACCCCTCTTGCAAGCTTAGCTTACTGTTCCAACCAAGTTTTTTTTGTACTTCAGCAATTTGTTCCTTTTTCTACTATATTTTGCAAAAAAATACTGACCGATTCCCTTATTGACTTGGATATTTCCTCAGAACAATCCTGAAGGCCTAAATGTCCAATTACAACATTCACAATGTCATTGTTATGCTTATTTTCCCTGCTGTTCCTCCACGGCTCGAAAACCGATCCCCAGATTACAGAGTCAATGACTTCTGAAAAAATTAATATCTGTCATAGTCGCTCCAGGTCGCAGCAATAAGTCACAGTTTCCTATTCAATATGGTTTAGATAACTTCTATAAAAACTTTCATTTCAAATATCGAAGGCAACACTATTGACAAGTTACCCCAAATTTCTATGATTAGATGGCGCATGGACACAGTATACCTGACTTTTGAAACATTCATCCTGGACAATAATATAGTAATTTACAGCAAATGCTACAAACTATATAAAAATATATACTTTCATCTAAAATATTTAGTTCTGACTTCCTTACTGAGTGAGCTCTTACATAAAAAGAACTGAGCACTCGCCATCCCAGGATTTTATACCGTAACGGACAAGAGCCACTTCAGGCCTTCGGTGAGATACGATAACCAGACAGCGCAACTTTTCAACACTTAATTACTGTGCCTAAGGCTCTTATAAACATGACTCACAGAAATGCACAGCAAAGACATGGGTGGAAAATATATATTTTTGGCCGGCTAGTTGCTTGAAATTACCCACTGTGCCGTGGGTCCCTGTTCCCTCTTCCCGAGAATGTGCATTTCGTTAGTTTACATCAATCTCATTTCTTTATTATGGCTTCATAAAGCAAACTTGCACAACTTGGCCCTTGCCTGTGAGGAATACAAGTTAAAGATGATGGCCGATTGTTTGAAGAGATCTGGCATCTAGGTTGTCGGCCCACAAGTTAATATAGGCCTACACTGTTAAAAACAGATTAAGAAAAAAACACAGGAAATAAATAAGTTTGAAAAACTATCTCCAATACAAATTACACGAAAATTTTGCCTTTACTTAATGGAATACTGGAAATCGGGATATAAATAAGGAACTTGGAAGTAAAAAAATAATCAAGAGTTTAGTGCTTTTCAGTCGGTCAACACGAATGTACCCAAAAGAGGTGGGTTATGCCCTAATCCTGAAATAAATTACATGAGATTAATAAAACACTAGGATGACCAGTTTCGATCGTCAAGCGATCATCTTATAAACATGACTCATGATCGCTTGACGATCGAAACTGGTCATCCTAGTGTTTTATTAATCTCATGTAATTTATTTCAGGATTAGGGCATAACCCATCTCTTTTGGGTACATTCGTGTTGACCGACTGAAAAGCACTAAACTCTTGTTTACTAAGGCAACACTGAAAATATGGCTTCAAACTCCACAATAAAAAAATAATTACAAAATCAAGTCCATATTCTGTGGTAGCCTACATATTTTATACATTTCTCATTCTTACATAGATAGCCTACATTTAGAAGTGTACTTCATTGCTACAAATTATCAACAAAGATTTGTCATTCCATTGCAGTGCCACCACACATTACAAACCTGCAAGAAAAAGAAGGTAATATAACCAAACATGGCAAAGTGCATCCCTAATCAATAATATTATGCAGTGTATCTATTTTGCATGCAACTCTATGTGGTCTTTAACCATTACATTGCAATAGATCACCCACCTCTGGATCTAACAGAATATGCAATGAGGGCCATTGACAGTATTCAATATCCCACCCCACACGATATCACTCCGATATTACATAGTCCCGCCTAAATATTATTCATGCACCCAGACTAAACACGATAGTGATGTGTATTTTCACAAGAACCAATTACCGTAGATACAGAGGTGTGCAAATTACTAGACTCAAATTAATTTAAGGGGGGGCCTCTACACCTATAAGGATCAAAATTTGTCAGTTTTCATATTTTTTCTACGTTTATTGATCCTTCCTCTTCAAATCACTGCAACAATTTCTTTGATATGTATAATACTATGACCAAAAACGTGCAGGACTGTCACCGTCTCTGTCACCGACGTTTTAGAAGTTTTCCTACACATTGGTAATTTTGTTGCTCGTTCCCCGGAACTTTGGATTTTCGAATCCGTTTCCTTAGATAATTAAATGAAATTTAGTATATATTTGTATCTTATAGAGAAGAACAATATGACCTAGAGCTGTTGCTCTACATTTCATAGTTTCGGTTTTCTAAAAATTATTCCGTGAAAAATGTCAAAAAAAGTTACACATTAATATAAGCTTTTTTAAAAAATCATTTTATTTACAGATTCCAATGATTCTGGGACAATCTCTAGCTACGGCATTAGTAAATACAATGAATTTTTTTTTTAAACAATGATATTTGTGTAAAATATTAGGGAAACGGTGGAACAGGGCACAATATGCAGCCGCCATTTTAAATGCCTAATTTCCTGAAATGCATTCGCCATATTACTTGTAAATACATGAACATATTGGTAAAGCATAGTGTGATTGGCAGACCAAATCACAATTCTTTAGTAATTTCTGTTGTTGAGGAATGAAAAAGTGAAATATACATGATTTTTGGATCCTTATAGGTGTAGGGCCTCCCTTAAATCAGTCACAATTTTTAAATCAAAATCATTTTATTTTTATTACCCTATTTAGTAATGTTTTCCCTCCTGTTGACTTACAACTTTTCCTATAAGGAATTGCACCTGGGAATGTTTTCGAAATTGGAAATTCTGAGGGACACCTGAGTTGGGTCCATTGTTTTTTTTTCATTGACATGGGAACATACCCTCTAAATCAGGTGATTTCAATCCATTGTCCACGAATCTTTCAATAATTCAAGAGTGGACAATCAATAATAAAATACTTCTAAATGCACATGCTATAGTAATCAATACAAATTACTGGAGTCCTTTTTGACCGGAATGTGCCACTATATCTGAAGTCGAGCACTGTATGGTACTGAATGCTGGCCAGTAACGAAGAGACATGAACAATAACTACATGTCATGGAGATGAAGATGATTCGCTGGACACAGGGACTTACTAGACTGGACCGCATCAGGAATGACAATGTTCGAGCTACATTTGGTGTGGCTCCAATCCCTGAAAAAATGCGGGAGAGCCGTCTGCGTTGGTATTGTCTTGTACTGCGTAGCAATCACTCTTCAGTCGCGAGAACTGCACTTGACATCAGTCTAGAAGGCCGATAACCACGAGGGCGACCGAGAAAGTGCTGGCTGGATACTATGTGGGAGGACATGCAACTAGTGAATGCCACAACTAGAGACGCTCAAGATCAATCAGTATGGAAGAAAAAGTGCTGATAAGCAGACCCTGCAATAAAGCGGGATTAATGCTAGGAAGATGTTGATGATAGTAATCAAAACAAAAACGTGTATCATTCTGCATTACCAAGGCTCCTATTTTAGTGGAAACTGTAAACAATTAGTTTACTGTCCAATTATTTAAAAGAATGTTATTAAGAATATTGATTAAACATCTGAAATAATTTCAGTTTATTGCAAAATATTTCTACTGTATTAAGTCACAAAATCTACAAAGTAAATGTTGGAAAACTGCCTTTGAGTCTAATAATTTGCACACCTCTATAACCTAAAGAATGCCTAGCATTGTTTTCCAGAATTTACAATAGTTTAGTTACGAGAGGAATGTTGATTACAATATTGCCTAACAAATTGTGTATGGTAGTTAACTTACTTGGAATTATCTGTAGCGATTTGAAGCCATTATTTTTTCAGTGTTGCCAATAAAAACTGACTTTTTGTAGCCTTCCAGTCGGTCAACACGATTGTACCCAATTAATGGGCATTGTAGACTGTTATGCCTTTCAGTATCCAGTCTACTATGTAGCCCTACGCCTTTCAGTATCCAGTCTACTATGTAGCCCTACGCCTTTCAGTATCCAGTCTACTATGTAGCCCTACGCCTTTCAGTATCCAGTCTACTATGTAGCCCTACGCCTTTCAGTATCCAGTCTACTATGTAGCCCTACGCCTTTCAGTACCCAGTCTACTATGTAGCCCTACGCCTTGCAGTATCCAGTCTACTATGTAGCCCTACGCCTTTCAGTATCCAGTCTACTATGTAGCCCTACGCCTTTCAGTATCCAGTCTACTGTGTAGCCCTACGCCTTTCAGTATCCAGTCTACTATGTAGCCCTACGCCTTTCAGTATCCAGTCTACTGTGTAGCCCTATGCCTTTCAGTATCCAGTCTACTATGTAGCCCTACGCCTTTCAGTATCCAGTCTACTGTGTAGCCCTACGCCTTTCAGTATCCAGCCTACTGTGTAGCCCTACGCCTTTCAGTATCCAGTCTACTGTGTAGCCCTACGCCTTTCAGTATCCAGTCTACTGAGTAGCCCTACGCCTTTGTATAGAAAACAAAAACAAATAAACTTCCAAGTGATTAACTTAAATGGCATTTGGGTATTTACACATCGTAAGACTCCATATGAGGTAATGAGGCGGCTTCGGTGGCGTAGTTGGTAACATGCTGATGATAGGGCCAAATGACCCTTAAAACAACTCCCCACGCCCAGCTTATAGGCCAATGGGGTTTGAGGAAAGTCATGCTTTTCACCTGCTTTGACCTGTTGTACGATACGAATAAACACAACCCTAAAGGGTAGGTATGGGTTGCGAACATAGTCGAAAGTGCTGCCCCTGGAACTGTTACACTCGACTCCACTGATGCACTAACGCCATCGGAACTGCTTGGACTTATAGTTCCACGTTCCCCCCTTGATACCCTGTGTTACAATGAATGGATTATTAGCTAGCAAACATGAAAGTTAGCTTCGGGTTATTACCATCAGTTATGTTGTTGGGTGCCGGCCCCGTGGTGTTGGGGTAGCGTGCCTGCCTTTCACCCGGAGGCCCCGGGTTCGATTCCCGGCTCCATCAGTTATTTTAGAAACTGACGTGAGGGCTGGAACGGGGTCACTCATCCTCGTGAGGACAATTGAGTAGCTGTCTGACAGTGAGGCAGCGCCCCGGTCACGAAAACCAAGATTAACGGCCGAGGGGACCCGATGCGCTGATCACGCGCCACCCCAATATCTGCAGGCCAAATGGCTGGGCAGAGGTCGCTTGGTAGGCCTAGGCCCTTCTTGGGCTGTAGTGCCAGGGATTATTAATGTTGTTGGTGAAATTGTTACTGATATTGTGTACATTATGATTATTAATAATAATATAACATCCTGCCTAAAGTGCAATATTACAACAATTTGGTACATTTATTGTAAATAATAATACCGTAATAATAATAATATTAATAATAATAACATTTTTTTTAGCGTATAGCGTTTAGTGCCGGGAGTGTCCGACGACATGTTCGGCTCGCCAGTTTTTGTAGCTGCTTCGAGACGGACAACCAATGGGTGAGCTACAAGTACCGTTGGGGAGGAAAGTTGGAATGGAAGGTCTAGGAGTTGGAAGGTAGCGGCTGTGGCCTATAGTTAGGGACCAACCCCGGCATTTGCCTGGAAGGAAGATGGGAAACCACAGAAGACCATCTTCAAGGTCGACGGCTGGGGGATTCGAACCTCCTCGCCTCCCGGATATGAGCGACTGCCAGCAGTCATGCCGTAACGACCACGGCTAACTCACCCGGTATAATAACAATAATAATAATAAACTATAATAGTGACATTCATAGATTTAAAAAAAGGGCTTTTGATTCTGTCGACAGGGAAACTCAAGATAAAGTAATCAGAGAATTTGGAGTTAAATCTAAACTGGCAAACCTAATCCGTGAAAACGGACACTATATCAAAGGTAAAATTTCGGGGAGAAATTTCGCTGTGATGATAATTGTTGTTTTAAGGGGCCTAACATCTAGGTAATCGGCCCCTAATGATATGAGTGATAGCGAAAATGTTAATGAAGTGGAAACCAGAACGAAAATTAAGTGAGACGGAAAATACTTACAAAAAGGAACTTAGATTGAAACAACTCACAAAATGTTCTTACAAAAGGAAATTTAGAACGGAAAGATTCACAAAAAGAATAGATTGAAAAATACCCACAAAACCTAGGCTAGGTTCTAAATACGTACAAAATGCAATGTAGAATCGAAATACTTACAAAATGCAATTGGCATTCAAAATACTTACAAAATGTAGGCTAGGTTCAAAATACGTACAAAATGTAATTGGCATTCAAAATACTTACAAAATGCAAATTAAATGGAAAATGCTTACAAAATGCAACGTAGAGTCGAAATACTTACAAAATGCAATTGGCATTCAAAATACTTACAAAATGCAAATGAGATCGAAAATACGTACAAAATGCAACGTAGAGTCGAAATACTTACAAAATGCAATTGGCATTCAAAATACTTACAAAATGCAAATGAGATCGAAAATACGTACAAAATGCAATTGAGGTTCAAAATACTTACAAAATGCAATTGAAATTGAAAATACACAATGCAATTCAGATTGAAATATCCCAGTTCCAATCCAAATTTTTCACAAAATGCATCTGAAATTCAAAATACTTACAAAATGTAATTGAAATTGAAAATGCTTACAAAACGTATGGTAGGTTCAAACGACTCATGTGGATTGACAATACTTACAAAATGCAATTTAGATTCAAAATACCCACAAAATGCAATTGAGAATAAAAATATTTGCAAAATGCCCACCAAACAAAATGCAATTTAGATTTAAAATTCTTGCAAAATGTGGTTTTGGTGGAAAATACTTACAAAATGCAATTGAAATTCAAAATACTCACTAAAATGCCCTGAACCTACATTGAAAGACTTACTAAAAAGCAATTTAGATTGCCAATCTTTACAAAATGCAATTGAGGTTGAAAACAAACGCAAGATGTAATTTAGATCGAAAAACTTACAAAATGCAACGTACAGTAGAGTAAAAATACCTACCAAAAATCGCTAAAGGGAATTTAGATACATGGGGAACCAAGTAGTAAAAACAGTGCGGGAATCTTAATAGGCCAGGCGACAGTTCGGAAAAAAGCCTCAATAAGGAATTAATTAGTGGAAAGCTGGAAATTGATTTAATCGCTTTATTTGGACCCAGATATTACTCTCCCAAGTTTTCCCCCTCGAGCGAAGTCGGCGTTGGCCCTTCTGGCCCTAAGAAGGTACCATTTTTCGTTGTTCTTTTTTTTTGCAAATATCTCCCATACCATCAACTTTATCAACAAAATACTTATTATAAAAATAATCTAGAGTAAATTTACTACAAAAATGTTCCCTACCTTTTGTCTCTAATGTGAACCGTTACGATGCTACGACCATTCAAAGTGGAGCTCTTTTTGATTCTTGCGGAAAATCTATGGAAATGATATGCCATATCAAAGTTTCTTCATGTTATAAATATTTGTCAGCATTCCTGGTGCACAAGCTGTTAATTTGTTACAAGTATCATTAAAAAAATGGTCAGTAAGTACATTCAGTTCTGATTCAGTACATTTTTCATGCAGACTTCATTACTTTCTTACCGAGGGCGTTGGCAACAATGAGTACAGATGCAGCTGGCTTGCCGCGCTCGGCCTCCCATACAGCTGGCAACCACAGTCTCGTGATGCCTCTCCGCGCGGTAAATTCGAAAATAAAAATCCGCAACACGGATATTCCTGTTGATCCTCTTGTGCTTTTCCAACGCATTTGCCTTGCAAAGAAATCCGATACTCAATTGAAACAATATTTCCAGTTTGAACTAGCTCCGTATCCGGTCACGATCATTGATGAAGCGGGAATGCGTAAGACGCAAAAGTCTGTGTTCTATAAATTATTCCATCCTGTCACAGATGAGCCCACATTTGAGGACCTACATCATGTTCTTGACGGAGGATATCTTCTGCACCGTGTAATTTGGCACCAAACCGATACTTTTGTCGACATTAGTGCCAAATATGTGAATTACGTTAAAAGATACTTCAAAAACAGTGTAATTATTTTCGATGGGTATCCTGACGACCCAGCAGCTCGCAGTACCAAGTCCGCTGAACTTCTTCGACGATCGCAGAAGCATGATGCTGCTAATGTTTTTTTTATGAGTCCATGACGGCAGCTATGCCACAAGCAGAACTTTTGTCTAATAACACAAACAAACGAAGATTGATTGACTTGTTGCTCGTCAAATTCGAAAGCGAAGGAATTGAAACCAGACAAGCTGTAGAAGATGCCGATGTGCTCATCGTTACCACCGCACTCTGGTTATCTCGGCCAGACAATTCGGTCATTATAGTGGCTGAAGATATAGATATCCTGGTCATCTTGGCGGCTCGTGTGCCACCCTCCACGAAAATATATTTTATGAAAACTGGCAAAGGTTCTACCAAACAACAACTATTTTGCTCAACAAGTTTCAATCTTCCGCCGTGTGTGCAAGAAAACTTCCTCTTTTTTGCATGCGTTTAGTGGGTGCGATACAACGTCTTCGTTTCACAGGCAGGACAAAATGAAATTCGTAACACTGCTGAAGAGTAATGAGGAACTGCAAACAGCTGTTGGGGTTTTCCGAGACGTGAACGCAAACCCCGATAAAATTGACAAAGCGGGCCAGTTGGTTTCGGCTAGGCCTTATGACAACAAAACCACGGGAAATACCCTGAATGAGTTGCGGTTCCAACTGTTTGCAAAATCTCCAAGCAAACATCGATTTAATCTCGCAAGCTTATTCCCACCGAATCAGCGGCACGTGAGCACTCTTTAAGAATATACCATAAAATCCAAACATGGTATGGAAATTATACAAATCCACGGGATTGAGGCTGGAAAAATTCTCAATGTGGGTTGGCTCCCATACCTACGACAAGGGATCCGGCGCCACAAACGCTTCTAAACATAGTGTCTTGCAAATGTTCGAAAGGATGTAACGCAGCGTGTGGTTGCAGGAAATCGGTCCTCCGATGCTCCAGAATCTGCATGAATTGTATGGGACGGTCATGTACAAATGCTGCCGAGGAAGATGATATGGATGATTGTGACGGAGACATCGATGTTAATCTTGAGCGCCCTGTGACGTCGGACAAATGTACCGATACAGGCGATGAAAGCGATGACGGAGAAATTGAGGCAGACGATCAAGACTGCCAGCCTTCATCAAAACGGTTTAAAATCGACTAACCTTGACATTTGAACTGTGGATTAGGGCTCCTGGGGACACCACTTTAAAAGAAACGCGCCATTTACTCTACAGCCAGGTGGTGCGCAAAAGAGTGATTTTATGCCAATACTACGCAATAATAATACTAATGGTAGGTACTATGCCACAGCTGTTTACATAGAAAAGCTGTTACACTTGTAACAAGTTAACAGCTTGTGCACCTGGAATGCTGACAAATATTTATAACATGAAGAAACTTTGATATGGCATATCATTTCCATAGATTTTCCGCAAGAATCAAAAAGGGCTCCACTTTGAATGGTCGTAGCATCGTAACGGTTCACATTAGAGACAAAAGGTAGGGAACATTTTTGTAGTAAATTTACTCTAGATTATTTTTATGATAGGTATTTTGTTGATAAAGTTGATGGTATGGGAGATATTTGCCAAAAAAAAAAATGGTACCTTCTTAGGGCCAGAAGGGCCAACGCCGACTTCGCTCGAGAGGGAAAACTTGGGAGAGTAATATCTGGGTCCAAATAAAGCGATTAAAGCAATTTCCAGCTTTCCACTAATTAATTCCTTATTGAACTACCTGTCGACTGGCCTATAAGGAAATATAATGAAAAGAAAACAAGAGGTCTGACCCCTCGAAGAAGGAGGGATCAGGAAAAAAGAGACAAGGGCCAATTAAAGCGGGAAAGTGAAAGACTCCCTAGGCCTCGAATACCCTAATACCGTCGGGGTCGGAAAAGAACAAGAGTTGACCAAGGGAGGTCAACAGGAAAGAAAACAGAGAGGAGCCCGGCACATGTAAGTGGAAGCAATGCCGGACTCAGCTGGCGTCCCGTGGTCGCCAAACCACGTCCCACAAGATGTGAGCCCCTGGGGGAGGGAGAAACTTCAAAACCATTTAAAATCAATACAGGTGTAAGGCAAGGCGATGGTTTATCTCACTCCTATTCAATTGTATCCTGGAAAAAATGGTACGAATTTGGAATAAGAAATTGAAAGAGCAGAATATATCACCTATAACACGAAGGATAAAAAAACAGTGGTGTTAAAGTAAATTGTCTGACATTTGCTGTTGATTTTGCCATTCTTTCTGAAAACGTAGCTCATGCAACAGTACAAATCAATCTATTGGAAGAGATAGCCAATAAAACAGGTTTAAAGATTTCTGTAGAAAAAACAAAATTTATGACAAATATCAAAAATGCTCCAGAAACCCTAGTAACAAAAATTAGTCGAAGTAAGAGGGTGGATAAGTTCAAATATTTGGGGGAAATAATTCAGAAGAATGGCTTAGAAAAATCTGCTGTAGAAGAAAGAGGGCACAAGATTCAAAGAGCATATGGTATAACCAGGAATATCTGTAACAAAACATGTTTATCTAAGAAATTGAGAATACAGCAATTAAACCAGAACGCTTATATGCCACTGAATGTCTAATAGTAAATTATAAATTGGATAAATTAGAAGCTTCAGAAAGAAAAATTATATGCAAAATTCTCAGTCCATTAAGAACTACAGAGTTTTGGAAACTAAGAAGTAACAAAAATATCTATCGGAACATTGAAACAAGTAGTTCCTTGAAGAACTATACAGCCTATTTTCATATATCCTACTTATGTTAAGGCGACACTCCTGAAATAAACACATCTTCTTACCTAATGCATGGATTTTCACGAAACTTTGTGGGAATGTCACCCAAACAAAAGTAGAGATATCACAAACATTTGTTTCATATACAATTAATAGTTTTTCCAAAATAATTTTTTTAAATTTTCTCTTTTTTTGGAAATTTTTAATTCCATTTTTTCATAAATTTGAAATGACATGTTAATGGAAATTTGGAATTAAGTAGATAATACTTCTTTAAAAAACACTACGTATCGATTTTTCTGTAAATAATTTATATAATGAGATATTATAGTACTAAAATTGTGGTTTATTTTTGGTCTAAAAATTTTTGACTTTTAAATCCCTACTACTGGGAAGAATTCTGCAATCAAGAATTCCATACGCAGGTTTCCTAATGTAGCTGTGATACATATACCATACAAATTTTGTTACATTTGGCCGAATATTATGGGAGAAAGATGGGATTTAAATGTCAAATTTCAATTGGCGGGAAAATTAAATCAAATTTCAAGTGACGTTATCTCCCTACCTAATGCATGGATTTTCACGAAACTTTGTGGGAATGTCACCCGAACAAACGTAGAGATATCACAAACATTTGTTTCATATACAATTAATAGTTTTTCCAAAATAATTTTTTGATATTTCTTCGTGGAATTTTTAATTCCACTTTTTTCATCGATTTCAAATTACATGTTAGTGGAAATTTGGAATTAGATAGAAAATACTTGTTTTAAAACACTATGTATCGATTTTTCTGTAAATAATTTATTTAATGAGATATTATAGTACTAAATTTGTGTAATTTGTTTGTTCAAAAATTTTGGACTCTTAAATCCCTACTACTGGGAAGAATTCTGCAATCAAGAATTCCATACGCAGGTTTCCTAATGTAGCTGTGATACATATACCATACAAATTTTGTTACATTTGGCAGAATATTATGGGAGAAAAATGGGATTAAATGTCAAATTTCAATTGGCGGGAAAATTAAAGCAAAGTTCAAGTGTCGTTATCTTCCTACCTAATGCATGGATTTTCACGAAACTTTGTGGGAATGTCACCCGAACAAACGTAGAGATATCACAAACATTTGTTTCATATACAATTAATAGTTTTTCCAAAATAATTTTGTTACATTTTTTTTTTAATTTTTAATTCCATTTTTTTCCTTAAATTTGATATGACAGGGTAATGGAAATTTGGAATCAAGTAGATAATACGTCTTTAAAAAACACTACGTATCGATTTTTCTGTAAATAATTTATATAATGAGATATTATAGTACTAAAATTGTGTATTATTTTTTTTTGTCTAAAAATTTTGGACTTTTAAATCCCTACTACTGGGAAGAATTCTGAAATCAAGAATTCCATACGCAGGTTTCCTAATATAGCTGTGATACATATACCATACAAATTTTGTTACATTTGGCAGAATATTATGGGAGAAAAATGGGATTTAAATGTAAAATTACAATTGGTGTAAAAATTTGAGCAAAGTTCAAATGACGTTATCTTCCTGATCCATTACATAGAAGTCACCAGAACCGCATGTTTTTCCTTCCTTTTGTTTCTTAGCAGCTTCTGTACGAATATTGGTAATTCTGGAAGCTTGTCTAGTATCTTGATGCACAACTACAAGCAGTTACTTGCGCACGAACTTCACAAAAGTAAACAGACTGGCTACCGCCACAGAACTCGCAAGAAAGAAGAAACATACAAGAATAACAAAACTTCTATTGTCGGCATTATTGTAGTGACATCAGGAATACCAATACAAACATACAATGTTGCTCAATGACAGTAGAGTCAAGCACTGAAATATTAGTCCCTTGCAGGCTTTATACATTCATTCAGAAACATGGTAGATCTTACAGCTCGATTCTGTAGAAATATATGCGGGAGAGAGGGGGTGGTGGCTGTTGGCCCATCCTCGGGTTGCGTAATTGCAAAGAACCGGGATATTATATTGATTTGATTGAATGAAAACATGACAATGACATCATAAATAATCTAACAAGCAGTTCAGCAGATGCCACACCTATTTCTGCTTGTGCAGACTGACAAACAAAGCATTATTAAGGTGATAAATTGTTTGAATTCAACGGAATAACTTTGTGACAAGAAAGAAGAAATCCAATCCTTTCAATTTCAGTCACAAAAAACATTTCACCAAAATGAACTAAATATCGACTTTTATCTCCGGAGTGTCGCTTTAATTGCCTCTATCTACATATAAAATTTCTATTTGATTGCTGTAATAGATTCGTAGATATTAAGAACCGACTAAATATTTCGGATGGTCAACATGTTGGATTTTATATATGTAGGTCATAGAGTTATGTACTGTTACATGAAGATTATTGTGTACGTGTAGCATTCAAACTTCAATCGCATGATTAGGACACAAGAAGTAACAAGGAGATTTTATAACTTCGCACAGCTGCCATCTTGTGGTTATGGAAACAATTGAAATAAATTAGATGTCAGTGGATTAACATTCGTATAAGGATTTACTGTACAAAGTTTCACTGCACTCGGATGGTTAAATTGCGAGAAACGTCCATGTGAATATTTATATTTCGCGTCGCCGCCATATTGGATTTGTGATCACCAGGTTATTTAAAGTCCTATAGGTGAACTTATGTTCATAGCCCCTATGAACATAAAACAAGAAGTTCCGTGACGAAATAAAGAGCCTACTTTTCATGCCAGTAATTATTCTACAGTATATGACCTTATCTAGAATAATGACGAAATTAAGTTGGTAATATCGAAGTGTGTAATTAGTTCGAAATATGCCTGTTATAATGTAGCCTAAGAGCACTACAGAATACAAAATTTGATTGAAGTTCAATGGATGTTACATGCAGTTAGACATTAGATCTATCAGCATGCGTAAAAGCCTGTTGGCAACAATGCCATGCGTGTGCTGGTTAGAAATAATCGGAAATATTATGATATCTTGTTGTGCCAATTTTGGATGAAATTCATTTGTCAGTATAGAAGATACATGTATTTTAAAATTGGACCTATCAGCAAGCATAGAATCATGTTGTCTGCACTGGCTTATATTAATTATTCCAAATTAATCTCGAGTATCAGGTGCTATACGTGTGCAAAGTATAGAGGTGTCGGCTTGCATACTTTCTGATATATTGATTACTAGCTGAAGTACCCGTGCTTCGCTACGGGTCGTAAATAAATTAAAATGTGAAGGTGACAGTTAAAACAGGGGATAGGCGAGGTGCTGCGCAGAGGGAGATTAAGGATGGAACATTTTGTCCAACTACACCGCTCTGCCTTGACCGTGTTTTATAGCACACATTTAGGTTTTACTCGCTAACGGTTGGAGATACATTTCGGATATAAAATGCAATTTTTAACCTCGTACATGCCATCAAAAGTTTGCTATTTCTTAGCGTTCTCTTTTTATTTGAAATGGAAATATGAAAGTTTAAAACCAAAGGGTAGAGTGACGTCACTAAAATGGTCGCCATCTTTAATTAGTGCAAAGTATTGAAATCAAAAGTAACCTGTATGTTAACCAGGTAAATCTGCTACTTCCATGTAAAATTCATGTAAATCGGACCAGTGGTACTTGCGTGATTGAGTAATACACAGACACACACCATCTCATTTTTAGTCTCGCTTCGCTCGCGTCATAGTCATGTCATATTGTTTTTCAATTAAATGCAGGTTTAACCCCATTAACACCCCTTTAGAACCTGAATATCCAAAAATCCCTCCTTAGTAGATGTTTTCGACACACGACAAACATATACTCAAAATATCATTCTTCTAACATTAATAGTTTTGGTTGGTCGATGAGAGTGAACATCCAAAAATCCTTCCTTAGTGGACGTTTTTCTTCCAGAATTTCACCCCTCCCCATAGGCCCCTTAAATTGGATTTATGAAAAACGGTCGAACACCTATTTATTTTAATTATTTATTTTTTAAGCTGATTGATTTCCTACGAGTTTCAAACGCCTTGCCTATGTCGTTTAAGAGATACACGCTCCGTTAAGAATCTTTCAACCCCCACTTTTCATCCCTTTCACCTCATAATATACACTATATCGAAAAACCATTAGACATGTGTCAGCTTATTTTTAATGATTAGTATATACGCCAAGTATCAATCCCCAAATGAAACCACTCGTGAGATATTGTTATTCAATGAAATGCACGTTTACCCCCTTAACACCTATTTAGAACCTGCATATTCAAAACTCTTACCTTAGTGGACGTTTTCGACATAAAACGAACATATCCCCAAAATTTCATGTTTCCAACTTCAATAATTTTGGCTGGGCGATGATGAGTGAGTGAGTCAGTCAGGACATTTTCTTTCATTTATATTTGATAATTTCACCCCTCCCCATGAACCCCTTAAATTGGATTTATGAAACAAACGGTCGAACACCTATTTACTTATTTAAAGCTGATTTCCCCCTGAGTTTGATGAGTGAGTAAGTGAGTCAATCAGTTAGGACACTTTCTTTCCTGTTTTATCCCCCCAGAATTTCACCCCTCTCCAAGGGCCCCTTAAATTGGAGTTATGAAAAAACGGTCGAACACATATTTACTTGTATTTTAAGCTGTTTTATCCCGCCGAATTTCAAACTTCTCGCCTATGTCGTTTAAGAGATACACGCTCCGTTAAGAATCCCTCAATCCCCAATTTTCACCCCTTTCACCTCATAATATACACGACATCGATAAACCTTTAGATATATGTCTGATTATTTTTAATGATTAGTTTATATACCGAATATCACATCCCCAAAGAAACAACTCATGAGATATCGTTATACAATGAAATGCACGTTTACCCCCTTAACATCTCTTTAAAACCCGAATAAAGAAAAATCATTCCTTAGTTGACGTTTTGACATACAGCGAGCATATTCCCAAAATTTCATTTTTCCAACATTAATAGTTTTCGCTGGGCGTGATGAGTGAGTGAGTCAGACAGGACATTTTCTTTCAATTATTTTTACCAGAATTTCACCCCTCCCCATGGGCCCCTTAAATTGGATTGATGAAAAAACGCTTGAACACCTATTAACTTATTTTTTTAGCTGTCTTTTTCCCCTGAGTTTGATGAGTGAGTGAGTTAGTCAGTCAGTTAGGACACTTTATCTCCTTTTCCCCCCCAGAATTTCACCCCACCCCATTGACCCTTTAAATTAATTTATGAAAAAACGGTCGAACACCGATTTACTTAATTTTTTAGCTGATTTTTTTCGCAGAGTTTCAAATTTCTCGCCTATGTCGTTAAAGAGATAGGCCTACACGCTCCGTTAGGAATCCTTCAACCCCCAATTTTCACCCCTTTCACCTCATAATAATACACCACATCGAAAAACCCTTAGACACATGTCTGCTTATTTTTAATGATTAGTTTATATGCCGAGTATCACATCCACAAATGAAACCACTCGTGAGATATTGTTATTCAATGAAATGCAGGTTTAACCCCCTTAAGACCCCTTTAGAGCCTGAATATCAAAAAATCCTCCCTTAGTGTACGGTTTTGAGATACAATGAACATTTCCCCAGAATGCCATGGTTCCAACTTCAATATTTTTGACTGGGCGATCATGAGTGAATGAGTCAGGACATTTACTTTCATTTTTTCCTTCAGAATTTCATCCCTCCCGATGAACCCCTTCAATATGATTGATCAAAAAAACTGTCGAACAGCTATTAACTTACTTTAAAGCAGTTCCCCCCCACGAGTTTGATGAGTGAGTCAGTCAGTCAATCAGTTAGGACACTTTATTTTCTGTTTCCCCCCACCCCCCACCCCCAGAATTTCACCCCTCCCCATGGGCCCCTTAAATTGGATTTATGAAAAAACGGTCAAACACATATTTACTTATTTTTTATGCTGATTTTTTCCGCTGAGTTTCAAACTCCTCGCCTATGTCGTTTAAGAGATACACGCTCCGTTAGGAATCTTTCAATTCTTACTTTTCACCCCTTTCACCTCATAATATACACCACATCGAAAAGCCCTCAGAGACGTGTCTTCTTCCTTTTTAATGATGAGTTTATATGTCGTGTATCATATCCCCCAATGAAACCAATCGGGAGATATTGTTATTCAATGGAATGCAGGTTTAACCCCCTTAAAACCCCTTTAGAACCTTAATATGCGAAAATCCTCCCTTAGTAGACGGTTTTGACATACAATGAACATATCCCCAAACTGTCATGTTTCTAACTTCAATAATTTTTGCTGGGCGATGATGAGTGTGTGAGTGAGTGAGTGAGTCAGGACATTATCTTTCAATTTTCTTTTTTCAGAATTTCACCCCTCCCCATGAACCCCTTAAATTTGATTTAATAAAAAAACTGTCGAACAGTTATTTACTTACTTTAAAGCAGTCTTTTCCCCCTGAGTTTGATGAGTGAGTGAGTCAGTCAATCAGTTAGGACACTTTCTTCCTGTCCCCCCCCCCCCCCAAAATTTCACCCCTCCCCATGGGCCCCTTAAATTCGATTTATGAATAAACGGTCAAACACATATTTACGTATTTTGTATGCTGATTGTTTTCCGCTGAGTTTCAAACTCCTCACCTATGTCGTTTAAGAGATACACGCTCCGTTAGGAATCTTTCAATCCCCACTTTTCACCCCTTTCACCTCATAATATACACCACATCCAAAAACTCTCAGACTCGTGTCTTCTTATTTTTAATGGTGAGTTTACGTGGCGAGTATCACATCCCCCAATGAAACCAATCGGGAGATATTGAAATTCAATGAAATGCAGGTCAACCCCCTTAACACCCCTTTAGAACCTGAATATCCAAAAATCCTATCTTAGGGGGCATTTGCGGCCCTTTGGGAAGCTGCATACCAAAATTTCATTCCAATCCGTCGGTGGTTTCTGAGATTCCGTGATGAATGAATGAGTGAGTGGTATTTCACAAATATATATAGTAGATGATAGTGTCAAGTCTTTGTTATGCTAAACTCGGTTGACAGCGCTGTGTGAGTAGTTGAGTAACTAACGGGATTTCAAGTAAAGATCCTCTTTTTCTATACCGGTTGTGCAGAGCAGAACTGGCATCCAGTCGGCCGTGTCTCGACTTTAGCTATGTTGCCATGGAAACTATCTGGCTTGCCATTCCTTCATGAGTATATTTTATGATTTGATTAGCCTGTGCTTGAGTGCAAAAGGGCCGAAATCAGAAAAATGAGAAAGACTATCGAAAATTCATGTAGCCAGCGGTTCCTTCTGGATCCTAAACTATATGTATGCAAAATTTGGTTGAGATTGGCGGAACGGTGTAGATTTTGTATACGGAACAGACCCACATACATACCCACATACATACATACAGACCTTCACTTTTATATATAAGATAGGTTAAAAAAATATAAACAGCATTTATTAACGGTTGGCAGCCCTGATTGCTCTTAAGAATACTCATAGTCATACCTGTTATGCTACACATAGCACATACGAAATTTGGTTGAAATCCAACTGATAGTATAGAAGTTATAAGTATTTAAAATTTGGTCCTATCAGCAGGCTTAGAATCATGTTGGTAGAACTGAAGTATATAAGTTACTCCAAATTTATCTAAAATGTCAAGTACTATACGTGTGCATAGTTTAAAGCTGTCGGGTTGCATACTTTCAGATATATTGGTATTGGATGAAGAAAATAGAGAGAGCAATTATTAACAGTTGGCAGCCCTGGTGGCTCTTAAGAATACACTCATTCATATCTGTTTATGTACACATATTACATACAAAATTTGGTTGAAATCCAATTAATAGTGTAGAAGTTATATGCATTTAAAAATTGGCAACACTGTCATGTATGGCCTCCTGGAAATAAAACTGAAATAGTACACACATCAAAAAAAGTTTTGCATCACCTCGGTTCCCAGATCTCCGGCATATGGACGTTGACTGTGTATATTGTATCCAAGATACAGTCCCTTTGACTGTTCATAGATGTCACTAAAACTGCTCAAAGATGTAAACAACCATGCATGAGCAGGGCCTATTAGACGGAGGGGGTACGACAGCCGATCAGTTCCAGTCATTCCACCAGGACGAAGGTACGCTGCTCATGTTGTCTGTAGTTCTACCATGCCTAGAAGGTCAATACCGCAGTTCGATCGCGTCCGCATTGTTACTTTGTGTCAAGAAGGGCTCTCAACAAGGGAAGTTTCCAGGCGTCTCAGAGTGAACCAAAGCGATGTTGTTCGGACATGGAGGAGGTACAGAGATACAGGAACTGTCGATGACAGGCCTCGCTCAGGCCGCCCAAGGGCTACTACTGTAGTGGATGACCGCTACTTACGGATTGCCGCTCGGAGGAACCCTGACAGCAATGCCACCATGTTGAATAATGCGTTTCGTTCAGCCACAGGACGTCGTGTTTCAACTCAAACTGTGCGCAATAGGCTGCATGATGCGCAACTTCACTCCCGACGTCCATGGCGAGGTCCAGCTTTGCAACCCCGACACCATGCAGCGCGGTACAGATGGGCCCAACAACATGCTGAATGGACCCCACGGAATTGGCATCACGTTCTCTTCACCGATGAGTGTCGCATATGCCTTCAACCAGACAATCGTCGGAGACGTGTTTGGAGGCACCCTGGTCAGGCTGAACGTCTTAGACACACTGTCCAGCGAGTGCAGCAAGGTGGTGGTTCCCTGATGTTTTGGGGTGGCATTATGTGGGGCCGACGTACGCCACTGGTGGTCATGGAAGGCTCCGAAACGGCTTTACGATACCTGAATGACATCCTCCGACCCATAGTGCAACCATATCGGCAGAATATTGGAGAGGCATTTGTCTTCATGGACGACAATTCTCGACCTCATCGTGCACATCTTGTGAATGCTTTCCTTCAAGATAACGACATCGCTCGACTACAGTGGCCAGCATGTTCGCCAGACATGAACCCTATCGAACATGCCTGGGATATGTTGAAAAGGGCTGTTTATGGACGTCTTGACCCACCAACCACTCTGAGAGATTTACGCCGAATTGTCGTTGAGGAGTGGGACAATTTGGACCAACAGTGTCTTGATGAACTTGTGGATAGTATGCCACGACGAATACAGGCATGCATCAATGCAAGAGGACGTGCTACTGGGTATTAGAGGTAGTGGTGTGTACTGCAATCTGGACCACAAATGCTGAAAGTCTAGCTGTATGATGGTACAACATGCAATGTGTGGGTCTCATGAGCAATAAAACGAGCTGAAATGTTGTTTGTGTTGATCTCTATTCCCTTTGTATTTAAAGGTTCCGGAACTCTTGGAACCGAGGTGATGCAAAACTTTTTTTGGTGTGTGTATTATCTACCTGTGTGCCAATTTTGGAATAGCTCCCATGCATACCTTCCATGATATCCAACATGGAGTTCAAATTTCTAGTGCGTCTTTTCATTAGTTGGTAGCACTGACATCATTTTCAAATATGGGCTTGAGATATTCCGGTACGGTATACATCTTTACTCATACTAAATTTGGTTTCGATTGCTGCAGCCGTTTAGGAGTTGATAGGGGGGGGACACACACACACAGCCAGCCGGACAGAAGGACAGACAGACAGACAGAAGGACAGACAGACATACATACAGATACACATTTTCCCGGATCGATCTCATAAGTCTACTTTTCCCTCATTTTTGCAAAATGTGAAAAGTAGGCTAAAACATTCAGTTTGATTGCTATATTAGATTTGTAGATATTCAGAGCCGTCTAAATACTTCAGATGGTCGCCATGTTGGATTGTTAAATGTATAGGCCATAGAGTCATGTACCATTAAAGGAAAATTATTGCGTAGATTCATTATTCTAACTTTCACATCGATCGCATGATTTTGACACAAGAAATAAAAACTTAATTTTAAAATTCGCACAGCTGCCATCTTGAGGTTTTGTAAACAATCGAACTAAATTAGATACCAGTGTATTACAATGTGTATGAACATTTCCTGTACTAGATTAAATTGCGGTTGTAACATTAACATGCAGTGAACGTCAGATGTCTGTTTCAAAATTTTGTACCGAGTGAGCTTGTATGGTATTCCTATTATTATGGCCATTAGCTAAAATAAAATTTATTACTAAAATTTCGAAAAAAAAGATATTGGGAATGGAGAGCAATATAAGAAAACAGGCTCAAAATGGTCGGAGAGAGAAAGAAGAGACACAGCGAAAAGATGAAGGAGCACTGGAGGAAGAAGAAGGAGCAACAAAGGACTAAACAATGAAATTGGTTCGTGGTCCTCAGAAGGGCCTAATGGAGAAAGAAGAAGAAGAAAGAGAGACTCTTAAAATCACCAATATGAACTGCGATTACATAAAAACAAACAACATTGAGTACATAGAGTAGGCAATAATATTGCCACCTTTATTACCCATTATTGATAATAGGGACCGTGCGTAACAGCAAATTTTCGACCACAGCACCCCTAGCGGAAGAGACTATTATTCACCGGTAGGAGAAACACAAGAATAACATACCAGCTGTCGTCGTGTGTTGTGAATATGTGTAGTCTAATTAATCAACAATGTCGAATGCTGTTATTTATGTGGGCTTTAAGTAAATTGATGAGTTCTCAGTATTTTAGGAATTCTACTTTGAGAAAAGTGGAAGAAAAACTTTCAAAAGAAATATTTGATTTATGTTTGAGGGAGACAAATGTTAGTCAAACCCCATATAATATTAACATCAATGTAAGAATAAAGAATTCTCTTACTGTAGATACTTTTAATATTTTATAGATTTGTAACAATCTTAGTGGAGTGACACAGTGTGTGGTGCAATAGCACATAGTGTAATGTTATACAGGAGAGAGGATTAACACCACTTTAAAAAACCCTGGTCCAGCTGGCCCGGCTGGTAGTAAATTGTTAGGGTCCCTTGCCAGGGTTACGGTGAAGTCCTCAACGGTACCTGCAGTGAATGAGGTGAACTCTTGCACTGTGTGGTTGGCGGAAGGGGCAGTCTATTGCTCAGGTTTCATAGGGCAAATTATTGTCCATAGTTATGATTGGCACATTTTGGCCTAACGGCAAAATGAGCGGAGGAGGAGCCAATCACTCTTATGGCTCCCAACGGTCATAGAGGCGGAAGAGGTCAGGCAAGACGGACTGGCTGTAAAGGCGCACCTCAGTAGTACTTGAGTATGCGGCAGTTCGTTGCAGTCTCTGTGTTCGGTCCTGCATGTCTCATTCTTTGTGAGTCGCAGTATAAGGCTCAGGGATCATAGTGTGTGGGTCTTGTCCTAGCAAGCTGAGATCCACCCTAAACAAATTCACGCCAGTGGCACTTCTTCCGAACATCACTTACTTTCAAAGTCCAACGGCGATGGGATATGGTCGGTGGGGGCAGGTTATGGGTGTAACTGGAAGCCCCTAGTTCGGATGTGTACGTTGGCAGCAGATGTGTGATGGTCGTCTTCCGGAGACTCTGTGACTACTCAGGAATTCGGTCCTGCATCTGTGTTTGGGCAGGCCTATTTAGATTCACCGCTGTCCACCCCACATGGGGAAGGCCCTAGAAAAGTTGGGCTAAACATCGCAAGTCACAATCTTGGTCCGGCTGGGCAACCGCACTCAGCAGGTCACCCCTCATGCGGTCGAAACTCAAAAACAGTAAAGATTCACAAATTGATTATTGGATCATGGAACATCAGAACTTTGCTTGATTTGGACACTAACGTTACACCTGAGAGAAGGTCAGCTCTCGTAACCCATGAGTTATCAAGACTCAACGTTGACGTTGCTGCTCTCAGTGAAACTAGGCTGTCTTCTGAAGGCAAGATTACTGAATCTGGAACAGGATATACCATCTTCTGGAAAGGAAAGGAGGAGGGTGAATGTCGTATTCATGGTGTGGGCTTCGCTGTGAAGACCAAACTGGTAAATTATCACCAATTTACGCCCAATGCAATCAGCGAAAGGCTCATGACTCTCCGCATACCACTCTCAGGAGGTTCTTTTATGACTCTCATCTCTGCCTATGCTCCAACCTTAGATTCTGATAATGAAGTAAAGGCTCAGTTCTATAATCAGCTAAGTGAACTCATCTCCAAGGTACCATCTGCAGATAAACTCTTGCTCCTCGGTGACTTCAATGCCAGAGTTGGGAAAGATCACAGGCTATGGAATAATGTGATGGGCAAACAGGGACTTGTAAAATGTAATCCCAATGGACTGTTGCTTCTTGGTCTTTGTGCAGAACACGAACTTTTCGTTACCAACACGCAGTTCCGGCTACCAAACCGCTTCAAAACCACGTGGATGCATCCTCGTTCCAAACATTGGCACATTCTTGATTATATAATTACCCGGCAATGTGATAACCAGAACAACAAGGAATATAGACGATTGTTGGACAGATCATAAACTTCTTATATGTAAGCTCAGGATATCCATCAGACCTAAACCACCTAGGAACATCAGAAATTTGCCAAGAAAGAAGTTTAATACATCCAAACTTCAGGATGAATCCATGTATACATATTTTGGAAACAGGATCGTCACCCAGTTCTCAGAAAACCTAGTAACAAATGGCATTCAGCAAGAATGGGCCACACTACAGAAGATTATCGCACAGTCAGCTGAGGAAACCATTGGTTTTATAGTGCAGAAAAGACAAGACTGTTTTGATGACAACAATGAAGAAATTCTGTCTCTCATCAATGCCAAAAGGAATGCCTATCTTGCCCATCTTCAAGACCCAACTTCCAACACAAAGAGAGATAAACTACTGGAACTCAAGGGTAAATGCCAGACGCAGATAAGGCAGATTAAAATACTTGGCGGCAACAGAAGGCTCAGGAACTGCAGAGACTATCGGATGCTCGAGACTTGAGGAACTTCTATGCAGTACTCAAGGAAATATATAGACCATCTCGCTCATCATCAGGTACACTGAAAAGCGCTGATAATTCTACTACCTTGACTGATAGTCAAGAAATCATAGAACGCTGGAAGAAACACTTCCCCAATCTCCTAAATCGTCCATCAGCAGCTGCTGAAGACTTTCTTTGTGATGTGCCGCAACAACCTGAACAACTGTGGTTGGCAGTACCTCCTACTTATCATGAATTCAGTGCAGCTCTCACCTTATTGAAACCCAGAAAAGCACCTGGCCCAGATAACATCCCTCTGGAACTAATTCAAGCCAGAGGTCTTTCCCTCAAAACAAGTATTTTCACCATTATCCTCAGAATATGGGAATCAAGAAAGGTACCTGGAGACCTAAAGAATGCCACTATCGTCACTAACTTTAAAAAGGATGATCGCAGTGTTTGTGGCAACTACCGTGGTATATCACTGCTATCAATTGTGGGGAAGATTCTTGCAAGAATTCTACTTAACCGCCTCATGGTTATCTCTGAGAAGATCCTTCCAGAGTCACAATGTGGATTTAGAGCTTCCAGAAACAAAATTGACTTGATTTTCTGTGTGAGACAGCTACAAGAAAAATGTCGAGAACAACAGAATCCACTCTTCTTAGTCTTTTATGACTTTGAAAAGGCATTTGATTCGGTTCCAAGACCAGCCGTGTGGGCGGTGCTGAACCTGTTTGGTTGTCTTCAGCGTTTTGTAGATCTAATCGAGGCTCTCCATGATGGCATGACAGGTCAGGTTTGCCATCAGAATAAGATGTCCGATGAATTTCCTATTACCCATGGACTGAAACATGGATGATAACTGGCTCCAACGCTTTTCGCGCTGTACTTGGCTGCAATGCTTTATGATTCACCTACAAACATCCCAGGTGTGGAGGTCAAGTATCGTTTTGATGGAGGGCTTTTCAACCTAACTCGTCTCCGCTCCTTGAGGAAAACTCAGGTTACTAAGTTTACTAACATGTTGTATGCAGATGATGCTGCGTCGCCAACACTCACACCAGAAGAGCTGCAAGAGTCAGTTAATTGTTACAAAAGTGCATTTGATCGCTTTGGTCGTACCGTAAATGTCAATAAGAGTAAAGTCTTGGCACAACCTTCACCAGGCACACCTCTTCCTCAGTACAATATCTCCATCTCAAATTTGCCATTAGAACAGGTAGACCACTTCTCGTACCTGGGCAGTACCATTTCTGTGAGCTGTACCTGTGAGCAGGATGTGGATAAGAGAATTGGCGCAGCCCATGCAGCATATGGACGATTAGCGCACTGGGTCTTCATGAATAAAGATCTGTCTATGAGTACAAAGCTTATGGTGTACAAAGCAGTAGTCATTTCTACATTGTTGTATGGCTGCGAAACGTGGACCCTTTACCGACGTGATCTTAGGAAGCTTGAGTGTTTCCACCTACAAAAACTTCGATCATTCCTGAGGATTAAATGGGAAGACCGCATTACCCATATTGCTGTTCTGGAAAAGGCTCAAATCAACAGCATAGACTCATCCATAATAGGTCACCAATTTAGATGGATTGGTCATATCCATCGGATGGATGATGTGAGATTACCTCATCGAATGCTATATGGTGAGATATGCTATGGCACCAGACCTCATGGTGGTCCTAAGAGGCGCTACAAGGACCAATTTAAGCAGAGCCTCAAATTGACAGATCTTGATGCACAAACCTGGGACACACTGGCTGAAGACCGCTCAACTTGGCGCCGTACCATCTCGGAGACTGTAAAGACATTTGGAAGGGATCTACGCACCCATAAAGAGGCAAAGCGTCAAGCTAGGAAACTTCGAACAGCCCAACCACGTCCTCCTCCAGCAATACTATGTGACTTTTGTCGACGCTTGTTCCATGCCAGGATTGAACTCCTTAGTCACCGTAAACACATCCACAAACTGGACTGAAGGAAGAAGATTTATACTCGGATTCGAGTTAAAGCCGATGATGATGATGACCTAACAATATTTATTTCATTCTTTTACGTTTGAGAAAATGAGACTGATTTCGTCAGCAAGTATCCTGGACCGCATATGCACAATGTAGACATCCAGATCAAAGGGATTTGAAGGGCAGGCCAATCATATAGCTACATTATAATATTATTATTATTTTCTGATTGTTACAATAATATTATCGTACATTGTGATAAAGTCCAACCTTATATCCCCTTTATTACAGGGTTACCAACTGAAAACTTTCAAATGCAGAACATTGCTTAGCAAAAAGCAGGACATTTAAGAAAAATGCCTGACAATTCCAATCGATAACAAAATTATATATGTATTACACACAACTTTTTACAAAAGGAAATACCTTGCTTAGTGATCAGTCGTTGCTGAAGTTCATTTCCTTGAAGCTGTATTTTTCAACAGAACCTATTTTTTAGAGAAGACGCGAGTTATTTTCTTGAAGTACATATTTATAGAATTCTTCCCACGACTCATCTTTTGAAATTGAACTTCACGAGTAACATTCCTTTCACTGATTCTACCAACAAACGGTTCCTTTCCTTTGTCCATTGACCATTTATGAATGAAAAAAACACGTTCAGTGGAGGCATTGCTACATGGTATGGCAAAGAAAAACTGGCTAATGTTCAAAAGTTCAGAAAATACCTCAATGCTCTGGCACTTATTAAAAAAACAGACCATTGTTGGTGTAGTGTTGTATCTTTATCAAAAGTTGAAGCTTTAGAATAAGCCCTTACGTTGCAGAACTGGGCGAATAATTTTGAATCATCTATTTCTACACCTTTTGACTGTAAGTACTGAATACATGGTACAATATCGTCAAAGCTGAGGTCTTTAATGTTTTTAAGTTTCAACGAATTGAAACACTTGAATTCCTCTATAGGATGCACCCATTTATCCAAGTACTCAGTGCAAGTTTCATAGAAACAAGATACATTCTACATAAACACGTTGCATTCTTTATCCAAACCATCTTCTGAAAATGTATTTAACATCTGTCTGACTTTAAGGGGAATGAATTGACTTTCAAGTCTGCCTTTCAATGGAGATTGGACAGATTCTAATAGTTTAAGCACTTCTACAACTGAATTATTATCTTTCTCAATTGACAAAATTTTATAGTGAAAAATGTGCATGGTCGAGGAAAGAAGCAAAAGGTAGAGCTCTGAAAAGTCATTTTCAAGGAAGTTTCTGACTGATGGAGGCACCGACTTCCTACCCTGAGAAAGAAAGTAGGATTTCAGAGCTGGGAACAAGTGCAGGATGATTTAAAAGCTGCAGATAATTTACATCAACAAATTCACAGAGGTCTTTCAGTTCCTGAGTGAGCACTGCATATCTATGAAAGGAGTTGAAAATTTTCATCACCACAGATTCAATATCAACAGGAAGAGCATCAGCTCCATGTTGCAAACAGTTATGTAGAATGTGAGCATGATATCCAACACCTACTATGTTTTCATTCAAGTCTTTTTTGAGTGCAGAGAATACATTCTTCCCTTCCCTGCGTGCAAGGCCTCCAAAATTTACATTGGCATTGTCCCCAGAAATTGCAATGCATCTAGAAGTAATTTTATGCTTTTTGAGAGTGTCTGAAATATAGAAGGAAATACATTCAGAACTTTCATTAGCACATGCTTGTAAATCAAGAACTTTTATCTGAATGCCATTATTTTTGTAATCAAAGAATTGGATGACAATTGGAAACAACTTTAGTGCACCATGATTGCTTGCATCTGTTCCTAGGCCAAAAAATGGAACTTGATTGTTAAGAGTTTCAATTATAATATCTGTCGAGTGAGGAGCAATAAAATTATTTATTATGGCTTCTGTTTTAGTTCTTGCACATATCAGTTTCTGTGCTACTTCAGAACCTAAGAACATACTCTTATTCAAATTAGCCGTGCAGTCCATTGATTTGTACGACTGGTGATGGAAAACTGTATGAAATGACATTGTAGCTTCAGCGGCTTGAACTTTCTTTTATCATCTGGTGAATATTTGGGAATGGCAAATGATAACATTGAACATGATATTGACTTAGTTCTCACCATCTTTTTGTATTTTTCACTGTTAACGTGTCTTTCCGAGTCACCAACACCTTTGTATCCGACATTAACATAACTATCACACGCTGCACATTTCGCTTCACTTTCATTGCGTCCGTGAGTAAAGCAAGGTTACTTATGTTTTAGTTTTAGTTTATCCGAAAATTTACACAGTCTTTTTTTAGATTCACCCTTTTCAGGTTGCAAAGATGACATACCGGTACGTAATAGGATGCAATGAGATTAATATTTCATTCCACTCGCTGCATTATCGCAGTATAATTTGAGGTGGCTTTTCACCGATGTCTCAGTCTCACTCATGGCTGTGATTATATGGAAGCTACTGAGGTATGGGTGGGGCTTAGTAATGGCATTCGGGGCAGTGCCTGTGAATGCTGTGAAAGGTTCAACTCATAGGGTTAGGACTACTGTTCTGACTCAGTGAGGAAAGCAATGGCAAACTACCTCACTCCTCTCTTTGCCTAGAACGCCTCAAAATAGTGCTGCCTTGGGTTTTTGTGGGTATCTACTCACATAACTTAACGGCGGTACTTTTTGAGGATCCAACCAGCCTTCGGGCTGACTACCTAACAGACACAGACAGACAGACAGACAATTTACGGCGACAGCCAGATAACCAAACACGATAGCTGCAAATCATTTGGCAAGCACATGTAAACTGGAGCTCTCGACACTTCTGGTTTTTCTCAACATATAAACGTGGAAATAAAGCGCGTTGATTGGTCGATCGATGCCTGGACTTCGAGTTCAATATATCGAATATTAGTATTACTTATTTCCACCCTCGGAAGTAGCGCCCTGAGCACATGGAGTTGATGTACGATGCAATAACATGCTGTCTTCAGCCTAAAACCTAAGTTAGCAATCTTGTAACGAAAAATGCTGGACAATGTCGATAAATTAGAAATGCCGGCCGGACATAATCAAAATGATTGAAAAGCAGGACATGTCCGGCAAAAACCGGACGGTTGGTGACCCTACCTTTATATCGCACGGGTTGGAGACACTGATCGCGCGGATTTGACTAAGGAGAGACTAAGCTAAGTGAGGTACCCCTGGGTGTTACGATCAATACAGTAAGCTCAACTAGCGCGAGGTAAACGGTATTCTGTTGCTTTTAAAATGGATATAATTCTTCCGATAACTGGTTAAAGGGTATATTAAAATCAACAAAATTAACACTCTTGTTGTGTATAGTAGACTATAATTACATACCCATGTGAGATTTTCGAAGTGAAATGCCATGTCCTGTGGTTCAGATTCCACGAATTAGAAAGTCCAGTGGCTCATGATCGCGAGATTAACGGTCACGTTGAACTACAAGCGTCCGTCCTTCCTTCCTTTATCTGTACATACATTTGAAAATATCGCAAAAATGTAAAGAATCACTATCTTACGGGCCCCCATTCCTTACGGCCCCTTTCCTCTCGACGGCCCTGATCATATATAGGCTACAGTATGTATCCTCTTCAACGGGCTTGGGGATGGGATGTAATGATTCCTATCTTCCTTGTGGAGGGTGATTTTACGGCCAGATGCCCTAACTGACCCCAACTTCATGAGAGGAGTTAATACGAGATGAATTGAGTGAAGGAGATTGAAACTAGGCAAGGCATTGGAAGGAAGCGTCCGTGACCTATTAAAGGGTACGGTCCTAGCATTTGCTTGGAGTTGAAAATGGGAAACCACGCAGAACGGATCGAGCTCACGTGTCTCAAAGTCCGCAATAAACTGGGCCACAACGATAATAATAGTAATACCAATGATATTTGGCCCAACATTTCCAGGTCTGGATTTCCAGAAACCTGTGGAGGTTTGATTGATTTATTTATTTTATTATACATGTCGCAAAGTCCTTAAATCAATCAACATAAACAAACAATTTATCAAACTGGGGAACAGTATTCAGCGATAGAAGAGAGTGTTGGTACCACAATGGTTCCGTGTCTTGAGTTTGGCAGCAGTGATTCTTTGATGACAGCGTTCTGTCAAGAGTTACACCCAGTGAAAACAGAACATACTGCTATAGCTCGGTGGATCAGTGGTAGTTTGATTCCCGGTATCTCTCGTATCACATTTGATCATTACAAGACAAAAGCCACAGACTGCCCAATACAGTGCCGGTTTCACTGTGTTGAATTTGAAGAGTGGATCGCCTAATAATAACAATAATAACAACTCCCAGATACTATGGCAAGGGGAGGATAAATCTTTACGGTGATCTTCACAGAATGAACTCTAATGGATTAACCAAACAAACCTTTGATTTCTTCCGTAACCGCAAAACATACGGTACTGTAGTTTCAAGAAACAGCCAAGTTGAATTTAAAACAAAATTACTGAATATTCACTGCACAAATACTAAAAACGAAAATATATGGTTCCAAGACAAATCTACATTAAATCCCAACTCTGTGAAGCATAAACTAGTGTGCATTTATAATTGAGGTAGGAATAGGGCAGGAAGCGGCCATGGCTTTCGGTTGGGTACTATCCCAGTATTCGCATTGAGTAGGAGTGCGAAATCACTTCAAGAATAGCAGAGTTCTAGTTTGATGATCAATTTACCTGTCCGGTACGGTAGGCTATCTATTTTTCCGGGTACCAGGTGGACTGGGCATGTAAGTTACCATAACGATGTTCCCTAAGGAGAATAAAGAAAAGGGCTAGGTAATTGGGGCAAAGGGTTTAAGTGCCAGTTTCCGAGAAAGAAGATGTCAATTAAGTTCATGTTATTAATGGAATATGTATTTAATTCATTAAGTGTTGTAATATGTCACCGGTGCATAAGAATAGCCTATATAATAACACTAATAATCTGATTTGTTTTAGAAAAACATCCCTAGTCTCACAGTTTTTCTTACACTGTTCCTAGGCTATTTATCATCAGCAACAACTTCGCCACGAAGTGTTTATTGTTGCTAGCTAGTTTGTGTCTTCCATGTACGGTCCCTCGCGGCTAAATATTAAGATCTGAGAGTTCCATGTACGGATATTAAGTTAGAAGTAGGCCTACTCTTTACAGACGTGACTAAATTTCATAATGACGATTCTAACAACCTGAGTTCTACTTGGACAGGTTTAAACGTGTAAAGAGAAACTTCTTTATGACGACAATTATACAAGTTACCCCGTGATAGTATTTATAAGTTGGTACGGATAAATACATCTTCGAATCCCTTCCGTTATCTGTTGGTTCTGAGGGAGATTATGTTGTGCTTGTTTTGAAGTGGGTTTCATTTAACGCGAGGCGGAAGTATTGTCATGTATTTTCTGAAACTCATTGTATCCAGCACGGCCGACTGAATGCGCTCATACCGGCCTAGACAAAGAGACCTTTTTCATGAAATCTTGTTAGTTACTCAACTGCTCACACAGCGCTGTTCACCAAGCATTGCACGACTAAGACTTATCTCTACTTAGTGTAAAACAAAGTCCCCAATTCTTGGATATCACGGGTAATCTCGAGAACCACTGGATGGATTTTGATGCGGCTTTCACCATTCTGTACAGGTAATATCGAGGAAGATTTCTGTAGAAAATAATTTATTTATGATCAAAGGGAGCCAAGCAGTAACGATTTTAGATTTCAGTGAATAGGTCGAAGAAAGAACTTGACGTCCGTGCGCTTTTTAAGCTTCCGCTGGACAAACCGTTAAAAATATCAATATACCATGAGTGTAAGAATTGTTCAGCATGAAAAATTGTACAAAAAAGTCCGCGTGAGCATATCTCTATCTTCGATACATCGCCCACTATAAGTGTTTTTAGTTTGGACGCGAGGGGGATTTGGCTTGCACCTCGCCATTCTTAAATTACGTCTGACAGGAATTCCTTGCACATTCATAACTGTTCCCGGGCGAAGCCGGGGCGGGTTGCTAGTGACACTATTATATTATCATTATAATTCCCACAATATCAAAATGCAAATTATATCACAAAATAAAATAGCGTGCTAATAAATCTAAGAGAAATTAGACATACCTTGCACCTCGTTACAGTTGAATTCGATCAGAATCACTCGGTTTTCATTAAAGTTTATGCATTTTTCTGCTGAACGGTTTGGAAGTTCGGCAACAGGAAACTAGGACTGTTATTTACTTAAACTATTCATTTTTGTATTTTTGTACTCTTTGTGTTCATGATTTCATTACATTGTCAGAATTACCGACAGTAGTGGCTACGCTGGCTAAAGCGCAGCGTTAGGCCATGGGGCCAAGCTCTCTGCTGACTCGGTAGACGCGTGTGTTCGAGCCCCACCGTCGGCCGTCCTTGAAATGATTTTCTGTGGTTTTCCATTTTTCAACACCAGGCAAATGCTGGGACGTACCTTCTAACAGGCCACGGCCGCTTCCTTCCACATCCTTGCCCAGTTTCATTCATCTTCATCCATTCCATCTCTCATCCTGACGCGCAGGTCTCCCACGGGCGTCGACTAGAAAGACCTGCACTCGGCCTCTCAGGAGGCCACACGAAAAAAAATGTCAGAATTAATGCTTTAATTAGTAGGGTATACTATTCAGTGTACCTATTATAAATAAAAACCGTGAGGTTTCTCACCTCCCCATATTACGAAACCCGGTTGCCTAATACGGGGAAAGTGCACTTTTAAAGTTAACAATAATATCAGAGGGTATTACAACATCAAACGTGCCCATATTTGTAATATACATACTATATCGCCTGAGGTTTACATTGGTGAGAGAACCAAAATTATTCCGTTCCTTCTTATGTCTAATGTGAGCCCTATAAAAAAAACCTCCCCATATTTGGCGACTTTCCTCGACCCATTTTTAGAAGATACCTTATGCACTGGACAGCTGAATCCGTGATTAATTGTATAGGTAGCTTCGTAAGTCTCAGAACTCAGGAAGTCCTTTCTAGCAGCGTTACTAGCAGCTTTCAAAGTTTCAAGGTAAGAAAGGAAATATTCCTCTAGCCAGTTTAGGCGACTGACATTTAATGAGAAAAAAATGCCCTTTATCTGGATTTCTAGACTGAATATGATGATATGTGATGCTTACGTCATGCATAGCGAACCATTTATTAACGTTTTTCAAAAAAAATGGTTGCTTCTGCGTCCATGAATGTGTACGCTTCCGGGTGCATGCCTATATTTTCTTTCAGTGTACTAATGGCACCAATAATTTCTGACGAGAACACATCCTTGGCTCGCCGAACATTCATTTTTTCAAATTTACTGGGTTCGATGTGTTTTTTAGTGAGGTGTCTGACCGGTTTGACGATCTCACCCTTTTGCATTGTGTATAGTAATGACAAGTATTTCCCTGAAATTATTCCAGTACCATCAGTCATCTCTCGTTACAGAAACTGCCTTCTAATGTTTTTATTTTTAGAATGTGACAATGATCAAAACTAGGGAATACATTCCTAGACTCGTCGTATGGGTGATTGACCATTGGTTGCAAATTCCCTCCCCCTAAATGCCTCATCATTGTAGTGTTAGTTTTGTGATTATCAGAGACAGTTATTATAATTATGAAACCGCATTGTTCAACCTCGAGAATAACGTCCAGCAGGAGTTTATGTAAGTCCCGTCCTGACAGCTGCTTCGTGAAAAAGAAGGCACACGGTATCTGATAATTTGTCGAAAGATCTCTTAGCACAAAACACAATACACGATTAGCTGCTACTTGTTCCCGGCTGTAATTTTGATCCTCTCTTTCCTTTTAATGAGACGGTGCTGGAGTAGTGTCCTTGTAGCCGAAGAAAGTGCAAGGTATGTCTAATTTCTCTTAGATTTATTAGCACGCTATTTTATTTTGTGATATAATTTTAATTTTGATAATGCGGAAATTATAATGATAATAATTATATAGTGTCACTAGAAACCCACCCCGGCTTCGCCCGGGAACAATTATGAATGTGCAAGGAATTCCTGTCAGACGTAATTTAAGAATGGCGAGGTGCAAGCCAAATGCCCCTCCCGTCCAAACTAAAAAGACTTATAGTGGGCGATGTATCGAAGATAGAGATATGCTCTCGCGGACCTTTTTTGTAGAATTTCTCACGCTGAACAATTCTTACACTCATGATATAGTGATATTTTTAACGGTTCGCCCAGCGTAAGCTTAAAAAGCGCACGGACACCAGGCTATTTTTTCGACCTTTTTACTGAAATCGTTACTGCTTGGCTCCCTTTGGTCATAAATAAATTATTTCCTACACAAATCTTCCTCGAGATCACCTTTACAGAATGGTGAAAGCAGCATCAAAATCCATCCAGTGGTTCTTGAGATTACACATTTAATATACGTACTGTACAGCTGATTCCTTATCGCGCCTATAATGGGAGGGGAGTGCGCTCTACCGGCAACGAGTAGAAACTTTCCAATTACATGTTAGACATGGGTTCTGACTGGGAATGTCAAGGCCGGTATAGATCGCAGCTCTTATTCAGTCGGCCGTGTATCCAGTCACTGCCAATCTCTTAGTTGGCCTATTCGTGGTGTGACTTGAGTTTACTTTTACCTTGATAGGTTTGTAGTGTAAAACTCAGCCCCGTCAAATTGTGCTCATATTTGTCTAAAACCAATTTTTAGGACGCTTTCATTTCTGTGGCTGGCTCCAGTAATTCCTCATTCTATCGCAATGATAGATCTTAATATTTTACTCGATATTATTCCCTAACTAAGTTAATATCAGATAAAGTCGAGCGCTAACCTCTTCTCCTCACTGTGCACTTGGAGGGTTATATTCTCATTACTGTAGTCTTATTTGAATTCCGAGTTGCGAAATTACCTCATTTGATAATGATAATAATTTGGCCTACTGGTATAATCCTTAAGCGCAGTTTGTGTGTTCTAGTTTGCTGGACATTATGGAGCAACAACAACAACCACTCATTAAGAGTGAGCCAGAATGGCCGTCTCAAACTGATAAATTGCCTAATATTGTAAGTTGTATTTATTATGTATATCGTGTAACATAGCAATCTTAGTGATGCTCATGACAAGCAAGGTTTAGTGACTTAATACTTGCTACCAAATAGGAGGCTAACCAGGATGTTTAATATTGTATTTTTATTTACACATAACTTAGTACTATTATTCTGTGTGCATGTTTTACATTGGCTCATACTTGTATAATACTTTCTAGGAATCAATTGACCTGTTACCCTCTTATAATCTGAAGGAAGAAGCTGGTGATAATTATGAAGATAAAAGCTTGGCAGTGAAATCGGAACTTGAAATACAGGTGATCATAGGTTCTATATTTCCTCTCATTTAAATATTTCTTGTTTTAGCAGTGAGCAGTTGCTGATGTTATTGTAATCATAATGCGAGTTCCTGGGATCTATTGTACGTGAAGTCTACACCACACGCTGTGCTAACAGTAGCTAATTTATTTGTAATGCAGGTTCACTCTTCTGGCATATTTGTCGGAAGTTGAAACACAGCTTTAGGGATAACCTTTCACATCAAAACACACAGTGTATGTCTGGAATGCCTTATTAACAAGTAAATTACTGCTTGTGCTACAAGCAAGGGTGCCTGGCGGGTCAGCTCCAGGTTAGGTTCTTGTATGTATGGAAAGCCTTATTAACAAAATGGCTGCGGTGATGAAGTATCGGCGACACCACGAAGGACATTGAATGTTAACCTGGCGAGCTTATGGGAAAATGTCTGGCAATAAATGGTTTTGTGTTGGTGCATGGCATTGGAAATGAGATAAGTATCGTTTTCCAAATTTTCGTATTGTCGCTTTTATGTAGTCTATAAGATATGTATACTACTCTTTACTTGACCTATATCTTCTTCTTCTTCTTTATCTGGCACTACAGCCCGGTGTGAGCATTGGCCTCGCCAACCACAGATTTCCATCAACCTCGATCTTGGACAGCTGTTCTCCAGGGTCGCACGTTCATTGTTTGCAAGTCCACCTCCACTTCATCTTTCCATCGATTCCTTGGTCTCCCAGGGCGTCGTCTTTTTCCATTCTGGCTTTATATATAATCTTTGGTGTTCTTTTGTCATCCATCCTTTCAATGTGGCCCAGCCATCGAAGTCTTTGCGACTTTATATATCGGTCAATGTCTTCGCTTTTGAGGATATCATCTATTTCCCTATTAGTTCGTATCCTCCATTCTCCTCTATCCAGTACAGCACCATAAATTCTCCGTATTATTTTCCTCTCAAACGCCCTAAGTTTATTGCAAACCTGAACCTACATATTGCATGTTTTTAAGCCATAAGTTAACACTGGTCTGATCAAGGTCTAGTAAATTTTGAGTTTTGTTTTATGCGATAACGATTGCGACTTAATGAGTTTCAGATTTGCAAAATAGGCTCTGTTTCCAATAATAATCCTTCTATTTATTTCTTCACTCACGTTGTTTTTATTATTAACTAGAACACCCAAATACACAAAATTTACAACATTTTTAAATGTGCAGGAGTCTATTATTAAATTATCACAGTTTCTTCTTCTTCTTCCTCTTTCAACAGATGTTAGGTGCATGTACTTTGTTTTGGCCGCGTTCACATTTAGACCCATTTTTTCCCCTTCCTTTTTCATCTCTTCAAACATCTCCTTTAAATAGTCTAGTCTTCTCGCTATCAATACTACATCATCAGCATAGGCACACATTTGGGTTGATTTATATGCTATATTATTATTTGCTCGTTCCAATACAGGGCGTTGCCAAATCGACTTCATTATGGTCAAGCAGAGGTTTCGAAACCAGATTTTGGATTGTAAACCATATCCTGGTGCTGACATAAACTCTGATCACAATCTGGTTGTAATGAAATGCAGATTAAAGTTGAAGAAACTGAAGAAAAGTCAAAAGCCAAAAAGTTGGGCAATAGACAGACTGAAAGAGAAATTTGTAAACGAAAGATTCAAGAAGAGTATAAAGGAAGGACTAATGAAAAACCCTAAACAAACTTCAATTGCAGACGAATGGGCACTTTTGAAGAATGAAATAACAAAATCCGCAGAAGAAAACATTGGTAGGAAAGAAAGAATAGGTAGAAAACCGTGGATCACTCAGGATATACTAGAATTGATGGATGAAAGGCGGAAACACAAGAATCTAAGAGATGAAAAGGGGAAAGCAGAATACAGACGTCTGAGAAATGAGGTTAACAAGAAGTGCAAGGAAGCGAAAGAAGAATGGTTGAAATGTGCAGGTATAGAAAATTGTCTGAAATTAGGAAAAGTAGACACAGCTTATCGAAGGATTAAGAATACTTTTGTGGAAAAGAAGACTAAGTGCTGTAATATTAAGGACACAAATGGAAAGCCTCTAACAGATAGGGAAGGAAAGGTTGAGAGATGGAAAGCTTACATAGAGAGTTTGTATAAGGGAAAGGAGATTGAGAATCATGTAATGGAAAGGGAAGAGGAAATTGATGAGGATGCGAAAGGAGATTTAATATTGAGATCAGAATTTGATAGAGCTTTGGAAGACTTAAGCAGGAACAAAGCACCAGACATAGATGATACACCGATTGAGCTGCTACGCTGCATAGGAGATGAAGTTCTGATCAGGTTATTTCACTTGGTGTGTAGGATTTATGAGACAGGTGAGGTACCCCCTGATTTCAAGAAGAATGTAATCATCCCTATACCAAAGAAAGTGGGAGCTGACAGATGTGAAGATTACCGTACAATCAGCTTGATTACTCATGCTTCAAAGATCCTGTCTAGAATAATTTACAAGAGGATTGAAAGCCAGATAGAAACGGAGTTGGGTGAAGACCAGTTTGGTTTCAGGAGAAATGTAGGAACAAGGGAAGCTGTACTAAGTCTTAGGCTGATTTTAGAAGGTAGAATAAGGAAAGATAAGAGAACGTTCATGGCTTTTGTAGACTTAGAAAAGGCTTTTGATAACGTTGATTGGACTAAATTGTTTGACATTTTGAAATCAATTGGAATAAAGTACAGGGATAGGAGGGGGATATATAATCTGTACAGAAACCAGACAGCAGTCATTCGAGTTGAAGGACATGAGAGAGAAGCTGGTATTCAGAAAGGTGTAAGGCAAGGCTGCAACTTATCACCCATACTTTTCAATCTTTACATTGAACAAGCAATGAAGGAAATTAGAGAAAAATTTAAAGTGGGAGTGAAGATTCAAGGAGAAATAATTTCAACTCTGAGATTTGCTGATGACATCGTGATCTTGGCCGACAAGCCTGAGGCTTTGAATGAGTTTTTGAATGGTATGGACTCCGTCTTACGGAAAGAATTCATGATGAAAATAAATAAATGTAAAACAAAAATACTGGAATGCAGCCGAAATAAATCGGAAATCTCTATGGAGATCAAATTGGCAGGTGAAAAGCTGAAGGAAGTAGGAGACTTCTGTTACTTAGGAAGCAGAATAACCAGTGATGGACGAAGCAAAGAGGATATTAAAAGTAGGTTGGCTCAGGTAAAGAAAGCATTTCTACAAAAAAGGAATCTGCTGACATCGAATATAGATTTAGGTATTAGGAAGTCATTTTTGAAAGCCTTTGTCTGGAGCGTGGCGCTCTATGGAAGTGAAACTTGGACTATTGGTGCAGCAGAAAAGAGGAGAATTGGAGCATTTGAAATGTGGTGTTACAGGAGAATGATGAAGATCAGATGGGAAGATAGGGTTACAAACAAAGAGGTATTAAGACGAGTGGGAGAGGAGAGATGTTTCTGGCGACTGCTAATGAAGAGAAGAGATAGGTTAGTAGGGCACATACTAAGACACCCAGGAATAGCAAGCTTAGTTATGGAAGGAAGGGTCGAGGACAAGAACTGTAGGGGTAGACCAAGGTTAGAATATGTTAAACAGATTGCCTCCGATGTAGGGTGTCGGAGCTATGTAGAGAAGAAACGATTAGCTCAGGACAGGGAGGCATGGAGCGCTGCATCAAACCAGTCAAAAGACTGAAGACTCAAACAACAACCAATATCTCCAACACTTTATTTAAAGCCAAGTTGAATAGCGAAAAAGACATGGCATCACCCTGTCGCACACCTCTTTCCAAGGAAAATTCTGCACCAAGTTTACCCTCCATCATTACTTTGGCTTTAGCATTTTCTGCGGTTATTCTCACTAATCTTATTAGCTTTCCGGGAATTCCTTTCTGTTCCATATATCTGTACAAGCCTTCCCTGTCAATACTATCAAAGGCTTGGCTGTAGTCTACAAACAACATATGAACATCTACGTTGTGTTCATAACATTTTTCCACCGCTTTTCTAACAACGAAGATTTTATCAATAGTTCTTCTATTCTTGCGGAACCCACATGGATATTCCCCTACTATTGCCTCATAGTAGATCTGCAACTTCTTTAATAACTCGTTGGAAAATACTTTATAGACCTATATAGGTCTGGCAAATATCCCGATACACATCCTCATTTTGTTATTCTAGCTGCAAATTGTAAAATATGTATCCCAATCTTTACATCACCTATATACGATGTATGGTAAAGATGGCGATTCACATGGGAATTTTGGCATTTTTGCTTATTTTTATAAAATACTACCTTATGTACTCGGCGTTGCCCGCGAGGTGTCTTTATATGTTATAGACAGATACATGCTAATATATTTCTCAGAACATACTCATTTTGCCCCTAAGTGAGTTTAGAACATAGTTCTTCTAAACACAGATGTTACTCAAGTGCAATATTAACTCTCTGAAAACCTGGTCGAAAAATACTGTGGAGTGCAATAACGTAGCAAAGCATGCAACAATAGTAAAAAAAGATGTATATCCACAATACCTCGAGAACTCGGTCTCAAAATTACTCTCCTTATAGTGTTTAATTCTCATTTAATGGGGTAATTAAGACCTCTTATAGTAGTGCTCACATAGTTGTCACTATTATATTTCAAATGTATGAACTACCTTCTTGTACAGAGCTGTAGTATAGCGGCACATTAAGAAACAGTATTGATCTAAAAATATATTATCTCATCCACATCAAGTTAAAGTAAATTAAGCAGCGTATAATCCCCCTATAATGTCAAATATGATGCTTAGATTCTGAACACATTGGACTTCCTTAGCCTCTTAAAGTATTTCGTAAGATAATAAATAAATTTTCTAAACTCCGTCCTTACTAATATCTGAAATGCTATACCGGAATCCAGAGTGATTAGACTCATGACAATATAACATTAGGCTATTCAATAACTTTTGTCAGTAAGCACTAAAATGGCTAATATAAATACATAAACATGGGGAAAATATGTGAACGAATAGAATGGAACTATATAATGTCCGCTATTCTTATAACAAAGTATCATTACTTACTGCTTGGTCCTTGTCAGCCGAAAATTATCGCATAATAATATATATATTTGTAGTTTAATTATGTGATTAACATGTTATCAACTAAATTCATAATTTAACATCCGGTTCCATTTCAAATTAGCATACAGTAGTCAGAGTAGGATAATTACAAATTACAATATAACCCGAATAACAAAAGCAAATACTATTCATAGAACAATGCGCAATATCACGCAAAAGTTACACTATTTCTGATTTGTAATACAAAAGACAGCTGGTAGAGGTAAACACTGTCAACATTAAAAAAATGCATGATTATGATTAATAAAACATAAACGTCAACATATCTGTAGTAGAACACACCATAACGGAGTGTATAAAACTTCAGTTCTAGTAGATATTACATACAATATATTGCGCGTGATACCTATCGTCATAAGGTGAAGATTAAAAATCTTCCGTAACAGCAGCGACATCAAGAGTGTAAAATTAGACCCAAAATGTCACATAGGTTTCGGTGACCTTAGGACTAATTATTAAATAAAATTATACATAAGATGCAGAAATCATTTAGACGACCTGGTGTATTAGAGTGGTTTCCCACTTTCACTCGAAGCAAATCTCGGTCACGAAAACCAAGATTAAGCGGTGAGGGGACCCGATGCGCTGACCACGCAGGCAATATGACTGGGCAACGGTCGATTAGTAGGCCTTGGCCCTTCATGGGCTGAAGTGCCAGGGGTTATTTATTATACTCGAAGCAAACACCGGGATAGTTCCTAACTGAAGGCCATAGCAGCCTCCTTTCCAATCCTCAATTGAATTACTAATACACACACTACTACAGCCTTCACAGTAACACATGTTATCAGTGACGCATTTCTATTTTGCGCCTCACGTAAGTACCCTGATGAGTGTCCGGTTGGACGTGCATGAGATCGCTGATGTAATGGTTCTTAGTTTCACCTCTAGAGGCCACCTGTGTACAGTTTCTGCTATGGTGACCGATCGATGCGCGACCTTGTAGTGATTGATAAAAGCTGTCTCGTGCTTGTATCTTGCGTTTTGTTGTGATGGAAGATGTGATTTGTACGGCATGAAAATGAAGGTCGTTAATTTGTAATTGTATAAAAGCGACTTGGAGTTGGACTTTCACTGAGACAAGACGTATTATGTTACGACAGGGCAGCTCGTCGGAAAGCCAATAGCCTGGGGGCTGTTTGGTACTTCCAATCCTTACTTCGGAAATATGGCCTACTCGACTAAAAATACGTTTGGAATAGCTTTGAAATATTAAGATATATTTTGGTTTGTAAAAGGCAAGTCAGTGTTAACTTTACTTCGTGTGTTCTGAAATGGAAGGAGGGCTAATGACCAAGAAATATGAGGTTTGTCTGGGATGTTTGTGTTCGTCGGAATTGGCCTTTATTATTATATTTAATATGTAGCCCATGCTACTTAAAGGAACCTCTGATTAGTCGTCATGATTATGTTAGGCTTGCTTCAAATATTGTGTGATGGTACGAGTAAGTATTTTGGCTCGGTATTGGTCAAAGGTAATGTACCTTGCCCTTGTTTTATTGATGTACGCACGTGGTAGTAAGATCTTATATTTTTATTTTGGTTCTTCTCGTGATTTCTCGCGCAGGGTTGCCATTCACGTTGTCTTAGGGGAAGGTTTTTTTAAATGAATGTTTTGTTTGTAATTTTTTCTTGGTCCCTTTTCAATGTAGTATGCCTTCGGGCTTGAAAATCTTCATTTTATTCTTATGGGAAGTTTTGTGATGTAATGATCTTTGCTTTGGATTCGTCTTTTGTCTCCTTGTGGACGGTTTGTTGTTGCTTACAAGACTGGGTGCTTGTCAGCTGTTACGAAGACAGTAGAAGGTGGGGCCTGCCTTGACAGTTCGGGTGAGGTTTGATTTGATATCGGTCGGCTTCTGGATTGTGATTTAAAGAGAATAATTAGGAAACGATGAGTAATTTGTCCTTTGGACATTATCCCAATAATTGTGGATATTGTACGACATCGTGAAGAATTGATTCTACTGAATAATTGTATTATGGATCAGATCTACAAAACTGTAATTGAGGGGTCCCTTCTAATATCGAGCTTCTAGTTGGCAACTATCTTGAAGGGTAAATGATATTGGAGGAAAGTAGAAGTACCGAAGCTAAATAAGGTTAATCACGACATTTCTGAAAACGTTTAAAGGTTATAGGTGGAAAACCCACGTAAGATGTAAGTAAATATATGTCTGTCATATCCACACCTTTGCATGTAATTTTATATTGTATTTTTGAAATGTTTACGACTTGTAAGTGTTATGTATGATGAATAGAAGTTATATGTCTTTCTTATACAGTGTATTATTTCTGGGCGTTGGGTTTCTCAATAGTTCCATGGTAGCAAACCTCCGGGGGTATAAATAAGTGGCCTGGCCATACACAAGAGATAAATTAAAGTTGCGCAATCAGAAAAATTCCATACACACTCAAGTTCATGGGCTATATGAGTATGATATTGCAAAGCTTCTAAATTAATCAACAACAGAATCATTTAAGCTCTTGATGATATCTCTACCTGTTGTAACGTTATGCCACATGCAGGGTTAGCCAATGTATTTCTCTATTAATTCAATTCCCTACAACAACCCCTGTTAATAACATTTAAAAAAAGTATTCAGATTTTATGGCGTTCAGATTCATAATGTTCTTATCGTGGTTTGGATAGAAAATGGAGTGCCATGGCCTTTTTCACAGCTGGATGGAAACCTGGTGGTCACGTCTTGAGCTACTCTTGCCGTGGAGAACGTGGAGTGGCATTGCCATAGAGATAGATGGAAACTTGGTGGTCACGTCTTGAGCTACTGTTGCCATGGAAACGACCTGCCTTGCCATTCCTTCACCAGTTTATTTTCTGACTTTATTAGCCTTTGCACGAGTGCCAAAAGGCCGATAATCAGAAGAATGAGAAATAATATCCAAAATTCATGTAGCCAGTGGTTTCTTCTTGATCCTGAACTCTGTGCATGCAAAATTTGGTTTTGAAGTGGTGGTTCGGTGTAGACTTGTTTAGGGAACAAATGCACATACATACATGCATATAGACTTTCACTTTTATGTATATGATGTATCCCCATCTTTACTTGACCAATATATGATGTCTGGTATAGATGGCGATACACATCGACATTTTGGTATTTTAGCTTTTATAAAATACTAGCAGGTACTCGCGGCTTCGCTCACGATGAAGCCAATGGGGACGATGCATTATTGCTGATAATCGGTCTATTCTATTACAGCAATCGCGGCTACAGGCCGGACGTTTGTTTTAGACGATTGCCCTTGACATTGCTGGCTGCGGGTGAGCCTGTACACAGTCACTCTCTCACCCTATCGCTTCACATTTGTCACCACCGATCTGATGTAATGGAATTCCAGACTTGAGCACGTGGCGGCACCGACTTGCAGACAGTACAGTCAACGTCGAAGTATTGTGTGACGTGGAAGTACACGTTACGTAGTTACGAACAGAACGTCATTATATTTGGCAATGACTGTACTTCAGCAGCAGTGTGAGACAGCTTTGTCAATCATCGGACCGCTTGTGGCAGGTGATAACAACACAGGTACTGTAGTAACTCGCCTCCAGGCTTCCATTAAGATTTTTCACTCGTCTAAAACAAACGTCCGGCCTGTATATGTGGGTCCATATTAATTCTGAAAATTCTGATACATACAGTATATTGATATGAGCAGCAAAGTGGGAATTTCATAGAGTTGAGAATGTCTGCCGGGTACGATGTTACATTATGTGAATACATATGAAAAGAACCTTTTTGGTTTTGCCATGTTCTGCTGAGACATAAAGATTTTGTTGTCCCGATTCTCGTGAGCACGCCACATAAAGTTGTCCTTGGGAAAACTGGTTTTGTCTAAATGTACACCTGCTGCTGTCAGTGCTTGTTATTGCACTTTGTTAACAATAATTGCGAATACTGTTTGAAGAGGTAGGTGCACTCATGCACACTGGAATGGCAATTCGAAATAATCTCAATATGGGTAACTAAAATTATTTTTCCTTAAGCTATTCAGGGTGTACTTTTCCCACAATTATTGATGATTTTAACGTTAGCATGTCGCTATTAATAGACCAATAGCAAAAATATCTCTCACCTTGGCCGCTGATTTACAATGTGCAGCTTCTTCCAGTGTTACATCCCAGGGATTGTAATTCTCCAAAAACCCTTTTGCCTCACATGTCTCTCTAAATTAAAATTCCTGATTGTTGTCGTTTGAGTCTTCAGTCTCTTGACTGGTTTGATGCAGCAATCCATACCTCCCTGTCCTAAGCTAATCGTTTCATCTCTACATAGCTACTATGCGCAACATCCGAGGTAATCTGTTTAACCTTGGTCTACCCCTACAGTTCTTGTCCTCGACCCTCCCATCCATAACTAAGCTTGCTATTCCTGGGTGTCTTAATATGTGTCCTACCAACCTTTCTCTTCTCTTCATTAGCAGTTGCCAGAAGCATCTCTCCTCTCCCACTCGTCTTAATACCTCTTCATTTGTTACCCTATCTACCCATCTGATCTTCATCATTCTCCTGTAACACCACTTTTCAAACGCTTCAATTCTCCTCTTTCCTGCTGCACCATTAGTCCAACTTTCACTTCCTTATAGTGTCACGCTCCAGACAAAAGCTTTCAAAAATGCCTTCCTAATACCTAATGTCAACAGATTCCTTTTCTGTAGAAATGCTTTCCTTGCCTGAGCCAACCTACTTTTTATATCCTCTTTGCTTCGTTCATCACTGGTTATTTTGCTTCCTAAGTAACAGAATTCTCCTACTTCCCGAAGCGTTTCACTGGTCAATCTGATGTCCATAGTGGTTTGTGATTTATTTGGGCTGCATTCCAATGTTGTTGTTTTTCATTTATTAATTTTCATCTTGAATTCTTTCCTCAAGACGGAGTCCATACCATTCAAAAACTCATTCAAATCCTCTGGCGTATCGCCCAGGATGTCGATGTCATCATCAAATCTCAGAGTTGAAACTATTTCTCCTTGAATATTCACTCCCTATTTACATTTTTCTCCAATTTCCTGATTATTGTATTTTTTAGAGATCTTTGAAACGCGTTGCCCTCGCATATGGTGTAGATGCATTGTCAAAGGAAAACATTCCACGTTACGAACATGGGCCGCATAACCTGTACCGGAAGCTTCTGCAGATTTAACACAAGGCGTATTCTGAACAGCAGACCCTTGAACTCAGATTTGCCAACATTTTCTCTTATCTTTCTATGTGTAATATCTCTGTACCTCAACATAGAGAAGAGTGCTTTCAAAATCATGTTTTGTGTAAATTTTGGAGACGGTAGTGAATGTGGTTTTTGGCGGAGTGGATACTCGCTCATGGAAATTATTTTCAGTAAAACAGACTGTTTCACAATTCTGTAAGTGCACATTGCTGTGTGTGACGGTGGGATGTCTTTAGTGTTACGGAAATGGCAATAGCCGCCACAGAGTTTGTTACTACTGACATAACGGCAGACTGATATTTGTACTAAACTATACGGTATTTGTGAACCCAGTGTTTGTGAAATTGGACGTAGCTATATCGCTACCTTTATTTAGTAGCCGCTACTAAAGTGTTTAATAATTAAAGGTGGTATTTAAGGCGCTATCTCACACTAATTTTCGTTATTGTATTTCTAAAACAGAAAGTTATTTATTTTTAAATTATGATATACTGTAGATATATCTTGAAAGAGGGACGACCGTTTAGATTTCTAATGTTCTTATCGTGTTTTAATAATAATGTTATTGGATTTACGTTCCTTTTAATTATCCTGTCTTTTATATACGCCGGGGTGCTGGAATTGTGCCCCGAAGGGGATCCTTAACGTGCCAGTAAATTTACTGACCCGACTCCTTTGCATTTGCGCATTCTCAAATGCTAGCTGACTGCGCCATGATATGAACCTGCAACCTTGGGCCCTGCAAACGAGAACGTTACCGCTGAGCCAGTCTATCGTGTTTTAGATAATAAATGGATTGGCATTGCCTCTTACAGGGATGGATGAAAAATTGGTGCCTTGTCTTGAGCTAGTGTTACCATGGATACGGACTCACCAATCAGAGCACAGATAGTTTTCTGGGAATATCTTTAAAACTGTTGGTTTAAGAGCCTTGAAATGTGGATTTCGGTGTCCCATAGGGACCTACCGAGTATTGTTTCTCGCATCGATGGGCATAAAATGAGCTATGTCCGGTCATTATTTGACAACTCCGATATTTTGTCCCAGTTGAGTATTTTAGGCGACTTTTCAATTATGTTGCCCGTTCCGGGGAATAGTGACTCATTTCTGGATGAAGGGCAGCCTATGTGTTAATCCAGGGTTTAAGCTATCTCTATTTCAAATTTCATTCAAATCCGTCCAGCCGTTTTAGCGTTAAGAGGTAACAAATTAACACACGGACACACACACACTTTCACAATTACAATATACATAGGGATGTATGCCCAACTTTACCATAAAGAATGTCTGGTAAAGATCCTGATATACACGCAAATGTTTGCAGTTTACAGTAATACTTGGATATGACATGTGTATCAGGATCTTTACCAGATAACCTATATAGGTCAAGTAAAGATGGGTATACATTAGTTGTAAATATAAGCTAAAATGCCAAAATTTCGATGTAGGTCAAGTAAGGATGGGGATACATTTTTTTTTAATATTAGGTAATTGCAAAAATTTCGATATGTATCTCGTTTCGAAGGGTATTCGTAAAAGCCGATTTCTGTTTATAATTCCCCCACCCTAAACCCCCGATTCACCAGGTATTTCCCGTAAGCTTACTAGCAAAATATCTAGGTTCATTCGTGACGTCGTCGATGACTTCATCAACGCCGCCACTTTGTTTCTAAGGAATTTTTTATGGAAATGTATCGCAATCTGTACTACTCCCTGAAAATGATACCCCCTGTCTATTCCTAGACTGGCCCGTGAGACATGTGTGTTGTAGAGTGCGTAGGATTTCTATTGTAATTTTAAATGAAGAGATCAGAAGTGTCCGAACACTCACATGAGGCTTGGGGTGACCTTCACTGCTTGCCCTGTCAATATGATGTTGGTCCTCCTCCCACCTTGATGCCTCCCTCCGCAGGTAGCCATGGCTGTGAATATATTATGGTCCACCCTTGAAGACAGCCTCCACTATTAGCTGTGACTCTCAGTATCTCCATTATAGCCTCCAATGTTGCACACATATTTGATAGTTAAGGGTTCTTCGTTTTTCTAGGTGGGTTGAACGAAGGAGAAAGAGAGATGTGTCTTATTTTGGACTGGCACGAAGTCTCCGCGGAAAACTCCCCACAGATTGACAATGGAGGAGTTTCTTAGCAATTTATTAGACCATGGGCAGCATTTTTGGTCAGAAAAGCTCTTAAGCTGTTGTCTTTAAAAATATTCTTTTTCAGTTCTCTATTTATTAACTCATTGCGTAATCATCTTGATAACCACAATGGCTCATGTATTATGTATTACAAGTGAATTTATATGAAATGAGACTTCAAGTAGCTGCCACTGTTCTTACAAGTAATCCCCTATATGTTTATCGTTCCCACCGTTTGTTATCCTCGAGATCAAATTTGTTTTGTCAACGCTTTGTGCGGAATATCTTAACCCAAAATGCATCAACGTTACTTGTCCTTATTAACGTTGTAAGGTAAATTTTAAGTAACTGCAGCTACGCCACAAAGTCGCAACAGACACACACTCAATGCTAGTGACAATATGTTAATCCCACGTTTTGCGAGTGTATTCTAACTGAAATGCTTTTTGACAAAAACTACACAATAACTGTTAGTTTTTCTGCCATGTGGCTATGGACGAAAGAAAACTATGAATGCGGGGTTGAATTACCTTCAGCATGTTATTTTATTCCTTGATTCATTCACAGCAAGTTTACAACCCATCTGTAAGATATATTCCAACCTTCGTAAAGAACATATATGTGAAACAATCATTTTTTGCAGGACGATACAGACCATCTCACAGACATTAAGATTGAGGAATCTTCCATTCCGGAGATTGTTACATGCATCAAAAGAGAAACATCATCTTCAGATCTTAATAAGGTAAGAAACGTCATGCTTATTTCCAAGACATCTCCTTATCTCCTAATAACAATTAGGGATTTCGCCTTGTTTTCTCACAAATATGTTCATGACAAACGGAAGCGTTTGGCTGTTAGTACCTGCTCTTATATCCTTTGCAAACTGTGTGCTCCCTTACTCTAGCAGACACATAATTCTTAGAGTAAATAGCATGCTCTATTCTCCTTTGCACACTGTGTGCTCCCGTACACTACCTGACATATAATTCTTAGAGTTACTAGCTGCTCCAATCTCCTTTGCAAACTGTGTGCTCCCATACTCTAGCAGACACATAATTCTTAGAGTTACTAGCTGCTCTAATCTCCTTTGCAAACTGTGTGTTCGCGTACTCCAGCAGACACATAATTCTTAGAGTTACTAGCATGCTCTAATCTCCTTTCCACACTGTGTTCTCCCGTACACTACCTGTCATATAATTCTTAGAGTTACTAGCTGCTCCAATCTCCTTTGCAAACTGTGTGCTCCCATACTCTAGCAGACACATAATTCTTAGAGTTACTAGCTGCCCCAATCTCCTTTGCAAACTGTGTGCTCCCGTACTCTAGCAGACACATAATTCTTAGAGTTACTAGCTGCTCTTATCTCCTTTGCAAACTGTGTGTTCCCATACTCTAGCAGACACATAATTCTTAGAGTTACTAGCTCCTCTAATCTCCTTTGCAAACTGTGTGCTCCCGTACTCTTGCAGACACATTATTCTTAGAGTTACTAGCTGCTCCAAACTCCTTTGCAAACTATGTGCTCCCGTACACTAGCAGACACATTATTCTTAGAGTTACTAGCTGCTCTAATATCCTTTGCACACTGTGTGCTCCCGTAATTTAGCAGACTCATAATTCCTGGAGGTACTAGCTACTCCAATCTCCTTTGCACACTCTGTGCTCCCGTACTCTAGCAGACACATTATTCTTAGAGTTACTAGCTGCTGTATTCTCCTTTGCAAACTGTGTGCTCCCGTACTCTAGCAGACACATAACTCCTAGAGGTACTAGCTGCTCTAATCTCCTTTGCAAACTGTGTGCTCCCGTACTCTAGCAGACACATTATTCTTAGAGTTACTAGCTGCTGTATTCTCCTTTCAAACTGTGTGCTCCCGTACTCTAGCAGACACATAATTCTTAGAGTTACTAGCTGCTCTAATCCCTTTTGCAAATCGTGTGCTCCCGTACACTAGCAGACACATAATTCTTAGAGTTACTAGCTGCTCTAATCTCTTTTGCAAACTGTGTGCTCCCATACTCTAGCAGACACATAATTCATAGAGTTACTAGCTACTCTAATCTCCTTTGCAAACCGTGTGCTCCCGTACTCTAGTAGACACATAATTCTTATAGTTACTAGCTGCTCTAATCTCTTTTGCAAACTGTGTGCTCCCGTACACTAGCAGACGCATAATTCTTAGAGTTACTAGCATGCTCTAATCTCCTTTGCAAACTGTGTGCTCCCGTACTCTAGCAGACACATAGTTCTTAGAGTTACTCGCTGCTTCAATCTCCTTTGCAAACTGTGTGCTCCCATACACTAGCACGTTTTGGACCGTAATTTATATCTAGCACTAGGATGTGAAGGACAGTAGAAGGACATTCAGCGAATATATCTTCACTTCAGCTGAGCAGTGCTGTACAATTACATGGGTTGTCATTTGAGTAAATGTATGAGGTGATAACATTGACATAAATTATTCCATCTTATCCCCAGGATGCAAAAGAAGACAATCAGGATGAAGAAGCAGATGCAAGTGGACATCCCTTAAACGAGTAAGTGTTAAACATACCAACAACATGTTCTTTCGTTTGCCTTATATTTATCCTCTTTGTGGGAATGTGTTTCATAAAGGAGTTGTGGGTGGAATGTGTTGCGGCTGTCTCTCCTGTGGCCCACTGAACTGTTTTCCATTTTTCTAATTTAGTAAGTGGTTAGTTAACCTAATATTATATTACCACCGCGGAGGATGAATTTCAAACCTATAAATGAAAATTTGGTTTACAGTACGTTAAAACCCAATCATCAGGATGTGAACAACTCCAGTTGATCCCATCCACACAAAACATGTATACCAGGTCAAGTCATCAACCATTGGCATCCACCTGGGAACAAAATCTCAACAGTTAAGCAATCACTTCACTCCACGGCACAAGGGTAAAAGCAAGACTGACGAAGTTTAATTGTAGAGGCTACGTCATTTCTTTAAGAAAATAATTAATTACGTATCTTAACGCCCAATTAACTCGCATTTATACACAACAATTGTCAATAAAGGCCCAGAAATTATTTTGGAAATACTGTGTACATAGTGAAATCTAATTGGATTGCAAGTACAGGTAGAGAATTTTTAAATGCTACTTTGGGGAGATTAAGCCCTTGTGTTGAAAAAAGTAAACGTTCAGAATAAATCGTGCCAGTTAAAACGTGGGACGCTAGAGGGGAGGCAAGCAGTGGTATGCTGAGAGTTGAATAAGTGTGCGCTGTGTAGTGTGGTTCTTAAAGGTTTGCCACCTTCTGTACATTATAACAGACCACACTGTATGTACTATGTGCTAGGTAAATAAATCATCTCTACACAATGAGTGTAGCCCTAAATAGTGCTCCATTCATCCGTAAGGTTTTCAATAGTGAAGTATGATAACACATATATATTCCAACTAGGCTATTATATAGCGAATTAATTGGTGTCACATGAACACATCGCTAGTACTTGTTCAGTTGCCCGTGCCTGTGAGTAGAGGGGTCCTACCCCAGGGGTAACTGAATTGACAACCCTTGATACATCCGGGGGCAAGGTCGTGGGAACTCCCGAACTAGTAATTGGAGGAAGTCCAGTGAGGGATCGAATGAAAGGGCTCCATCCTCTCTAACTATGGGACGTCTATTTTCCCTTATGATAAAACTACCCGCACCCTCCGCGAAGTTAAGGATTATTAGTGCGCTTGCGCACCTAGGCTTTTCTAAGATGCGGGATTTTCAAACGTTATGGTAGATTCTTGCATACCCCCTTCTCTACTCCTTACCCCCATCCTCAGCCCCAGAATTCCCTAAAATTCCAAAGAGATTTTCTAAATTTAATTAGATTTAACACAAAAGTCCACCATTGCTTCCATTTACTTTCGCAGGGCTCATCCATGTTGACCTCCCTTGGTCAGTTTGTGTTCTTTTCCAACTTATGCATCGATTTATTTATTATTTAATACGAGGGTTGGGGCAAAAGTCATGGCTACTATTTTTTGTCATGAATATACCAGTCCGGTTGGAAAATGTGACATAAACAGACGAATGGACAAGGTATTAACTACATGTGTGGACAATGAATAGCACTGCAATATCGTAATTTATTACGGCAGTATACAGGGCAATATGGCCTTCACGGTGCAAGAGAGTGACAACACAGTACACATACAGTTGACATGACAAACCTGGGCCCAAAGACCCTCAAAGTAGTTCCCTGCTACTGTCACCACACGCTGCCAACGATGTGGGAGGCGCATAATACCACCCGCCTCAGCATTTGCCGCACCAAGTGTGAATCGGGTCACCTGTTGGCGTACAGCATTAGCAATGTCCTTTCGTGTTGCAAACCGCCTACCACATAGTGGTTCCTTAATCTTTGGAATGAGATCAAAGTCACGGGTCGAATTGTCGGGAGAGTATGGAGGGTGCTCCAATTCTTCCCATCCTCAACGTCGCAGTAGCTGCCCTACACATCCTGCTTTACGTGGCCTTGCATTGTCGTGCAGGATTATTGCTCTGTCCACAAGATCCGGATGTTTCTCCTGAACGCCACGTCGTACCTGTCGCACCAGGAAGTCCCTTTAGTACTGTGCGGTCACTGTTCTGCCATGTGGAACAAAGTGGCAAACAATGACACCCTCGACGTCATACGCGACGATCACCATCAATTTGACTGGGGAAGGATTCTGACGGAACTCTGCCTCCTTGGTGATCCAGCATGTCGCCACTCCGCGGACAGACGTTTCAATTCTGTTTCGTATGCCCTGGCCCAAATTTCATTGATGGCGATTATTCGTGACAAGAATTGATCGCCGTCCTGTTGACAGCGTGCAAGGTGGTGGGAGCATATTGCATCGAGCACCCACCTTTGAACTTCCGTCAGTGCATGCGATACCCACCGCGATGCGATTTTGCGTAGTTGCAGCTCATTACGCAATATCCTGTAGACGGTGCCGTTTCTCGATGCAACTTGCCCTCTCTAACTCCAGTAGCGTCCATCGTCTGTCATTATCCAGGAGCTGCTTGATGACGTCACGTGCCACGACGGTCCGCACTCTAACAGGTCGTTCCAAACGTTGCTCCTCACTGAAACTTTCCTTGCTGAAACTTTCCTACCGACCGTGCTACTGTACGGCATGGTAGGGTATTATTTCCAAGGGCTTTCACTAATTCACTGTGACATTCCATCGCATTTCTCCCTAGGAGAACGACTATTTTGATGGAAGCGCGCTGCTCAACATAAGTTACTTCAATCTCGCACGACCCGCACCAACTGACTCGCTGCGCTATTACCAGTAATCAGAGAGCCATCTGTTGGTCTGCATACACATTATGCCTGCAGAACCTCCACACGATACATATACGTTTGTGATCCGTTCACACATGTACAAGAAACAGAATAGTTGCGATGACATTTGACCCAACCCTCGTATTTATTTATTATTTATATTTATTGTTTATCAATTTATCGATTATTGAACAACTACAAAGTCATCGACCCGAGATTTCCGAAAATAGCGGATGTCACCCAAACGCGCAATCGGAGAAAAGTGCGTGACGGCTTGAACGAAAGGTGTCTATCCCCACTAACCTAACATTACCTAACATAACCTTTTAAGCTAAGCCAAAGGCTAATCAACACACTCCAAGTATATAAGGGCACATGCAACTATCTTTTTGCTATTCTTATACAGAGAAAGGTAAAACTAACAATTCCACTGTGGCTACTGTGCAAGATGTTCGCTACACACAACCAGCTTAGGATTACAACGTCTGTTTAGTTTTAAAAAGTAAAAGCTTTTATTCATATTTTTTTCCTTTTCATTTTCATATTTCATACATTGCAATTTGTCAATTTCCAATTTACAGTTTTTTTTTAATTTTAATTTTAAGTTTTTGAATTTTGTCAGTATGGAACATGGATTTTTCAATTTTTGTTGTTTACATGTTTTTTATTTAGCCCATGTCTAAAGTTCATATTTACCAAACACGATTTCTTCATTACATATAACAAGGCTGTATACATTATCCCAAAGCATATAGGTAATATATGGGCTATACTATACTTTTGACTACCTGGTTTTAGCTACCTAAGTGTAGTTTCTCAACATTACTAGAGGTTAACAGTAGAATTGGGAGTGGGAAGTGTAAAGTAATTAGAAAAGTACAAGCAGTGTCCATACAATATTTTTTATTTTTTTTAGTCATTTTAAATACATTTACAATATTTACACATATTACATTTTTTCTTGTTTTAGGATTTTGATATCCATAACTTAACCCTTTAAGCATGGTTAATGATTGAGTAATGACCATAGGCATGAGTGCCTATACCATTAGTATCAATTACTCTGTTATCATCACCAGGACACAAAGCAATTTTGTTTAGTCTTATAGATGATATGTCATGTTGTTTAGAAGTGATAATGTTCATTGGTTTTCTTTTTACATTGTTTTTCATGACATATTCCTTATAATCTTGAAAGCTTATACAATTTTTGACAACACCTCTGTTATTACCATTTATGTCTAAAGCGTACATTTTAGCTCTAAGTCCAACAAATGCTTTTATAATTTGTCCACGAGCCTCGTCTTTAAATTTCCCCAACGTTTTCTTGTTTGATGTAGAGTAACATATATGATTAGTAGGATAATCAGATGTGTCCAGGTGTTCTAGGAAATCCAACTTGTCTTGATATACATCTTGGGTGTTAACCAAATAAATGAACGAGTCGGTATCCATATACATAAGTTTAAGATTGTCCATGCCATAATAGGGTAGCAGGACATCATAGTGGTGGGAATACATGAGAGTTTTTGAAATATCCAGTATAAACATTCCAATATATATAGGCTTATTGAATACAATGTTATGTTTAACCATGTGGAAAGCAGCTAGGTTAGGATGATAAATTGTTCTGTCAATAAATGTCGGCTTTGCTATTAACTTTTCTGCCTGTTTGCTGTCAGTCACAAGACGTATGTCTATTCTTTTACGAATATTTTTCATTGTTTTCCAAAAATGGCATTGTTGAATAATTTGTATAGATTTTTTTCAAAATCATTTTTGGCTTGTTTTCGAAGTTTGATATTAAAATCAACGTATGCCTTTAGCCAAGGTCTTTGTTTAAACTTTAACACACGTTGAATTTTTACCAATTTTAGTCCATGATCTAGAGCCTGTTTAAGTGCCATGTAATGAACAACGTACCGCCTTCGATTTCCAAGATGAGGAATTAGTTTTTTCAAGGACGAATCCTTAGGTTGTGTACACTCTGGTAGGAAAGGTAAATCGTTGTTGTGCCGTTATTACGTCACTTTTTACCCTTACTGCTCTGTTTAGTCGATGGTCTCTGGGACTCTGCCTGCAGTGGAGATATCAGTTCTCTGTTTTGCCGCTAGAGAGCTGCACCACGGTAAGAAGTTCATAGTTGCCTTGGGTCTGCTATATGTATCTTTGGAGCATGACCAGTCTTACTGATTTTTTGACGTCAATTGCGTTTTGTTTTTCTTCGATGTTCTGTTGGGGTTTCTTAACGATGTACGACAGTCAGCTGGTATGGGAACAGAAAAGGATCGACGGAGCCATTGCTAAGTTCTGCCTTCTTATGAAGTTATTCCAGTAAATAAAAGTTTTTAATGTCCATTCCTTCGATGATAATGAAACCTATATGATTGATAGTTTTTTTTAAAGATGTACGACAGTCAGCTGGTGTGTGAACAGAAAAGGATCGACGGAGCCATTGCTAAGTTCTGGCTTCTTATGAAGTTATTCTAGTAATCAAAAGATTTTAATGGCCATTCCTTCGATGATAATGAGACCTATATAATTGATAGTTGGGTTTCTGAAACGATGCAAGACAGTCAGCTGGTATGTGAACAGAGAAGGATCTGTTGGATAACTGTCGTAAAAAGTATGCTGGATCACCTATGTCTTTCTCCGTGCGAAGGCAAGTACTGGGAACGTGAACTATTTCCACATCTTCTAGTTTTGTTAAATCTAATCTTGTTGTTAATGTTATTGTAGATGTAATGTTGAAACATGTCAATAGAAGTTGTTCATTTAAGGAACGCAAGTGTATCATTTCTATGTCTAAGCTAAGTACTGTGGTCTCGGAATACTATCCTGGGTATGTTTTTCCTTTGGGCCTGGTCATTCCAATTAAGGGGGTAACTCTTGCGTGTCAACTGGTAGCAGAGCGTGGTTTCGATTATTTACCACATCTATATTTAATTGAGGTTAACTTGCTGGTTATAGACATGGAAGTGATTATATATTAAATGAAATTACGTAAAGTGTTTATGATATTTTAATATAATCTCTAATTATTGTATTTTTTGTTTCATGTGATTTTACACCAAAACCAAATGGATAATCGAGCTATGCCTGCCATTTCATACTTGAATAAAAGTGAGGTGGCCTATGAGATATTAATTAGAAATGGATCTCCATCCTATCATCGTGAATTAGATGTCATTGCCTTAAGGAAACTAAAAGATGTGCCTGTTGTCATTCCCTCTCATGACAATATCTGTTGGGATGTAAGTAAGTCTGACATTGTACCCTCTGTTTCTTGCTTATTGGATTCGTTATGTGGTTTGAATTGTGTTGGAAATCAGTCTGCTTCGCAATTGAATCGTATTAAGTACAGATCCATTCATTGGATTAATAGATTGCACGACTTGATTGAAGTTTGGTCACGAAGTGATAAGATATTTTCTGAAGAGTTATCTAGATTGCGAGCAAAACTTGTTGAGTATTATGACCAAATCTTTGCTGAGGTTTCTGAAGGTGAGAGTAATGATTCTATTGTGTGTGCCAGTGGTGGTATTAATAATTGTGATGAAGCGTGTGAAAATAGTGATGGTCTTAATATTATCGAGAATTTAGAACGTGTGTCATTGAGTGAAAATGAAAACATGGTAGATAATTTTGAAAATAGGAATACTTCTGATGTTAATAGTCTGGTAGGGTCGTCAATCAGTTTATCCAGGGGCAGGTCGTGTACAATTAGGCCTGATGTGAACAAGCAAAGCCATTTCATAGAAAAATGTATCTCGGCAAATACTCCTGTACCAAATGTTTCTGCGATTAGGACTCCACTTAATCTGAATTATAGCTGTTCTGGTGTTAGCAAGTCTGTGCAGACTGGGAGGAGCCTGTTAGATAAAAGTGAAGCGATTGATTGTGACATTTTCAATCCTCTATTGAGAAATTATGCTTGCTCTCAGAGTAACGTACCGATGCATGTCATGCCTGATAATGGTGTTAGGTTCCAAAATATTCCCAACCCTGTGAATTTAATTCTAAAAGACTTCCATGTGTGCGATGGCACTGATAGTGACCTATTGGTAAAATTTTTAAGGAAGGTGATAGAATTAAGAGATGCTGCGGTCATGTATGGGTTATCCGAGTTGCAAATTTTTAGGATCGTATACCCATGTACGAATGGTTTACTTCGAGACAAGTTACTCGAGTGCATGTCTGCTAATTATTCTTTGGAATATTTTCAATCTGAAGTTTTAAATTATTTTATTTCCCCTCGTCTGTTGTCTGATTTACAAAGGGATTATTTATTTCGAGTACAACGCATGGACGAAACGTTAAGTAATTATTTTATGGACATCAGATGGTATGCTAGGTTATTTGCTGTTGGGTTGTCTGAACAACAAATCGTTACTTCAATGGTGGAGGGAATTAATCCTAATTATAGATTATCGTTAACTATGAATACCAAACCCAAAAGCTATAAAGAGTTCAACGATATTATCTTCGAAGCAGAGAAAGTTAATAAAGCTAATTTAAGGCGCATGGATGGTCCAGGGAGATTATGTTCTACTGGTTTCCCTCCTTCTGGAGCTATTGTAGGTACTAATTATTTTCAGAAGCGTGAAGAGATGCAGCATGCTGAGAGATATAACCAGCCTGAGCAGAGTAGAAATATTTTTCTTAGTAATGATTTTCAGAATAGTGGCAGAGAACTAGTACCAGTTCGTGTGGGTGCGTAGACTCCTCAGTGGCGTAACTTCAAGAGACCCGATAGGGGTAGCAACAAAGGTAGGAGATGTGATCGTTGTGGGTCATATGCCCATATTAGTCGTTGGTGTGATGTTAAATATAACAATAAATCCTTATTGTATGCAAACAAGACGTCATCAGATGATAAAATTTGGTATTCTAATGTGTCAAAAAAGAAATGTAAACGTTCACGTGACAGTAATTTTTGTCGAGGTCTGGTCAAAAGTAAAAAGATGTGTAACCGCATCACTGATGTTGCTCATGGAATTTCTCCATTTATCGTCATTGACATTAATAACGAGCCGGTTTCTGCACTTATTGACTCTGGGAGCGTGAGTTCATTTTTAAGCTTAGAATGGTTTAATAATATGAAATCTGTATGTAAATTTGGAAAACTGATTGCCGAGAATAATGATGTGAGATCCGCAAATTCTTCTTCTCTGGATATTAAAGGGTACATAACAGTTAAGATCAGGATATTAAGTTTCACGTGGAAATTTAGGTTATGGGTCGTACATCGTCTGTCTTGTGATGTCATCCTTGGTGCTGACTTTTTGGCACATGTTGGGTTACTGATTGATCTGAGGGATCAATCATGTCAATTTAAGTTCAAGCCCCGTTTAAGGTTAAAATTTAATAATTATACTTGTGGTGTTGGTATTAATGCTGCTCAGAGTGGTGACAAACCTAATGATATTGAAGATTTGGAGCTGGGACATCTAAGGGAGGATCAAGCTAATAGTATTCGTAAACTATGCTCTGAGTTTACTGATGTTTTAACCAACAGGTTAGGTGTAACGAATATTTTGGAATATGAGATTGAGTTATCCGATTCAGTGCCTGTTAGGTCTTCTCCTTACCGTCTGGCTCCACCAAAGATGAAGGTTTTGAAAGGTATCATCGATGAGATGATTGATGAGGGAGTAATTAGGAAATCTACTTCTTCCTATTCATCTCCCATTTTCTTAGTGCCCAAACCTAATGGAGAATTTAGACCTGTGGTTGACTACCGTGCCTTAAATAAGAAGGTCATCTTACAGCAAATCCCTCTTCCAGATTTACAGTCATGCTTTGGCTGGTTCCAGGGAGCGACTCTATTTACCGTATTAGATCTAAACAAGGCGTACATGCAAATTCCTTTAGCAGAGAAGTCAAAACATGTAACTGCATTTACTACGGATTGGAATCTTTACGAATTCCAACGTCTTCCTTTTGGCCTATCTACAGGTGCTGCTGTTCTTAGTCGCCTGTTAGACAACATTTTTGATGGTATTAAATTCAAATCTGTCTACCATTATCTTGATGATGTGGTCATCTTTGGTAGAACTTTTGAAGAACATGTGGAGCATGTCAAGGAAGTATTGGGTCGTCTAAAAGGGCTGGGTTAACTGTAAAACCATCCAAGGTATCTTTTGCAAAGCCGCAAATTTCATTTTTAGGGCACATAGTTTCTTCTTCTGGAGTATCAGTCGATCACTCAAGAACACAGACCATTCGTGATTTTAAGCCTCCCAAAAATGTAAAAGAAATTGCCCGCTTCATTGGCATGTTGAATTACTTTAGAAAGTTCATTCCTAATTTTGCCAATCGTGCTGCCCCACTCAATGGTTTACGTAAGAAAGGCACCGAGTTTATTTGGGGTCCGTCACAGGAATCTGCTTTCGAAGATCTAAAGATGGCGTTGATAAATGCTCCGATATTAGCGATTCCCGATTTTAGTAAACCGTTTATAGTACAAACTGATGCTTCAAATCGAGCAATTGGAGCAGTGATTTTGCAGCAATATGACGGTGACAGGTTGCCTATTGCCTACGCATCAAGAACGTTGTCTGAAGCAGAGTCCAAATATTCAGTCTACGAGCTTGAAGGGTTGGCAGTTATGTTTGCGCTTGAAAAGTTTAAATTATATCTTGAACACGTGGAGTTTCAGTTGGAAACTGATAACCAGGCGCTAAGTTGGGTTCTAGGAAGGCCCCGGAAGACTGGACGCATAGCGCGCTGGGCAACGAGGATATCATCGTTTAAATTTAATGTAAAACATATCAAAGGGAGTGATAACGTAATAGCTGACTGTTTGAGTAGAATGTTTGGTGACGCTTCTGAGTCTTGTGACATGGTGGGTAGACAGGATGGTGCCTGTTTGGTAGACAATTCTTGTAATGTTATTTTATCCAACTGTCCTCTATTATTTAGAGATGTATCAGGATATCAGAGGGAAGATCCTTTGCTTGGGGAAATAATTAAGAGGATTGAAGGTGGAGAGATAGTAAAGCCATACTCTATCAAGGGAAATATTTTGTGTTGTACGGCGCGGCATGATAAACTTGCTAAGATTGTACTACCTACTGTTCTGGTATCTGAATTATTTCGCTACTTTCATGAGTCACCTATAGGGGCACATTTAGGGGTTTTTAAGACAAGGCGTAGAGTAAGAGAAAACTTTATCTGGAAAAATATGGATAATGATATCAGAAAGTTGGTAAATAATTGTAATGTGTGTAAGTTAGCGAAACCTCAAGTAAATACCAAAGTAGGTTTATTATCCTCTGATCTTGCTAAGAATCCTATGGAAAAATTGTTTCTAGATTTTATTGGACCATTTCCAAGGTCTCGGTCTGGAAATCGGTTTGCCCTTGTTTGCACAGACGGGTTTACGAGATATAACTGGATCTTCCCAACCAGATCTGCGACAACGCAAACAGTAATCAAATGTCTAGAAAACATTTTTGCAGCGTTTGGGCCTTGTCAGTTTTTGGTCACTGACAATGCAAAATGTTTTACTTCAACTATCTTCAGGAATTTTCTCTTTGAATTAGCAATATCTCACATAACTTCGACTCCTTATTATCCGAAGGGTTCTTACGCTGAAAGGGTGAACCGCAACTTGAGGGCAGCATTAATAGCATATCACCATAAAGACCAGAGCTTGTGGGATACATGTCTTCCTTGGTTAATGTACTCTTTTAATACTGCTGTCCACGAGTCGCACAAGACTACTCCCTTCAACCTGATGTTTTCGTTCGTTCCGAATTCTCCCTTAGGCAATCTTTGGACAATTAATCAGTTGCTTCCAGAGCAATACTCTTTTAATGATATCAAAACGATATGGAGAAAGGCCAGAGACAACATGAAAGTCACACACAAAAAGTTGGAAAATAGATATAACAAGGGACGTAAGCCTACTGCAATTCAAATTGGAGATGATGTATTCGTGAAGAATTTTTCTTTGAAGGAAGTTGGATCAAAAGAGTCGGGAAAACTAAGAGAGAGGTTTCGTGGCCCTTTTAAGGTTGTTAGTTTCTTGACTCCCGTTGCTCTTCTGGTCAGTGATACTGTTAAAAAGAGAATTATCAGGGTGCATCTGTCACATGTGAAGAAAGGTGCTAACGATATGAAATAGGGTATGTAAACGTGTATCTTCAAAATTGTGTACGGCAATTGATTGTTCCTCTAGTATGTATGTTTTGTGTGTGCTATTGGTACGTTTTTTGTCTGCACGTGTGATGCACTTTCTGACGAATTGTGCAAATTTCTTCAAAATTGTGTACGGCAATTGATTATTCCTCTAGTATGTATGTTTTGTGTGTGCTACTGGTACGTTTTTTGTCTGCACGTGTGATTTTCTAAATTGTATTAGACAGACAAAATCATTTTCTTGTGTGCATGGTATGGGTATTTTGTTATGTGAGTACAATTTTCTAAATTGTACTAGACTGACAAAATCATTTTCTTGTGTTTATGGTATGTGTGGACGTTGAGTGATCGTGTATATTTAGCTTTGTTTTGGTAATTGGGTGGTTTGTTGTTGCTTTTGATGGTAAAATAAGTTTAGGGTTTTATTATATTTAATGGTTTTAAGGTATTTTAATGTATAACAGAATATATAAATTGGGATCTCGTTAGGATATCATTGGGCATCTTACGATCCTAATATTATCAAGGTATGGGACTTGATTAGGTGATATAAGGTGTTCAGAAATGTGATGGTAGGTATTTAATAAACAATTCCATTTGAGTCTCCAAGTAAGTGTCTAGAATGCACTTTTTATTGCTTGTTGATTTCGGAATGTAAAGACTTACAGATGAGTTGAGGTTATAAGAAGTATGTCGAAAGGTAATTGTTGTTGTTGGTCGAAGATAAGGATAATTATGGTGATGAGTCGACATATTAATAGTGTTTCAGGGTAATTTTATTTTGTGTATGTCGGTGTTTTAATGTGATCCTATTTATATTTTTGGTCGATTTTTTTGGGATCTTTGTGGGTGGTAACTTGTTGTATATAAGGTGTGATTTTTGAGGTTGTGGATGTAGGAATGTAAGCTTTTTATGTGATTTTGTTTGTCTGTACGTGTGTTCTGGTTATTAATTTATTGTAGAGTCTTTTGGTTGATCTTGGGATTTGCTTGAGATCTTTCATCGTTTTTTGGATTTTGCTAATTTTTTGTTATGTATGTAATTTCCTAAATTTGTGCAGATCTTTAAAATGGACACAATCATTGTTTATCGTGTGGATGTATGTTTGAGTGTGAGATGTTAGCTTTGCATATTAATTTGGGTGGGATGTTTCGTTTCTTGTTATGGTGTCAAAATAAGGTTAGGTTTCTAGCGATTTTTTGGGGTTAACTTATTAATTTAATTTACTACCGAAAGTATAATCTAGTATTTGTTAAAATACCTTTCAATGAGGTAAGTATTAGTTTAAGAGAATTACCTTACGATCCTTGACATTTTCTGTATGGGATCTGGTTTAGGTGAAAGAAGGTAATTATTAGTTGTAAGTTTAGTGTTTGTTAATATTAAAGGGTAATGTATTTGTGTCATTGTGTTTGAATAGGCGTTTTAACGAGAACTTGGTTATATTCTGGTATTTTCTGGGTAATTTGTGGGTGGTAATTGGTAATTTTGTTGATTGTGTGAAATGGAGGTAATGTGAGTGGTGTTATGAAAGGGTTGAGTGTTTATTTTGTTGGTTTGTGCGTGTCGCCTGATTCTGCTATATTTTTCTTTTTGGGAATTTGTTCGTTGTTCGGTCGTATTTTATGGGCGATTCTTCTTTGTCTTATCCTCTGGTTGCTGTGTGTCTGGTCAGGGTTCCTATGAGTGGAAACAGATGGGCGATGAAGGATTTAACCTGCATTTAGTTAGTCCTGTGAAAATTTTATTATTTTTCTTTGGCAAGCAAGCTCATTTACATTTAAGTCTATATCTGTGTAGGTGGAAAGTATTTGTTGTCTGTTAATAAGAGAGTTCTTTTTATTTGGAAATAATGTCTGTATAATGAAAGATTATTTTGGGTTGTTAAAGATGAGAAATATTTATTACATATGAGTACATAAAAAAAAGGATTGTAAAACTTAAAACATTGATTGTAAAAGATGTGGAAATTTTTCTTTTTTTTTTGAATTCGATTTTGTCGAAATTCTTGCCAGATTTATTGAAAGTTTATATATTATGCTGTTTCGAAAATCTTTTTATTGTGTGTTAGTTGTAAGATCTTTATTACATGGTACTGTCCCAAGCGAAATTGATTTCAGCCCTATTTACTTGGAGATTGCTTCTGCAGTGAAGATTCTTTGGTGTATAATGTGAGGCTATCCAGAGCCCATATGAATAAGCTGTCGCCGATGGATCTGTACGAATAGGAAACTACCTTCGTCTACGTTTGAAGACTTCGAAGATACAAATTATATTGTATTTGTACGAGAAAACTTGTATTTGGAATTTTGTACCATTGTAAGATGCGTGATAGTACTAGCAAACGTTCTTGACATGATGTCAAAACCTGGAAACGACATGCTAGTGTGATTTAAAATTGGTGGAAGAATGTGAAAAGACTTTATTTGGCATGAAGAGTTCATATTCTAATATGTTGTGATATAAAAAAAAATTCTTTATTTTGCATGAAAGTTTGCATGTCAGCATGATGTAACTATTCCTTTTTCATTGACGTGGTTGTTGAACCAACGTCAAGCTTGTAGTGGGGGAGATTTGTGCCGTTATTACGTCACTTTTTACCCTTACTGCTCTGTTTAGTCGATGGTCTCTGGGACTCTGCCTGCAGTGGAGATATCAGTTCTCTGTTTTGCCGCTAGAGAGCTGCACCACGGTAAGAAGTTCATAGTTGCCTTGGGTCTGCTATATGTATCTTTGGAGCATGACCAGTCTTACTGATTTTTTGACGTCAATTGCGTTTTGTTTTTCTTCGATGTTCTGTTGGGGTTTCTTAACGATGTACGACAGTCAGCTGGTATGGGAACAGAAAAGGATCGACGGAGCCATTGCTAAGTTCTGCCTTCTTATGAAGTTATTCCAGTAAATAAAAGTTTTTAATGTCCATTCCTTCGATGATAATGAAACCTATATGATTGATAGTTTTTTTTTAAAGATGTACGACAGTCAGCTGGTGTGTGAACAGAAAAGGATCGACGGAGCCATTGCTAAGTTCTGGCTTCTTATGAAGTTATTCTAGTAATCAAAAGATTTTAATGGCCATTCCTTCGATGATAATGAGACCTATATAATTGATAGTTGGGTTTCTGAAACGATGCAAGACAGTCAGCTGGTATGTGAACAGAGAAGGATCTGTTGGATAACTGTCGTAAAAAGTATGCTGGATCACCTATGTCTTTCTCCGTGCGAAGGCAAGTACTGGGAACGTGAACTATTTCCACATCTTCTAGTTTTGTTAAATCTAATCTTGTTGTTAATGTTATTGTAGATGTAATGTTGAAACATGTCAATAGAAGTTGTTCATTTAAGGAACGCAAGTGTATCATTTCTATGTCTAAGCTAAGTACTGTGGTCTCGGAATACTATCCTGGGTATGTTTTTTCTTTGGGCCTGGTCATTCCAATTAAGGGGGTAACTCTTGCGTGTCAGTTGTGTAGATCATGAAGGTCATATGGGTAATCAACATCAACGTCTAGAATGTATCCCATAGGATCGTCTTCCTTTAACGTTCCTAGATCAACAGTATCTGGAGAAACCCACTGAAATCCATCATAAGGAAGAGAGTGACACATAGCCCACCCATATTGGTTGTTGGCATCATCATAGGTAATAAACTGTGACGGTTTCTCAGAATCATAGGTTTCCATGTATTTATTGTTAGCTTCAGCATACCGATGAGACACCTGGCATATGCCTCCACGTATTCCAGACTCTATTAAAAGAATCTGATTATGAACCTGTAGCAATTCCAGTTCAATTCCAGTGTAAAGGAGCATTGCCTCGAAACTTAAACCAGGCGAAGTAAAGAAGTGTGCAGCATCCACTCGATGTGATTCTAGTGTTTTGTTTCGAAAAGTTTCAAAGCTGTCTGCAAGAAGAAGTACACCTGAAGTTAGGTAAAGGTCGCTATATTCCCCTAGAGTTTTAATGTCGAACTGGTTCCAGACATTTTTAGCATGCTCATAGTCATCTTTACTAACATTTTCTTGACTTAATTTGTTAAAGAATGCCTCTTTTGGAGGTAAACACGTTTCACTTAACTTTTCCCATGAATCAATGTAATCATAACAAAATACATCTTTACGAGTCATGAGCGTTGCATTTTCTTTTCCAAAGTACTTGTCAGTTTCAGGGTATAATGTTAAGCTGGTAACTAAGTTTTCCAAACTACCAGGCATTAACCAAAACGTATCCACAAATCGAAGCTTGACATTTCCAACGTATTTGGTGACAGAGTTGTACTTTTCTTTGGAGTTAGGGATAACGTCCACTCTCTCAGTAGTACACCCCAATTGCTTTACAATGAAATTTGCGTCGGAGCCACTCATATTATGTAGAAATACAGGAACGGGGTTACGTGTTTTACACCTCAAATTACAGTTATTGTGAGCACTTCCACGGTATTCCCCTGTAATATGACAATGGTCTCGAACTTTCCAGTCCTCTTTGGTAAATGTTATATGACACAAATAACAGGTTTCAGAAGATTGGAACTCTGCTTCTTGATGCTCAGTTAAAGCCTTTGGAACATTTAAGCTGTAAAGACGATCAATTTCATTAGCTATTGAGATCAAACAGTCCATAAACTTTTCTGCAGCGTCAGAACCACGATAAATAATAGGTTGGCTCGGAAAGTTTGTCTTTATGTGTTCCACAGCTGGTGAGGGTTTAACATATATACCAAAGCTCATAGGAACATGACTCTGGTATGGTACTGTATAACTTGCCTCAGGATTAGGTAGACATGTTTGATATGGTAACAGTATACTTTCAAAATCTGCATAGATAACGTAAGGTATTTTAAGCATTTTTTCCACATTTACGAATTTCACAATTGGGTTTTTAATGGACATTTCAACCCTAGCTATGTCATGCTGGACACACAAAGCTCTATGTTCTTTTAATTTTTCTGTTCCTTGTTGCCCATATTGATTATCGAAGTGAGTAAAACACCGTTTACACGTGTATATCTTATGTCCATGGCGGGTAATCTGATGTCCTACTAGTTTATCAAAATCTTTGATAAAGACATAGTGGTTCTGGCCGGATGAAGAACTTAGCAGAAGGAGGTCACGATGGTCTTGTAACTCTTGATCCACAACCTTTAAAGGAAACAGTTTGTTGTCTTCTTCCAGTCCAAATATATTGATGGATATGTCGTTGGCTTTCTCAAATTTGGCGATATCAGCTAGTGATGTTGGAAACGATATTACTGAAAAATCATACTTGTTTTCCATGTCCTTGTATTTACTAATGCGTTGAGCATCCTTTTTATCCAGTTTTGCAAAAATGGCATACATAAAACACTTTTCATCCTTTAAGTTTTGAGGATTAATGCAGGCATTTCTTGCTTTTACAGCTGCTGGTAGTGGAATATATGTGCTACCACGCAAGGGATTATACTTATTTATTTTCAATCGTACTCCTTCCACTGCTAACAAAGCCCAATTACTGCCTTTTAGCTCAGATTCTTCCATTTCAGGAGTTAACTTTTTAATTTTTTTTCCAAGAAACTACTTAAGTCTGTTTCCAAAAGTAGGGTTTGATTTCGGTTTTTTTTTGAAAGCCCGGTCCGTAATTTCGTTGGTGGACATATAAATGAATCTACATTCAGCCACTAGATTAACTTTTATTGACTTGTGCATTACTAGTTCATTCTGCATAGCTTGTATTGTTTGCTGTTTGGACTCTCTAAGGTATGAATTTAAATCCTTACACTTATCACAACGTATAAAATACGATTTGAGACGACCTTGAAAAGACGTTTCATATTCAGTAAGTCCATTATTATCAGGAACCATTGAGAGCAGGTAATGTTTTGCAGGCTCATTTTTTGTCTTTTAGCTGCTGACACAACATTACAACATTCTTCATGGCGACGTCCATTGTAGGCATTGTTAAATTTACTGCCACAAGTTTTGCACTCATAAAATTTACCACACGATACTTCGTAACGCTTTCTATCATAGTCCCGAAGAAAAGTCTTTACACACTCTTTACACATATAGCTAGGCATGGTTTCTTCCATCATGGATGTTGATTTCTGCAAACAGCTGCTTACTGCGTATCACAAGGCTGTAGGCTGGTCAGTGAGACGGTCATTCACGATGTGAACACTGCAAAAGGTAGTAATCAACTGATTGTATTCCTGTTAAGAGACCTCTTATATAACGTAATCAAGACCAACTGCTACGTACCACGTAGTACACGGCTAGAGCCTAGTGGGTGAAACGATCTTTCACAATGTGATCACTGTTAAATGTAGTAGTCAACTGAAAATATTCTTACACCCTACTGAAGGTTATCAGGTACTTACTGCATATCAAAAGGCTGTACACTCATGTATTAGACACTCTCTCTTGCTAAGGACCCCTATATTCCCTATACAAGGATATACATGTTAGTTCTAAACACTTAGTGGTTATTTGTATATTAAATTTATATACACAGCTTATACGAGCACGTTTTTCACGCAATAAAACTTTGTCAAATAGCCACATGCGACTCGCAAAGTATGTTTACGCTATCTAGCGGTGACTATGAGAACTACCTAGCACTCCATATCATTACTGAACGATCAGCATGCTATCTATCGGTCGATATCTGCAATCACTCAACTACCAGCATTCTACCTACCGGTCAATATGACAACCCACTCAACTACTAGTATGCATTCCAATAATGAACACATTTGCTCATATCCCCCAACAATACACACAGCGGGGTTTGCTTTATCGTTTAATACAAATATATCTTGTTTAAATAATGTAACAAAAAGTTACATGGCACAATTGTATGGGAATGTTGCATTACCTAAAATGTAATAGTATGGAAGTGTTTCACATTTTACAATCGGCTTATGATGAAGGTTTATGTTGGTGGCTTATGGTGGCTTATGGCGCTGGCTTATGCTGGTGGCTTATGGTGGCCCATGGTGGCGGCTTATGGTGGCTTATGGTGATGGCTTATAGTGGTGGCATATGTTGGTGGCTTATTTTTGGTGTTTTACGTTAACACCTTATTTGTAATGGCTTATTTGACAAGTTATTTTTTCAATGTATTTAGAGGATTTTTCTCTTGGTCTTGGAAAGTATCTCAACCCTTTTTTTATGGTAGCATAATGCTTACCGCCATGTTTGTAAGCAACAACAACACACTAAAATTCCAAGAATCCAAAGTACTCTAAGGTTAATGATTGTCTCTCTCAACTCCATTCAACGCCTAGTCAAAAACATTATATATTTTTCAAATTTTTCAAAAAAGGTAAATTGGGGAAGTAGGCTATATGTTCCTGGTATTGACATGAAGGTGAACTCAGAGTATACATTGTTATAAACACTGTGTGTGCAGGGCCTCGTCAGCTCTAGGGTATCCCTGGTATTGACTTGTAGGTGAACAGAGATAAAATCCAGAAAATTTCAATTTGGATAGTAGGCGATATTTTGAAAACTTATCATCCAAAAAGTCATATATAGACTCAAACCAATGGCTTTTATGTTCTTAATTGGTAGAACAAAACTTAATTTTTTTTCAGGTTTTCCAAAAAATCCAGTTTTCAAAATTGTCTATATGTTGGGAACTAAAGAACTTCACAAAAAAGTTTGTTTAACGTAAATGAAAGGTCTTTACCCCCTCTACCCCCCAAAAAATTCAGGTCCCTAGGACAAAAACTTTGCAGTAGTGTGTTTGTGACAGTGCGGGACCCTCCTCCTCCTCGCCCTCCTCACAAAATGGCGGCCGTAGCTTAACTCAACCTAGCCTAAACTAACAAGATGGCGACCGTAGCTTAACTTAACGTAGCCTAACCTAACAAGATGGCGGCCGTAGCTTAACTTAGCGTAGCCTAACCTAACAAGATGGCGGCCGTAGCTTAACTTAACCTAGTCTAACTTAACAAAATTGCGGCCGTAGCTTAACTTAACCTAGCCTAACCTAACAAGATGGCGGCTGTAGCTTAACTTTACCTAGCCTAACCTAACAAAATGGCAGCAGTAGGTTAACTTAACCTAGTCTAACCTAACAAAATGGCGGCCGTAGCTTATCTTAAGGGCCTAACTATACTTTTGTTGATATTTCCTGAACCCATGGTCGTATTTAGGTGACTGAGGGGTCATTGAACTTGTTCTGACATCCCCTTTCCAATGAATAACATATTTCCACCCCGAAAATAAAACCTACCCCTACTATGGTTGAAATTGTATTTTTTTTAGAAAATCTCGCTTTTGAAGTGCAACGTGTGAGAGTTTGATTGCCAATATGGAATTAAACGTTGTTCCACATAAAGTGCATGTATACAACTGAATGCCGCTATGATTTATCATTTTTTTGCTTTTTGTTTGTTTTGTTTTTGAGTGATGCTACCATTTAGTGAGGAGGAATGTGAAGGAGGGTGTAGTACTCTTAAAAACTACTGGGGTGGGGTTAGGGTAGTAAGAAATAAAAACAGTATTAATTTTTATTCAGCATGAGAGTTTTTTAATTCGTTAAAACGTACAATACATCTATTGTTTTTATACCCTCATAAATTAGATATAGAGAATGTCCACCATGGTTTAGATCCTCGAGCACACTTTCTGACATATCATTAAAACGTGTGGGAAGGAATGTCTGAACATTTTGACTAACACATAGTACACGTTCACTATACATTGTGTCCACTTTTTGAATGTTGATGATACGGAATGGAGTATGCATTGGTAATTCAGTGAGCTTTTTTCTCTCTAATCCGCAGTTCTGCCCCATAGCATTGAGAATGTTTATTGTAGTAGACTATAAAGAAACAAAAAAAATGTATATTACAGTTTAGCTTTAAGTGACCTGAACCACTATATATATCATTTTATTCTAAGAGCTTTCCATAATGATAGGAAAAAAGAGCTTACCATAATGATGGATTGTGTGTAAGTAAACGTATTTTGCTGCTTGATGCCACTACTAAAGTGATACTCATACAACAGACAAGTGAGTTCATGTTTCGCTGATGTAATCGTATGTTTCCACGCACTTCCTGTGTTGAGCGCGTCATAGTGGCTAAATTTAAAACTCTAGATGAGATGTTTTGCTGACGTAATCGTATGTTCCCCCGCACGCACACTTTGGACGGGTCCTTTTTGAAGGAGTCATTTTTTTACGGGTCCCTGAGGACGGGTCCTTGTTGACGGGTCCCAGTGGGCGGGTCATTTGGACCGATCCCTATGGACTGGCCCATGCATTTTATCCAATTTATGTCAAAGGGACCCCACCCACTGGGACCCGTCAACAAGGACCCGTCCTCAGGGACCCGTAAAAAAATGACTCCTTCAAAAAGTACCCGTCCAAAGTGTGCGTGCGGGGGAACATACGATTACTTAGCAAAGCATCTCATCAAGAGTTTTAAATTTAGCCACTATGACGCGCTTAACACAGGAAGTGCGTGGAAACATACGATTACGTCAGCGAAACATGAACTCACTTGTCTGTTGTATGAGTATCACTTTAGCAGTGGCATCAAGCAGCATAAGACGTTTACTTACACACAATCCATCATTATGGTAAGCTCTTTTTTCTTATCATTATGGAAAGCTCTTAGAATAAAATGATATATATAGTGGTTCAGGTCACTTAAAGCTAAACTGTAATAGACATTTTTTTGTTTCTTTATAGGCTACTAAAATAAACATTCTCAATGCTATGGGGCAGAACTGCGGATTAGAGAGAAAAAAAGCTTACTGAATTACCAATGCATACTCCATTCCGTATCATCAACATTCAAGAAATGGACACAATGTATGGTGAACGTGTACTATGTGTTAGTCCAAATTTTCAGACATTCCTTCCCACACGTTTTAATGATATGTCAGAAAGTGTGCTCGAGTATCTAAATCATGGTGGTCATTCTCTATATCTAATTTATGAGGGTATAAAAAACAATAGATGTATTGTACGTTTTAACGAACTAAAAAACTCTCATGCTGAATAAAAATTAATACTGTTTTTATTTCTTACTACCCTAACCCCACCCCAGTAGTTTTTAAGAGTACTACACCCTCCTTCACATTCCTCCACACTAAATGGTAGCATCACTCAAAAACAAAACAAACAAAAAGCAAAAAAATGATAAATCATAGCGGCATTCAGTTGTATACATGCACTTTATGTGGAACAACGTTTAATTGCATATTGGGTTTTTCAACCTCTCACATGTTGCACTTGAAAAGCGAATTTGTCTAAAAAAATTAAAATTTCACCTCTAGTAGGGGTAGGTTTTATTTTGGGGGTGGAAATATGTTATTCATTGTAATGGGGGTGTCACCCCGAGTTCAATGACACCTCATTCGTCAAAATACGACCATGGGTTCAGGAAATATCAACAAAAGTGTAGTTAGGCCCTTAAGTTAAGCTACGGCCGCCATTTTGTTAGGTTAAACTAGGTTAAGTTAACCTACTGCTGCCATTTTGTTAGGTTAGGCTAGGTTAAGTTAAGCTACAGCCGCCATCTTGTTAGGTTAGGCTAGGTTAAGTTAAGCTACGGCCGCCATTTTGTTAGGTTAGACTAGGTTAAGTTAAGCTACGGCCGCCATCTTGTTAGGTTAGGCTAGGTTTTGTTAAGCAACGGTCGCCATCTTGTTAGGTTAGGCTAGGTTAAGTTAAGCTACGGCTGCCATCTTGTTAGGTTAGGCTAGGTTAAGTTAAGCTACGGCCGCCATCTTGTGAGGAGGGTGAGGAGGAGGAGGAGGGTCCTGAACTGTCACAAACACACTACTGCATAGTTTTTGTCCTAGGGACCTGATTTTTTTGGGTAGAGGGGGTAAAGACCTTTCATTTACGTTTAACAAACTTTTTTGTAAAATTCTTAGTTCCCAAAATATAGACAATTTTGAAAATTGGACTTTTTTGGAAAAACGGAAAAAAATGTTAAGTTTTGTTCTACCAATTAAGGGAATAAAAGCCATTGGCTTGAGTCTATATATGACTTTTTTGAATGATTAGTTATCAAAATAGCGCCTACTTTCCAAATTGAACGTTTTTTTTGATTTTGTCTCTGTTCACCTACAAGTCAATACCAGGGGTACCCTAGAGCTGACGAGGCCCTGCACACACAGTGTTTATAACAATGTATACTCTGAGTTCACCTTCATGTCAATACCGGGAAGATATAGTCTACATCCCCAATTTAGCTTTTTTTCAAAAATTTGAAAAATATATAATGTTTTTGACTAGGCGTTGAATGGAGTTGAGAGACAATCATTAACCTTAGAGTACTTTGGATTCTTGGAATTTTAGTGTGTTGTTGTTGCTTACAAAAATGGTGGTAAGCATTATGCTACCATAAAAAAAAGGGTTGAGATACTTTCCACGACCAAGAGAAAAATCCTCTAAATACATTGACAAAAATAACTTGTCAAATAAGCCATTACAAATAAGGTATTAACGTAAACCACCAAAAATAAGCCACCAAAATATGCCACCACTATAAGCCACCACCATAAGCCACCATAAGCCGCCACCATAAGCCACCATCATAAGCCACCGCCATAAGCCACCACCATAAGCCACCAACATAATCCTTCATCATAAGCCGATTGTAAAATGTGAAACACTTCTATACTATTACATTTTAGGTAATGCAACGTTCCCATACAATTGTGCCATGTAACTTTTTGTTACATTATTTAAACAAGATATATTTGTATTAAACGATAAAGCAAACCCGCTGTGTGTATTGTTAGTGGATATGAGCAAATGTATTCATTATTGGAATGCATACTAGTAGTTGAGTGGGTTATCATATTGACCGGTAGGTAGAATGCTGGTAGTTGAGTGATTGTAGATATCGACCGATAGATAGCATGCTGATCGTTCAGTAATGATACGGAGTGCTAGGTACCATGCTGTCGTTCAGGTAGTTCTCATTGTCACCGCTAGTTAGCGGAAACATACTTTGCGTATGGTAGGGGTTCTGCCCCCCCCCCCCCACCACTACTCCCAATGCGAGCCGATAATTCCCGAACCCGTTGTCGGAGATTCACGAATGAAGTGTCGTTGGACTCGGGCTGACGGGGGCTTTGCTATGGACCACTCATTTCAATCCCTAAATAAAACCTACCCCTACTAGGGGGTGAAATTGTAATTTTTAGTGAAAGTCTCTTTTCAAATACGACATGTATAAGGTGCGCTGTTAAAATGAACTTAAACGTGGTTGCTCATATAGCGCATGCATTTTACGAGATGCCGCTATGGATGAACATTTTTGTTTTTGTTTTTTACGCATGCGCACTTTGGATTTTTGTAAGAGGGCGAGCTCTTTGAAATAAATGATTGATAAGAAGAGGTTTTGGTGGTGAGGAGAGAGCCAGATAGTCGCCTACTTTCCTACGACGTTTGTCGATATCTCTCAAACGCAAGGTCGGATTTGGACGTGTGACGTGTCAAATCGATTGTCTCGAAGCCCTATACATGTTATTAATAGGTTAAAGTTTTGAGAATGAGGGAAACAGGCTTTTTGGGGGTAAAACCGTGATTTTAGACTTTTTCCGATATTTCACGAATGCATGGTCGGATTTGGTCCTATGACGTGTCAAATGGCTTGTCTCGAAACCCTGTGAATTTTGGTAATAGGTTAAAGTTTTTGAGAATGCTGGAAACACGGTCTTTTTGGGGTAAAAACGTGATTTTAGACTTTTTGCTATATCTCGCGAACCAAGTATGCTAGAGGCGTGTACGACGGGTCCAAGGACTCGGGCTGACGTCCTCTTTGCTATGGACCACTCGTTATATTTTTTAAAAAAAATTGGAAACTCGATTTTGAGGTAAACACGTGTTTTTTGTGATTTTTGCCGATATGTCACGAACCAATAACGCTAGAGACGTGTACGAGGTGTCCTAGGACTCGGGCTAACGCCCCCTTTCAAATGTGGTAGATATTTTTTCGAAAAAATAATTCACAAAGGGCCTAACGCCGTACATGTTGAAAAAAAAAATCATTACCGTTACCTGTTTATAATGTTTATAAAGCGTGGTGGTTGAGAGAGACGATACGGCTGGGTATGTGTGTGTTTCAACGAACCTGTCGCTAACCACAAGGACCATGCTTAATAGAACAATCGCTATTTCGGCGGATCGGAGTATGACAGAGCGAGCGTGCGTTTTTCCTGATATTTTACCTTTAACGTGTAAACGGTGATGAGAACTTGATTCTATGTTGGTCGAAGCGAGTATCGAAAACAAACTTACAGGAGGTGAAGGTCATTTGAGCTTATTGGAAGGCATTGATCTGACTTGACAACAGGTGCAATGGAAAAAATGACCAAGACGCTTGAAGGTGAAATAATCTGACCATTGTGGTGGCAGGGGGGTGTGAAAGGCATGCACACACATTTGTGAAACCACATGTAGGCTAAACCAGTGACATCCTGTCTTGCTTTGTACGTGACAAAATGCAAGTTGACGTGAAATTTGATCTACCGCAGGTGTTCGCCTGGGACGTTAGCTGTCCACGTGCCTGATAAGAGAATGTTCAAAGCGTGGGAATCGCTGAATCAGTAAAAAGTGTGATGCAACTTGTCGGAATGATGTCACAACCAATAGGTAGGCAAGAGCTGCAAACAGCAGTGGTGGGAGGTGAAGGGAGGGAAAGGGGGAGGGGTAATGTATGAGAGAACACAGGTGGAAAGAGAAAGAAATATGTGGAGCTGAGGACTGTACACATAGAGCTATAGGTGGTGTACAACATGTGTGAATAAATAAATTAAAAATTGCACAGGTTCACACAACATAGACTGTATTATTGCCATGGCCAAGCACTCACATTAAGATCATTTACAAAATCATAAAATGAAAAATAAAAAATCTTGTTTTGGAAATATCGTTTTTCAACATACACAAAATAAATATATAAAAAATTTGTAAACAACAAAATGGAAAATCCATGGTCAAGCACTCACATTAATATTATTTACAAAATCATAAAATGAAAAATAGAAAATCTTGTTTTGGAAATATCGATTTTTTTCAACATACACAAAATAAATATATAAAAAATTTGTAAACAGCAAAATGGAAAATCCATGTTTCCATATAGACAAAATTTTAAAAACCTTAAACGGACATTTAAGACAATATATGCAAATGGGAAATTGACAAATGTGTAAATATGAAAATGGAAAAATCCATGTTTCCATATCATGAAATTGAAAAACATCAAACTGTCATTTAAAAAAATGCAAATGGAAAATTGACAAATTGCAATGTGTGAAATGTGAAATTGAACAAATGGCTATCATTATTTAAAAAAAGAAAAGAACACAGTGCTCTATGGTTGAGGTGTGAATCAAACCCTCTCTACTTATTTGAACCACCCGAGACTGAGTAGACTAGTTTTAGTTATCATACCACTTTTAAAAGTTTGTGTTAAATCTAGGAATTGAACCCAAGAGCTTGTAGAGGAGATCCAAGGTTATAATATGTTAAACAGATAGCCTTGAATGTAGTGTGTGGTAGCTATATAGAAATGAGACGTTTCGCCCGGGGCAGGGAGGCATAGAGATCTGCATCAAACCAGTCAAAAGACTGACGACTCAAACAACAACATGTAGAGCTCACCAAAATAATGTTGTGTAACGGTAAATGTTAGTCAACGAACAGTAATGCATTACTAAAACCCATGACACGATACCTAAGAGCTTTTCTAAAATTATTTTAAAATGCCTTTAACCCTATATTAAACACCCAGTTCACAAGACTCATAACTGCAATGTTATGGTCAAACAAAACAAAATCTATATTTCAAAACAAACAAGTGGTTTAGTCAATGTATACTGGAAAAAGTTTTATAAACACTCAAGTCCACAAAAATAATTAAATTAGTAACCGTCAGGTTGACCGAGTGGTTATGGTGTTTGACTTAAGTTCAAATTTTCTGTACAAGAAAGCAAGGGTTCGAATCCCTTACCTGATATAACTATTGCCTCAACATGGCTTGACCACACTGTATTATTGTGTACTCGGTACACAAACCATAAATAGAGTGTATTGTTTAAGGTCACTCTCTTTGCGAACATAGTCAGAGAATGTTGATGGTTAACAATTGCATTAATAGTGGGACATAGGGATAGCAATTAAGAAAAACAGACAATACCCATACACTATTTTTATTTATTTAATGTAAGTACTTGTACAATAGTTATATACAAACTACAACTCTCTTTTGTCTATTACTATCTAGTCCTTTTCGATCCACTTGCATATCAAGGGCAGATGACTTTGTAGTTCAGCCCCTTCAAACAACAACAACACTACTTCTTGCATAGTCTGTGATGTTGATGACTCTTGATGCGTGGAAGATGGATACAACATAACTTTTACAACAGGGGTTAAACGTTGCTCAACAAACAATGCACTATTTTGAGTAGCAACATCTTTCTCTTGTACTAACGTTTTAGCATTCTGATGATTTTTTGTCAATACCATTAGTGTTTTGTCTGGAGCACTACATAGATGATCACTCACCCTTAAAACCACACTATTTCTACTTTTCATATTGCCTCGACATGTTGTTGACCTCTGTTTCGAGCATTGCCAGAATATTATTCCTTTTACATTTTGTCGTTTATAGTTATAAGAGTAGCCTTTATAGAGTACACGTTGTTTACCTCGGTTAGTTGGAGTAAGTTCCATAGTAGTAACTAACCAGTTAGTATGATTTGCACACTACAAAGGTTATCTCGGTTCTGGTAATAGAATTATTTAGCGTTGGCTTTTATATTTAATATGTAGTTTAAAGTGATAGAAAAGTGGTAGCAAAGTGGTAGACAATTGGTAACATAGTGGTAGAAAAGTGGTAGCAAAGTGGTAGAAAAGTGGCAGAAAAGTAGTAGAAAAGTGGTAGCAAAGTGGTAGAAAAGTGGTAGAAAACTGGCAGAAAAGTAGTAGAAAAGTGGTAGCAAAGTGGTAGAAAAGTGGTAGCAAACTAGAAAAGTGGTAGCAAAGTGGTAGAAAATATTACATGTATTGTTAAGAAATAGTTTAAGCGGTTACATGGATTCATTACACTATAATTTTAGCATTACGAAGCTCATTTTCTATATTCAAAATTTCTTCCTCATATTTATTATGACCAGCCTGTTTACAGGTATGCAAGTACTGAAGCCGAAGGATTAGCTTACTGGGATTGTTCCAGTAAACAAATTTAACAAATGATTTTTTGGGGTGTAAACCATTATCATCATCATCATCATCATTATCATCATAATCATCATCATCATCATGGTTATCATCATCAATATAATTATCATCAATATAATCATCATCACTATTACTATTTAATCCTTTTTGTTCATTTTGCAATGCAAAAACCTTTGGCATAGTTTGTGTTGTCTTTGATAGTGTTAGAGGTTTCTTAGACGTTAACGACTGTCCTAACATGTCTTTTTCAGGAGATAATAAATGCTCTTTAACAAACAAAGCACTATCTTGAGTTCCATTTTTATTGGTTCGTTTCACAATATATGAATATCCTTTATAGAATGCATGAGGCTTACCATACCTAGTCACAGATACTTCCATATCAACTGTCAAGCTTAGACTAAGCTCTAGTAAAGACAACTTGGTAATAAGAACAATAGATTAATGTGCGAGCATATATGGGTGCAAATGTGGGAGCAAAAAAAAGTGGGAGCAAAAAGTGGGAGCAAGAATTGGGAGCAAAAAAGTGGGAGCAAAAAGTGGGAGCAAAAATTGGGAGCAAAAAGTGGGAGCAAAAAGTGGGAGCAAAAATTGGGAGCAAAAAGTGGGAGCAAAAGTGGGAGCAAAAGTGAGTGTAAAAGTGAGTGCAAACGTGGGTTCAAAAGTGAGTGCAAAAGTGAATGTAAAAGTGAATGTAAAAGTGGGTGCAAAAGTGGGTGCAAGAGTGGGTGCAAAAGTGGGTGAAAAAGTGGGTGCGAAAGTGGGTGCAAACGTGAGTGCAAAAGTGGGTGCAAAAGTGAATGCAAAAGTGGGAGCAAAAAGTGGGAGCAAAAAGTGGGAGCAAAAAGTGGGAGCAAAAATTGGGAGCAAAAAGTGGGAGCAAAAGTGGGAGCAAAAGTGAGTGTAAAAGTGAGTGCAAACGTGGGTTCAAAAGTGAGTGCAAAAGTGAATGTAAAAGTGGGTGCAAAAGTGGGTGCAAGAGTGGGTGCAAAAGTGGGTGCAAAAGTGGGCGAAAAAGTGGGTGCAAAAGTGGGTGCACGAGTGGGTGCAAAAGTGGGTGAAAAAGTGGGTGCGAAAGTGGGTGCAAAAATTAGTGCAAAAGTGGGTGCAAAAGTGGGTGTAAAAGTGAATGCAAAAGTGGGTGCAAAAGTGGGAGCAAAAACTGGGAGCAAAAAGTGGGAGCAAAAAGTGGGATCTGAAGAAAGTAGGAGCAATTATGAGAGTAAATGTGAAAGGAAAAGTGGGAGCAAGTATGGGAGCAAATGTGAAAGCAAAAGGGGGAGAAAAAAAATGAGAGAAAAAGTGGGACCAAAAAGTGTAAGCAAAAGTGGGAGCAAATATGAGAGCAAAAAAATGTGGGAGCAAAAAGTGGGAGCAAAACGTGTAAGCAGAAGTGGGAGCAAACAAGTGTGAGCAAATATGGGAGCAGAAAGTGGGAGCAAATGTGAAAGCAAAAGTGGGAGCAAAAAGAGCGAGCAAAAGTGAGTGCACAAAGGGGGAGCAAAATGTGTGAGTAAAAAGTGGGGTCAAATGTGGTGTTTTCCTAAAACAATCCCCCCCCTAACCTAACCTAACCTAACTTTACTCAACCTAATTTCACCTAACCTAACTTCACCCAACCTAACCTTCCAACTCTCAGATCAAAAATTAAATTCTGGCTATAGTCGCGTTGGAATCCAAAACCTCTGGGATAACACCCAAGTATACTAGCCACTACACCGCGAAATGGGCAAATTATCATGCAACACAACACAAAAATAAAAAGTTTTCTGTAGTGTAACTCATTGGCTGACAATCATAGTTGAGAATTCAAACCCAAGACCTCAGGACTTTAGTTTTGAACATTATCAGAAATATTATTCCATTTACATTTTGCTGTTGCTTATAGTTATAAGAGTTGGCATTAATATGGGAGCAAAAGTGAAAGCAAAAAGTGGGTGCAAGCATGGCTGGTTGTAGAGACTTTCATATCAACTAATACACATAAATTAAATTTTAGTAAAGTGACTTGGCTAATAATAATAATGTTAACAGTTTTAAAAAGTGGGAGCAAAAATTGGGAGCAAAAAGTGGGAGCAAAAGTGGGAGCAAAAGTGAGTGTAAAAGTGAGTGCAAACGTGGGTTCAAAAGTGAGTGCAAAAGTGAATGTAAAAGTGGGTGCAAAAGTGGGTGCAAGAGTGGGTGCAAAAGTGGGTGCAAAAGTGGGCGAAAAAGTGGGTGCAAAAGTGGGTGCACGAGTGGGTGCAAAAGTGGGTGAAAAAGTGGGTGCGAAAGTGGGTGCAAAAATGAGTGCAAAAGTGGGTGTAAAAGTGAATGCAAAAGTGGGTGCAAAAGTGGGAGCAAAAACTGGGAGCAAAAAGTGGGATCTGAAGAAAGTAGGAGCAATTATGAGAGTAAATGTGAAAGGAAAAGTGGGAGCAAGTATGGGAGCAAATGTGAAAGCAAAAGGGGGAGAAAAAAATGAGAGAAAAAGTGGGACCAAAAAGTGTAAGCAAAAGTGGGAGCAAATATGAGAGCAAAAAAATGTGGGAGCAAAAAGTGGGAGCAAAACGTGTAAGCAGAAGTGGGAGCAAACAAGTGTGAGCAAATATGGGAGCAGAAAGTGGGAGCAAATGTGAAAGCAAAAGTGGGAGCAAAAAGAGCGAGCAAAAGTGAGTGCACAAAGGGGGAGCAAAATGTGTGAGTAAAAAGTGGGGTCAAATGTGGTGTTTTACTAAAACAATCCCCCCTAACCTAACCTAACCTAACTTTACTCAACCTAATTTCACCTAACCTAACTTCACCCAACCTAACCTTCCAACTCTCAGATCAAAAATTAAATTCTGGCTATAGTCGCGTTGGAATCCAAAACCTCTGGGATAACACTCAAGTATACTAGCCACTACACCGCGAAATGGGCAAATTATCATGCAACACAACACAAAAATAAAAAGTTTTCTGTAGTGTAACTCATTGGCTGACAATCATAGTTGAGAATTCAAACCCAAGACCTCAGGACTTTAGTTTTGAACATTATCAGAAATATTATTCCATTTACATTTTGCTGTTGCTTATAGTTATAAGAGTTGGCATTAATATGGGAGCAAAAGTGAAAGCAAAAAGTGGGTGCAAGCATGGCTGGTTGTAGAGACTTTCATATCAACTAATACACATAAATTAAATTTTAGTAAAGTGACTTGGCTAATAATAATAATAATATTAACAGTTTTAAAAAAATTCAAGGGGATTGATATTTTTCAGGGTGTAATTTCCAAAGTACTGTCAAGAATAATAATTACATGAACAGATTCCAAGAACTCTAGAGTGCTTTTAAGGTTAATGATTGGCTAGGAGTGAGATAGAGCTAGCTAACCTAAGTTAACCTCAGCTCAGTAAACCTAACCTTGTCACATGGCATGTTCTACAAGTATAGACTTGCTTTGAGACTGGCTATGACGTCACAGATGAATGGCGGTGGGAGGCTGGACACGACTTTTTATTACCCAAAAACATTGTCCTTTTTGCCAGCCTCCCACCGCCATTCATCTGTGACGTCATAGCCAGTCTCAAAGCAAGTCTATACTTGTAGAACATGCCATGTGACAAGGTTAGGTTTACTGAGCTGAGGTTAACTTAGGTTAGCTAGCTCTATCTCACTCCTAGCCAATCATTAACCTTAAAAGCACTCTAGAGTTCTTGGAATCTGTTCATGTAATTATTATTCTTGACAGTACTTTGGAAATTACACCCTGAAAAATATCAATCCCCTTGAATTTTTTTAAAACTGTTAATATTATTATTATTATTAGCCAAGTCACTTTACTAAAATTTAATTTATGTGTATTAGTTGATATGAAAGTCTCTACAACCAGCCATGCTTGCACCCACTTTTTGCTTTCACTTTTGCTCCCATATTAATGCCAACTCTTATAACTATAAGCAACAGCAAAATGTAAATGGAATAATATTTCTGATAATGTTCAAAACTAAAGTCCTGAGGTCTTGGGTTTGAATTCTCAACTATGATTGTCAGCCAATGATTTACACTACAGAAAACTTTTTATTTTTGTGTTGTGTTGCATGATAATTTGCCCATTTCGCGGTGTAGTGGCTAGTATACTTGAGTGTTATCCCAGAGGTTTTGGATTCCAACGCGACTATAGCCAGAATTTAATTTTTGATCTGAGAGTTGGAAGGTTAGGTTGGGTGAAGTTAGGTTAGGTGAAATTAGGTTGAGTAAAGTTAGGTTAGGTTAGGTTAGGGGGGATTGTTTTAGTAAAACACCACATTTGACCCCACTTTTTACTCACACATTTTGCTCCCCCTTTGTGCACTCACTTTTGCTCGCTCTTTTTGCTCCCACTTTTGCTTTCACATTTGCTCCCACTTTCTGCTCCCATATTTGCTCACACATGTTTGCTCCCACTTCTGCTTACACGTTTTGCTCCCACTTTTTGCTCCCACATTTTTTTGCTCTCATATTTGCTCCCACTTTTGCTTACACTTTTTGGTCCCACTTTTTCTCTCATTTTTTTCTCCCCCTTTTGCTTTCACATTTGCTCCCATACTTGCTCCCACTTTTCCTTTCACATTTACTCTCATAATTGCTCCTACTTTCTTCAGATCCCACTTTTTGCTCCCAGTTTTTGCTCCCACTTTTGCACCCACTTTTGCATTCACTTTTACACCCACTTTTGCACTCATTTTTGCACCCACTTTCGCACCCACTTTTTCACCCACTTTTGCACCCACTCGTGCACCCACTTTTGCACCCACTTTTTCGCCCACTTTTGCACCCACTTTTGCACCCACTCTTGCACCCACTTTTGCACCCACTTTTACATTCACTTTTGCACTCACTTTTGAACCCACGTTTGCACTCACTTTTACACTCACTTTTGCTCCCACTTTTGCTCCCACTTTTTGCTCCCAATTTTTGCTCCCACTTTTTAAAACTGTTAACATTATTATTATTAGCCAAGTCACTTTACTAAAATTTAATTTATGTGTATTAGTTGATATGAAAGTCTCTACAACCAGCCATGCTTGCACCCACTTTTTGCTTTCACTTTTGCTCCCATATTAATGCCAACTCTTATAACTATAAGCAACAGCAAAATGTAAATGGAATAATATTTCTGATAATGTTCAAAACTAAAGTCCTGAGGTCTTGGGTTTGAATTCTCAACTATGATTGTCAGCCAATGAGTTACACTACAGAAAACTTTTTATTTTTGTGTTGTGTTGCATGATAATTTGCCCATTTCGCGGTGTAGTGGCTAGTATACTTGGGTGTTATCCCAGAGGTTTTGGATTCCAACGCGACTATAGCCAGAATTTAATTTTTGATCTGAGAGTTGGAAGGTTAGGTTGGGTGAAGTTAGGTTAGGTGAAATTAGGTTGAGTAAAGTTAGGTTAGGTTAGGTTAGGGGGGGGATTGTTTTAGGAAAACACCACATTTGACCCCACTTTTTACTCACACATTTTGCTCCCCCTTTGTGCACTCACTTTTGCTCGCTCTTTTTGCTCCCACTTTTGCTTTCACATTTGCTCCCACTTTCTGCTCCCATATTTGCTCACACTTGTTTGCTCCCACTTCTGCTTACACGTTTTGCTCCCACTTTTTGCTCCCACATTTTTTTGCTCTCATATTTGCTCCCACTTTTGCTTACACTTTTTGGTCCCACTTTTTCTCTCATTTTTTTTCTCCCCCTTTTGCTTTCACATTTGCTCCCATACTTGCTCCCACTTTTCCTTTCACATTTACTCTCATAATTGCTCCTACTTTCTTCAGATCCCACTTTTTGCTCCCACTTTTTGCTCCCAGTTTTTGCTCCCACTTTTGCACCCACTTTTGCATTCACTTTTACACCCACTTTTGCACCCACTTTTGCACTCATTTTTGCACCCACTTTCGCACCCACTTTTTCACCCACTTTTGCACCCACTCGTGCACCCACTTTTGCACCCACTTTTTCGCCCACTTTTGCACCCACTTTTGCACCCACTCTTGCACCCACTTTTGCACCCACTTTTACATTCACTTTTGCACTCACTTTTGAACCCACGTTTGCACTCACTTTTACACTCACTTTTGCTCCCACTTTTGCTCCCACTTTTTGCTCCCAATTTTTGCTCCCACTTTTTGCTCCCACTTTTTGCTCCCACTTTTTGCTCCCACTTTTGCATTCACTTTTGCACCCACTTTTGCACTCACGTTTGCACCCACTTTCGCACCCACTTTTTCACCCACTTTTGCACCCACTCTTGCACCCACTTTTGCACCCACTTTTACATTCACTTTTACATTCACTTTTGCACTCACTTTTGAACCCACGTTTGCACTCACTTTTACACTCACTTTTGCTCCCACTTTTGCTCCCACTTTTTGCTCCCAATTTTTGCTCCCACTTTTTGCTCCCACTTTTTGCTCCCAATTTTTGCTCCCACTTTTTGCTCCCACTTTTTTGCTCCCAATTCTTGCTCCCACTTTTTGCTCCCACTTTTTTTTGCTCCCACATTTGCACCCATATATGCTCGCACATTAATCTATTGTTCTTATTACCAAGTTGTCTTTACTAGAGCTTAGTCTAAGCTTGACAGTTGATATGGAAGTATCTGTGACTAGGTATGGTAAGCCTCATGCATTCTATAAAGGATATTCATATATTGTGAAACGAACCAATAAAAATGGAACTCAAGATAGTGCTTTGTTTGTTAAAGAGCATTTATTATCTCCTGAAAAAGACATGTTAGGACAGTCGTTAACGTCTAAGAAACCTCTAACACTATCAAAGACAACACAAACTATGCCAAAGGTTTTTGCATTGCAAAATGAACAAAAAGGATTAGATAGTAATAGTGATGATGATTATATTGATGATAATTATATTGATGATGATAACCATGATGATGATGATGATTATGATGATAATGATGATGATGATGATGATAATGGTTTACACCCCAAAAAATCATTTGTTAAATTTGTTTACTGGAACAATCCCAGTAAGCTAATCCTTCGGCTTCAGTACTTGCATACCTGTAAACAGGCTGGTCATAATAAATATGAGGAAGAAATTTTGAATATAGAAAATGAGCTTCGTAATGCTAAAATTATAGTGTAATGAATCCATGTAACCGCTTAAACTATTTCTTAACAATACATGTAATATTTTCTACCACTTTGCTACCACTTTGCTACCACTTTTCTAGTTTGCTACCACTTTTCTACCACTTTGCTACCACTTTTCTACTACTTTTCTGCCAGTTTTCTACCACTTTTCTACCACTTTGCTACCACTTTTCTACTACTTTTCTGCCACTTTTCTACCACTTTGCTACCACTTTTCTACCACTATGTTACCAATTGTCTACCACTTTGCTACCACTTTTCTATCACTTTAAACTACATATTAAATATAAAAGCCAACGCTAAATAATTCTATTACCAGAACCGAGATAACCTTTGTAGTGTGCAAATCATACTAACAGGTTAGTTACTACTATGGAACTTACTCCAACTAACCGAGGTAAACAACGTGTACTCTATAAAGGCTACTCTTATAACTATAAACGACAAAATGTAAAAGGAATAATATTCTGGCAATGCTCGAAACAGAGGTCAACAACATGTCGAGGCAATATGAAAAGTAGAAATAGTGTGGTTTTAAGGGTGAGTGATCATCTATGTGGTGCTCCAGACAAAACACTAATGGTATTGACAAAAAATCATCAGAATGCTAAAAAGTTAGTACAAGAGAAAGAAGTTGCTACTCAAAATAGTGCATTGTTTGTTGAGCAACGTTTAACCCCTGTTGTAAAAGTTATGTTGTATCCATCTTCCACGCATCAAGAGTCATCAACATCACAGACTATGCAAGAAGTAGTGTTGTTGTTGTTTGAAGGGGCTGAACTACAAAGTCATCTGCCCTTGATATGCAAGTGGATCGAAAAGGACTAGATAGTAATAGACAAAAGAGAGTTGTAGTTTGTATATAACTATTGTACAAGTACTTACATTAAATAAATAAAAATAGTGTATGGGTATTGTCTGTTTTTCTTAATTGCTATCCCTATGTCCCACTATTAATGCAATTGTTAACCATCAACATTCTCTGACTATGTTCGCAAAGAGAGTGACCTTAAACAATACACTCTATTTATGGTTTGTGTACCGAGTACACAATAATACAGTGTGGTCAAGCCATGTTGAGGCAATAGTTATATCAGGTAAGGGATTCGAACCCTTGCTTTCTTGTACAGAAAATTTGAACTTAAGTCAAACACCATAACCACTCGGTCAACCTGACGGTTACTAATTTAATTATTTTTGTGGACTTGAGTGTTTATAAAACTTTTTCCAGTATACATTGACTAAACCACTTGTTTGTTTTGAAATATAGATTTTGTTTTGTTTGACCATAACATTGCAGTTATGAGTCTTGTGAACTGGGTGTTTAATATAGGGTTAAAGGCATTTTAAAATAATTTTAGAAAAGCTCTTAGGTATCGTGTCATGGGTTTTAGTAATGCATTACTGTTCGTTGACTAACATTTACCGTTACACAACATTATTTTGGTGAGCTCTACATGTTGTTGTTTGAGTCGTCAGTCTTTTGACTGGTTTGATGCAGATCTCTATGCCTCCCTGCCCCGGGCGAAACGTCTCATTTCTATATAGCTACCACACACTACATTCAAGGCTATCTGTTTAACATATTATAACCTTGGATCTCCTCTACAAGCTCTTGGGTTCAATTCCTAGATTTAACACAAACTATTAAAAGTGGTATGATAACTAAAACTAGTCTACTCAGTCTCGGGTGGTTCAAATAAGTAGAGAGGGTTTGATTCACACCTCAACCATAGAGCACTGTGTTCTTTTCTTTTTTTAAATAATGATAGCCATTTGTTCAATTTCACATTTCACACATTGCAATTTGTCAATTTTCCATTTGCATTTTTTTAAATGACAGTTTGATGTTTTTCAATTTCATGATATGGAAACATGGATTTTTCCATTTTCATATTTACACATTTGTCAATTTCCCATTTGCATATATTGTCTTAAATGTCCGTTTAAGGTTTTTAAAATTTTGTCTATATGGAAACATGGATTTTCCATTTTGCTGTTTACAAATTTTTTATATATTTATTTTGTGTATGTTGAAAAAAATCGATATTTCCAAAACAAGATTTTCTATTTTTCATTTTATGATTTTGTAAATAATATTAATGTGAGTGCTTGACCATGGATTTTCCATTTTGTTGTTTACAAATTTTTTATATATTTATTTTGTGTATGTTGAAAAACGATATTTCCAAAACAAGATTTTTTATTTTTCATTTTATGATTTTGTAAATGATCTGAATGTGAGTGCTTGGCCATGGCAATAATACAGTCTATGTTGTGTGAACCTGTGCAATTTTTAATTTATTTATTCACACATGTTGTACACCACCTATAGCTCTATGTGTACAGTCCTCAGCTCCACATATTTCTTTCTCTTTCCACCTGTGTTCTCTCATACATTACCCCTCCCCCTTTCCCTCCCTTCACCTCCCACCACTGCTGTTTGCAGCTCTTGCCTACCTATTGGTTGTGACATCATTCCGACAAGTTGCATCACACTTTTTACTGATTCAGCGATTCCCACGCTTTGAACATTCTCTTATCAGGCACGTGGACAGCTAACGTCCCAGGCGAACACCTGCGGTAGATCAAATTTCACGTCAACTTGCATTTTGTCACGTACAAAGCAAGACAGGATGTCACTGGTTTAGCCTACATGTGGTTTCACAAATGTGTGTGCATGCCTTTCACACCCCCCTGCCACCACAATGGTCAGATTATTTCACCTTCAAGCGTCTTGGTCATTTTTTCCATTGCACCTGTTGTCAAGTCAGATCAATGCCTTCCAATAAGCTCAAATGACCTTCACCTCCTGTAAGTTTGTTTTCGATACTCGCTTCGACCAACATAGAATCAAGTTCTCATCACCGTTTACACGTTAAAGGTAAAATATCAGGAAAAACGCACGCTCGCTCTGTCATACACCGATCCGCCGAAATAGCGATTGTTCTATTAAGCATGGTCCTTGTGGTTAGCGACAGGTTCGTTGAAACACACACATACCCAGCCGTATCGTCTCTCTCAACCACCACGCTTTATAAACATTATAAACAGGTAACGGTAATGATTTTTTTTTCAACATGTACGGCGTTAGGCCCTTTGTGAATTATTTTTTTGAAAACAATATCTACCACATTTGAAAGGGGGCGTTAGCCCGAGTCCTAGGACACCTCGTACACGTCTCTAGCGTTATTGGTTCGTGACATATCGGCAAAAATCACAAAAAACACGTGTTTACCTCAAAATCGCGTTTCCAATTTTTTTTAAAAAATATAACGAGTGGTCCATAGCAAAGAGTACGTCAGCCCGAGTCCTTGGACCCGTCGTACACGCCTCTAGCATACTTGGTTCGCGACATATAGCAAAAAGTCTAAAATCACGTTTTTACCCCAAAAAGACCGTGTTTCCAGCATTCTCAAAAACTTTAACCTATTACCAAAATTCACAGGGTTTCGAGACAAGCCATTTGACACGTCATAGGACCAAATCCGACCATGCATTCGTGAAATATCGGAAAAAGTCTAAAATCACGGTTTTACCCCCAAAAAGCCTGTTTCCCTCATTCTCAAAACTTTAACCTATTAATAACATGTATAGGGCTTCGAGACAATCGATTTGACACGTCACACGTCCAAATCCGACCTTGCGTTTGAGAGATATCGACAAACGTCGTAGGAAAGTAGGCGACTATCTGGCTCTCTCCTCACCACCAAAACCTCTTCTTATCAATCATTTATTTCAAAGAGCTCGCCCTCTTACAAAAATCCAAAGTGCGCATGCGTAAAAAACAAAAACAAAAATGTTCATCCATAGCGGCATCTCGTAAAATGCATGCGCTATATGAGCAACCACGTTTAAGTTCATTTTAACAGCGCACCTTATACATGTCGTATTTGAAAAGAGACTTTCACTAAAAATTACAATTTCACCCCCTAGTAGGGGTAGGTTTTATTTAGGGATTGAAATGAGTGGTCCATAGCAAAGCCCCCGTCAGCCCGAGTCCAACGACACTTCATTCGTGAATCTCCGACAACGGGTTCGGGAATTATCGGCTCGCATTGGGAGTAGTGGGGGGGGGGGGGGGGGGGGGGGGCAGAACCCCTACCATCCCCCTACTCATGTGGCTATTTGACAAAGTTTTATTGCGTGAAAAACGTGCTCGTATAAGCTTCGCACATAAATTTAATATACAAATAACCATTAAGTGTTTAGAACTAACATGTATATCCTTGTATAGGGAATATAGGGGTCCTTAGCAAGAGAGTGTCTACTACATGAGTGTACAGCCTTTTGATACGCAGTAAGTACCTGATAACCTTCCGTAGGGTGTAAGATTATTTTCAGTTGACTACTACATTTAACAGTGATCACATTGTGAAGGATCGTCTCACCCACTAGGCTCTAGCCGTGTACTACGTGGTAAGTAGCTGTTGGTCTTGATTAGGTTATATAAGAGGTCACTTAGCAGGAATACAATCAGTTGATTACTACCTTTTGCAGTGCTCACATCGTGAGAGACCGTCTCACTGACCAGCCTACAGCCTTGTGATACGCAGTAAGCAGCTGTTTGCAGAAATCAACATCCATGATGGAAGAAACCATGCCTAGCTATATGTGTAAAGAGTGTGTAAAGACTTTTCTTCGGGACTATGATGGAAAGCGTTACGAAGTATCGTGTGGTAAATTTTATGAGTGCAAAACTTGAGGCAGTAAATTTAACAATGCCTACAATGGACGTCGCCATGAAGGTTGTTGTAATGTTGTCAGCAGCTAAAAGACAAAAAACTGAGCCTACAAAACATTACCTGCTCTCAATGGTTCCTGATAATAATGGACTTACTGAATATGAAACGTCTTTTCAAGGTCGTCTTAAATCGTATTTTATACTTGTGATAAGTGGAAGGATTTATATTCGTACCTTAAAGAGTCCAAACAGCTATTAATACAAGCTATGCAGAAAGAACTAGCAATACTCAAGTCAATAAAAGTTAATCTTGTGGCTGAATGTAGATTCATTCATATGTCCACCAACGAAATTACGGACCGGGCTTTTAAACACGAAATCAAGCCCTATTTTTGGAAACAGACTTAAGTAGTTTCTTGGAAACACAATTTATAAGTTAACTACTGAAATGGAAGAATCTGAGCTAAAAGGTAGTAATTGGGCTTTGTTAGCAGTGGAAGGAGTACGATTGAAAATAAATAAGTATAATCCCTGCGTGGTAGCACATATATTCCATTACCAGCAGCTGTAAAAGCAAGAAATGCCTGCATTAAACCTCAAAACTTAAAGGATGAAAATGTTTTATGTATGCCATTTTAGCAAAACTGGTTAAAAAGGATGCTCAACGCATTAGTAAATACAAAGACATGGAAAACAAGTATGATTTTTCAGTAATATCGTTTCCTACATCACTAGCTGATATCGCCAAATTTGAGAAAGCCAACGACATATCCATCAATGTATTTGGACTGGAAGAAGACAACAAACTGTTTCTTCTAAAGGTTGTGGATCAAGAGTTACAAGACCATCGTGACCTCCTTCTGCTAAGCTCTTCATCCGGCCATAACCACTACGTCTTTATCAAAGATTATGATAAACTATTAGGACATCAGATTACCCGCCATGAACATAAGATATATACGTATAAACGGTGTTTTACTCACTTCGATAATCAATATGGGCAACAAGGAATGGAATAATTAAAAGAACATAGAGCTTTGTGTGTCCAGCATGACATTGCTAGGGTTGAAATGCCTATTAAAAACCCAATTGTGAAATTCGAAAATGTGGAAAAAATGCTTAGAATACCTTACGTTATCTATGCAGATTTTGAAAGTATACTGTTACCATATCAAACATGTCTACCTAATCATGAGGCAAGTTATTCAGTACCATACCAGAGTCATGTTCCTATGAGCTTTGGTATATATGTTAAACCCTCACCAGCTGTGGAACACATAAAGACAAACCTTCCGAGCCAACCTATTATTTATCGTGGACCTGACGTTGCAGAAAAGTTTATGGACTGTTTGATCTCAATAGCTAATGAAATGGATCGTCTTTACAGCTTAAATGTTCGAAAGGCTTTAACTGAGCATCAAGAAGCAGAGTTCCAATCTTCTGAAACCTGTTATTTGTGTCATATAACATTTACCAAAGAGGACTGGAAAGTTCGAGACCATTGTCATATTACAGGGGAATACCGTGGAAGTGCTCACATTAACTGTAATTTGAGGTGTAAAACACGTTACCCCGTTCCTGTATTTCTACATAATATGAGTGGCTACGACGCAAATTTCATTGTAAAGCAATTGGGGTGTACTACTGGGAGAGTGGAAATTATCCTTAACTCCAAAGAAAAGTACATCTCTTTCACCGAATATGTTGGAAATGTCAAGCATCGATTTGTGGATACGTTTCGGTTAATGCCTAGTAGTTTGGAAAACTTAGTTACCAACTTAACATTATACCCTGAAACAGACAAGTACTTTGGAAAAGAAAATGCAACGCTCATGACTCGTAAAGGTGTATTTTATTATTGACACGCAGGAGATATTCCCCCTTAATTGGAATGACCAGGCCCAAAATAAACAACATACCCAGAATAGTATTCGGAGACTACAGTACTAAGCCTAGACCTAGAAATGATACACTTGCGTTCCTTAAATGAACAAATTATATTGACATTTTTCAACATTACATTTACAATAACATTAACAACAATATTAGATTTAACAAAACTAGAAGATGTGGAAATTGTTCACGTTCCCGGTACTTGCCTTCGCACGGAGAAATATTTATGTAGTCCAGCATATATGTCATGAGAGTTACCCAATTGTGAATCATATAGGTCTCATTATCATCGAAAGAATAGACTACAATTTCAACCTTAGAAGTTTTCATCAGCTGCATGAACTAAGGTACTTTCAAACACTTTAAGAAATTCACGTCGTATTTTCAAAAGCTCACATACGTTCTAATACATATAAAACTTATGGCCAAACCAACCCACCATTAAAATTTTTGATATCCAGAAGAACTTCATAACAAGGCAGAACTTCAGCAATGGCTCCCTCGATCCTTCTCTGTTCACATCCCAGCTGACTGTCATGCATAATTAAGAAACCCAACAGAAGATCCGAAAACAACAAAACAAATACTACATTGCCAGAGGGGCACTTACAGAACTAAACTCACTCCCAAACTCCCAAAGAATAATATAACCGAAACCTAACTGAAGCCTACAATATCAAAATTTACATACTAAATATATATATCAGCAGTAGTTTCGAAAAGGCGAAGGGTACTGTCACTCCACTAGTGTAATACAAATACATGCAGGATTAAGCAGCCCATAGGCTATTTAGTTCCGTTTGGGAACTCGCAGTAAATAACTACTCACTTCTTTCCAGTCCAAAGATCTTCACAGATCTTTTCATAATCATCATCAAAAACACAGAGCAATTGTCTTCAAAACATCAGGATGACTGGTCATGCGCAAAATATACATATAGCAGACCCAAGGCTACAATCAACTTCCTACTGTGCGGTGCAGCTATCTAGCGGCAAAACAGAGAACTGATATCTCCACTGCTGGCAGAGACCTAGAGACCATCGACTAAACAGAGCAGTAATGGTGAGAAGTGACCTATTAACGGCACAGTTATGATTACATTGATTCATGGGAAAAGTTAAGTGAAACGTGTTTACCTCCAAAAGAGGCATTCTTTAACAAATTAAGTCAAGAAAATGTTAGTAAAGATGACTATGAGCATGCTAAAAATGTCTGGAACCAGTTCAACATTAAAACTCTAGGGGAATATATATCGACCTTTACCTAACTTCAGATGTACTTCTTCTTGCAGACAGCTTTGAAACTTTCCGAAACAAAACACTAGAATCACATCGAGTGAATGCTGCACACTTCTTTACTTCGCTTGGTTTAAGTTTCGAGGCAATGCTCCTTTACACTGGAATTGAACTGGAATTGCTACAGGATTATAATCAGATTATTGTAATAGAGTCTGGAATACGTGGAGGCATATGCCAGGTGTCTCATCGGTATGCTGAAGCTAACAATAAATACATGGAAACCTATGACTCTGAGAAACCGTCACAGTTTATTACCTATGATGATGCCAACAACCAATATGGGTGGGCTATGTGTCACTCTCTTCCTTATGGTGGATTTCAGTGGGTTTCTCCAGATACTGTTGATCTAGGAACGTTAAAGGAAGACGATCCTGTGGGATACATTCTAGACGTTGATGTTGATTACCCATATGACATTCATGATCTACACAACGATTTACCTTTCCTACCAGAGTGTACACAACCTAACGATTCGTCTTTGAAAAAACTAATTCCTCATCTTGGAAATCGAAGGCGGTACGTTGTTCATTACATGGCACTTAAACAGGCTCTAGATCATGGACTATAATTGGTAAACATTAATCGTGTGTTAAAGTTTAAACGAAGATCTTGGCTAAAGGCATACGTTGATTTTAATAACAACCTTCGAAAACAAGCCAAAAATGATTTTGAAAAAAATCTATACAAATTATTCAACAATGGCATTTTTGGAAAAACAATGGAAAATATTCGTAAAAGAATAGACATACGTCTTGTGACTGACAGCAAACAGGCAGAAAAGCTAATAGCAAAGCCGACATTCATTGACAGAACAATTTATCATCCTAACCTAGCTGCTTTCCACATGGCTAAACGTAACATTGTATTCAATAAGCCTATATATATTGGAATGTGTATACTGGATATTTCAAAAACTCTCATGTATTCCCACCACTATGATGTCCTGCTACCCTATTATGGCATGGACAATCTTAAACTCATGTATATGGATACCGACTCGTTCATTTATTTGGTTAACACCCAAGATGTATATCAAGACAAGTTGGATTTCCTATAACACCTGGACACATCTGATTATCCTACTAATCATATATGTTACTCTACATCAAACAAGAAAACGTTGGGGAAATTTAAAGACGAGGCTTGTTGACAAATTATAAAAGCATTTGTTGGACTTGGAGCTAAAATGTACGCTTTAGACATAAATGGTAAAGAAATCAAAAAGATTAAAGGTATTAATAGAGGTGTTGTCAAAAATTGTATAAGCTTTCAAGATTATAAGGATTGTGTCATGAAAAACAATGTAAAAAGAATACCAATGAACATTATCACTTCTAAACAACATGACATATCATCTATAAGACTAAACAAAATTGCTTTGTGTCCTGGTGATGATAACAGAGTAATTGATACTAATGGTATAGGTACTCATGCCTATGGTCATTACTCAATCATTAACCATGCTTAAAGGGTTACGTTATGGATATCAAAATCCTAAAACAAGAAAAAATGTAATATGTGTAAATATTGTAAATGTATTTAAAATGACAAAAAAAAATAAAAAATATTGTATGGACACTGCTTGTACTTTTCTAATTACTTTACACTTCCCACTCTCAATTCTACTGTTAACCTCTAGTAATGTTGAGAAACTACACTTAGGTAGCTAAAACCAGGTAGTCAAAAGTATAGTATAGCCCATATATTACCTATATGCTTTGGGATAAGGTATACAGCCTTGTTATATGTAATGAAGAAATCGTGTTTGGTAAATATTAACTTTAGACATGGACTAAATCAAAAACATGTAAACAACAAAAATTGAAAAATCCATGTTCCATACTGACAAAATTCAAAATCATAAAACTAAAATTAAAAAAACTGTAAATTGGAAATTGACAAATTGCAATGTATGAAATATGAAAATGAAAAGGAAGAAAATATGAATAAAAGCTTTTACTTTTTAAAACTAAACTGGCGTTGTAATCCTAAGTTGGTTGTGTGCAGCGAACATCTTGCACAGTAGCCACAATGCAATTGTTAGCTTTACCTTACTCTCTATAAGAATAGCAAAAAGATAGTTGCATGTGCCCTTATATACTTTGAGTGTGTTGACTAGCCTTTGGCTTAGCTTAAAAGGTTATGTTAGGTAAAGTTAGGTTAGGTGAGTTTAGGTGAAGTTAAGTGAGGAAATGCGTGGTTCGGTCAACTAAGGTTATGTTAGGTTAGGTAAGGTTAGGTTAGTTGAAGTTGGGTTAGACAAAATGGCTGAGGTATGAATTAACCCCACTCTTCTTTTTTTGCCTCACAAGGCTGAGTGTACCCCATTCCAACTATCAGACCAGAAATTAAATTTCTTGGCAATGCCAGGACTCAAACCCGGGGCTCCACAGTGACATTAAGAATGCTAGCCACTTTACCATAAAGTGGATTAGATAAGGCTGGTCTTGATATTACATGATTAATCAATAATTAAATAATAATAATATTAATAATAATAATAATGTTAATAATAATAATAAAAAACAATAAATATTCCATTTAGCGACTACACGGTCGAACTCTCCCTGTGACATTATTCACGGTCTCAAAGTGTGGCGGCCATCTTGCGCATTAGCCCTTGCGCCAGATATGACTGGCCCCTCCATAAGAATAACATAGGGCTGGTTGTGCGCGGCCGACATCATGCGCATTAGCCCCTGCGCCAGGATCGGCTTATATTACCTACTCAACTAACTATCAGTGCCCCTCAATGCCAAGTGTAGACGTTATTGTCAGTTATTCGTCCGGAAATCCTGTACGCAGGAGAATGTCTTGCATTGATCAGGAAAAGCTTGATTGAAAAGGTAGAGGCTAAAGAATGAAAAATTCTGAGTGAGATACTTGGACCAATCAGGGAAGATGGAAGTTCAGGAGGCGGCACATCAATGAACTCTACCTAAGTGTGGAAAGGACAACAAACATAAGGAAAAGGAGGATCAATTTCTATGGCCACATAACACGCATGACTAACCGCGTCCTTTCGCACTTTGTAAACAAGGAAACGTAGGGAATTTGATTAACCACGATTGAAAGAGATCTTTTGGGGTAGGGATCACGTTTGAAGACATCCAGGAACGTGCTCCTTTTCTGAGAAATCTTGGAATACACCAGCGATTCTCAGAAATGCCTGAGCTGAAAACAGGGAAAAAAGTGGACTCTAGAAAGCAAGGAGGCTCACAGAAAATTCATGCGGGAATACTCGGATAGAACTAAAGCTCAGGGACGGAAGCGGTTGAAGTAACGTGGTCCATAGTTGGCCAAATCGGATATTAGTAATAATAATAAATGAATAAACTTTAAATAAATAATAATAAAAATAATCCATCGGCGGCCATCTTGGATCGACCGCTCTGGCTAACCTGTCGTGAGCATCTGGGTTTCATTTTACATGACTTTGTGGAAACCGCTCCGAACCTCGCCTACACTTGGAAACGTCCTTAAAAATCGGTTAACCGATAATCATGCGTGCTAATATTCTGCTATGAGTATGTATGGACTAATTTTTCAGCTCCTTGGAGAGTGCAGCTCGCATCCAGTATATAAAGATGCGCTGTCGGCAGTCAATTGAAAAAAGCAACCATGGCATTGATAAGATAGAAGGCAATAAGCAAGAAATAAAAGTCATTTTTATTAAACAGGACAAGAACTCATTACACCACCAAAAGCAACCCCTACTCATTTTCACAACAAATAATTATAAATACATCAATATGAAATAATAAATGCATCGATAAATAAGTTGGAAGGGAACAGAAACTGACCAAGGTAGGTCAACAGAGTTGAGCCCGGCGCAAGTAAGTCGAAGCAATGCTCGACTTTTGTGTAAAATCTAATAATATTTGAAAAACTCAGTTGGTAATTTTAGGAAATTCTGAGGGTGTTGGTTGGGATGGCGGTAGGGAGTAGGGGAGGGTATATGGAGGCATCTTCCATACAGTTTGAAAAGCTTGCCATCTTGGAAAAGCCTTAATTGCGCAAGTTCTTTAAAATTTTCTTATTTCCCCGGGGGTGTGGATATTTTTAATTTTAGGGTGGAATTGATTTCTCCTATCGTTTGAGCCCTCACACGACTTTATCTGCTCTTACTCCATCGGCAGCGCGCATGGCCTTGTCCCTGTATTGCGGGATGCAAATTCAAATACCCCGTGGATAGGATCCCTCCTTTTCCTCACCTCTCGTACTTAATAGTTTAGAGCAGCGCCCAATTTTTACTTATCCGCTTCATCGAGACTTCGGAAGATCATGTTGACTAGCACAAGCGCTTTTTTCTTGCTATAAAAGTATTAACACGTTCAACCGTAAGAACTATAAATCCAAATCCACCGACTTACAGTAAAAAACAGTATTGCTTTATATTTTATAAAGACAGCAAGAGCAACACTACATTTAAGAGTAGATACGAGCTCAATTCCTAGGATTTAAGGAAAACTTGCAAATAAATGCAAATTGCTCAAAATGCCCGTGTTACGTTTTCACTAGTTAGATCTCTCGAACCTAATGTTTTTATTCAGTTTCCCTTGATCATCTAACATAGCGAAATAAAATGCTTTTGAGTTGGTCAACACGGTTGTATCAAAATTGTAAAGGTTGTTATTCCATGAACCAAACTACATTAGTAACCTCTTGGTGACTACTTCAATCCCATCTATACGCATTCCATCTCGGCTCTCATTTCTATGTCTACGAATACAGAGGAATATTATATAATTATCCGGAATTGTGCTACAAAATGTTTGGTATTATAATGGTAGTGACTATTTTACTAATTTTAACATTATAAATTCTCCACAGAAACGACCACAATTCAGAGAATACTTTAACAAGAGATAGATCCGTAGCCTCACTCAATCAAAATGGTAACAAAATAAGAATGCCATACATATGCACAACCTGTGGGACAAACTTTGCAAACATGGAGGATTTGAATAAACACATGATGATCCATAAAGGTCTCATGCCATATTCCTGCGGTACATGTGGAGCAAAGCTAGCTACAAAAGGTAACCTGAAGACACACATGATGATTCATAGAGGTATGAAGCCGTATTCCTGTGATTCATGCGGAGCAAAGTTTACTGAGAAAGATAGTGTAAAGAAACACATGATGATTCAAAGAGATCTGAAGCCACATTCCTGTCATACATGCGGAGAAAACTTTACTCAAGATCGACTCTTGGAAGAGACGCATGATGCTGCATAGTGGCGTAAGGCCTTATTCCTGTGATAAATGCGAAGCAAAGTTTGCTCGGAAAGATCACTTGAAGAGACACAAGATGATTCATAGTGGTATGAAGCCCTATTCCTGTGATACATGCAGAGCAAAGTTTACTGAGGAAGGAAGTGTAAAGAAACATATGAAGATTCATAGTGGTATAAAGCCTTATTCATGTGATACATGCGGAGCAACGTTTACCGAGAAAGGAAATGTTAAGAAACACATGATCATTCATAGTGGTCTCAAGCCACATTCCTGTGGTATATGCGGAGCAAAGTTTACTGAGAAAGGAAATGTAAAAAACACATGATCATTCATAATGGTCTCAAGTCACATTGTTGTGGTATATGCGAAGTACATTTTGCTCGGAAAGGAGACTTGAATAGACACACTATGATCCATAGTGGTTTTAAGCCCTATTCCTGTCAAACATGTGGAGCAAAGGTTACTCAGAAAAGTACTTTAAAGAAACATGCGATGAACCATATGGTGTAGGAACTTATTCCTGTCATATCTGCGGAGCAATGTTTACTGGGAAAGTTAGTACACATGATCCATAGTGGTCTTATGCCACATTCCGGTGGTACATGTAGAGGAAACTTGTACACTCGAAGAGACACATGATGAATAATAGTGATATAAAGCCTTATTCTTGTGGAAAATGTTCAACAAAGTTTACTCAGAAGGATCGTTTAAAGTAACATGTGATGATCCATAGTGGTCTATAAACTTATTTCTGTAGTTCATGCGAGCAAACTTTAATTGGAAAGTTAACCTAAAGAGGCACAGTATGTTCCTAAGTGGTATCATGCCACATCGCTAGGATGAACGCGGTGTAAAGGTTTGTGAAAAATCCAGTTTAAAGACTCATGGTTATCCTTAGTAGTACGATACCGTATTTCTGTGGTGCCTGTGGAGAAGAGTTCTTTGAGAAAGGCAGTTCAAAGAGAGACATAATTATTCATAGCGGTCTAAAGCCGAACTCTAGTGGTATAGGTGAAGCAACATTTACTCATACAGACGATTTAAACAAATAATGGGGATGCGTAGGGGTGTAAAGCCTTATTCCAGTTGTACATGATGAGCAATCTATACTTCGAAAGGTGAAGACACGCATGATGATCAATAGTGCTATAAATCCTTCTTCCTGTGATACATGCGGAGGATACTTTTCTGGGAAAGGCACTTTCAGGAGTGACACGATCATTTATAACAGTTGAAAAACTTTACTCTCTCTATAGTACTCTAAAATCTAAATTCCTCTGAAAATGTACAGCGAACTTTAATGAGAAAGGAAAATTGAAAAGAAACACGTCCATACATAGTTGCCTTAGGCCACATTCGTGAAGTACATGCGGAGTGAACATTACTAGGAAGTTTTTTTTTGGAGGCACACGTGATATTCTATAATAGTCTCAAGTCAGAATCCTGTGGTACATGAAGAGCAAACTTTACTCTCAAATCTATCCTGAAGACCAACTTGATGATCCATAGTGGTATAAAGCAAAACCAATATAGTACATGCGGAGGGAAAGTTATCTATAAGGGTACTATGAAGACAACCATGGTAGATGCGGAGTAAAGATTACCTCCAAAAGCAGTTGGATGAGCCACATAATGATCCATGTACTACTGGCGAAGTAAGTTTTAGTACGGAGAGATATTTGAAGACACACTTGTTGGTCCATAGTCATCTAATCCCTCATACATGTGGAGACAATCGTGATGATTCACAGTGTTCTAAAATGACATTCGTAATGAGCATTAGGAATAACTTTATTAGAAAATGTAATTTGAAGATACACATCTGTAACTCGGAAACAGACTAACGTATGTCACATTATGCCAACTTTTTAGGAGTGTATACAAACTGTTGAAAATGATCTCTCTGTCTGACTGCAGAGCTAACACTTGAATTAGCCTGCAAAACAATATTGCCATTGTTAAAGTTGTATATACTGTGCCCTTTTATCGGGACTATTTGTCAGAATACAATATGGGCAGGATCACCGACTGTTCACGGCCCCCTGCTAGATCAAGCGCTAATAGAAAATGCCTGACAAAAAGGATAGAAACTACTCTTCTTCTAAAGTTGTTCGACGACAATGACAAGAAAACAGAAAAAAATACAACTCCGATAGCGCTGAGAAACGCAAAAATCTCGGGTGATTACAGGTGAAAAATTGGTGGGCATCAATTGTAGTTCCCGTAGAACAACTTTCATTTGCTAAGATAAATCACAAAACGATTCAATTAGAATGTCGAACATACGAAAAACTCGTTTTCGGGATTTATTCAGAAGACGATATACATTTAAAAAAACTGTCGCTCTTGACGCCTCTTTCCACAACAAAATGTATTTCGCCATAAATATCAAGCATTCTAAAAGTCTAGATTTCACAATGCCAAGTGCATGGAACACCATAAAAACTAAGCTGATCCTCCCAAACCTTACCATCGGAGATTATTAACTCTAAGATCGATAATCCCTAACTGAAATCATGTGAACTGATACAAAAAAATTAAGCAAAGCTAAACATATATATATATATATATATAATCTTAATTTATATAACTGGTAATCTCTGATATCCTCTCGTACAACTTATATACACTTAATATGACACTCATGTCCTTGCGGTTAGTGAACGTGAGTTTCACGTCCATAGATCAACTTGGCTTTAGTAAAAATTCGGAACAGCAACTATTTTTACAACACTACTCTAATATGACGAAATGTGGGACATAAAGCCGTCCAATTAAGTCTAGCTCATGTTAAAACCTTTTTAATCAGATTCAATAATTAATAAAAACAATGTTAATTGTCCACAACAAAGCTTCTTAAGTCTCATGTTCATTCAACAATCATACGAGCCTGGCATAGCACTTGATAATTAAACAACGCAGCATTCAATTAAATCAATTCTCAACAAAATGCATGGGGATTCACATCTCCCACAAACTGTATAATAACTGATCCTGTCAAGATTCAGTTCTTAAACGGCATCTCATATCATATTCCGCTAATAAATCCACATTAATAATTTACTTCAATAATAACATCCATTTTTAAACATTCCCATCGTTACCTTGACAGATTGGAGTTCCATTTCAAAAATATTTGATTCTCAAAATGCCATAAAATAATTAACAGTGCGTTCCCCCTTAATTACAACTGTGCATACAATTTCGAAAGATGTAGAGCTTGTATTTAACATTTCACAAAAGCATAATTTTTATAACAATCATGACATCAAAAAGTAATAACAATATTATACACTTCCTTCTGGTCATTCATGAATGCACCAATCGGCATTTATAAATTATGTCCATTAATTAAACAGGCAATCTCACGTTGTATTAAAGAAATAATAACATTATAATATACAATACAATTTAATCATGCTTTCATAGCTCAGTTATGCAATGAACTTTACAAAGCCTCTATCAAATCTGTTACAAGTCTAAAATGTCCCTAACCCACTTTCCAGCAATCAGCTGTTCCCAGACAGCAGTCACAAAATATTAGAAAAAAAATTCGATTCATCCCAGAGATGCAAACGTGGATCAAAAATATAAGTAAAACTAACGCAGCAAAATATAAACGTTTCTAAAATCGCTTCCTATAATATCAAAACCTATTGAGACCGGCAAATCTCCTAGCTAAAATTTAGCTAAAACGAAGAAAATATCTAACGTACTCGAAAACATGAAACCCAAGGAAAATCCGAAAATCGCCGCAATGAAAATCGTTGAAAAAGCAAACAGCTCCTCTAACCACTACTCCAAATCTCAATATGAAAATTCAAATAAATTATCCAAATATAAAACATCGAAAAATGGTACTCAAGATTTTTCCAATATTCTACAGCAAAAACTGCGTAAAATGAGTCGTCGGCTACCTTGCGATGATCTTAGCTCTCTCTGAAGGAATTGGCATACACATTACCATCCCTGGTAATATAGGAACAGCCACTTGAACTCCATGTCTCCAACCTCTGCTAAATCGCCTGGTCCGATATCCAAGTACGTCCTCGTCCGGTCTCAAACTGGATTGTCGATGCATTTGAGCTGGGTCCATATTGCTCCTCCTACGTAAGCTCTCCCTCTTCAAACAGGCATGTACTGACGCTCTGGAAACTTCTTTTCCATACTCATAATAGCACAGATTTATATTGCGTAGCTTTGGCATTTCTCCAAAATTTTGTAAAATCAGTTGTTGGTTTCTCAAGATTTTCCCATGGTCTCATTATAGCATTCCCTATTCAAATTTACTCTTCCATCTCAGCACGCATGTCCAATTCCAATACGATTTCCCACACTGAAGCTATGAATTCCATTTTCAGCCGAAGTTTCGTAAATACTTCTATGAACCTACCTCGTCTGGTTTCTTTGGTTATATTATATGTCATATGGCGTGACATCCACTTCATAAGTCCGTAATTCTCGAAGTGTCGAAACAATGTTCTAAAAGGAAATGTTTTACTGAGCATCCCTCGTATGACATCAATGTTCTAAAATCGCGTATATGGCGAAAATATAACAACGCTCCGCGTTTTGTTTCACAAACTCCACTGTTTATATGCGTGCTTTAAAGCCTCGGCGAGAATCTCACTAGCGTAACATAATTCCTGTATTCGCTTAACATGACGTGAATTTTGCATCATGCTGAAGTCAAAATCACTCAGTTTCACTATTTCCAGTCGCCCAACTTTACACTGTGCTTCAGGTTGAAGACACGGTTAAGTTAAACACTCCCGGACCCGGTTAGAATTACATCACGCACCACGACTTACTCCAAACGCGTCCAGAGTTCAATCACATGTCCCTTCTCACGTGTCTCTGCTGATTGCACCTCACATTCGCCTTGGGAAAACGTCAACCCTTCCGCCAACAAAAATTAGTCCTCTCAAATCGTCGAATCAATTCCAAATCACATAAATATGCATAACTTTCTATCAGAACAGATGGCCATGTCGCTAAAATAATAGGACATTTCCTGGAAACTTCTTAATTCTTCCGTTTCTTCTGTAACAGTATTGATGTCTTAATTAAAGCTTCATTAAATCGCCGACATGCCCCGCTCACAAGGACAACCCATCCCTCGCCCCTACAATTGACCTTGACCGAGCTGGCCTTGCTTTCTCGCCCGCCTGGCACGGAAAATATAACAATAATACGAGTTTCCAAACATACACGATCTGTTATAATTGCGAGCTCCTTTCCATCCTAGGTTTGAATCCCGATTTTAATACAGGCAAATAAAACATGCCTTTAATCTCGGCTGAGCCATGCATTGAAACACGAGTTCACCCCTTTATTGGTATTTCCTTTGGAATTAACGCAATATTCAGTCAGGTCATGACTTACGGTTTTTTGGCTGTACTTATGAAACCAGGGTTAGGACTTAGCACTATGACAAGGTGTGTTAAAAAAACTACAAAACAATCATTGTAACAAAAAGTGCATACATCATATGGTGTAATGGTTTTAAAGGTTGAAAGAAATTGCAGGTTATAAGTAAAATTTCTAATCTAGAGCTGTTGAGTCATTCTCAGGAAATTTCCCTTCCTTTTCCCCTGGGGAATATTTTCAAAGAATGATCTGCACTCTTCAGGAACCCATTGCAATAAATTCATAAGTTCTCTGTATTTCTCATTACGTATCTTTCTTTTGGTTAATCTCATTGGTGGGTTTGCCGCTGGCAAAACAATCCCTTCTTCGCTCCACTTAATTTTGAGATCGACAGTTTTAAAGTATCATTGTTGAAACTGGTATGATCTTGGTATCTCCATTACGAACCTGTAACCACACTGCATGCGATATTAAAAATGGTCATTATCTGTGTTTTTCTGCCTGGTAACGAACGGGGCTTCTTTTTTCTACTTAAGTAAAGAAAATGTAGAAAGTCTTCAAGACGCATCCTTCTCACAGCAAAGGGGTTCATTTTAGAGAGTAAAGCAATAAAATTCGCCCAGTCACTTGTGCTAAAAATAGTGTGGGTTTTTGTTTGCTTGATTGCTCTTTCAATCACACTATGCTTGCCGTCAACTTCTATGTGAGTATGTCCAGCAAGCAGGAACTTATTGTTGACTTCTTTGATTGTGGGAACCTTTTCCATCATCCATAAGTACATAACAATCATGTTAATATTCCTGTTCAGGCCACTGCAGTTATCAGTCCAGACTGTTAAGTTTTCGGTAGGTTTCTAAGGATTTCGAAGCTCTTCATGTGCCCAGGTAAATAAACAAGATGCAATTTCATTTCCCCCTCGGTCGGCTGTATTTTCTTCCCAGATCATACACCAAGTTTTGTCTACGGTGGCATCATAAATTGTACTGTTTAATGTCCAGAGTTTTCTTGAGTAAAAGCTTTGGGAATTCTTCAAATCTGGAGTTGTAAGACACTTTTGTAGATCAGACATAACTCTGAAACCGTGAGTGGCACGACCATTTACCTTGTCTTCCCTCTTCAGGTCATACCGAAGTGAAGCTTCTTTCAGGTGATTTTCCTTTTGTAGTATGAGTTCATTTGCATCATTTTTCTCTTTTTTAATTTGGCAGTAGTTCGTCACAAACATCACAGGTGTCATTGACTGGTAAGTGGAAAGACAAGTTAAAGTCGCCATTAAAAACTTTGGAATTGATCCATTTCTCTTCTGTTTCTTTCCCGCTCTCATCTACATACATTGAGTGCATTATAGAAATATTCAAATGATTGCCTAAATATTTTCGTTTTGATCTTTCTCTTCTGTAGTGGCCTTGGTACACAGGGAACTTAGAAATGTGATTTTAATCCTCTCCAAGATATTACTTGGTAATTTATTTTCTGGAATATGTTTCCCTCTAATATCGTGTGTCAAACCCACTGGCTCTTCTTAAGGTAACTCTCATGAACGTTTCAGAAATTGAAAGTGTCCTATTTTGAGGACATTGCATTATTTCTAATTTTAAGAAAATGATTTTCAATTCGAATGTAATTCAATAAGTGCTATATATAGTAAGGAGTTTCTTGTTGCGGATCACACTCGAAAATGTTCCATATATTTTAATATTCCTTTAGAATTCTCATTTTTCTCTTTTTCTGTTACCCAAACCCACGAGTTTACCTAAATAACTATATTTAGCTTAGTTGACAAGCATTACGCAAACCTTGTAATAATTCTGGTTTGAAGGGTTTAACAATCACTTATAATCATAAGCGAATGTATATAATTGTAATGAGTTAAGCCCTGATGGCGTCTAAACATTAGTGTCCTCAAAATAGGACACTGGGACATAGGTGTAGGATGTATGGCTTACTGTTCCCTGTGAATAAGTATCGGCAATGCGTTCTTTGTTACAACAGACTGACTTGTTTATTGGAGGAAAGTTTCAACAATACAGTACTTCTTTGTGCCTCTCTCAGTCACTAGACTAAGCAGTAGCCAGGAACCTACAGCGGTGAGCAGTGAGATTTATTCTGTTTAGAAACAATTCATCTTTGTTATTTCATAATAGACATTCAGGAATTGTCTATGTATGACAGGGGGTAAGTGTGGCTTTATGATTGTACTTGTTTGTTCGTGGATAGTGTTCATAGTGTGCTATATTTCCTGTCCCTCCAATAGATAGATGTTCTTACACTACAGGAAATAGGGGACATACTGCCTTCATCAGAGTTTCAAGAATCTGTATCTGAGGACCAGGATCATGTTGATGTAGTTGAGTGCCCACCTGCTGCAGACGAGGTGACTGATGAAGAAGAAGGTGCTGATGATGAAATTGGAACTGCTGATAGTCATGATGTTCCTGGGACACTTGAAATTCATTATATCTCATCATAAATAAGTGCAGGTATGGATCAAACCTCTCAAAATCAACAGCTCTTTAAAGAATAAAAAGAGCAGTTCTAAACGATCTCGCTTGACCGACATACCGAGGGACTGGAGGAAATCGGAAGCAGTGTTTACGTAACTACCAGATAAAGGAAACCTGTCAAATGGAAAATCCGAACACTTGAAGCAAGAATACAGTTCACTGACACCCAAACAGCTATGTGAGGTACTAATAACACAATGTGAAAGAGACTGTTCAATATGCCTCGCAACTAAAGAATGATCAAGAATATGTACTAAGTCCTAATCGAGTGAGAGTGTTGGATTTGTGTTATTTACTGGCTATCACAAGCTTCCACCAAATAGGAAAGGATCATCAGTTTGATCTCAATGGGGAAGTTCTTCTTATTCGTTGGCAAGATAACAAATGTGTCACTATTGGCACAAACTTTGATACTATTCTTCCACTTCTTTCAGCAGCCAGGTGGAACAGATATTTGAAGAAAAAAAAAAAGTTGGCTTACAACAGCCAAAAACTTTTAAGACCTACAACACTCATTTGGGAGGTGTTGACTGCCATGATTGGTAGGTAGGGAAGTATGACATTGCTGTGAGAGGTAAGAAGTTGTACTGGCTGCTGTTTACAAGAATGATAGACATGACAGTTATAAAAACTTGGATCTTATATAAACACATTCATGGATCCAATTCTCTTTATCTATTAAATTTCAAGCGTGTTATCGCCATTCCGTACCTAAAACTTGATACTGATCGTAAGGCAGTAGGACGTCCCTTCGCAATGCCAACCAGTCATTTCCAATAATACCAGATGTCAGGATTGATGGTGCGCTGGCCACTTCCTCACAAGAAGGCAACAGCAAAGGCGTTATGCTCTACCAGAATGCAAGGGAAAACCAAGGACGTACTCCCTAAAATGTGATAAAACATAGTGCATTCAGTGCTTCACTCTGTTTCACAAGGAATAAGAGAAATCGGCAAAAGTGAAACAGGAATATATTACTTCCATGGGGAACAATGCATGAGATATTTGTACTCCATGATCCCAATGTCCTGTTTTGAGGACGGGGCATATCTCAAAAACTGTGTGCTAAAATTGTGAAATTCCTTCTTATTGCAATGTTTGACCTTGTCTTAAATTGATAGAAATAAAAGTTATGTAAATCAGAAAAACAAAATAATTCGTGACTTGGGTTAAGGTTTTGCAGACTACTTCCTCTTTATGATGTAAGTTTTAAAAAAGTATGTCTGTCGGTTTTGCTTGTTCTTGTGCCATCTCGAATCCGTTGCCTAACAACAGGTTTTGCTTGTATAGAAGACATTACAAATTGTCTTTTTGAGTCCCAGCTAATCTCAGCATTCCAAAACTCCGAGTGTATTTTCAAACGCTGCTCCTCTATAAACTTATGATTGCATTTTAGACGATAATTAGCATAGCAGAGAGGCTTTATAGATTTATCATGAGAGACAACATTTTTTGTATCAATATACTCTTTTCCGCGTAGTCTCTTCTTCTTCTCCTTCCTTATAAGGACTTGAGAGTATGTCTTTCTCATGAACATTTCAGCCAGTCTAACGTAAGTCCAGCTGTGGACTTGCGTGTTAATGTATTCTTAAAGCTTCAGAACCACAATAACGTAAGTGGATTTAAGTTTGTCTGGCTCAATCATAGGTTGGGACTTACGTTCTTACAACCCTTAGTAAATACAAAATGCGTTGTTTCCACGAACTCAAGTTGTTGTGGCTGAATGTAGAATCAAATTCTACATACAATTATGTAATAACCTGAAAATGATAATTTTTGGACTTACGTTCGTCTCGTTCTGAGGTAGCCTACAGACATGTTGTTCCATAGTTAACAAAAGTGCGATGCTTTTCAGTCGGTGAACACGATTGTACCCAAATGAGATGGGAAATTCCTTATTCCTGGAACAAATTACATGAGATTTATAAATACACTTGGATGACCAGTTTTGATCGTCAAGCGGTCATCATCAGATCCATTACACTTAGGCTATAAAAGATATGTTTGAAAGTATAGGTGATAACTTTTACAATATATATATATATATATATATATATATATATATATACTTATTTAGTTGCAGTATTAGTTGAGATAATGTAACTCGTCAATATTTGTTGTAGTCTATGTGATGTTTAGTTGAGATACTGAATGTGGTGATTGAACAGCGGAATTTGCTTGTTTGGAGTGAATAAGTGGTCGTTGTAAATGGTCAATTCAAATTGTATTGTACAGGCTACTTATCTGGTTGAGTCATGCGCGGTCCTGTTGAGACCAGTTCAGCTGGTTTGCACTCGACTGACGGGAAATTCCTGAGTGTGAGGGTCCGTTATCTCGTTGGGCTATTCCCCCTCTTGAATTCCTAAGTGCCATGGTTTCCTCGTGTAAATGTTCCTGAAGTAAGTTGCCAAGTCTAATCACTCTAATATGGTGTATGTTACTGTATTCAGGTTAATCTTCAACTATCAAACACCTAGTTTGAAACTCCACACATAAGCCAAAAAGCCCTCTTTAAGCACAAACGGACTAATGAGTATGTCCCGGCTCCTCTAATACTGAAGTTAGTACCGGCCTGGGTTTATTAAATAAGAAGATACATCGTACATCCTGATCCAATAACATGTTTCCCTTATTAGTCCCTTATCTAGCTTGGCTACATCGAAATGTTGTGTCTTGTTTCTGACGGTTTGTTTTTTCTAGTAGGGTGAAGAGGGGTGATCTCTCCTCGTAAGTGTGTTCGTTTAAATTATTGGGGTTGTTTCTGTAAGCTAAGTGTATCTCGATTGCTTCCTTTATGTCAAGAGCTCTGCCTTTTTGTTCGTGATGGATTAAAGGGGATCTTAACTGAATGATATGAGCTTAAAAACACTCTAGTGTGTCAATCCCTCTAAGAAGTACAATCTGCTAACAGCTTGGGTTGGTAGCAGCACTGATCCTAATGATATTTTCTTAAAGACACTCCAGTTAGTCACCGTCTGCAAGGGTATCTATGAGCTCTAAGCTGACTGATATTAGGTTAATGACGCTCCAAGAAGAACCATCTGCTCCCAGTCTGCGTGGTAAGTTAGGTGCTCTAAACTGGCTGACAGTAGGTTAACAACCCTCCAGTATGAAAATACCCTAAAGAGGAACCGTCACCTCACAGTTTGGTAGGTACCTAGGAGCTCTAAACTGAAGGATGATAGCCCAAAGACACTTCAGGTGTGCCAATACCTCAAAGAAGAACCTTCCGACCACATTCTTGGTTGGTACTGTATCCGTATAAATCAAGGAGCCTCTTGCTGGAAATTCGAAGATGGGCAGGATCGTAGAATCTTGAAATTTCCCGGCTAGTAAAACACTCAAAGACTACCAGCAAGCACTCCATGATCACACACAGCTGCAATGATCATGTTATGGTTAAAAAAAATAACTGGGCCGTAAAGTGAGAATCGTACCTATTCTCAGAGAGTATAAGGGTAAAAGGAAGCCTTACCTGATCTGGGGAACCATAATATAATCTCTCCACTATAATTAAAATAAGTCACGCAACACCACGAAGTATAAAAATAACGAAATAAAATGTATTAACAAAATCCTAATCCTAAATTAATAATAATAAATAAACAATAATAACAATAAAGAAATGAGGCTCTTTCTCCTCCCTCAATAGCTAATATCTAAGTCCAAATGACTTCATAACGTACACTCAGTTACATTTATACAGCTCAGATGGTTACTGAACTTCTAATAATCCAAATACAAAAGTTATTTGCTCTTACGAGTTTTAACACTGGCGCTAAGGTTGCGTGCTTCATTCACGTGCGACTGCTTACATTCAGCCGAATCCCGTTCGTCTACAACACCTGTGACTCGGTTACATAATACCTTGATCCGTTATGCGAGAGCCTCGCCTCACAGCCTGCTTGAACACACGCAGCTGGACGACTTCCCTCAATCAACACGTAAATCTGCTGTCACGCTGTCAATAGTGTCTCCACTCTGTTACAATCGTTAAAACTTCTTCATAAATGTGATTTATTGCAATCTTACACACAAAATATAACGTTTAAATACACTCTCATACTTACAATTGTTCACATCATTTGCAACTCTCTCATTCCATTCCACACAAAACTGTACACACACGACTATCGCTGCATTCTCAAATGCTGTAAAACAATTTAAATACCCTTGAAAAGTTTATAATATTTACAACAAAGTTAATTGATTATTAAATAAATGTTTATAATATTTACAACAATCTATCACGTAAAGTGTAATTGTTTAAAACAATTACTAAAACTTGTGATTATAAAAATTAACTAATATTAATGTTAACGTTTACTATTTAAAATAGTATTACTCCTTCTACTATCTCAGTTTAGAATACTATGCCATTACCGGGTGAGTTAGCCGAGGTCGTTGCGGCATGACTGTTGGCAGTCGCTCACATCCGGGAGGCGAGGAGGTTCGAATCCCCCCGCCGTCAACCTTGAAGATGGTCTTCTGTGGTTTCCCATCTTCCTTCCAGGCAAATGCCGGGGTTGGTCCCTAACTATAGGCCACAGACGCTACCTTCCAACTCCTCGACCCTCCCATCCAACATTCCTCCCCAACAGTACTTGTAGCTCACCCATTGGGTGTCCGTCTCGAAGCAGCTACAAAACTGGCGAGCCGAACATGTCCTCGGACACTCCCGGCACTAAAAGCCATACGCTTAAAAAAACTATGCCATTGTCTAGCTCAGGTTTAAATGTCTATGTGAAGCCTACAATGACCAATCAATAAAGATAAGGCATCTGATTATTATAGTCCCGGATTAATAAACGTTAATAAAGGTTAGTAATCTAAGGTCATACTTCATTTCCCAAATACCGTTCCACCCTACTCCCTACCGTCAATCCCCTCAATTATGGAGTCTTACTCACTCATCTGAGTAATAATTAACTTCATTACACAATAACAATGTTTCGAATCTCAACACAACAGTGCTATAATGCAGTAAATGTCAATACGGAATACACCCTCGTATTGCTTCATATAATATCCTGTACTTATACTTTGACACAATATCATATATGGCATTACCTTTCCTCGTGTATCTTTAACAAACTCAATGGTCTATTTCAACCTTAATGTAGTATTTGCATTTACTGTTTCTCAAACATGTTGTCGATACAACTGCATTACATTGTTAACAAAAATATCTACTGTTATTATATAGTACTCACGACAGCTGAAGTTGCTTATGGAGAGACCTAGCGAAGGCTTACTAAGTATAGATACTCTGTCACAAAAACCTCTGTTAATAAACATGAAATAAAAATACATTATTTTGTCTCTCCATACTGCTATGTTACAAACTGTGTTTTAATAAAAACAAATGTTATTGAAGTGTCGAATTACATTCAATAGCGGCTGAACTAAGGATGTCCCTATAATTCCCTAAGTCGAATGAAATCATATCTTCTAAGAATATATTTCTTAATAAAGTTACATTTACAGAAAGCTCAAAGCTTTCTTTCAAGTAAAATGGTTAGCCAAATCGTGAAATAAATTCCTCTTAGGAATATAGTTGCATACATAAATGTTCGCTGCCTATTCATGAGGAATATTTTTTGCCACACCGTCGTATCTAATATTTAAATAATAAATTACACGCATATTTCTTCTCCTACTAATATTTCTTCTTACAATAAAGATGCCAAAATAATTTATTCCAAAATAAATATAAATCGGCATTCGAGACTCAAAAACTGTCCTAAAACACGTCCTAAAATAATTAAATAAAATTCCAAAAATTTAATCATGTCCGTTCAGAAACTGCGTCGTAGAAAATTCATGTACAGATGAATAAAGACCATCGTCTCACATGATACTGAATTTTAAATTCAATAATATCCCTTATTAATCCCTTATCTAGCTTAGCTACATCGTAATGTTGTGTCTTGTTTCCAAAAAGGTGTGTTTTCTAGTAGAGTGAAGAGGGGTGAACTCACCAGGAAAGTGTGTTCGTTTAAATAATTGGGGTTGATTCTTTTAGCTAAGTGTATCTCGATTACTTCCTTTATGTCAAGAGTTCTGCCATTTTGTTCGTGTTGGATTATAGGAGATCTTGTGTCAATACCTCTAATACTTACAATCTCCTAACAACATGGGTTGGTAGGAGCACTAATCTTAATTATATAACCTTAAAGGCACAACAGTTAGTCACCGTCTGCGTGGGTATCTATGAGCTCTAAGCTGACTGATATATGATTAATGACGCTCCAAGAGGAACTATCTGCTCTCAGTCTGGGTGGTTACTTAGGTGCTCTAAGCTGGCTGATAGTAGCTTACCAACTCTCCAGTACGAAAATACCACCAAGGGGAACCATCACATCAGAGTTTGGTAGGTATCTAGGAGCTCTATACTGAAGGATGATAGCTTAACCACACTTCAGGTGTCCAATACCTCGAAGAAGAACCTTCCGACCACAGTCTGTGTTGGTACCTACGTGCTCTAATCTGAGCTTAATGACTCAGCAGGCGTATCAGGTTCATTAAGGCGAAGAGCTACTAATGATCTTATGGGTACCTAGGGTCTCTATTCTGCTTAAAGATACTCCAGGTTGTCAATACCACTTTGAGTAAACACCGAAATCGTTAAAAACCAGTATGATTTTTTCGGAGTGGAAGTAAGGCCGGCGGGCCCATATCATAGTTTTATGGCAAGTAAAAGAACCTTCCACTAACTACAATTGTGCGAATATAAATTTCAAGTTTAGATTTAATTAATGCTCTATTAATCTCCAACGTTTGATGCCAGTTGTCGGATATGGTGGCATCTAGCACCCATAATCGTAACACCACTTGAAATTGATCGTAAACAGTCCTTACCTGAATTAATGATAACACACAAATACAGCCCTCACAAATAACACCGGTTATCAGAGTGATGCTATACACACCAAAAGTACAATGTGATACACTTTGATTCCTATAATACTACTGGATGTCGCTCTCCTCGCATTGCCCGCACGAAGAAGTGAGTGCTGCAATTCAGTTACATTCGCCTGGAGGTAGGGGAAAATCTGTTCTCTGTCAGCTGTTTGACAATATGTAATGTGTTACATTCACCTGGAGGTAGGGGAAGGTCTGTTCTCTGTCAGCTGTTTGACAATATGTAATGTGTTACATTTGCCTGGAGGAAGGGGGCGATCTGTTCACTGGCAGCTGTTTCACAATATGTAATGAGTTACATTCGCCTGGAGGTAGGGGAAGATCTGTTCTCTGTCAGCTGTTTGACAATACGTACTGTGTTAAATTCGCCTGGAGGTGGGGGGAGATCTGTTCTCTGTCATCCGTTTACAATATGAAATGTGTTAATTTCGCAGGAGATAGGGGAAGATCAGCTCTCTGCCAGCTGTTTGACAATATGGAATGTGTTACATTCGCCTGGAAGTAAGGGAAGATCTGCTCTATGTCTGCAGTTTGAAAATATGTAATGTGTTACATTCACCTGGAGGAAGGGGAACATCTGTTCTGTGTCAGGTGTTTGTCAATATGTAATGTGTTAAATTCGCCTGGAGGTAGAGGAAGATCTGTTCTCTGTCAGCTGTTTGACATTATGTAATGTGTTACATTCGCCTGGAGGTAGAAGAAGATCTGTTGTCTGTCAGCTGTTTGACAAAATGTAATGTGTTACATTCGCCTTGAGGTAGGGGAAGATCTGCTCTCTGTCAGCTGATTGTCAATATGTAATGTGTTACATTCGCTTGGAGGTAGAGGAATATCTTTTCTCTGTCAGTTGTTTGACCGTATGTAATTTGTTACATTCGCCAGGATGTAGGGGAAGATCTGTTCTCTGTCAGGTACTTGACAGTATGTAATGTGTTACATTCGCGTGGAGGTAGAGGATGATCTGTTCTCTGTCAGCTGTTTGACATTATGTTATGTGTTACATTCGCCTGGATGTAAGGGACGATCTGTTGTCTGTCAGCTGTTTGACAATATGTAGGCTAATGTGTTACATTTGCCTGGAGGTAGGGGAAGATCTGTTCTCTATCAGCTGTTTGACAATATGTAATGTGTTAAATTCACCTGCAGGTGGGTGAAGATATGGTCTCTTTCAGCTTTTTGACAATATGTTATGAGTTACATTCGCCTGGATGTAGGGGAAGATCTGTTCTCAATCAGCTGTTTGACAATATGTAATGTGTTATATTCGCCTGCAGGTGGGTGAAGATCTCTTCTATGTCAGCTGTTTGGCAATATGTATTGTGTTACATTCGCCTGCAGGTGGGTGAAGATCTGTTCTCTGTCAGCTGTTTGACAATATGTTATATGTTATATTCGCCTGGAAGTAGGGGAAGACATGTTCTCTGTCAGCTGTTTGACAATATGTAATGTGTTACATTTGCCTGGAGGTAGGGGAAGATCTGTTCTCTATCAGCTGTTTGGTAACATGTAATGTATTACATTCGCCTGGAGGTAGGGAAAAATCTGTTCTCTATCAGCTGTTTGACAATATGTAATGTGTTTTATTTGTCTGGAGGTTGGGGAAGATAAGTTCTCTTTCAGCTTTTTGGCAATATGTAATGAGTTACATTTGCCTGGAGGTAGGGGAAGATCTGTTCTCTATCAGCTGTTTGACAATATGTAATGTGTTATATTCGCCTGGAGGTAGGGGAAGATCTGTTCTCTATCAGCTGTTTGACAATATGTAATGTGTTATATTTGCCTGGAGGTAGGGGAAGAAATGTTCTCTTTCAGCTTTTTGGCAATATGTAATGTGTTACATTTGCCTGGAGGTAGGGGAAGATCTGTTCTCTATCAGCTGTTTGGCAATATGTAATGTGTTACACTTGCCTGGAAGTAGGGGAAGATCTGTTCTCTATCAGCTGTTTGACAATATGTAATGTGTTATATTCGCCTGGAGGTAGGGGAAGATATGTTCTCTTTCAGCTTTTTGACAATATGTTATGTGTTACATTCGCCTGGATGTAGGGGAAAATCTGTTCCCTATCAGCTGTTTGACAATATGTAATGTGTTATATTCGCCTGCAAGTGGGTGAAGATCTATTCGCTGTCAGCTGTTTGGCAATATGTAATGTGTACATTCGCCTGGAGGTAGGGGGAGATCTGTTGTCTGTCAGATGTTTGACAAAATATAATGTGTTACATTCGCCTGGAGGTAGGGGGAGACCTGTTCTCTGTCGGCTGTTTGACAATATGTAATGTGTTACATTCGCCTGGAGCTAGAGGAAGATCGTTTCTCTGTCAGTTGTTTGACAATATGTAATGTGTTACATTCGCCTGGAAGTACGGGAAGACCTGTTCTCTGTCAGCTGTTTGACAATATGTAACGTGATACATTTGCCTGGAGGTAGGGGAAGATCTTTTCTCTATCAGCTGTTTGACAATATGTAAAGTGTTACATTCGCCTGCATGTGGGTGAAGATCTGTTCTCTATCAGCTGTTTGACAATATGTAATGTGTTATATTCGCCTGCAGGTGGGTGAAGATCTGTTCTCTGTCAGCTGTTTTTCAATATGTATTGTGTTACATTCGCCTGCAGATGGGTGAAGATCTGTTCTCTGTCAGCTGTTTGACAATATGTAATGTGTTACATTTGCCTGGAGGTAGGGGAAGATCTGTTCTCTATCAGCTGTTTGGTAATATGTAATATGTTCCATTCACCTGGAGTTAGGGGAAGATCTGTTCTCTATCAGCTGTTTGACAATATGTAATGTGTTATATTTGACTGGCGGTAGGGGAAGATAATTTCTCTTTCAGCTTTTTGACAATATGTAATGTGTTATATTTGCCTCGAAGTACGGGAAGACCTGTTCTCTGTCAGCTGTTTGACAATATGTTATGTGATACATTTGCCTGGAGGTAGGGGAAGATCTGTTCTCTATCAGCTGTTTGACAATATGTAAAGTGTTACATTCGCCTGCATGTGGGTGGAGATCTGTTCTCTATCAGCTGTTTGACAATATGTAATGTGTTGTATTCTCCTGCAGGTGGGTGAAGATCTGTTCTCTGTCAGCTGTTTGACAATATGTAATGTGTTATATTTGCCTGGAGGTAGGGGAGATAAGTTCTCTTTCAGCTTTTTGGCAATATGTAATGAGTTACATTTGCCAGGAGGTAGGGGAAGATCTGTTTTTCTATCAGCTGTTTGACAATATGTCATGGGTTATATTCGCCTGGAGGTAGGGGAAGATCTGTTCTCCATCAGCTGTTTGAGAATATGTAATGAGTTATATTCTCTTGGAGGTAGGGGAAAATCTTTTCTCTATCAGCTGTTTGAGAATATGTAAAGTGTTACATTTGCCTGGAGGTAGGGGAAGATCTGTTCTCCATCAGCCGTTTGACCGTATGTAATGTGTTACATTCGCACGGAGGTATGGGAAGATGTGTTCTCTCTCAGGTGCTTGACAGTATGTAATATGTTACATTCGCGGGGAGGTAGAGGATGATCTGTTCCCTGTAAGCTGTTTGACATTATGTAATGTGTTACAATCGCCTGGATGTAAGGGAAGATCTGTTGTCTGTCAGCTGTTTGACAATATGTAATGTGTTACTTTTGCCTGGAGGTAAGGGAAGATCTGTCCTCGATCAGCTGTTTGACAATATGTAATGTGTTACATTCGCCACCAGGTGGGTGAAGATCTGTTTTCTATCAGCTGTTTTACAATATGTAATGTGTTATATTCGCCTGCAGGTGGGTGAAGATCTGTTCTCTGTCATCTGTTTGGCAATATGTAACGTGTCACATTCGCCTGGAGGTAGGGGAAGACCTGTTCTCTGTCAGCTGTTTGACAATATGTAATGTGTTACATTTGCCTGGAGGTAGGGGAAGAACTGTTTTCTATCAGCTGTTTGGCAATATGTAATGTGTTACATTCGCCTGGTGGTAGGGGAAGATCTATTCTCTATCAGCTGTTTGACAATATGTAATGTGTTATATTCGCCTGGAGGCAGGGGAAGGTATGTTCTCTTTCAGCTTTTTGACAGAATGTTATGTGTTACATTCGCCTGGATGTAGGGGAAGGTCTGTCCGCTATCAGCTGTTTGACAATATGTAATGTGTTACATTCGCCTGAAGGTGGGTGAAGATCTGTTCTCTATCAGCTGTTTGACAAAATGTAATGTGTACATTCGCCCGGAGGTAGGGGGAGATCTGTTCTCTGTCGGCTGTTTGACAATATGTAATGTGTTACATTCGCCTGGAGCTAGAGGAAGATCGTTTCTCAGTCAGTTGTTCGACAATATGTAATGTGATATATTTGCCTGGAGCTAGGGGAAGATCTGTTCTCAATCTGATGTTTGACAATATGTAATGTGTTACACTCGCCTGCAAGTGGGTGAAGATCTGTTCTCTATCAGCTGTTTGACAATATGTAATGTGTTATATTCGGCTGCAGGTGGGTGAAGAGCTGTTCTCTGTCAGCTGTTTGGCAATATGTAATATGTTACATTCGCCTGCAGGTTGGTGAAGATCTGTTCTCTATCAGCTGTTTGACAATATGTAATGTGTTATATTCTCCTGGAGGCAGGGGAAGATCTGTTCTCTGTCAGCTGTTGACAATATGTAATGTGTAAATTCGCCTGGAGTTAGGGGAAGATCTGCTCTCTGTCAGCTGTTTGGCAATATGTTATGTGTTACATTCGCCTGGAGGTAGGTGACGATCCGTATTCTGTCAGCAGTTTAACAAGATGTAATGTTTTACATTCGCCTGGAAGTAGGGGAAGATCTGTTCTCTGTCAGCTGTTTGACAATATGTAATGTGTTACATTCGCCTGCAGGTAGGGCGAGATCTGTTCTCTGTCAGCTGTTTGACAATATGTAATGTGTTACATTCGCCTGGAGGTAGGGCGAGATCTGTTCTCTGTCAGCTGTTTGATAATATGTAATATGTTACATTCGCCTGGAAGTTGATGACGATCCGTTCTCTGTCAGCAGTTTGACAAGATGTAATGTTTTACATTCGCCTGGAGGTAGGGGAAGATCTGTTCTCTGGCAGCTGTTTGACAATATGTAATGTATTACATTCGCCTGGTGGTAAGGGAAGATATGTTCTCCTTCAGCTTTTTTACAGTATGTTATATGTTACATTCACCTGTATGTAGGGGAAGATCTGTTCTCTGTCAGCTGTTTGACAATATGTAGTGTTTTACATTCGCCTGCAGGTAGGGCGAGATCTGTTCTCTGTCAGCTGTTTGACAATATGTAATGTGTTACATTCGCCTGGAGGTAGGTGAAAATCTGTTCTCGGTCAGCTGTTTGACAATATGTTATGTGTTACATTCGCCTGAAAGTAGGGGAAGATCTGTTCTCTGTCAGCTGTTTGACAATATGTAATGTGTTGAATTCGCCTTGACGTAGGTGACGATCCGTTCTCTGTCAGCAGTTTGACAAGATGTAATGTCTTACATTCGCCTGGAGGTAGGGGAGGATCTGTTCTCTGTCAGTTGTTTGGCAATATGTAATGTGTTACATTCGCCTGGATGTAGGGGAAGATCAGTTCTCTGTCAGCTGTTTGACAACATGTAATGGTTTACATTCGTCTGAAGGTAGGGGAAGATCTGTTCCCTGACAGCTGTTCGACAATATGTAATGTGTTACATTCGCCTGCAGGTGGGTGAAGATCTGTTCTCTGTCATCTGTCTTTGCAAAATGTAATGTGTTATATTCGCCTGGAAGTAGGGGAAGATATGTTCTCTTTCAGATTTTTGACAGTTTGTTATGTGTTACATTCGCCTGGATGTAGGGGAAGATCTGTCCTCTGTCAGCTGTTTGACAATATGCAATGTGATACATTCGTCTGGAGGTAGGGGAAGGTATTTACTCTCTCAGTTATTTGATATATGTAATGTGTTACCTTCTACTGGGGGTAGGAAAAGATCTGTTCTCTGTCACCTGTTTGACAATATATAATGTGTTACATTCGTCTGGAAATAGGCGGCGGTCTGTTCTCTCTCAGCAGTTTGACAATATGTTATGTGTTACATTTGCCTGGAGGTAGGGGAAGATCTGTTCTCTGTCAGCTGTTTGATAATATGTAATATGTTACATTCACCTGGAAGTTGATGACGATCCGTTCTCTGTCAGCAGTTTGACAAGATGTAATATTTTACATTCGCCTGGAGGTAGGGGAATATCTGTTCTCTGGCAGCTGTTTGGCAATATGTAGTGTGTTACATTCGCCTGCAGGTGGGTGATGATCTGTTTTCTGTCAGCTGTTTGACAATATGTAATGTGTTATATTCGCCTGGAGGTTGGTGACGATCCGTTCTCTGTCAGCAGTTTGACAAGATGTAATGTTTTACTTTCGCCTGGAGGTAGGGGAAGATCTGTTCTCTGGCAGCTGTTTGGCAATATGTAATGTGTTACATTCGCCGGAATGGAGGGGAAGATCTGTTCTCTGTCAGCTGTTTGACAATATGTAATGTTTTACATTCGTCTGAATGTGGGGAAGATCTGTTCCCTGACAGCTGTTTGACAAAATTTTATGTGTTACATTCGCCTGGAGGTAGGGGAAGATCTGTTCCCTGTCAGCTGTTTGGCAATATGCAATGTGTTACATTCGCCTGGAGGTAGGGGAAGATCTGTTCTCTGTCAGCTGTTTGACAATATGTAATGTTTACATTCGCCTGGAGGTAGAGGGAGATCTGTTCTCTGTCGGCTGTTTGACAATATGTAATGTGTTACATTCGCCTGGAGCTAGAGGAAGATCGTTTCTCTGTCAGTTGTTCGACAATATGTAATGTGATACATTTGCCTGGAGCTAGGGGAAGATCTGTTCTCTATCAGATGTTTGACAATATGTAATGTGTTACACTCGCCTGCAGGTGGGTGAAGATCTGTTCTCTATCAGCTGTTTGACATTATGTAATGTGTTATATTCGGCTGCAGGTGGGTGAAGAGCTGTTCTCTGTCAGCTGTTTGGCAATATGTAATATGTTACATTCGCCTGCATGTTGGTGAAGATCTGTTCTCTATCAGCTGTTTGACAATATGTAATGTGTTATATTCTCCTGGAGGCAGGGGAAGATCTGTTCTCTGTCAGCTGTTTGACAATATGTAATGTTTTACATTCGTCTGAATGTGGGGAAGATCTGTTCCCTGACAGCTGTTTGACAAAATTTTATGTGTTACATTTGCCTGGAGGTAGGGGAAGATCTGTTCTCTGTCAGCTGTTTGGCAATATGCAATGTGTTACATTCGCCTGGAGGTAGGGGAAGATCTGTTCTCTATCAGATGTTTGACAATATGTAATGTGTTACACTCGCCTGCAGGTGGGTGAAGATCTGTTCTCTATCAGCTGTTTGACATTATGTAATGTGTTATATTCGGCTGCAGGTGGGTGAAGAGCTGTTCTCTGTCAGCTGTTTGATAATATGTAATATGTTACATTCGCCTGGAAGTTGATGACGATCCGTTCTCTGTCAGCAGTTGGACAAGATGTAATGTTTTACATTCGCCTGGAGGTAGGGGAAGATCTGTTCTCTGGCAGCTGTTTGACAATATGTAATGTATTACATTCGCCTGGTGGTAAGGGAAGATATGTTCACCTTCAGCTTTTTGACAGTATGTTATATGTTACATTCACCTGGATGTAGGGGAAGATCTGTTCTCTGTCAGCTGTTTGACAATATGTAGTGTTTTAAATTCACCTGCAGGTAGGGCGAGATCTGTTCTCTGTCAGCTGTTGGACAATATGTAATGTGTTACATTCGCCTGGAGGTAGGTGAAGATCTGTTCTCAGTCAGCTGTTTGACAATATGTTATGTGTTACATTCGCCTGAAAGTAGGGGAAGATCTGTTCTCTGTCAGCTGTTTGACAATATGTAATGTGTTGCATTCGCCTTGACGTAGGTGACGATCCGTTCTCTGTCAGCAGTTTGACAAGATGTAATGTCTTACATTCGCCTGGAGGTAGGGGAGGATCTGTTCTCTGTCAGCTGTTTGGCAATATGTAATGTGTTACATTCGCCTGGATGTAGGGGAAGATCTGTTCTCTGTCAGCTGTTTGACAACATGTAATGGTTTACATTCGTCTGAAGGTAGGGGAAGATCTGTTCCCTGACAACTGTTCGACAATATGTAATATGTTACATTCGCCTGCAGGTGGGTGAATATCTGTTCTCTGTCATCTGTCTTTGCAAAATGTAATGTGTTATATTCGCCTGAAAGTAGGGGAAGATATGTTCTCTTTCAGATTTTTGACAGTTTGTTATGTGTTACATTCGCCTGGATGTAGGGGAAGATCTGTCCTCTGTCAGCTGTTTGACAATATGCAATGTGATACATTCGTCTGGAGGTAGGGGAAGGTATTTACTCTCTCAGTTATTTGATATATGTAATGTGTTACCTTCTACTGGGGGTAGGAAAAGATCTGTTCTCTGTCACCTGTTTGACAATATATAATGTGTTACATTCGTCTGGAAATAGGCGGCGGTCTGTTCTCTGTCAGCAGTTTGACAATATGTTATGTGTTACATTTGCCTGGGGGTAGGGGAAGATCTGTTCTCTGTCAGCTGTTTGATAATATGTAATATGTTACATTCGCCTGGAAGTTGATGACGATCCGTTCTCTGTCAGCAGTTTGACAAGATGTAATGTTTTACATTCGCCTGGAGGTAGGGGAAGATCTGTTCTCTGGCAGCTGTTTGGCAATATGTAATGTGTTACATTCGCCTGCAGGTGGGTGAAGATCTGTTTTCTGTCAGCTGTTTGACAATATGTTATGTGTTACATTCGCCTGAAAGTAGGGGAAGATCTGTTCTCTGTCAGCTGTTTGACAATACGTAATGTGTTGCATTCGCCTTGACGTAGGTGACGATCCGTTCTCTGTCAGCAGTTTGACAAGATGTAATGTCTTAAATTCGCCTGGAGGTAGGGGAGGATATGTTCTCTGTCAGTTGTTTGGCAATATGTAATGTGTTACATTCGCCTGGATGTAGGGGAAGATCAGTTCTCTGTCAGTTGTTTGACAACATGTAATGGTTTACATTCGTCTGAAGGTAGGGGAAGATCTGTTCCCTGACAGCTGTTCGACAATATGTAATGTGTTACATTCGCCTGCAGGTGGGTGAAGATCTGTTCTCTGTCATCTGTCTTTGCAAATTGTAATGTGTTATATTCGCCTGGAAGTAGGGGAAGATATGTTCACTTTCAGATTTTTGACAGTTTGTTATGTGTTACATTCGCCTGGATGTAGGGGAAGATCTGTCCTCTGTCAGCTGTTTGACAATATGCAATGTGATACATTCGTCTGGAGGTAGGGGAAGGTATTTACTCTCTCAGTTATTTGATATATGTAATGTGTTACCTTCTACTGGGGGTAGGAAAAGATCTATTCTCCGTCACCTGTTTGACAATATATAATGTGTTACATTCGTCTGGAAATAGGCGGCGGTCTGTTCTCTGTCAGCAATTTGACAATATGTTATGTGTTACATTTGCCTGGAGGTAGGGGAAGATCTGTTCTCTGTCAGCTGTTTGATAATATGTAATATGTTACATTCGCCTGGAAGTTGATGACGATCCGTTCTCTGTCAGCAGTTTGACAAGATGTAATATTTTACATTCGCCTGGAGGTAGGGGAATATCTGTTCTCTGGCAGCTGTTTGGCAATATGTAGTGTGTTACATTCGCCTGCAGGTGGATGATGATCTGTTTTCTGTCAGCTGTTTGACAATATGTAATGTGTTATATTCGCCTGGAGGTTGGTGACGATCAGTTCTCTGTCAGCAGTTTGACAGGATGTAATGTTTTACTTTCGCCTGGAGGTAGGGGAAGATCTGTACTCTGGCAGCTGTTTGGCAATATGTAATGTGTTACATTCGCCGGAATGGAGGGGAAGATCTGTTCTCTGTCAGCTGTTTGACAATATGTAATGTTTTACATTCGTCTGAATGTGGGGAAGATCTGTTCCCTGACAGCTGTTTGACAAAATTTTATGTGTTACATTCGCCTGGAGGTAGGGGAAGATCTGTTCTCTGTCAGCTGTTTGGCAATATGCAATGTGTTACATTCGCCTGGAGGTAGGGGAAGATCTGTTCTCTGTCAGCTGTTTGACAATATGTAATGTGTTACATTCGCCTGGAGGTAGGGGAAGATCTGTTCTCTGTCAGCTGTTTGGCAATATGCAATGTGTTACATTCGCCTGGAGGTAGGGGAAGATCTGTTCTCTGTCAGCTGTTTGGCAATATGCAATGTGTTACATTCGCCTGGAGGTAGGGGAAGATCTGTTCTCTGTCAGCTGTTTGACAATATGTAATGTTTACATTCGCCTGGAGGTAGAGGGAGATCTGTTCTCTGTCGGCTGTTTGACAATATGTAATGTGTTACATTCGCCTGGAGCTGGAGGAAGATCGTTTCTCTGTCAGTTGTTCGACAATATGTAATGTGATACATTTGCCTGGAGCTAGGGGAAGATCTGTTCTCTATCAGATGTTTGACAATATGTAATGTGTTACATTCGCCTGGAGCTAGAGGAAGATCGTTTCTCAGTCAGTTGTTCGACAATATGTAATGTGATATATTTGCCTGGAGCTAGGGGAAGATCTGTTCTCAATCTGATGTTTGACAATATGTAATGTGTTACACTCGCCTGCAAGTGGGTGAAGATCTGTTCTCTATCAGCTGTTTGACAATATGTAATGTGTTATATTCGGCTGCAGGTGGGTGAAGAGCTGTTCTCTGTCAGCTGTTTGGCAATATGTAATATGTTACATTCGCCTGCAGGTTGGTGAAGATCTGTTCTCTATCAGCTGTTTGACAATATGTAATGTGTTATATTCTCCTGGAGGCAGGGGAAGATCTGTTCTCTGTCAGCTGTTGACAATATGTAATGTGTAAATTCGCCTGGAGTTAGGGGAAGATCTGCTCTCTGTCAGCTGTTTGGCAATATGTTATGTGTTACATTCGCCTGGAGGTAGGTGACGATCCGTTTTCTGTCAGCAGTTTAACAAGATGTAATGTTTTACATTCGCCTGGAAGTAGGGGAAGATCTGTTCTCTGTCAGCTGTTTGACAATATGTAATGTGTTACATTCGCCTGCAGGTAGGGCGAGATCTGTTCTCTGTCAGCTGTTTGACAATATGTAATGAGTTACATTCGCCTGGAGGTAGGGCGAGATCTGTTCTCTGTCAGCTGTTTGATAATATGTAATATGTTACATTCGCCTGGAAGTTGATGACGATCCGTTCTCTGTCAGCAGTTTGACAAGATGTAATGTTTTACATTCGCCTGGAGGTAGGGGAAGATCTGTTCTCTGGCAGCTGTTTGACAATATGTAATGTATTACATTCGCCTGGTGGTAAGGGAAGATATGTTCTCCTTCAGCTTTTTGACAGTATGTTATATGTTACATTCACCTGGATGTAGGGGAAGATCTGTTCTCTGTCAGCTGTTTGACAATATGTAGTGTTTTACATTCGCCTGCAGGTAGGGCGAGATCTGTTCTCTGTCAGCTGTTGCGCCGATAAAGGTCTGTTAATAATAATAATAATGCGCGTCAGAGTAGCAGTGGAAGATAAAATCAACAAGGTCGCAAATGGATGGGGAAAAGACGTCTTGCTCGACCCGGTGCTGGGCCCAAGGTTTTTGGAGCGAGCAAAAGATGATTTCCAAAAAACCAAATGCAAACGAATAATTGCTTAATGCAATAATCAAAAGTGCAGAAACGAGATTCCCATAAAATTAATTAAATAAATCCCAGAGCCGTGTTAATCGTGCCTTTGTTACGTCACAAAGACAAGATTGACGAAATCGAGATAAGGATAAGGATAAGGAAGGGGAACTTAAATGTAAGAAATGAAAAGACAAGGGAGCTATATTACTTAAAATATAAAAATGTATTAAGGATAAAAGAAAGAGCGTGTACACGAAATAAACATATTATTTAAAACAAAGAAAAAGGCAAGCTATGACAAGATCAGTAATACAAAAGAAACCCAATACCAAGAATAAAGAATTCAAAAACTTAAAAAAAACTGAAAAGCACGACAGAACCTGAGTACCGCTCAACAACATGAATCTAACGAAAAGATACAAACTTGAAAGAAAATAAAACGAAACTTACAAAAGTTAGAGAGAAACGACAAACTTGCAAAAAGTCAAACTTCGAACTGCTAAGACGCGAAGCTTTTCATGATGTTATGTAAACATACCGGAGGGAAGGGGGAGGAGTGAGGGGAGTAAAACAAAGGGGAGAGAGATCTCACGGAGATAGGAGGAAGGAGAAGACAAGGGGAATTATAATTAAGTTATGTAATACGGCGAAAATCGAAAGAGAAAAACAAAACAAAAGGAAAATGAGATATACGGAGATACATTACATTACAATTGACTTGGGACGAAAGAGACCGGTAAAAATCGAAAGCACGCTATAATAAAATAGGCTTATATTCCAACATAATGCCGCACCAACGCGACATATAAAAAAAAGAATAATATGACATCGGAGCTGGAGAAAATCCCAGTTAACCACCGTCACATATATTCTATAAACAAAAGGAACACGTATTAGTGGGACGTTGGACATCAGTCCCGTTACCTCACACATACTGTCCACAAACAAAGGTCCAATTGCTACCAATCAAATGAAACATTTGTGGTACAAAGAGACACCGACGCAAAAGACGAGCACTAAGGCCCGACAGGAAATATATATAAGCCAAGACGCAGAAACGCAATACTTTCGAATCTTACAGGTATTAACCAAAATAATAAAACTGTGAGAAGGGCACATAACAAAAGCAACAAAAAGAACTCCGCCGTATGACATTACGCAAGGTCCCGGAGATCTGGTTCAAGGATTAAAATACTAACAATAACATCTTGAAAAGGAAAGAGAATTAAGCAAAAAAAGGAACGTTTAACAAAAACAATTACATTGCGTTAGATAGAAATACATTGAGCCGTACTCACATTCCGCTGCGCCATGAGGGTGGGCCTCTGCCCGAATACACACGTTCGCCTTACATCTCGGCGCGTCTAAGACTGACTTAGCTTCTGTCCCCCCAGAGGGGAGAGAAGCCTCTCAGAAAAATCAAATGCGTAGTTTGGGAGTGGCCCCAAACTCGCGTCAAATATTGTCAGAGCCAATGGCAGAACGAATTGCACAACAAAATGCAAGGTAGCAACAACACTAGCCAATACGAGAGAACAAGGCAGTATGTAGCCAGGGGTTGCACAACGTTAGACAGAGAGATACATACAGACAAACTGCGCACTTTTAAACTCTCGAGGCGTAATATAGAGATGTCACAACACATGACAATAATAATAATAATAATCATGATGATAATAATAATAATTACAATAAATTCTGAAAAGTGGTTCAAATTCCACCGCTTTCTCCAAAAAAAATTCTTTTACATAACAAAGGCATAAAAGAATTTTTTCTTTTTCATAACAAAATTATATAAAATAACATTCTTCGATTAGATACATTTGAACAGGGTGAAGGAAAGAAGATTACATCATGTACACCAGATACACACATGAAAAATTAAGACATAATAAAATGTTCTCACATTTCTCTTATTCATAAGACGCAGCTTAATTAAAAGTTCTTTGAACGTCATAACTTCCATAAAAGGCTTGACGAAACGCAAGTCTCTTTTCTCAAACACACATATATTTTCATACACACGTATTCACGAAGATGTTCACTGGTGAGGAAAATTTTTCCTTTTTTGGTACGAAAGAAAAAAAAGACTTTAAAATGAAATTAAAACAACAAAAATTGAAATTATATAAAGGATCAGTACAGCCGTGAAATAAAGGCGGATCCTACCTCTACTGCACGTCAATACGTCACACATATTAAAAATGGATGTACCAAAAAGAAAATAATGATAATAAAACGGTCAATCTTGAGCTAGACTCTGCCAGATGACGTGGAGAAAGCGAAGTCTTCTTAATGGCGACCTTCTGGAAATCAGCCAATTTTCTAATAATAAAAGAAAGAAAAAGGTTAAATCATGATCACAAAAAAATATAAAGGGGAGCACCCTGTATACAAAATAAGGCTTGCGTCGGGGAAATATTTGGGGTTACATAAGCTCCGTAAGAGGGAAAGTGGATTCATTCTGCCAGCTGGAAAGTAAAAGTATGAATAGGCAGGGTCGTCAGACCAAATGAAAGAAGAGAAAACGAGCCGTGAACGGGGTCTAAAGGATACACCGGCCACTTCTCAGGTACTTGGAGACTAGCTATCGCTACCGGAAACACTCTCCAAATATATGACAGATACAGGAAAATAATACACATTATCTTAGAGAAAACATTAGATTGAAATGATTTATAAAAACATGATATCACAAAAACGTAAAACAGAAGTTACGATAAATAGTAAACAACTATATCAATAAACAAGTCACTGTCACTACAAGAAAAGAATGTAAGTCAACAGACCATCTCAGGCGCTGTCGAACAATAGCAAGTCGTGTCTGCAGCTCGGACAATGGGCCGGGCCGGCTCCCTACAACAAAAGCAGGCAGGTACCGGAAATTGCCTTAGGCAGAAGTATAGTTCAACACATCTTTCGAAATCCTCCGTGTAACTCAGGCGGCCACGGGTGTCTCCTGCCTAACTAGATACATAGTAGGAGTAAAGGGGAAAATGTACTAATAACCTTCATCAAAAGACATTAGATACTAACAAATGAAAAGGAATAATAACTCAAAGTAGCTGTCGAAACAAAAAATACCATTCCGGACAGAGAACGAAAATCCAAATAATTACGTTACAAAATACCTTCCAAATAAAAGGAACAGACTGGAACCTCGCATAAAACCAATCAAGACCAGACATACAATCAATCAAACTCGAAACCCAATAATAAATATTACCAACCCACAAAAATAAAATGGTTACAGCGTCAATATACGGGCCGTAGACCTCAGAGGTACCGCATTAAAAAAATTAAAGACAGAGAGGGTATGGCCTATCCCATACAAATATAAGAAAATTGGGTAATGCACGCCAGAGTAGTTCACACGAACATCAATGTCCCATACCAAGGATGCCGTAGACCTAAAATGGTTGGTATCTCTGAGTAATACTTATCGTATATTTGGTTTGCCAATAAAAACGAATAAATAGTTCGTACGTAATATATATATAGTTTAAATTGAATAGGGTATAAAATCAAAATTGAACTAAATTTGAAACCACCCACAAATAACTGTTGATAAAAATTCATTAAACTCATTGACTCACACATTCATCTCAAAATACAACCAACAACAACAACACTACATACATACTCCTTCCCATAAACAAATCGAAATTTCCCCATTACATCAGAATGCTAATATGAGTCGTTGGAACACCATGGAAACTCAAATAACGGACTACAGGTCATCGTGACAAACTTCATCCCATACTAAAGATTGACGAATCGTGTAGAATCTATGTACATCCTAAGTGGGCGTCGAAGCCGTGGGACAGGTCCCATACCCTAATCCCGACGGAGACCTCACCTAGCAGGTTTCCCAACGAAATACACACTACCATACTGAACATATAGTAACATCAAGCTTATATAAACAATTTTAAATGAAAACCAAAATTGAAAATCCCCTGACAAAAATAAAACAATCACCCTCCCTAATTATGAAACAAACTTAACTCCCAATCATAACACACATAATAGCTCAACAGACCATTCATTCATAACTGAAACAACAAACACTATACTAACATCAAACGTTAGTATAATTACGCGAGGCTCAAGGTGGGTCGGGGCGACCGTAGGATTTAAAGAGACGGTTCCCATAAGTGGGCCCACCTTCATTGGGGAAAACTTCGGAGAAAGAGGGGCGGGGGGTTTTAGGCTGTACGGTAATGACAAGGAACCTGTCAGCAGCTGTTCCAGACTGAGACGTATGAAGGGGTGAGGCGAGTTCTGAGAAATATCACAGTTAACAAAGCGACTATTTACAACAAAGGTAAGGACTCAAACCCTTGAGAGAAATGCATTTTCTACTTCACAGAAAGTAAAATAAAAACGTCCACAACACTGACGAAATGAAAAGGAAGAGAAAGCAAACAAAATTTCCTGTCGCCTTAAAATCACCGTTAACTAAACAAATGTCTACTAGAGGAAGCAAATACATAAAAGTAGGTTACAATACCGTGACGTGTCGTGTTCCAGCGATGCGATGTACTCACTGATATGTTGCCACTGTTCACCTCGAAGCTGGGTCTTTTGGATGTCTTGTTTACTTGAGGGAATAAACCACCTTTCCTTGGAGATGGGTTTCCTGGATGCCCGTAGTTCACACAGAAAGTAACTTCACCCTTTCTTCAGGGGTGGGGAAAAACAATTCACTGAATTCCTTAAACTCAAAGAAAAACAAATTTTAATACAATGTAAATGAAGAGAAAAATAATAAAAGGTTAATAACTTGAGAGAGGTGAGGAGGGAACGATTTCGCACGCAACCACGCGATCTGCTACCATTGCGCCGATAAAGGTCTGTTAATAATAATAATAATGCGCGTCAGAGTAGCAGTGGAAGATAAAATCAACAAGGTCGCAAATGGATGGGGAAAAGACGTCTTGCTCGACCCGGTGCTGGGCCCAAGGTTTTTGGAGCGAGCAAAAGATGATTTCCAAAAAACCAAATGCAAACGAATAATTGCTTAATGCAATAATCAAAAGTGCAGAAACGAGATTCCCATAAAATTAATTAAATAAATCCCAGAGCCGTGTTAATCGTGCCTTTGTTACGTCACAAAGACAAGATTGACGAAATCGAGATAAGGATAAGGATAAGGAAGGGGAACTTAAATGTAAGAAATGAAAAGACAAGGGAGCTATATTACTTAAAATATAAAAATGTATTAAGGATAAAAGAAAGAGCGTGTACACGAAATAAACATATTATTTAAAACAAAGAAAAAGGCAAGCTATGACAAGATCAGTAATACAAAAGAAACCCAATACCAAGAATAAAGAATTCAAAAACTTAAAAAAAACTGAAAAGCACGACAGAACCTGAGTACCGCTCAACAACATGAATCTAACGAAAAGATACAAACTTGAAAGAAAATAAAACGAAACTTACAAAAGTTAGAGAGAAACGACAAACTTGCAAAAAGTCAAACTTCGAACTGCTAAGACGCGAAGCTTTTCATGATGTTATGTAAACATACCGGAGGGAAGGGGGAGGAGTGAGGGGAGTAAAACAAAGGGGAGAGAGATCTCACGGAGATAGGAGGAAGGAGAAGACAAGGGGAATTATAATTAAGTTATGTAATACGGCGAAAATCGAAAGAGAAAAACAAAACAAAAGGAAAATGAGATATACGGAGATACATTACATTACAATTGACTTGGGACGAAAGAGACCGGTAAAAATCGAAAGCACGCTATAATAAAATAGGCTTATATTCCAACATAATGCCGCACCAACGCGACATATAAAAAAAAGAATAATATGACATCGGAGCTGGAGAAAATCCCAGTTAACCACCGTCACATATATTCTATAAACAAAAGGAACACGTATTAGTGGGACGTTGGACATCAGTCCCGTTACCTCACACATACTGTCCACAAACAAAGGTCCAATTGCTACCAATCAAATGAAACATTTGTGGTACAAAGAGACACCGACGCAAAAGACGAGCACTAAGGCCCGACAGGAAATATATATAAGCCAAGACGCAGAAACGCAATACTTTCGAATCTTACAGGTATTAACCAAAATAATAAAACTGTGAGAAGGGCACATAACAAAAGCAACAAAAAGAACTCCGCCGTATGACATTACGCAAGGTCCCGGAGATCTGGTTCAAGGATTAAAATACTAACAATAACATCTTGAAAAGGAAAGAGAATTAAGCAAAAAAAGGAACGTTTAACAAAAACAATTACATTGCGTTAGATAGAAATACATTGAGCCGTACTCACATTCCGCTGCGCCATGAGGGTGGGCCTCTGCCCGAATACACACGTTCGCCTTACATCTCGGCGCGTCTAAGACTGACTTAGCTTCTGTCCCCCCAGAGGGGAGAGAAGCCTCTCAGAAAAATCAAATGCGTAGTTTGGGAGTGGCCCCAAACTCGCGTCAAATATTGTCAGAGCCAATGGCAGAACGAATTGCACAACAAAATGCAAGGTAGCAACAACACTAGCCAATACGAGAGAACAAGGCAGTATGTAGCCAGGGGTTGCACAACGTTAGACAGAGAGATACATACAGACAAACTGCGCACTTTTAAACTCTCGAGGCGTAATATAGAGATGTCACAACACATGACAATAATAATAATAATAATCATGATGATAATAATAATAATTACAATAAATTCTGAAAAGTGGTTCACTGTTTGACAATATGTAATGTGTTACATTCGCCTGGAGGTAGGTGAAAATCTGTTCTTGGTCAGCTGTTTGACAATATGTTATGTGTTACATTCGCCTGAAAGTAGGGGAAGATCTGTTCTCTGTCAGCTGTTTGACAATATGTAATGTGTTGAATTCGCCTTGACGTAGGTGACGATCCGTTCTCTGTCAGCAGTTTGACAAGATGTAATGTGTTACATTCGCCTGGAGGTAGGGGAGGATCTGTTCTCTGTCAGTTGTTTGGCAATATGTAATGTGTTACATTCGCCTGGATGTAGGGGAAGATCATTTCTCTGTCAGCTGTTTGACAACATGTAATGGTTTACATTCGTCTGAAGGTAGGGGAAGATCTGTTCCCTGACAGCTGTTCGACAATATGTAATGTGTTACATTCGCCTGCAGGTGGGTGAAGATCTGTTCTCTGTCATCTGTCTTTGCAAAATGTAATGTGTTATATTCGCCTGGAAGTAGGGGAAGATATGTTCTCTTTCAGATTTTTGACAGTTTGTTATGTGTTACATTCGCCTGGATGTAGGGGAAGATCTGTCCTCTGTCAGCTGTTTGACAATATGCAATGTGATACATTCGTCTGGAGGTAGGGGAAGGTATTTACTCTCTCAGTTATTTGATATATGTAATGTGTTACCTTCTACTGGGGGTAGGAAAAGATCTGTTCTCTGTCACCTGTTTGACAATATATAATGTGTTACATTCGTCTGGAAATAGGCGGCGGTCTGTTCTCTGTCAGCAGTTTGACAATATGTTATGTGTTACATTTGCCTGGGGGTAGGGGAAGATCTGTTCTCTGTCAGCTGTTTGATAATATGTAATATGTTACATTCGCCTGGAAGTTGATGACGATCCGTTCTCTGTCAGCAGTTTGACAAGATGTAATGTTTTACATTCGCCTGGAGGTAGGGGAAGATCTGTTCTCTGGCAGCTGTTTGGCAATATGTAATGTGTTACATTCGCCTGCAGGTGGGTGAAGATCTGTTTTCTGTCAGCTGTTTGACAATATGTTATGTGTTACATTCGCCTGAAAGTAGGGGAAGATCTGTTCTCTGTCAGCTGTTTGACAATACGTAATGTGTTGCATTCGCCTTGACGTAGGTGACGATCCGTTCTCTGTCAGCAGTTTGACAAGATGTAATGTCTTAAATTCGCCTGGAGGTAGGGGAGGATATGTTCTCTGTCAGTTGTTTGGCAATATGTAATGTGTTACATTCGCCTGGATGTAGGGGAAGATCAGTTCTCTGTCAGTTGTTTGACAACATGTAATGGTTTACATTCGTCTGAAGGTAGGGGAAGATCTGTTCCCTGACAGCTGTTCGACAATATGTAATGTGTTACATTCGCCTGCAGGTGGGTGAAGATCTGTTCTCTGTCATCTGTCTTTGCAAATTGTAATGTGTTATATTCGCCTGGAAGTAGGGGAATGATATGTTCACTTTCAGATTTTTGACAGTTTGTTATGTGTTACATTCGCCTGGATGTAGGGGGAAGATCTGTCCTCTGTCAGCTGTTTGACAATATGCAATGTGATACATTCGTCTGGAGGTAGGGGAAGGTATTTACTCTCTCAGTTATTTGATATATGTAATGTGTTACCTTCTACTGGGGGTAGGAAAAGATCTATTCTCTGTCACCTGTTTGACAATATATAATGTGTTACATTCGTCTGGAAATAGGCGGCGGTCTGTTCTCTGTCAGCAATTTGACAATATGTTATGTGTTACATTTGCCTGGAGGTAGGGGAAGATCTGTTCTCTGTCAGCTGTTTGATAATATGTAATATGTTACATTCGCCTGGAAGTTGATGACGATCCGTTCTCTGTCAGCAGTTTGACAAGATGTAATATTTTACATTCGCCTGGAGGTAGGGGAATATCTGTTCTCTGGCAGCTGTTTGGCAATATGTAGTGTGTTACATTCGCCTGCAGGTGGATGATGATCTGTTTTCTGTCAGCTGTTTGACAATATGTAATGTGTTATATTCGCCTGGAGGTTGGTGACGATCAGTTCTCTGTCAGCAGTTTGACAGGATGTAATGTTTTACTTTCGCCTGGAGGTAGGGGAAGATCTGTACTCTGGCAGCTGTTTGGCAATATGTAATGTGTTACATTCGCCGGAATGGAGGGGAAGATCTGTTCTCTGTCAGCTGTTTGACAATATGTAATGTTTTACATTCGTCTGAATGTGGGGAAGATCTGTTCCCTGACAGCTGTTTGACAAAATTTTATGTGTTACATTCGCCTGGAGGTAGGGGAAGATCTGTTCTCTGTCAGCTGTTTGGCAATATGCAATGGGTTACATTCGCCTGGAGGTAGGGGAGATCTGTTCTCTGTCAGCTGTTTGACAATATGTAATGTGTTACATTCGCCTGGAGGTAGGGGAATATCTGTTCTCTGTCAGCTGTTTGGCAATATGCAATGTGTTACATTCGCCTGGAGGTAGGGGGAAGATCTGTTCTCTGTCAGCTGTTTGGCAATATGCAATGTGTTACATTCGCCTGGAGGTAGGGGAAGATCTGTTCTCTGTCAGCTGTTTGACAATATGTAATGTTTACATTCGCCTGGAGGTAGAGGGAGATCTGTTCTCTGTCGGCTGTTTGACAATATGTAATGTGTTACATTCGCCTGGAGCTGGAGGAAGATCGTTTCTCTGTCAGTTGTTCGACAATATGTAATTGTGATACATTTTCCTGGAGCTAGGGGAAGATCTGTTCTCTATCAGATGTTTGACAATATGTAATGTGTTACATTCGCCTGGAGCTAGAGGAAGAATCGTTTCTCAGTCAGTTGTTCGACAATATGTAATGTGATATATTTGCCTGGAGCTAGGGGAAGATCTGTTCTCAATCTGATGTTTGACAATATGTAATGTGTTACACTCGCCTGCAAGTGGGTGAAGATCTGTTCTCTATCAGCTGTTTGACAATATGTAATGT